>JARQOC010000003.1:326323843-326923843 GCA_033576535.1 Allobates femoralis
ATGTGAGTGATCAAGTCCTGGAATTATTTGTCAGATGAGATCAGACTTATCAAGAACATTTGTGGGGTCCACATTCTGGGGTATGCAGACGTGGTCTTGTGGATGAGAATGTGTCTGAATAATAGGTTGGTATGTGAGTGATCAAGTCCTGGAATTATTTGTCAGATGAGATCAAACATTTCAAGAATATTTGTGGGTTCCACATTCTGGGGTATGCAGACGTGGTCTTGTGGATGAGAATGTGTCTGAATAATAGTTTGGTATGTGAGTGATCAAGTCCTGGAATTATTTGGGAAACTGGGTAATAAGTGTTTTACTAATGACAGTTGTAAATTTTATTTGACAAGTCCAATCTGTAAAGACGTCTGGACACCAACTGTGACGGTAAGCCCACACGGTTTTTCCTTATCGTTCCACAGGGCCCTGTGTTTGCAGCTTGTAGGGCTTGGTATAGGGGGTGGCTAGTATATTAATTGACAGTGTACACATGGTACCCTTTTTCCAAAAATGGGGTCATTAGCTCCCAGACAATTTTCCCTGGGATGCCAATTGTCTGGGGACAGTTAGATGGGCTTATCTGTCTGTCCTTTCCCTCATAAATCATGAATGTACTGGTGTACCCACTGCTGCTTTCACACATTTTGTACATTTTTACGCTGTACTTGGCTCGTTTGGAGGGGATGAATTGCCTAAAGGAGAGACGGCCCTTGTAGCTCATTAGGGACTCGTCCACTGATACATTTTGTTCTGGGGTGTTTGAATTGAGGAACGATTGGTGCAGGAGGGAAATTAGGGGTCTTATTTTATTTAGATGGTCGTAATTTGGGTCAGTTCTTGGGGGGACTTGGGATTTATCAGAGAAATGCAGAAATGTCAGTATGGCTTCATAACGGGGGCGGGACATTACTGCTGCAAATACAGGGGTGCTGTGGACCGAATTTGTTGCCCAGTAAGAACGTAGGCTGGGTTTCTTTACAATGCCCATGTTGAAGGTGATGCCTAAAATTTTTTAATTTCTGGGACATTAGTGAGGACCCAGGAACGGGAATGGACAGACTGAGGATTTTGGGCAATATACTGGCGGGCATATATGTTAGTCTGGTGGGTGATTAACTCAAGGACATCGGGGTTTACAAAAACGGAAAAGAAATCAAAGGGGGCAAAATCGGGGATGTTAACTTGTATACCAGGGGCTGCTGTGAAAGGGGGAATTTGTGGGGAATAGGCTGAGTCGGGCTGCCACAGAGGACGGGGAGCTGCAGAGCTGGGTCCTGCCTCTGCCGCATCAGAAGGGACGACTGGCAGGGTGGGGGACCCCCTAGAGGAAGCCGAGTCGTCGCTGTCCTCTGAGGACATCTCGGCTTCAGAGGCCATTTCAGTCCCCAACCCGGAGGTACTGGAGGCGAGCAACGCGTGTACTTGCTCAGCAGTAAACATTCTGAGGGCCATTTTTTTTATTTTGGGAACAAAAATATTTGATTAGGTGAGTGATGGAGGGGGAATGACGGAGGAGGGGATGATTTTTTTTTTGCCCTAACCCTTGTTTTGAACCTTAACCCTAACCCTAGCTAAGCAAAGGATTGATAAAGAATAAAGTAAAACAAATTATTTGGTTAGGGGAGTGATGGAGGGAGAATGACGGAGGGGATGCTTTTTTTCCCTAACCCTGGTTTTGAACCCTAGCCCTAACCCTAACTAAGTAAAGGATTGATAAAGAATAAAGTAAAAAAAAAAATGAATTGGTTAGGGGAGTGATGGAGGGGGAATGACGGAGGGGATGATTTTTTTTCCCTAACCCTTGTTTTGAACCCTAACCCTAGCCCTAGCCCTAATACTAGCTAAATAAATTGATAAAGAATAAGTCTCAAAACTGATTCTATCTTCACAAATGGCAGCAAGTAGTCTGTCTCTCTCTTTTCTCCAAAAACAACTACAAAGGAGAGAGGAGAGCGGCAGACCCAAGTGCTGCCATATTTACTAATAAATGGGGATTTGAACTGTGTGATAGGGTCACTGCAACCAATCAGAATTTTTTGTTGCTAGGTGCAGAGGGAAGATTTTCCCTGGCATACTGCGCATGTGCAGGGCCATTTTGTGAAGGGGACCGCGAGGGATCTCTCCATTTTATTCAGGTAGAAGGGGGACTTGAGGGACCTGGGGTGATCCGGGGGGGGCCAGGGGGAGCACCAGAGGACACAGGATCCTCTCTCTCAGGGAGAGAGTTGACGATTGGCGGTGCCGGTGCCGCCACCGCTGTACCGGTATTGCTGCCGGGGGGGTAGGGGGGCCAGATGATGGAGGGGGCACTTTAGTTGTCCCTTGGGGAGGCCATAGGTAATATCGATCTGTTCAATCTGACGTTTGACACATCAGATTGAATAGATCGATTCTTGACAGCAGCACACTGCAGATGACAGTGCGACGGAGGAGCCATTTTGAGGTAGATCGGGGGGGGGGGGGTGAGAGGAAGATCCCTGGTACAGGGGTTCCTCGGACAGTCAGGGGATAATGCTGCACCCTGATCCGACATGTCTTTTCATTCCGGATCAGAGTGAAAGCATTTTTTACAGGCACTTTCACTTTTTGTAATGTGATGATCGGTAAATGGTGCTTACTGGTCATCACATTACTGGTGCTGGTAAAACACCAGCCGATTCCTAATCTGTAGGGTCTCAGCTACCCCGGGTAGCTGAATCCCAAGAGATTTTAGCTCCAGTGGTGGCGCACCAGAGTTTATTCCTGGCTTACATCTACAGACGTCGGCTAGGCATAAGTACCCTTTTTTTCCAACGTCTGTAGACGTAAGGCCATCGTTAACAGGTTAAGGAACTTTCACTTTTACCTTTATCAGTATGACTATGTATTTCAAATATCAAGGCACCCACTATAGTTTTGCTCTGTGTTCGGATGCAGCAGTTACCGTTCACCATATGCACAATGTTATTTAATATGTTGCATTTCCAATGTGATTGAGAATTTTAAAATATTTCCAACAAAGATCTTTGTAGTGACTACAATTTGTGAAATTAAAATTATAAATGACAATGCAAATTTATGAAACTAAAAGGAGTTGTCCAGGTATATGACAAAAGTCACTTTATGTGACGGCAGACTTTCAATTTCTCATAGTGGGCTAGCCACACAGGATTCTCTGGTGCCAACAGAGAGCGGGCAGTGATGTGATGGCATGTAAGCGATATTAGGCCACATTCTGACTTTAGACCTTAATCAATTCAGTTGTATTGACAGAGGCTGGGCTTTACTTAGAATGTGGCTGGAACTATCAATATTGCATAATTGTGGTCACATGACTGCCCGCTCTCAAGTGCTAGTACCGAAAGATCCGGACAGCATATGGTTTGCAGACTGTGATGATTCAGAAGTCTGAAGTCACATAGAGTCACTACAGACTTTCATCACAGTGCTGGACAATCCCTTTAATTAAGAAACTTAAGATGAATTTTACATTACCTAATTTGTGGTATTAAATGATCATTAAGTGGGCACCGTCAAGAGCAGTCTACAGGCCTAAACAAGCTATTAAATGATTGCCGATTATTGAAAATTTGATAATCTAAGGGTACTTTCACATCAGCGTTTTTTGCCAATCGCGGCAGATGCGGCGAAAAAAACGCATCTGCCGCGATTACCGCATAACCGCTGCACTTGCGGCACAGTTGCGGCAAGCCCCATAGAATGTCTATGCGGGCTTGCGACAAGTGCGGTATCGGCACTTGCCGCAGGTGTGGCCGCAAAAAAAAACGCGGCTGACCAAGGTTTTTTCGAGGCCGCACCTGCCGCAAGTGCTGAAATTGTACTTGCCACATCTGCCGCACACTTACTGCAAAATGACGGAGGACAAAGAGAGAAAGTGTGCACAATATTTAATGGATGTAAGGGACCCAAACAACAGGTACAGGTCCTAATGGACAGGATAGAACAACAGGTGCTGGGCAAAAAAACAATACATGCAGTAAAGTTACAGTATGTTACTGGTACAGACACCACAAGGGACATCAAGGTGACTATACAAAATCAGACTGGACAATAATAAAGTAAGCTTGGGCAAGTTCAATATATACATAGAATTGCATTCTTCAAACAATAAAGTGCCTAGTGCAGAGGAACAACAGGTGCTGGGCAAAAAAACAATACATGCAGTAAAGTTACAGTATGTTACTGGTACAGACACCACAAGGGACATCAAGGTGACTATACAAAATCAGACTGGACAATAATAAAGTAAGCTTGGGCAAGTTCAATATATACATAGAATTGCATTCTTCAAACAATAAAGTGCCTAGTGCAGAGGAACAACAGGTGCTGGGCAAAAAAACAATACATGCAGTAAAGTTACAGTATGTTACTGGTACAGACACCACAAGGGACATCAAGGTGACTATACAAAATCAGACTGGACAATAATAAAGTAAGCTTGGGCAAGTTCAATATATACATAGAATTGCATTCTTCAAACAATAAAGTGCCTAGTGCAGAGGCACATAGACATTGCATGGAGCTTGTCGCAACTGTGCCGCAAGTGCAGCGGTTATGCGTTAATCGCGGCAGATGCGGTTTTTTCACCGCATCTGCCGCGATCGGCAAAAACCGCTGATGTGAAAGCAGCCTTATTCAACCATTGTCAAAAGATGATTTAAAAACTGTTAGGCCACATTGTGGTTTGAATAATTAACTTGGACTAGTAAAACCGTTGTGTAAACAAACACGTACAGTTAAATGTCTACTTTTTTTTCCAATATTCAACACCCTTCAGATATATTACATAATAATAAATATTAAGCATGTATCTGTTCAAAAAGTCAACAGCTACAACATGGCACTATATTAGTGTGGTGTTTATGGATGTTAAATTTGACCAGTAATACAGAAAAAAACTTTGATGTAGAAAGTTGTAGTTAAAAATCTGAATTTTGCAGAATTTTCTATTGCACCTTTAACAGACAATTATTCCCCCTTCCTTCATAAAAATGATTGCCCAAAAATTATAAAACCTCAGTACAATTGCTTATAACAAGCCAGCACATGGTCTGACACTGATTTCAAATTTATATTTAGTGTTTTTTAGTGCATCCGGAATTAAGAAAAACATGTGTAATTGTAAGTAAACTGCACCAGGGAAGATGTGAGCTACACTCTACTCCAGGGGTCTCAAACTCCAGGCCTTGAGGGCCGCACACAGTGCAGGTTTTCAGGATTTCCTTAGAATTTGACAGTTGGTAGTTTGTTTACCAACTGTCAAATGCTATGGAAATCCTGAAAACCTGCACTGTGAGTTTAACACCCCTGCTCTACACCATGTCACTAATTAATCATACCGAGTCTGGCACTGCTGATGGCAACTCTGCCATCTCTCTGTTCCCCATCAGTTGAATTCTTTATTATTTATAGATTACTACTCTCATTTTCTTCAGTGCTCCAGTTATTCAGCTCATCACTGCCTGGATTACTCATCCAATATTTTAGGACTTCCTACCTATATTTCTAAGATGTGAGCACTGACAAAATGTTACTATTCTAAATCACCCTAAAATGACTGCTGCAATCCCTGCTTAGGCTTCTATACAGGCTATAGCAGTATTATCTATTTAGCTGCACTATACAATGTGATGGGATAGCTGCTAGGCATTATGGAAGAACCCACTCAGTCAAATCAGTGGTCAAGTGAACCTACTGTCTCTGATTCAATCGTCTATAATATATAATAAGGTGGTGGACATTTTTTTGCTGATATAAACTATTTGAATAACAAATTAGGTGTGCCAGGACCTGAACATTTTATAGAAATTATCATGAATTTAATTCACATCAAATCGATCATCTTTAATCATTTCACACATAAAGCTAGGATTTTGCATCCAGTTTACACTGCAAAATTATTAAGAAATGAACATTCCTAGGAACACTCGCACATGATAATTTTTCAGCGTAGATGCACCTGTAGGGTACGCCCACACGTGAGTACAAAAAGGACAAATGCAATGCAAGAAAAAATCACATTGCACTAGCACTCATGTTATTGAACATGTGTAATAGTTACAGCATTCTGCATATGGTCGTGTAAAACGGCTTAGACTTGCCAATGTAAGTCAATGGGTGTGAAAAAATAAGACGTTACACATACCATATGCATGTCGTCTGATTTTTGAGCAGCACAAGTAAAAATTCAACAGGATATTAAATCATCCCTTGACAAAAAGTCATCATACAGGGAAGTGTTTGCACCCGTCCCTCAACAATTACAGCTATAAAACTGTCAGCCTTATTCATGCCTACACAAGTACCAGGAAGATGCGCAGAGCAATAAAGCAGATTAGAGAAGAGATGCTCCTGATCCGCACAAAAGTGACCCAAGCTTTGTGAAAAAGGGACCCACAATATGTGACCAGGGCTTAATGCGATGCTTTGTGTACCTATATCTGTTGGCAAACTTACCGAAACTACGACGACAGTACATGTGAGGTGCAAATTGGAATAAATTGAGCTTTAGTTATGGGTTGTTATGTGGCCAGTCCTCTATTATGGAGCACAATTTTTTTTTCAGATAAAACCACCTTAGGCAAAAAGGTTAAAGCAACCATTATCACAGTTGCAACAAAATGCCAACTTTGAAATATAAAACATGCATCCTGTGATAGAACAGATCCATTCTGTGCCTAAGGAATCTATTTTGTCTTATATCTTCCGATGTCATGGTGAACAAATTGTCACTTCAACTCTAATGCCACCTAATAAAGGTAGCAATCCAAGTCATAATTGACTCTATAACAAGTGTTTAAATATGACTTAGGATTTGTGCCATCACAGCCCCAATCTGCAGATGCTGCATTTCGGGATCATTGCCCCTCATCAGTGCAGTGTGTGATCAGACTGTATGAGAGGCTAAGACAAGTCTGGGGGAATAGCTTTTCTTGTGGACAGCATTCTGCCTGCCGGCTGAGGAGACTTATAGTCGCAATACTCCTCTGGAAAATATGCAAATTGTCACTTAAGTGAGGAAGTAGACGAACTCTAGTGCCACCTACTATTTCCTCACTGAAGTGACAATTTTAATATTTCCCAAAGGAGCATTGCAGCTATAAGTCTCCTCAGCCGACATGGTGATCAAGTGACACTGATGGGCAGGAAAGTATAACATTTCTGTTCACACCCCTCAAATTCCTATTGGTTCATAGTTTGCAGAGAACCTTTCTTTTGTCTGTAACTCTATTTAAGGGTGCATACTCACGGTCAATAGATGCAACATTTTGGACGCAGTGTCTTGCCACTGTGTCCAAAACGCTGCGTCGTACAGTATAAGCATAGGGTTGGGATTTTAAGAAATCCCGTGCACACAATGCTTAACCCGACCGCAGCGTTCTTTTAGCTGTGGTGCGGGTTGCCGGCATTCTGCTCCTCTGTAGGATGTTCATTTCATGCTGCGGAGTCGGAAGCGGCTCCCTTCGGGTGACTGCAGGGAGATGTCGTCCTACACCCGCTGCACATGCTGACTACAGGGAGGCTGCGATCTCCCTGCAGGCACCCATGGGTTCATTCAGGTCCTTAGGAGCCGCATCCACATGCAGCTCCTCCGGACCATGAGCACATATAATAGGGGCTGCATGTCCATTACCACCTTTGCCACTCGGCTATTTTCCATTTTTCATTTTTCATTTTTCCTCCCCTGCTTCCAAGAGCCATGAATTTATTTTTCCATTAAAATAGCCATATGAAGGCTTGTTTTTTGCAGGACATGTAGTGCTTTTAAATGACATCATTCATTTTACCATATAGTGTACTGGAAAATGGAAAAAAAAACATTGAAATTGCAAAATCAATTGAAATTCTGCATTTTTTTTAATTCACCATGTTCACTACATGCTAAAATTGACATGTCATTATAATGCTTCAGTTCAGTACGAGTTTGTAGATACCAAACATGTATACTTTTACTTTTATCTAAGGCTACTTTCAACATTACGATTTTGAAGGGAGCCGATGCTGTCCGATAAATTCGGACAGCATCGGCTCCCTTCTGATGCCTGGAATTGGATGCCAAATAGGCATCCGATTCGGTTCGATGCCCATAGGGCTGCATGGGGCCCAAAATCGGTCTGATGCTGTCCGATTTTTATCGGACAGCATCGGATTTGCAAAATACGTAGTGTGAAACCAGCCTAACTGGTGAAAAAACATTTTTAGAAGTTCGTCAAAAGAATTTAGCTTTTTGCGCTATTTTCTGAGACCCATAGCGTTCTCATTTTTCGGGATCTGGGGCTTACTGATGGCTTACTTTTTACTTTTTGCGTTCTGTAGTTTATCAAACAGATTAATTTATTTTATATTTTAATATATTGGGCATTTCTGAATGCAGCGATACCAAATATGTGTATTTTTTTCAATAGCTTTATTTTTAATGGGGAAAAAGGGGGGTGATTTGAACTTTGTTTTTGTTTTTTTCATATTTTTAAAAACTTTTTTAACTTCTACTTTGTTTTACTTGGCCCCTTGGGGTGCCGCAACACTGCATTGTCCAATTGCTCCTGCAGTACAGGGCCATGCTGATGCACATCTCTGCAGTGTAGAAATGATCTATCTCTGTTATTGCCAGCGCTCAATTGGCATCCACAGGAAGTGAGTCATGACAGTGACAGGGGTCCTCATCTATTACCATGCTGTCATAGCAACACATCGATGCCCCATGATCCTGTAACGTGGTCCCCAATGGCAGCGGAGAATGGTGCAATCCCCACTGCAGCGATTTAAATTGCACTGTTAGTGACATTTGTTAGCTGCACATGTCAGCTGGTCAGATCATCTGATATGTCCAGGGAATTATACGATCTCAGTGCATGAGATCGTATCAAAGAGCGAGACATAAACAAGGATGTACTGTTATGTCCAAGGTTGCTAAGGGGTTAATAAAGGAGAAGTCTCTGAGTAGACAATAAAAGGCTGTGCTATATTGATTTCCCGAGCACTTGTGAAACAATTTTTTTTAATTTGGGGTTCAAGCGGCACAGAATGAGTATATCTCGTTCACACACCCTAATATCTATAATATTTCATGCCACACTATATGAACCTAGCCGATGTTACAAGTATTTTAAAATTAGCGATATTACACCTTTTCGGAATATTTAGCGTCTATTTGTTAATGGAGCTCAAATTTATGGGTACATTCAATATTACCTCTGATGCCTAAACATATTTTACAATGCCTTTTTGGCTATTATATGAAAGTGGCTTAATGCTACCACACTGTGTTGAGTATTAAATACTCATAAATCTGGAGAGATAAATGAAGCACAGAGAGGGTCTTATCTTTTACACATACTGTAAATTGCAATGTTAGTTGCTGAAAAGGCTCACTTTTCATGGTTGTGAGAGTCACAACCACTATATTTAATATATAAAGCTGAGTGTATGTATGTGTTTATGTATGTCATGCCCACTTCACAGCTCCACCCTCCAGATAGATCCACCCTCTCCAAATAGCTCCACCCATTTCATAACACCACCCCTTCAGATAGCTATGTCCCTCCGGTTTGCTTAGCCCATTTCATAGCCCTTCCCCTGTTGGCCCCACCAACTTCATAGCCTCACCCTTCTGGTTAGCCCCACCCACTTCATAGCCCCACAGTTAGTTACTATGCACAGCAACTCTGGGCTCTACAGCTAGTACGCTGCTGCTGGAGGCCCATGTGAAAACATGTCAATGCAGGGTAATGAATGGGGTATACGTCCATGCTGCTGTTTTGCCAAGGAACAATATCAGATCAGTCCATATAGATCATAGATGATTTATTAAATCAACGTGTTTCGAAGCCACCACAAGCTTCTTCCTCAGGACAATTCATATATATATCTATGATCTATATGGACTGATCTGATATTGTTCCTTGGTAACACAGTAGCGTGGGTTTATATCCAATTCTTCACCCTGCACCGAGTATTAAATAAAAAATAGGGCATATTATGCCACCTCGATGGTCACAATGTGGGATAAATCACAAACTACGGTACTTATGTTTAATTTCAAAAGAGGCAAAAAATTTGACTCAAAATTTTTCCAACTTCTAGTCAAAAGTGTTTTCCAATTTGATCCTCTACACTGAGTGATGTGACACATTGCTGGTGCAGCTGCAGGGACCAGTACAGGAGGGAGCGGCAGTAGCATAACTAAAGTGGATGTGGTGCTAGCTAGAAGAGGCCATATATTTCTATAGATTGGCTAAATTTCCTTGTGCCCATCATGGAACTGCGGCCTTAAGTTCTAACAGTTGTACATTTGGGCCTTTTTGTATTACCAATAACATATAATTGTAACTTTACATATACAATTCTCTTTCCAGTACGCAACTGACGTACACGAGAATGATATACCTTCAGAATTGGAAGTTGGCGAAGGACAGGAGGAGGAGGCTGGCCCATCTGCAGAACCACCTGGGCACGTAGCAGCAGTCCAACCTTGCCATTAGACACCTATCTTCAGGTGGCACCCGTACCCCACAGGACACGGCAAAGGAGGGAGGCCTCACCCACCCCCCACATTGTGATGTAGATAGAGTAATTGATTAACTATTTCCCACAGTTAATGATGATGTGGATGAGATCTTTGGTCACAGCTTAGCCCGCCATTTGTTGCAGGTGGAAAGACAGCTGGGAATCAAGTCAGCACAGCCCATGGTCAGCCTATAGCTCACTCGAACTGTCATCACTTAAGGCGACTAGCAGAAGGATGGCAGCACATACAGGTGTAAATTGATGGACATATTCACATCCACACCATCAACAACCTCATCATGACCCAGCTTATGAGCTACGTAGCCTTGATACTTTTGGACAGTTTGTGTTAAAAATAAAATAAAATACTTTATGCCATGTGTATGTTATGGTCATTGAGCCAAAAGCAGGCTTTTTTGTGTTATGTAAATAAAGTAACAAATCTTACGTTCAGTATGTCTTTTTACTGTTTCTGAATGCACACCATTATTTTAGACCAGAAAAAAAATGCATACGTATGTTATCTAATAGCAACACATAGGTTTGGTAGCAATATTAACAAAGCAAACATTAGCCCGGATCAGTGGGATAGCATGGTATTTTTCCCTCCAGCATCAGAAAATAGTTTGCCAGCTTGTCACATTATCTGAGGCCAGGAGGGTCATGGCATCTCAAAACCATGTGGGACACTGGATCTGTATTGAGCACAGAAGAGATAGATAAAAGTGAGTGCATCAAAACACAAATGATGTCATGCAGGCATTCTACTATGCTGACCACAGGATAAGCAGGACATAATATCATATTTCTAATTGACAGCGATTCAAGAATAATTTTAAATATGCAACATACAGATTTGGCTACAAAAAAGGGTCAAACACCCACATCATCGGCCAGTAGGCAGTCAAATGTTTCCAGACACATAGTACCGATGTGTAAAATTTGTCAAGATGCAGGTGTAACTTCCTGTGGATACAGTCAAAATGGCCTCTTGTCTGACACTGGCAGAGGGGAGGGTGGAGCCATTGATGACTTCTCGGTTCCTAAATGGTTGGGTACCTTCCACCATACTCTATGGACAGTAGGCAGTTAAAAAATACTTGCTCCGTTTGTTTAAATGATAAATTACTATTGGACATATCAGCCATTTCACAAACCAATATATGCAGCCTGGGTATATAAATGGGGATGTCCCATATGATTTGGATGTGCCCCCAGCTTAGGACATTTGTAAATGTGCTTTTATAGAGTTACCTATCAATCATCCCATTGACTAATATGGTTTTGAATCTAGAAAAGATGGTGAAAAAACACATTACATACGGATGGCATACGCATGTTATACACATGCCATTTGAAACCTAACCGGAAAAATAATTGCATATTCCAGAGCACCCGCATGAGAAACAGCATAGCATACACATACACTCAACCCACTTTTCTGGATGAAAATTGGACTGATTTTTATACACAAGTGGGAGCGTACTTTTGCACGTAATATGGAAGTGTACCCTTATACATATAAAGTCTTAAAGGGGTTGTTCAGTACTTTAACATTGATGACCTATTCCAAGGCTACCCAGAACTATTTAGTTGCTAACCTGCAGACCACAGCTCAGTAAGTGGATTAGTGGCCACAGAGGGTACAGCATATCCATCCTATATTGGTTGGAATAGGAGTGGATATGCAGTTCCAAGCTGTGGCCACTATAAATTTGATAGAGCTGTGCTGTGAAGCTTCGCAACTGAGTAGTTCCAGCTGGTGGCAACATCAAGAACATCTGATCAGCAGGGGTTCTGGGTGTTGCACCCCCCACCAATCAGACAGACATCCATGACCTATCCTCTGAATAGGTCACAATGTTAAAACTCCAGTCAACCCCTTTAATGTCGGGAATTGGACAAGCTTTTGTACCCAGGTACAGATTATTGGAAAGTACATGTAATGTATAAAACACAGCATTCAAAGTCAGGACTTAATTTAGTCATAATTCCCATGATTACCGTGGTTGCATGATTCACTGTCATTTTACTGAACAGTGATCTACGTTGAGCAATCACAATGAGATTTTGTAGTCTTGAGGAAGGAGAAACCGCTCTCTGATACGTGTAGACGTTACTAAAATTGCTTTCCTTTATTATATTGGACTACACTGTGTACAAAATTATTAGGCAAATGAGTATTTTGATCACATGATACTATTCCAAGCTATATAGGCTTGAGAGCCAACTATCAATTAAGTAAATCAGGTGATGTGCATCTCTGTAATGAAGAGGGGTGTGGTCTAAAGACATCAACACCCTACATAAGGTGTGCTTAATTATTAGTCAACTTCCTTTCCTTAGGCAAAATGGGTCAGAAGAGAGATTTGACAGGCTCTGAAATGTCCAAAATTGTGAGATGTTTTGCAGAGGGATGCAGTAGTCTTGAAATTGCCAAACTTTTGAAGCGTGATCACCAAACAATCAAGCGTTTCATGGCAAATAGCCAACAGGGTCGCAAGAAGCGTGTTCGGCAAAAAAGTCACAAAATAACTGCCCATGAATTGAGGAAAATCAAGCGTGAAGCTGCCAAGATGCCATTTGCCACCAGTTTTGCAATATTTCAGAGGTGCAACATTACTGGAATACCAAAAAGCACAAGGTGTGCCATACTCAGGGACATGGCCAAGGTAAGAAAGGCTGAAAAATGACCACCTTTGAACAAGAAACATAAGATAAAATGTCAAGACTGGGCCATGAAATATCTTAAGACTGATTTTTCAAAGGTTTTATGGACTGATGAAATAAGAGTGACTCTTGATGGGCCAGAGGCTGGATCAGTAAAGGGCAGAGAGCTCCACTCCGACTCAGACGCCAGCAAGGTGGAGGTGGGGTACTGGTATAGACTGGTATCATCAAAGATGAACTTGTGGGACCTTTTCGGGTTGAGGATGGAGTAAAGCTCAACTCCCAGACCTACTGCCAGTTTCTGGAAGACAACTTCTTCAAGCAGTGGTACAGGAAGAAGTCAGTATCGTTCAAGAAAAACATGATTTTCATGCAGGACAATGCTCCATCACATGCATTCAACTACTCCACAGGGTGTCTGGCCAGTGAAGGTCTAAAAGAACAAAAAACAATAACATGGCCCTCTTGTTCATCTGATCTGAACCCCATAGAGAACCTGTGGTCCCTCCTATAATGTGAGATCTACAGGGAGAGAAAACAGTACACCTCTCGGAACAGTGTCTGGGAGACTGTGGTGGCTGTTGCGCGCAATTTTGATCATAAACAGATCAAGCAACTGACAGAATCTATGGATGGAAGGCTGTTGAGTGTCATCACAAAGAAAGGTGGCTATATTGGTCACTACATTTTTTGGGTTTTGCTTTTGCATGTCAGAAATGTTTATTTCTAAATTTTGTGCAGTTATATTGGTTTACCTGGTGAAAATAAACAAGTGAGATGGGAATATATTAAGTTTTTATTAAGTTGCCTAATAATTCTGTACAGTGATAGTTACCAATGTTAACGACCAAGACGCTAGTCGTTTGTGTGTGAGCGATACGGTGCTGCTATGAATGACACGGACTCCACAAATAGTGGTAAATTAACTCTTTTTAACGGTTTTCAAAAAGATAACAAATTCAAACTTTGCAAAAACGATATGCCCCCCAACAGCTCGATCACAATGTACAATTTATGCAGCCTGAGGAAACTCACATACCTGTTTTGTAGAGAGGGAGCACAACTATCCCAGACTAAACCAACCCCACCCTTACTCCGAACAGGGCCTACCCAGGCTCTTACTGCAGCCACGGCACGTGTTCCCCTCAGGATATAATCTTACACCCCCCTCCCATGCTATGTACAAAATATTTCGGGATCCCTGATTCCCTTATATAAATCTATCCCACAACCTATTTACAGCAAATGCAGTTTTGCCTCCTGCATGAGGTGAAAACTCTTTAACTTGGTAATGTACAAACAGTTTACAGGGTGTATGTCATTTCACCCTAACAATCAGCCACTGAGGTATATAAGATCTTCCTCACACTGGGTTTCTTTAGCACAGTCCAGTATAACAGGGATGGTGATAGTTTTCTCAGTTCTACAGTGTCATGCACATTCGGCTTTTCTTTGCATCTCACACTCGTACAAGTCTCAATATTTAATATCTTGTATAGATCAAGCCTGGTCGGTCTCTCCTCATGAGTACACACAAAATAGTCCTTTGTAATTTCTGGCTAACTCACCCTGTCTAACTATCCTTATATATTGACCGGTCAATCTTATGTACTCACAGAACACGGCTTACCTTTCAGTCCACGGTGTAGATAAAGCCCTTGAATAACTCCAACACTGTTCAAGACAGGCGCGTCCTTCCATAGATCCACAAGCCTCTCAGAACAGCTGACACGTCTTCTTCTGTGTAGGATCTCCACAGGCATCTGTCTCAGTCAATTTACCTCAGGAGACTGACTAAAAATTACTTCCTGGTTCCAGATCTTTCTACTCATGTCCACTGATGACCTCCAGTGGCCGAACTGATTTACTACAGATCATTTATATTAACAGGGTTGAACTTAATATTAGCAATACATTTCAGCATCCTTACACTTGCACAAACAGATATCCTCCTAAGATAACCAAATCTATAAAAAAAAAACACTCCAACTTCCAAAAATATTAAGTTTTGATATTTGAGTCTTTTGGGTTGATTGAGAACATAGTTGTTGATCAATAATAAAATTAATCCTCTACAATACAAATTGCCTAATAATTCTGCACACAGTGTAGTTCTTCCTTGTGGTTGCGTGGCTTTAACCTGTTCTTTGCACCATGTGGATTACTACTTTTTCAGGGTGCTGCAGCAGCCTTGTTAATGCCTTAATAGTGGTTGTGGCTTCTCACAACCACGCCAGGTCATCCCATTGCACTTCTTTTTGGACCCTCCATCTCCACAGATAAGACCCTATTTCATTTCTGTCTTGAAAGCTTTTTATTCATATTTACTGAACAGAACAGAGTGTGAATCGATTTGAGTTTAAGTTGCGTCATAGCCAATAAACCAATCTAAAGTATTCAGGAAAGCATGTGCATCGAAGTCCTGTTACATAATGTGACTTCTTCACACACTAAAGGGAAAAAGGAAGAGATTCAAAATGAAAGGCACACAGCCTGAGAAATTTGTGAGAGCTGCTGACAATGCCATTATCAGCATGACTTTTTCGGTCATCTACATACTGGAGCACACTCTAAACAGTATTCGGAGTCAGCTGGTGGGACAAGAGGAGGGGGAGGAAGTACAGGAGGAGTCATATGCGAGAGGGATAACAAGATCTCCAAGGTCCAGACGGTCGGCAGCACCAAGGCGGCTGGCATGGGATGGTGGGGGAGAGGGATTAACGAGGGCGCATGGTAGCAGCCAAACTGTTGAGTAGGTGCAGGAGCCGAGAAACAAATGGAGAATGAGCTGGCGATGGGCATGGAAGACTCATCAGATGAGGGAGACCTTAATCACATTTCTGTTGTGCGAGGTTGGGGGGAGAGGGCAGAGGAAGGAAGCATGATTCTCACCTTGCCACCACCAACACAACAAGGACTTGGTCCTCCTGGATGCGCAAGACACGAGTGCCTTCTTGCTGCACTACCTGCAACATGACCCTCGGATTGTCAGAATTCGAAGTAATGCCAACTACTGGGTTGCCACACTCTTAGATCCCCAGTACAAAACAAAATTTGGTGAAATAATTCCTGCCGTGGAAAGGGACGCACGGATGCAGGAGTATCAGCAGAAGCAGTGCACCAGTGGTGCACAGAGTGAATCTCACAGGACTATCTCCAAGTTAACATGGATGCCATGACTGGGGAGCTGGAGCCTTGCTCATTTTGGGCTTCCAATCTGGAAAAATGGCCTGAGCTCACCACTCACACCTTGGAGATCTTGTCATGCTCCGCAGCCAGCGTTCTCTCTGAACATGTCTTCAATGCTGCTGGTGGTGTGCTGAAAGATAAGCGCACTCGTCTGTCCAGCCAGAATGTGGACTGACTAACGTTCATCAAGATGAACATGTCATGGATCTGCAAGGACTTTTCTACCCCTGTGTTATCCTCGGGAGACTAAAGGCTTGTGGATTTTTGAATGTGCTTCATGAAAGTAACCATTTTAAGTTTGCAACTGTGGGCCAATTGATGCCACTTAAGTGGTGTCTGTGCCCAAATTTTTGGAAAAAATGGAGACTCTTGTTGGAGTTCCCATGCTGTGTTTATATTATTTTAGAAGGGCATTACATGCCTATATCTGTGTCTCCTCCTTTTACTCGTCCAGCTCTTTTCTTTTCGCACTTTGTATGTACTTGTCACTTTTCCATGTGTTTGTTGTTCTCTAAAGAGTATGTTTGTCACCTTTTGGACATCTTAGAAAGTGTTTTCTATGTATTTTCTATGTGTCTGTATTTGCCTGCCATTGTTTTCAATGGTGTTCGACAGTGTTTGATGGAGTTCGAGGAAGATTTGACGAACATTTGATGAACAATCCCCCAATTCGACGAATTGAATTCGAACACTAGGGTGGTGGCTCATCTCTACTGCACACTAGAGACCAAAAACTAGTACAGGCCAGTACTGTATGTACAAATTGTACAATAAATCATGTACATGTTTTACTTTAGCACACAAAAGGCTGTAATACATATACTATCACAAGCTGTGATGCTCAGGATGCCTACAGCATCAAAATGTATATAGAGATAGTGCACAGAATCTATGCACTGTGAATGTACCATCAACATTTCAAAGTACTTACTGCCCAAGAAGCTTACAGAATATATATATATACATAGCTTGAATGCAGAAAAAAGAAAGGCGGCACTCAACATGAGGTGTATAGTCCTTTATTCGTGTAACCCTGCACAGATCGATGCAGGGTGGTCACAGCGGGGAGAGGGAGTGGGGAGTCTGTGGACGAAGGTTTGCCGTTTCTCGGATGTACCGCTTCAATAGGTCCAGTTGAACCATTGAACGGGATCACTGGACCTATTGAAGCAGTAAATCCGCGAAACTGCTAGCCGTAGTCCGCCGACTTCCCACTCCCTCTCCCAGCTGTGACCACCCCGCATCGATGTGTGGTGAATAGAGCAGGTATAATTGCATAAGCCCCCTCTGTGACTTGTAGTGCCCAGTTTTCACATCTGAAGCTGGGGTTCCTGGCTCGCCCTGATCTCGGAGGTACCTCTGATGGTGAGGAGTTCCGAGCCGCCACCCTGTACCCTAAAACTCCTGATTAGCCCTAGGCTGAGGGTCCCTACCTCCACTTACGGGTCAGGAATCACAGCTTCTCCCAAGGAAAGACTTTAGCCCAGCAGCTAAGCATCAGCACAGCACAGACCTAGAGCACATAGCTATCAGCAGCACCTGACAGGGAAGAGGGAAGGCTATTTAAAGCCAGTGGGAGGGGATTCCAGGTGAGTCACACATTAACTCCTGAACCAGCAATTGAACATAATAGTGACTGCAGTTCTGGAGCACCCCACAGGAGGCCCAGGACCTTCACAACCATCAAACATGCAGCTCTTTAAAGACAAACCACATACACAGCAGCATCCAGCAATGTCAGCGGCAACTAAGTGTGTGACAATTGGTGCCTGAGGAGGGCACAGACTCACACACAGACTCACACAGACTCACACACACATTCACACACAGACAGACTCACACACACTCACACACACATACAGATTCACATACAGACAGACAGACACACAGGCTCACACACACTCACACACACACTCACTCACACAGACATACACAGATGGACAGACTCACACACACACACAGACACATGGTCTCCCCTTTGCCAGGGTTTTACCACTGGCAGCGGAGAAATAAGTCACTCACGTGACATGGCAAGGGTCATGTGAAGCGGCGGGGGTCATGTGACGCCACGTCACACAGATCCTTGCTCCACGAACCTCAGAAAGATCCGGGCAGAGGGAAAGAAAGAAGAGGGAGCAGACTGCTAGGGTTGGGAGACTGGGCAGAGGAAGTCCGGACTACTGGAGGTGGGAGAGCGGGTGGAAGGGGGCCAGGAGACCGGGTGGAGGGAGCCAGACTGCTGGGTAAGTGAGACCAAGTGGATTGGGGCCAGCCTGCTGGTGGCGGAAAACAGGGCGGAGGTGGGCCGAACTGTTGGGGGTGGGAGACTGAGCGGAGTGGGCTGAACTGCTGGGGGCAGGAGACTGGGCAGAGAGGGGTGCGTGTGCAGCGGCACCACTAACGGCCGCCATCTACTATATAACTATCTAATTCTGAAATCCTGGCTGGCGCAACCAATCAGCGACGTGGGATTTCCATTACAGACAGACATGACAGACAGAATTAGATGATTATATAGTAGATATATACTAGCTGTAGCAACCGGTGATGTTACCCAGGACAGAAGCTAACTGCTCTTAGCTATGACAAAATAGAAGGGTTTAACAAAAATGTATTTTGCACATAAAAGTCACAAAGTAAATAGGCCTCCTGCTGTATACTGTAGGCTGTGTGTGGCCTCCTGTTGTATACTGTGGGCTACATGCGGCCTCCTGCTGTATACATGGGTCTGTGTGTGACCTCCTGCTGTATACTGGGGTCAGTGTGCAGCCTCCTGCTGTATACTGGGGCTGTGTGTGGCCTCC
Source organism: Allobates femoralis (assembly GCA_033576535.1). Taxonomy (NCBI): domain Eukaryota; kingdom Metazoa; phylum Chordata; class Amphibia; order Anura; family Aromobatidae; genus Allobates; species Allobates femoralis. The sequence continues at coordinate 326,343,010 of JARQOC010000003.1, forward strand.
TGCTGTATACTGGTGCTGAGTGCAACCTCCTGCGGTATAGTGCAGACTGTGTACAGCCTCCTGAATTATACTGGGGGCTGTGTGAGGCTTCCTATGGTATACTGGGGGCTGTGTGCGGCCTTCTGCTGTACACTGAAGGCTGTATGTGGCCTCCTGCTTTACACTAGGGGCTGTGTGCCGCCTCCTGCTGTATACTTGGGTGCTGTGTGTGGCCTTCTGTTGTATACTGGGGGCTGTGTGCAGCCTCCTGCTGTATACTGGTGCTGAGTGCAACCTCCTGCGGTATAGTGCAGACTGTGTACAGCCTCCTGAATTATACTGGGGGCTGTGTGAGACTTCCTATGGTATACTGGGGGCTGTGTGCGGCCTTCTGCTGTACACTGAAGGCTGTATGTGGCCTCCTGCTTTACACTAGGGGCTGTGTGCCGCCTCCTGCTGTATACTTGGGTGCTGTGTGTGGCCTTCTGTTGTATACTGGGGGCTGTGTGCAGCCTCCTGCTGTATACTGGGGGCTATGTAGGACCTACGTCTGTATACTGGGGGCTGTGTGCGGCATGCTACTGTATACTAGGGGCTAGGTGCTACTATTGTTCTTCTTTGCGTCTACTGTTCTGTCCCTGTGGGCTAATCTCACGACTTGTCACATGATCTTTCAAAAGTTGGTCATGTGACATATCACATAATACTTGCGGTCGGGGGCTTCTAGACAGCCCGGGCCCTGTTACTCTTAATCCGCCCCTGGTCCTCACTGTGATCAGTTTTGTACTTGTCCAAATCTCCAGGGGATTTGAAATGTTACAGATTGTTAAAGAATAGCAAAGAGGTGCTGTGTCGCCCCAGGGCCATTCGGGTACTCGGAATTGGGCTGTTGAGCAGTTCTGGGGAGTCACAGGGGTCGAGACCTGGCTTCTGTGACTCTGGGTTCAGTTGTTAAGGGAGTTCTTGGCTTGGTAGGGAAGGGGGTGATGAAAAGGAAAATTATTCGTGACGCCACCTGTGGTATGCAGCTATGGATAGCCGCTGCTGCTACGGAACCTCTGGAGATTATGGACGGTCAGCTGAGATGGAGCGGCTCCCCATGGGTGGAACGGATCCCCAGGGCAGTGGATGTGGTTAGGATGTAAAGTGCAGGATGGCTGGTGCAAAGTAACAGAAAGACTCACATTTTGTTGGTTCCTCAGTCCTTTTACCGGTGCAGCTGGAATACCGACAAGTGATGGTATACTGAGTCCGTGACCTGAGAGCAACTTGGGGCTTTCCTCACTCAACAGGTTTCTGAGGCTTCCTTGTTGCGCCTTGTTGGTAGGCCCCTGCTGCTGCATAAGGTGAGCTGCTGGCCCTCTCTCTCTGCTACTTGGTGCCGGTATGGCAGGCAACTTGAGTCCTTCTCTAGCTCTACGTCTCAGGTGGCTGTTCCTGGGCTCTTTCCACTGCTTTGCCTCTGGGCACAGTGTGGATGGGGAACTTGGAATTCCCCACCTTCCGGTATTGGCTGCCGGGTCGTTAGGCACTGCACAGCCTTGGACTCCAGTGTCCATTTCTGTGGCGCTTCTCCTCTGGGGTGATCACGACACTGCCCCGCTCCCCAGGCTTTCCTCCACTCCCTCACGCTAGACTGCGCTGTTCTGGGACAAGCTTAGCACTGCTTTTAGTCCACAGGATGTCTTCCTCAGCCCTCCTAGGAACTGAACTGACTATCTCCGCTCCAGACCAGAATTTTTAGGGGAGCTCACCTTAACCCGGGTCTAGGTCTCCCCCTTCAGACCTGGAGGCAGAAAGGTGTGTTGTTGCGGTTTCTGTCTGGTGTGGATACCCTCTGTTGCTCTCAAGTGTGACACTACCACCCGGGGGCGATAATGGCACTGTGGCACTTGAACTCTGGGGTGCCACAGTGTCTTAATGGCTTTAGTGTTTGTGTGGCTGCTGTTTCACTGACAGTCATGTCCCAGTGTGCAGCATTTTCCAAAAGCCCTTGTCTTCGGTAAGCTTCTATGAATGTTGCATAGACATGCATTATCTGCAGTGGCATACCGTCAATAGAGGCAGGCCACGCAAGGGCTAATAGGGCCCGTGACCTGTGTGGGGCCCGCCCTGCTGCTTTGCTAATAAATCTTCTCACTGTTTAAAAAAACTCTCCCCGTGGGCTCATTGTGGATTCCGCACCCACTGCTATAGTACCGCCAGGGCCCTGACCCTCTGAGGGACCCCCGTTGTGGTACTCACTATGTGCAGGGATAGTACAAGTTTACTGCAATGTCCACAGTTGCAGGACCTTTGGTGATATCACAGTTATGTGACTCACCAAAGGTCCTCCACTGCATTGCGAAAGTCTGAGGTATGAACAGTGTGCGGCGGCAGGTCCTGCAGACCGCACCTCTTATGTATTTTCATCTTTTAGGCGCCAATATATTTAAATAGTGCATCGCCAGAACTAGGACAGAGGAGTGCTCCTCAGTCCTGGCAGTGGCTGTCATCAAACCGCCGCCTGCACTAGGGCTGCTCCACGAGAGCAGGATACCATAGACAGGACAGGTAAGCGCTCCTAGGAGCCGAAGATGAGATGTAGAATGATTTTAAATGAGAGGGCTGTGTTGGGGGAGGATAGAGATAACTGTGGGGCTGCATATTATTATATGGAATCCTATGGGGGTGCATTATATTGTATGAAGTCCTATGGGGGCTGCATATTATTATATGGAATCCTATGGGGTGCATTATATTGTATGAAGTCCTATGGGGCTGCGCATTATTATATGAAATCCTATGGGGGTGCATGCATTATATTGTATGAAGTCCTATGGCGGCTGCATATTAATATGGAATCCTATGGGGTGCATTATATTGTATTAAATCTTATGGGGTGCATTATATTGTATGAGGTCCTATGGGGTGTGCATTATATTGTATGAAGTCCTATGGTGGCTACATATTATTATATGGAATCCTATGGGGTGCATTATATTACATGAAGTCCTGTGGCGGCTGCATATTATTATATGGAATCCTATGGGGGTTCATTATATTGTATGAAGTCCTATGGGGTGCATTATATTGTATGAAGTCCTATAGGGGTGCATTATATTGTATAAAGTCCTATGGCGGCTGCATATTATTATATGGAATCCTATGGGGGTGCATTATATTGTATGAAGTCCTATGGGGGTGCATTATATTGTATGAAGTCCTATGGGGGCTGCATATTATTATATGGAATCCTATGGGGGTGCATTATATTGTCTAAAGTCTTATGTGGGGTGCATTCTATTGTATGGAGTCCTATGCGGGAGTATTAAAGGAGCACACCTATCATGCACCGACCTGGTTTGGTCAAAGATGGCGCCACCTGGTGGTAGAGGGCGGCATCCATGGGGGACCAGCTGGTAGTATGGGCCCCCACGGATACTGCTCCCACTCCTATAGTTTGAATCCCAACCACCATTGTCTGCAGCTCAGCACAGCTTGGCATAATGACATCATCATTGAGCGCCCCACTGTGCTGAGCTGTGCAGAGCGGCATAAACATGCTGGGCAGACCGGAGCAACGAGGTCCGAGAAGAGAAGTGAGTATTTACTTTTTTTTTAATCAGTGAGTACACTGATAACAAACAAGATGATGTGCAATATAATATAGGAGGACTTTGAGGGGTGCTTTATAGTATATGGAGGGCTATGGATGGTGCATTATGATATATGGAGGTGCATTATACTTTATGGAGGACTTTGTGGGTGCATTATAGTATATGGAGGACTATGGAGTGCATTATACTATATGGAGGACTATGGGGTACATTATATTACATGAAAGACTATGGCGTGCATTATACTAAATGGAGGACTATGGGGAGAATTATACTATATGGAGGACTATGGGGGTACATTATACTATATGGAGGGCTATAGGGGTGCATTATACTATATGGAGATCTATGGAGGGACATTATACTATATGGAGGAATATGGGGGGTATTATACTATATGGAGGAGTTTGGAGTGCATTAAACTATATGGAGGTCTATGGGGGTACATTATACTATATGGAGGACTATGGGTGCATTATACTGTATGGAGGACTATGGGAGCATTATACTATATGGAGAACTATGAGGGTACATTATACTATATGGAGGACTATGGGGAGCATTATACTATATGAAAGACTGGGAGTGCATTATAATATATGAAGGTGGAGGACTATATGGAGCCTATCATACTATATGTAAGCCATTATAATATTTGAATGGCTCTGTGGGGGGCATGACAATACTTGGAGGGCTATTTGAGGGCTGTGTTGGGGGCTATTATACAGTGTGAAGAGATCTAAGGGCCATTATACTGTATCTATGTCCATTATACTGTAAGGAGGGCTGTGTGGGGGTCATAGTTGGGGATTATACTGTGACGAGGTAGTTGAAGGAGTACAGTAGGGTCATCATACTATGCGTGTGGAGGAATTCAATATGACAATTACATAGTAAGGGCTGAAAAGTTGTGATATATGCTATTATGTGACCCAAACAAATATGTTTTAGTCTTTTTTTTGGGTGGGGGGGGCATTAAGAAATTCTGCTATGGGGCCCCTTGATTTCTATGTATGCCCCTGATTACCTGTGTTATACTATGACTGTCCTTTGTTGCCTATAGCAACCAATCAGCAGCTGAGATGTGATTGGTTGCTATGGGCCACCTGATAAATATCCAGGTCAACTATCAAAACAGCCATTGCAGTATCTTTAGCTCACACATACAAAAGGTAAATCTGCCTTTCTTGGTGAAAAGCGCAGGGTTGTAATTTCCCCTTAAAACATAGTCTGTGAGATCCCCTAAGTCAAATGAGGTGGCTGTGCAAAATTTCGTGATTGTCGATGCAATGATGCAGATTCCTTTAGTGGACATATTGTACATACATACACTGAGCTATATATTATATATGGTATGTTAGATACACATATCTATTATATAATCGCGAATCGAAAATCCGCCCCTCTCGGCGCAACTTCCGGCGTGGTCATGTGGATACGCGCGAAGCATTGGCCACGAAGCGGCCATTGCGAGCCGTTAGAAGTCGACTCGCAATGCCCGCGGCGCGGGCATTGCGAGTCGAGATGCCAGCGAAGCATTGGCCGCGAAGCGGCCATTGCGAGCCCCCTCCTCCATATGTCCGCACACCCCCTCCTCCATATGTCCGCACACCCCCCACCTCCATATGTCCGCACACCCCCTCCTCCATATGTCCGCACACCCCCTCCTCCATATGTCCGCACACCCCCTCCTCCATATGTCCACACACCCCCTCCTCCATATCTCCCCCTCCATATGTCCGCACACCCCCTCCTCCATATGTCCGCACACCCCCTCCTCCATATGTCCGCACACCCCCCCTCCATATGTCCCCACACCCCCCCTCCATATGTCCCCACACCCCCCTCCTCCATATGTCCGCACACCCCCCCTCCATATCTCCCCCTCCATATGTCCGCACACCCCCTCCTCCATATGCCCGCACACCCCCTCCTCCATATGCCCGCACACCCCCTCCTCCATATGTCCGCACAGCCCCTCCTCCATATGCCCGCACACCCCCTCCTCCATATGCCCGCACACCCCCTCCTCCATACACCCCCTCCTCCATATGCCCGCACCCCCCTCCTCCATATGCCCGCACACCCCCTCCTCCATATGTCTGCACACCCCCCCTCCATTATGTCCGCACACCCCCTCCTCCATATGTCCGCACACCCCCTCCTCCATATGTCCGCACACCCCCTCCTCCATATGTCCGCACACCCCCCTCCTCCATATGCCCCGCACACCCCCTCCTCCATATGTCCGCACACCCCCTCCTCCATATCTCCCCCTCCATATGTCCGCACACCCTCTCCTCCATATGTCCGCACACCCCCTCCTCCATATGCCCGCACACCCCCTCTTCCATATGCCCGCACACCCCCTCCTCCATATGCCCGCACACCCCCTCCTCAATATGTCCGCACACCCCCTCCTCCATATGTCCGCACACCCCCTCCTCCATATGCCCGCACACCCCCTCCTCCATATGCCCGCACACCCCCTCCTCCATATGCCCGCACACCCCCTCCTCCATATGTCCGCACACCCCTCCTCCATATCTCCCCCTCCATATGTCCGCACACCCCCTCCTCCATATGTCCGCACACCCCCTCCTCCATATGCCCGCACACCCCCTCCTCCATATGCCCGCACACCCCCTCCTCCATATGCCCGCACACCCCCTCCTCCATATGCCCGCACACCCCTCCTCCATATGTCCGCACACCCCCTCCTCCATATGTCCGCACACCCCCTCCTCCATATGTCCGCACACCCCCTCCTCCATATGTCCGCACACACCCCCTTCCATATGTCCGCACACCCCCCCTCCATATGTCCCCACACCCCTTCCTCCATATGTCCGCACACCCCCTCCTCCATATCTCCCCCTCCATATGTCCGCACACCCCCTCCTCCATATGTCCGCACACCCCCTCCTCCATATGTCCGCACACCCCCCCTCCTCCATATGTCCGCACACCCCCCCCCTCCATATGTCCGCACACCCCCCTCCCTCCATATGTCCGCACACACCCCCCTCCATATGTCCGCACACCCCCCCCTCCATATGTCCGCACACCCCCCCCTCCATATGTCCGCACACCCCCCCTCCATATGTCCGCACACCCCCCCCCCGCCATATGTCCGCACACCCCCCCTTCATATGTCCGCACACCCCCCCCTCCATATGTCCGCACACACCCCCTCCATATGTCCGCACACACCCCCCTTCATATGTCCGCACACACCCCCCCTCCATATGTCCGCACACCCCCCTCCCCGACGCCGTAGATCACTTACCTGTCTTCATGACATCTGCTTCCTCAGTCCACGTCCACTCCTCCCTCCGGCCCAGGCATCCTGTTCCTTCAGCCCGGCTAACGACTCTTCCATCCGGCGCTCTTCTCTCTTCCTCCACCGAGCTCCGGGTTACATAGCGGATAATCCTGGACGCTGATTGGTCGTTTTTTTCCCATAGAGAAACATGGCCATGTTTCTCTATGGGAAGACGCGACCAATCAGCGTCCACGATTATCCGCCATGTAACTCAATGAGGGCTTGGAGCGGACCTGAATGGAGACTGTTTGTAAAGACAGTCTCCATTCAGGTCCGCTCAAAGGCCTCATTGAGTTACATAGCGGGTAATCCTGGACGCTGATTGGTCGTTTTTTCCCATAGAGAAACATGGCCATGTTTCTCTATGGGAAGACGCGACCAATCAGCGTCCAGGATTATCCGCCATGTATCTCTATGAGGCCTTTGAGCGGACCTGAATGGAGACTGTTTGTAAAGACAGTTTCCATTCAGGTCCGCTCCAACCCCTCATAGAGATAACATGGCAGATAATCCTGGACGCTGATTGGTCGCGTCTTCCCATAGAGAAACATGGCCATGTTTCTCTATGGGAAGAAGCGACCAAACAGCGTCAGCATCATCCGCTATGTAACTCTATGAGCCCTTTGAGCGGACCTGAAGGAGAACTGTGTCTGCTCACTTAAAATAACAAATAATAAATACATTTAATAATAATTAAAATAATAAAAAAAAATAATAATAAATAATAAATAATAAAATAAATAATAATAATAAAAAAAAAATATTATGCTAATAATAATGCTATTACTGCTAATAATAATGCTATTAATGCTAATAATTATCCTATTAATGCTAATAATAATGCTATTAATGCTATTAATGCTAAATAATTATTCTATTAATGCTAATAATTATGCTATTAATGGTAATAATAATGCTATTAATGCAAATAATATTGCTATTAATGCTATTATTAATGTTAATAATGCTAATAATTATGCTATTAATGCTAATTATGGTATTAATGCAAATAATATTGCTATTAATGCTAATAATTATGCTATTAATGCTATTATTAATGCTATTAATCCTAATAATTATGCTATTAATGCTAAATATTTATGCTATTAAATGCTAATAATTATGCTATTAATGGTAATAATAATGCTATTAATGCAAATAATGTTGCTATTAATGCTATTATTAATGCTATTAATGCTAATAATTATGCTATTAATGCTAATAATAATGCTATTAATGCAAATAATATTGCTATTAATGCTATTATTAATGCTATTAATGGTAATAATAATGCTATTAATGCAAATAATATTGCTATTAATGCTATTATTAATGCTATTAATGCTAATAATTATGCTATTAATGCTAATATTTATGCTATTAATGGTAATAATAATGCTATTAATGCATATAATAATGCTATTAATGCTATTATTAATGCTATTAATGCTAATAATTATGCTATTAATGGTAATAATAATGCTATTAATGTAAATAAATATTGCTATTAATGCTATTATTAATGCTATTAATGCTAAAATAATGCTATTACTGCTAATAATAATGCTATTAATGCTAATAATTATGCTATTAATGCTAATAATAATGCTATTAATGCTATTATTAATGCTATTAATGCTAATAATTATGCTATTAATGGTAATAATAATGCTATTAATGCTCTTTATGCTAATAGTAATGCTATTAATGCGATTAGTTATGCTATTAATTCTATTATTTATGCTATTAATGCTATTAATAATGCTATTAATGCTATTAATGCTATTAATAATGTTATTCATGCTATTAATAATACTATTAATGCTAATATTAATGCTATTAATTGTATTATTAATGCTATTAATGCTAATAATAATGCTATTAATGCTAATAATTTATGCTATTAATGCTAATATTAATGCTGATAATGCTAATAATAATAATCATATTAACGCTATTAATAATGCTATTAAGGCTAATAATCATGCTATTTATGCTATTTAAAATTCTATTAATGCTAATAATATTGCATTAATGCTCTTTATGCTAATACTCATGCTATTAATGCGATTATTTATGCTATTAATTCTATTATTTAGGCTAATAATGCTATTAATAATGGTATTAATGTTATTAATAATGCTATTAATGCTATTCATGCTAATATTAATGCTATTAATTCTAATAATCATGCTATTAATCCTATTAATAATGCTATTATGCTATTTTTAATTCTATTAATGCTATTAATAATTTTATTAATGCTAAAAATGCTATTACTCCTCATAATAATGCTATTAACGCTATTAATTAATGCTATTTATGGTAATAATGGTATTAATACTAATAACAATACTATTATTAGTACTATTATTGCTGTTAATAATGCTATTAATGCTAATAATAATGCTGTTAATGCTAATAATTATGCTATTAATGGTAATAATAATGCTATTAATGCAATTAATATTGCCACGTTCTAGAATCCCGATGCATTTGCATCGGGCTCACAGCTAGTATATTATATATATATATATATATATATAATTTATTCATAGAGCACCATTGATTCCATGGTGCTGTACATGAAAAAGGGTTACATACAAACAAGTTAAAAATACAATGAACAAACTAACAGTGACAGACTGGTACAGAGGGAGAGAGGGGAACCTGCTCTTGTGAGCTTACATTCTACAGGGCGGGGTGGGAGAGGGACAGTAGGTTGGGTCTGCTCTGGTGGTGGTGGAGCGTCGGGTCCAATGGTGGTGGAGCACCGGGTATATATATATCTTATTGCATAACATAACATTTCCGGTTGCTTTGTATCCACACTTGTCTGTTTCTTTAGCATAAAAAATGTGTTATGTTCGAATATAGACTTGGTGTCATGCTGATAACGCTAGTTAAAGAAGGAGTATGTTACATCATTTTGCTTATCTATTAATACATGCAGTCAAAAAAAAGACTGTAGTATGCTTTGTCTCAATCAGATAAAAGGCTAAAGTCATGGAAAAATAGAACATCATGTTGCAAATACAATCCAAAAGACGTGTTTGTTGAGTTGTTGTACACATTTTCTACTAATAAAATAAATGCATTCGCAAGTATGTGAAGGTAATTGGGGCTTAATTTCCAGTGAGAGCAACCAGATGTCAGGAAATTAGTAGCTTCTCATGAATAAATTCACTCATAGGGGGTATTCCAATCTCAGTTACTACAGCATAATCCAGGAACTGATGTTGGTTTTCAATATTTTTCTAATACATAATTCTGCCAACTCGCCTATTTATAGAGCCGTGAAAAAGTATTCGTATCCCATGAACTTTTCTACATCTTTTAACATTACGCCTACAAACAAATAGATTTCATTGGGATTGTATGTGATATAGCAACACAAAAGGGCAAGTATTTGTGAAATTAAAGGAAATGGTACATGGTTTTCTAAATATTTTTTTAAAAAAATCAATCTGAAAATTGTGACGTATTTGTATTCAGCTCCTGGGTAAATTCTTTGTAGGACCATCTTTTGCTGCAATTATCACAAGTCTTTAGGGGTATGTCTCTACCAGCCTTGCACATCTAGAGGCTGACCAGAGCACCTTCTCCCACATGACTTGTAGGGGTCAGGGCCACTTTACACACACCAACTTATCTGTCCAACTTCTGACCAACTTGCTGGTTGCAGTGAAATGATGGAAACATTGCTCCATTTTGTGATTGTGTACAAATGGAACAATGTGTCCATGATTTCACTGCAACCAGCAAAGTTGGTCAGAAGTTGGACAGATAAGTTGGTGTGTGTAAAGTGGCCTTCATGGTACCTTTACACGCCGCCCACAACAGGATGGATACAACCCGCTACAGGCTACAAATGTAGCTTGTCGCGCCAATATCGCCCGTAGTAGCGGCGTGTGAAGACGGGACGACACAGCCGCTACAGATACCTCTGTATCCGTGCACTGCCCATAAACATATGGCAACATCGCCGATTGTAGCGGCTGTATCGGCGTGTAAAGAAGGAACAGAAGGGAACTCTGGACACCCGGGCTGTAGCTGGAATGTAGCTAAGGCGTGACCCTGGCTCCGGGATACCACGCCCCTTCAGCGATCATTGGAGGAAGCTCCTTCGTTGCGATTGGTTGTCGCTGCACAGGGCGGCATATTTAAGAAGCTGACCAGTCACACTACGCAATTGCTCGAGCGTCATGTATTAATCAGCCTCCTGCGCTGGCTGGCCAATCATGGTATTATTGCTTTGTCCTATCAGCGTACGGACGTCTCGTAATCCACAATTGTGTGGCACGCCTATGTGCTGTCCCTGCTGCACCAGGTACGCCCATAGTAGCTGGTTATAGCGGTGTGTAAATGAGGTACCTGAGCTACAGACGGCTACTTGCGACACCCGCGATGTAGCTAGCTGTAGATGTAGCGTAGCGTAGCGCACCTTGTGGCGGCGTGTAAAGGAGATGCGATTACCGTTTGTAACCGTTTGGCCGTGCTCGTGCACGTGAAGTTGCCGTTGGTATCCATCCTGTTGTGGCGGCGTGTAAAGGTACCATCACAGCTAGCATATGGTAAAAGGTGTTCTGGTGAGATGAGATCACTTTTAGGGTACCTTTACACGCCGCTACGACAGGATGGATACAACACGCTACAGGCTACAAATGTAGTTATGTATGTAATGTCAATATAGCCCGTAGTAGCGGCGTGGAAGACGGTAGGAGGCAGCCGGCAACAGATACATCTGTTTCCGAGCACTGCTCGAAAACAGATGGCTACAAAGCCGATTGTAGCGAGCTGTATCGGCGTGTAAAGAAGGAGCAGAAGGGATGTCTACACACCAGGCTAAGTACCTGTATGTAGCTGGGCGTGACACAGGCTCCGGGATACCGCGCCCCTTTAGCGATCATTGGAGGAAGCTCCTGCGTTATGATTGGCAGTCGCTGCATAGGGAGGCATATTTAAGGAGCTGACCATCACACTACACAATTGCTCGAGCGTCATGTATTAATCAGCCTCCTGCGATGCCTGCCCAATCATGGGTTTCTTGCTTTGTCCTATCATCGTACGGACGTCTCGTAATCCACAATTGTGGCACGCCTATGTGCTGTCCCTGCTGCACCAGGTCCGCCCATATTAGCTTGTTGTAGCGGTGTGTAAATGAGGTAAGGTACGCTACAGATGGCTACTTGAGACACCCGGCGATGTAGCTAGCTATAGATGTAACGTAGCGTAGCGCACCTTGTGCGGCGTGTAAAGGTGTTGCGTTTACCGTTTGTAACCGTTTGAGCGTACTCGTGCACGTGAAGTAGCGGTTTGTATCCATCCTGTCGTAGCGGCGTGTAAAGGTACCCTTAGGGTACCTTTACACGCCGCTAACGGCAGGATGGATGCATCCCGCTACAGGCTACAAATGTAGCTTGTAGCGCCAATATAGCCCGTCGTAGCGGCGTCTGAAGACGTGACGATACAGCCGGCAACAGATACATCTGTTTACGACCTCTGCTCAAAAACAGAAGCTATAAAGCCGATGGTAGCAAGATGCATCGGCGTGTAAAGACGTTACGGAAGGGAACTCTGGACACCCTGCGATGTAGCTGCAATGTAGCTAAGGCGTGACCCTGGCTCCGTGTTACCGCGCCCCATGTGCGATCATTGGTGGAAGCTGCTGCATGACGATTGGTAGTCGCTGCATAGGGAGGCATATTTAAGGAGCTGACGAGTCACACTACACAATCGCTCGAGCGTGCTGTATTACTCAGCCTCCTGCGTTGCCTGCCCAATCAGGATGTTATTGCTTTGTCCTATCAGCGTACGGACGGCTCGTAATCCACAATTGTGGCACGCCTATGTGCTGGCCCTGCTGCACCAGGTACGCCCATAGTAGCTGTTATAGCGGTGTGTAAATGAGCTACAGATGGCTACTTGAGACAACCGCGATGTATCTAGCTATAGATGTCACGTAGCGTAGCGCACCTTATGGCGGCGTGTAAAGGTGATGCGTGGAGCGTTTGTAACCGTTTGAGCGTGCTCGTGCACGTGAAGTAGCGGGATGCATCCATCCTGACGTAGCGGCGTGTAAAGGTACCCTTATGGTACCTTTACACGCCGCCACAACAGGATGGATACAACCCGCTACAGGCTACAAATGTAGCTTGTCGCGCCAATATCGCCCGTAGTAGTGGCGTCTGAAGACGGGACGACACCGCCGGCTACAGATACATCTGTATCCGTGCACTGCCCATAAACAGATGGCAACAAAGCCGATTGTAGCGAGCTGTATCGGCGTGTAAAGAAGGAACAGAAGGGTTGTTTCTACACCATGCTATGTAGCTGGGGCGTGACACAGGGTCCGGGTTTCCGCGCCCCCTTCAGCGATCATTGGAGGAAGCTCCTGCGTTGCGATTGGTTGTCGCCGCACAGGGCGGCATATTTAAGGAGCTGACGAGTCACACTACACAATTGCTCGAGCGTCAAGTATTAATCTGCCTCCTGCGATGCCTGTCCAATCATGGTATTTTTGCTTTCTCCTATCAGGGTACGGACGTCTCGTAATCCACAATTGGAGCACGCCTATGTGCTGTCCCTGCTGCACCAGGTACGCCCATAGTAGCTGGTTGTAGCGGTGTGTAAATGAGCTACAGATGGCTACTTGAGACACCCGGCGATGTATCTAGCTGTAGATGTAGCGTAGCGTAGCGCACCTTGTGGCGGCGTGTAAAGAGGGTGCGTTTCCCGTTTGTAACCGTTTGGGCGTGCTCGTGCACGTGAAGTAGCGGTTGGTATCCATCCTGTTGTGGCGGCGTGTAAAGGTACCATTAGGGATAAATGCAAAACATGTGTGGCGTAAAACTAACACAGCACATCACCCTGAAAACACTATCATGCTGTGAGGATACTTTTCTTCAGCAGGAGAAGATGGATGAGCTTAATACAGGGCATTCCTGGAAGAAAGTAGCTAGAGCCTGCAAAAGTCTTGAGGCTTGGGTGTAGGTTACCATCCAGCTGGACAATGGCCCTAAACCTCCTGCCAGAGCTACAATGGAATGGATAAGATCAATGCATACTATTGTGTTTGAATAGCCCAGTCAAAGTCCACATCTAAGGCTGGCTTCAGACTTGCGGACCCTCCGCAGCGTCCTGCGGAGGAGATCCACAAGCTGACCGCAGCCCCTATCTTTATAATGGGACCGTGCGCTCTCATTCACTGCAATATGTGATTTGTACGCAGGTGAATGCCCACACACAAATCACACACTCTCGTCTGCACCAGGACGCTGCGGAGGGTCCGCAAGTCTAAAGCCAGCCTAACTATCATTGAGAATATGTAGCAAGACATGAAAATTACTGTTCACAGATGCTCTCTATCCAGTCTGACTGAGCTACAGCTAATTTGCAATGAAAAATTGGCAAACATGTCAGCCTCTAGATGTGGCTGTCAGTGTGTCCCAGACACTGTAGTAACTGGCCGCATTTTCCATTACTGGAGCTTCTGAATGTAGCAGAGCCGGGATCTTCATGGGACATCATATGGTGGACTACTTTGGAATTAGGGTGCTTTCACATTACAATTTTTTTTCTGTCTGTGGGATCCTACTTTTTGTAGGATCCCAAAGACAGGAAAGGACACCACAGGGGGTGAACTATTCTGTGTCCGGGTCCGTGATTATCATGGATCCGGACAGAGCGGGGCACTTTCACTTCTGCAATGTATAAAATACATTGCAGAAGTGAAATATAGTAAAAAGAAAGATTTACAAATAAAAAATCACTATGCTCACCTATCCACGATCCACCGCTGCCTCCCAGCAAGGTCCGGGTGCTTACAGGACCAGTGGTGACGTCACAAGCCGATCAGCTGATCAGGTCACAAGACTGAAGTTACCACGGTAACTGCGGTCATGTGACCCGATGACGCTCCGAGTTGTGACATCATCACAGGTCCTGTAAGCACCCAGACCTTGCTGGGAGGCAGCGGTGGATCGTGGATAGGTGAGCATAGTGATTTTTTATTTTTAACTCTTTCTTTTACTTAATTACACTTCTGCAATGTACAGTTGTGGCCAAAAGTATTGACACCCCTGCAATTCTGTCAGATAATACTCAGTTTCTTCCTGAAAATGATTGCAATCACAAATTCTTTGGTATTATTATCTTCATTTAATTTGTCTTCAATGAAAAAGCACAAAAGAGAATGAAGCAAAAAGCAAAACATTGATCATTTCACACAAAACTCCAAAAATGGGCCAGACAAAAGTATTGACACCCTCAGCCTAATACTTGGTTGCACAACCTTTAGCTAAAATAACTGCGATCAACCGCTTCCGGTAACCATCAATGAGTTTCTTACAATGCTCTGCTGGAATTTTAGACCATTCTTCTTTGGCAAACTGCTACAGGTCCATGATATTTGAAGGGTGCCTTCTCCAAACTGCCATTTTTAGAACTCTCCACAGGTGTTCTATGGGATTCAGGTCTGGACTCATTGCTGGCCACCTTAGAAGTCTCCAGTGCTTTCTCTCAAACCATTTTCTAGTACTTTTTGAAGTGTGTTTTGGGTCATTGTCCTGCTGGAAGACCCATGACCTCTGAGGGAGACCCAGCTTTCTCACACTGGGCCCTACATTATGCTGCAAAATTTGTTGGTAGTCTTCAGACTTCATAATGCCATGCACACAATCAAGCAGTCCAGTGCCAGAGGCAGCAAAGCAACCCCAAAACATCAGGGAACCTCTGCCATGTTTGACTGTAGGAACCGTGTTTTTTTCTTTGAATACCTCTTTTTTTGTCCTGTAAACTCTATTTGGATGCCTTTGCCCAAAAAGCTCTACTTTTGTCTCATCTGACCAGAGAACATTCTTCCAAAACGTTTTAGGCTTTCTCAGGTAAGTTTTGGCAAACTCCAGCCTGGCTTTTTTATGTCTCCGGGTAAGAAGTGGGGTATTCCTGGGTCTCCTACCATACAGTCCCTTTTCATTCAGACGCCAACTGATACTACGGGTTGACACTGTTGTACCCTAGGACTGCAGGGCAGCTTGAACTTGTTTAAATGTTAGTCAAAGTTCTTTATCCACCATCCGCACAATCTTGCGTTGAAATCTCTCGTCAATTTTTCTTTTCCGTCCACATCTAAGGAGGTTAGCCACAGTGCCATGGGCTTTAAACTTCTAGATGACACTGTGCACGGTAGACACAGGAACATTCAGGTCTTTGGAGATGGACTTGTAGCCTTGAGATTGCTCATGCTTCCGCACAATTTGGCTTCTCAAGTCCTCAGACAGTTCTTTGGTCTTTCTTTTCTCCATGCTCAATGTGGTACACACAAGGACACAGGACAGAGGTTAAGTCAACTTTAATCCATGTCAACTGGCTGCAAGTGTGATTTAGTTATTGCCAACACCTGTTAGGTGCCACAGATAAGTTACAGGTGCTGTTAATTACACAAATTAGAGAAGCATCACATGATTTTTCTAACAGTCCCAATACTTTTGTCCACCCCTTTTTTTATGTTTGGTGTGGAATTATATCCAATTTGGCTTTAGGACAATTCTTTTTGTGTTTTTTCATTGAATACAAATTAAATGAAGATAATAATACCAAAGAATTTGTGATTGCAATAATTTTCAGGAAGAAACTGAGTATTATCTGGCAGAATTGCAGGGGTGTCAATACTTTTGGCCACAACTGAATACTATACATTGCAGAAGTGAAATTAGAGGGTTAGGAGCAATTTTAGTGTACTGAGCATGCTCAGTACACTAAAATCGGGTCTGAGGAACAATCAGCTGTTTCCTCGGACCTGCGCTCATTGGCCCTATGTTAAAGGCATCGGATCGGATATGGCCTAATTGACATCTGATTTTGTGGGATCCGATTTTTTTCTGTGCCCAAAATCAGAGCAGTCTCCGATTTTGGGTCCAGCAAAAAATCGGACACAAATCGGATCCCACAAAATCGGATGGCAATTAGGCCAAATCCGATCCGACCTCCATAGGATAACATGGAGGCCAAATCGGATCCGTGGCTGTCCGTTTTAAAACGGACAGCCACGGATACAACAAGATCATGACGTGAAAGCACCCTTACAGGGGTGTTTGGGTGATTAATAAAGGGCTGAAAGAGGGTGTGTGTGTGTTTCTGTTTTGTTTTCAAATAAAGGATTTTTTAGTGTTTGTGTTTATCTCCTTTGACTTACACGTTGTTAGTGGGGGTGTCTCATAGACCCCTACTCATTACTAACCTAGGTTTGATGACAGCTGTGATCTTTGACAAATTGCAGCTGTCATTAACCCTTTATATTACCCTGATTGGAACCACACCAGAGCAGTCAGGAAGAGCTGGGTAATGTGATAGGATTTGGGTCAATTCTTTGTAGGGCTATCTTTTGCTGCAATTACTGGCAAGTCTTTAGGGGTTTGTCTCTACCAGCCTTGAACATCTAGAGGCTGACCAGAGCACTTTCTTCCACATGACTTGTAGGGGTCATAAATAGCATGTGGTAGAAGGTCACTTTTTGGGATAAATATGACTCTCCCCAGTGGGGGCCGTGGGGTACTCGGAGCCGGGCCTCTCTCGACGTTCTCAAGCATCTGGAGGATGTCACATTGGTGTGACCTGGTCCGGGGCCACCTGGGATCGCTGGACAGTAAAAACGGGGGAAAAGAGTTTTTGGATTAAATGAATTTGTGGGGGAGGTTGTCGTGACGCCACTCGTGGTATGCAGCCGTTGGTGACCTCTGCTGCAGACTGGGATCTCTGGGGATGATGGGTTGGCAGGAGTGATGGTATCGCTCCCCATGGGTGGAGCGGGGTCCCCGAAGCATCCGGAGTAAAGGGGGATATTGGAGTGCTGGAGAGCCAGCAGGGCTGAGCTGGCTGCGGGGCAGAATCAGTACTTTTTCCAGGCAGGCTCCTGCTGCCTGTGTAGCGCAGCAGTCTACCGCTCTTCAGGCAGGAAAGAAACAGTCTGAGACAATGCTGAGTTCCAAACCCGATTTACTGAGTTCTCTTCCACATGCAACACAAGTTACAGCTCAAGCACAGCAGCGCTCTGGGTAGTCCTTAACAACCAGGCTGGCTTGTCCAGTGCCTTCCCTCATGGGCCTCTCTTCCTCAGTGCTGCCTGTTCTCCTCCTTCGTACATGCGCCTCCGTGCACAGAGCCCCAATCCAGCAGCCACAGGCCTTTGTGTGGCGACCTTCTGTGTCTCCCTGGCCCTAGTATGGCTGCCTTTTTGTCGGATGTCCCGGGAGTGGGCAACAGCTCCTCAAGATCTTGTGGCCACCGGTTCTGTGGTTGCAGTGTGGAGTCTCCTTGCCACCTTCAAGGCTGGGTCCCTGGTTCTGCCCTGCCCCTCTGCTTCACTTCAGATTTGGACACACTGGTGGATCGCTCACTGCCATTCCTTTGTCCATTTCCTTTCCCTGACCCCTTCCTGCCCCCTATCTACCCATCACCTTTCTCCCTCCGCCATCCAACGGGATACCTGAGCTGCCCCACTACCTGGGTTCACCTGCTATCCCTGGGACCGGGTGTGTTGGGTGTGTTTGCGGATGACTGGACTTTCCTACCCTGGTTGCCGCAGATGGGAATACTAGCCCCAAATGTGGGTGCAGTGCCCCTTAGTGACAACCAGACTGTTGGGACGCCACAAATGAAAAACATGTGGGGCGGAAAACTAACACAGCACATCACCCTGAAAACACTGTCATGCTGTGGAGATGCTTTTCTTCAGGAGGGACAGGGAATTTGGGCAGAATTGATGAGAAGATAGATAAGCTAAATACAGGGCAATCCTGGAAGAAAGGATGCTAGAGGCTACAAAAGACTTGAGACTTGGGTGTGGGTCACCATCCAGCTGGACAATGACTCTAAACCTACTGCCAGAGCTACAATGGAATGGACAAGATCAATGAATAGTATAATGTTTGAAATGCCTAGTCAAAGTCCAGATCTAAATACCTTTGAGAATCTGTGGCAAGACTTAAAAATGACTGTTCACAGACTCTCACCATCCAATTTCACTGAGCTAGAGCTATTTTGCAAGGAAGAATGGACAAAAATATCAGCCTCTAGATGTGGCTGTCAGTATGTCCCAGAAACTGCAGTGACTGGTTGTGCTTCCCATTACTGGAGCTTCTGAATGAAGCAGAGTCGGGATCTTCATGGGACCTCATATGGTGGACTACTTTGAACCTTCAAGGGTATTTTCGTGATTAATGAAGGGCTGAAAGAGGGTGTGTGTGTTTCTGTTTGTTTTCAAATAAAGGATTTTTTGGTTTTTGTGTTTATCTCTTTTGACTTACACGTTATTAGTGGGGTGTCTCATAGATCTCTACTCATTACTAGCCTAGGCTTGATGACAGCTGTGATCTTTGACAAATTGCAGCTGTCATTAACCCTTTACAGTATATTACCCCAACTGCAACCATACCAGAGCAATCAGGAAAAGCCGGGTAAAGTGCTAGGATTTGACAATTTTCAATGAATACGCCAATTCTGGGGTGGCTGCAGCCTGCTATTTTTCACCTTGGGAGACCCATAGTTATTGGCTGAGAATACAAGCCCCTAGCTGTGTGCTTTATCTTGACTGGGTATCAAATGTGGGGAAGGGAGAACCCCATGCCGTTTGTTTTAATTATTTAAATAATTAAAAAGAAAGCCTTTGGCCCCCATATTTTTTTTTTTTGAAAATTGTTTTTATTGAATTTCAATATTACTCCTCTCAATTTCCATACATTAAACATGTCAACACCATCAAAATGATGAACACATACAGCATTATAGAATAGCTCAATTAAGTACAAATATATTGCAAAACAATGAAAGAAAGAAAAACAGAGAAGTCCCTCCTCCCCCAACTTTCCCCCCCCCTCCCCAATACCCAAACAATACTAGATGATAAATCTGCTAGCGACTCTTTTCCGTCATACGTGAAGATGCAGTGCTAACCATTAATCTTTAATCCTCCCAGGGTGCCCCCCAAATCCTCCAAGCAATACCATTGAGTGTTGCAGAAGGGTCTCACCAGTTGATCGATTTCTGATCTGGATAGACTATCTATTATATAATTGCCGTAGCGACTTCCGTCGGAGCGGCGCAACTTCCGGTGGCTTTGTTAGCGAGCGAGCTGCTTCTCCTGGACTCTCCCCGTGGCCGCGTAGCGGCCGCGGCGACTCACGAAGCAATGCCCGCAAAGCGGGCATTGCGAGTCGTTGCAGTCTTGCGAAGCAATGCCCGCGGGCATTGCGAGTCGCTTCGCTAACAAAGCCAGGGCTGGCTAAGAGCATGGCGCTGTGGTGTACACCGCTATGGTATACTACAGTCCCATGGCCATACGCTTTACACCTGACAGGCGTATGGCCATGGGACTGTAGTATACCATAGCGGTGTACACTACAGCCCCATGCTCTTAGCCACCCCCTCAGTGCGCCGCCCCTAACCCCCGACCCGCAGCATCCTAACCCCCCGCCGATACCCCCTAAGCCCCGCCGCCCGGCGCTGTAGTGTACACCGCTATGGTATACTACAGTCCCATGGCCATACGCTTTACACCTGACAGGCGTATGGCCATGCCACTGTAGTATACCATAGCGGTCTACCCCCTAAGCCACCGCCGCCCTCAGTGCACCGCTCTAAGTCGCCACCCGCTAAGCCCCGACCACCTAACCCCCGACCCGCAGCATCCTAACCCCCCGCCGATACTCCCTAAGCCCCGCCGTCTACCCCCTAAGCCACCGCCGCCCTCAGTGTGCCGCCCCTACCCCTAAGTCGCCACCCACTAAGCCCCGAACACCTGCGCCGCCCCTACCCCTAAGTCGCCACCCGCTAAGCCCCGACCACCTAACCCCCGACCCGCAGCATCCTAACCCTTCGCCGATACCCCCTAAGCCCCTATCCCCTAAGCCGCGACCACCTAACCCCCCACCCGCAGCATCCTAAGCCCCCGCCGATACCCCCTAAGCCCCTATCCCCTAAGCCGCGACCACCTAACCCCCCACCCGCAGCATCCTAAGCCCCCGCCGATACCCCCTAAGCCCCTATCCCCTAAGCCGCGACCACCTAACCCCCGACCCGCAGCATCCTAAGCCCCCGCCGTTTACCCCCTAAGCCACCGCCGCCCCGCAGCAGCCCCGACCACCTAACCCCCGACCCGCAGCATCCTAAGCCCCCGCCGATACCCCCTAAGCCCCTATCCCCTAAGCCGCGACCACCTAACCCCCGACCCGCAGCATCCTAAGCCCCCGCCGTTTACCCCCTAAGCCACCGCTGCCCCTAAGGCCCTACCCCCTAAGCCCCGCAGCAGCCCCTAAGCCCCTACCCCCTAAGCCCCGTAGCATCCTAGGCCCCCGCCGATACCCCCTAAGCCCCGCCGCCTATCCCCTAAGCCCCCGCCGTCCCCTAACCTAACGCCGCTGTCACCTAAGGCCCTACACCCGAAGCCCCCGCTGTCCCCTAACCTAACACCCCCGTCGATCACTTACATCCCTTCAAGTCATCTGATCGTCCGTCCGTCCGATCCTCAACTCCTCCGTCCGGCCAGGCGTCCTCTTCCTCCGGCCCCGGGGGTCTTCTCTCTTCTTTTCGCCATCTTCGCCTCTTCATCCGGCCTCGGGGATCTTCCACCTCCGACGTCCTCTTCCTTCTCATTAAGATAGAATGGAAGAAAAATCCCCCATTCTACCTCAATGAGATCTCAGGCCCTCTTCTGATTGGTCGAGGTATACTGCCCTCAGCCAATCAGAAGAGCCCCTCAAAACTGAGACGCAGTTCTCATTCAGGTCCGCCTTTTTTTTTCCCCATTGACATACATTAGCGGTGTGTCGGCGATTTTATGGCCGCCCCACCTGGTTCTATTTGTCGGCCCTAAAATCGCGGACACACCGCTAATGCATCTCTATGGGCAGTCAGCCCGATTTCGGATTGAACGCCGACCAATCAGAATTCGAGCTGACTGCCCATAGACATGCATTAGCGGTGTGTCCGCGATTTTAGGGCCGACAAATAGAACCAGGTGGCCGGCCATAAAATCGCCGACACACCGCTAATGTATGTCAATGGGGAAAAAAAAAGGCGGACCTGAATGAGAACTGCGTCTCACTCTGAGTTAAAAAAATAAATAAATTAAATAATAAAAATAATAATTTAAAAATAATTAAAAAATAATAAAAAAATAAATAAAAAATATTAAATAATTAAATAAAAATAATAATAAAAAAAAAAAAAATGCGGACCTGAATGAGAACTGTGTCTCACTCTCCCTTAAAAAAATAAATTAATTAAATAATAAAAATAATAATTTTAAAAATAATTAAAAAATAATAAAAAAATAAATAAAAAATATTAAATAATTAAATAAAAATAATAATAAAAAAAAAAAAAATGCGGACCTGAATGAGAACTGTGTCTCACTCTCCCTTAAAAAAATAAATAAATTAAATAATAAAAATAATAATTTAAAAATAATTAAAAAAATAAAAAAAATAAATAAAAAATATTAAATAATTCAATAAAAATAATAATAAAAAAAAAAAAAAATGCGGACCTGAATGAGAACTGTGTCTCACTCTCACTTACAAAAATAAATAAATTAAATAATAAAAATAATAATTTAAAAATAATTAAAAAATAATAAAAAAATAAATAAAAAATATTAAATAATTCAATAAAAATAATAATAAAAAAAAAAAAAAAAAATGCGGACCTGAATGAGAACTGTGTCTCACTCTCACTTAAAAAAATAAATAAATTAAATAATAAAAATAATAATTTAAAAATAATTAAAAAATAATAAAAAAATAAATAAAAAACATTAAATAATTCAATAAAAATAATAATAAAAAAAAAAAAAATGCGGACCTGAATGAGAACTGTGTATCACTCTCACTTAAAAAAATAAATAAATTAAATAATAAAAAAAATAATTTAAAAATAATTAAAAAATAATAAAAAAATAAATAAAAATTATTAAATAATTAAATAAAAATAATAATAATAAAAAAAAAAACTGCGGACCTGAATGAGAACTGTGTCTCACTCTCACTTAAAAAAATAAATAAATTAAATAATAAAAATAATAATTTAAAAATAATTAAAAAATAATAAAAAAATAAATAAAAAATATTAAATAATTAAATAAAAATAATAATAAAAAAAAAAAAAAACTGCGGACCTGAATGAGAACTCTGTCTCACTCTCCCTTAAAAAAATAAATAAATTAAATAATAAAAAAAATTATTTAAAAATAATTAAAAAATATAAAAAAAATAAATAAAAATTATTAAATAATTAAATAAAAATAATAATAAAAAAAAAAAAAAAAAACTGCGGACCTGAATGAGAACTGTGTCTCACTCTCACTTAAAAAAATAAATAAATTAAATAATAAAAATAATAATTTAAAAATAATTAAAAAATAATTAAAAAATAAATAAAAAATAATAAATAATTAAATAAAAATAATAATAAAATAAATAAATGCTAATAATAATGCTATTAATGCTATTAATAATGTTATTAATGCTAATAATGCTATTATTAATGCTATTTATGCTAATAATAATGCTATTAATAATGCTATTAATGCTATTAATGCTAATATTTATCCTATTAATGGTATTATTAATGCTATTAATGCTAATAATAATGCTATTAATGCTATTAATGCTAATAATAATGCTATTAATGCTATTAATAATGTTATTAATGCTATTATTAATGCTAATAATGCTATTATTAATGCTATTTATGCTAATAATAATGCTATTAATGCTATTAATAATGCTATTAATGCTATTATTTATGCTATTAATGCTAATATTTATCCTATTAATGGTATTATTAATGCTATTAATGCTAATAATAATGCTATTAATGCTATTAATAATGCTATTAATGCTATTAATGCTAATATTTATCTTATTAATGGTATTATTAATGCTATTAATGCTAATAATAATGCTATTAATGCTATTAATGCTAATAATAATGCTATTAATGCTATTAATAATGTTATTAATGCTATTATTAATGCTAATAATGCTATTATTAATGCTATTAATGCTAATAATAATGCTATTAATGCTATTAATAATGTTATTAATGCTATTATTAATGCTAATAATGCTATTATTAATGCTATTAATGCCAATAATAATGCTATTAATAATGCTATTAATGCTATTAATGCTAATATGTATCCTATTCATGCTATTAATGCTAATAATAATGCTATTAATGCTCTTAATAATGCTATTAATGCTATTAATTATGCTATTAATGCTATCAATGCTAATATTTATCCTATTAATGGCATTATTAATGCTATTAATGCTAATAATAATGCTATTAATGCTATTAATAATGTTATTAATGCTATTATAATGCTAATAATGCTATTATTAATGCTATTTATGCTAATAATAATGCTATTAATGCTATTAATAATGCTATTAATGCTATTAATGCTAATATTTATCTTATTAATGGTATTATTAATGCTATTAATGCTAATAATAATGCTATTAATGCTATTAATGCTAATAATAATGCTATTAATGCTATTAATAATGTTATTAATGCTATTATTAATGCTAATAATGCTATTATTAATGCTATTAATGCTAATAATAATGCTATTAATGCTATTAATAATGTTATTAATGCTATTATTAATGCTAATAATGCTATTATTAATGCTATTAATGCCAATAATAATGCTATTAATAATGCTATTAATGCTATTAATGCTAATATTTATCCTATTCATGCTATTAATGCTAATAATAATGCTATTAATGCTATTAATAATGCTATTAATGCTATTAATTATGCTATTAATGCTATCAATGCTAATATTTATCCTATTTATGGCATTATTAATGCTATTAATGCTAATAATAATGCTATTAATGCTATTAATAATGTTATTAATGCTATTATTAATGCTAATAATGCTATTATTAATGCTATTAATGCTATTAATAATGCTATTAATGCTATTAATAATGCTATTAATGCTATTAATGCTAATATTTATCTTATTAATGGTATTATTAATGCTATTTATGCTAATAATAATGCTATTAATGCTATTAATGCTAATAATAATGCTATTAATGCTATTAATAATGTTATTAATGCTATTATTAATGCTAATAATGCTATTATTAATGCTATTAATGTTAATAATAATGCTATTAATGCTATTAATAATGTTATTAATGCTATTATTAATGCTAATAATGCTATTATTAATGCTATTTATGCTAATAATAATGCTATTAATGCTATTAATAATGCTATTAATGCTATTAATGCTAATATTTATCCTATTAATGGTATTATTAATGCTATTAATGCTATTAATAATGCTATTAATGCTATTAATAATGTTATTAATGCTATTATTAATGCTAATAATGCTATTATTAATGCTATTAATGCTAATAATAATGCTATTAATGCTATTAATAATGTTATTAATGCTATTATTAATGCTAATAATGCTATTATTAATGCTATTTATGCTAATAATAATGCTATTAATGCTATTAATAATGCTATTAATGCTATTAATGCTAATATTTATCCTATTAATGGTATTATTAATGCTATTAATGCTAATAATAATGCTATTAATGCTATTAATGCTAATAATAATGCTATTAATGCTATTAATAATGTTATTAATGCTATTATTAATGCTAATAATGCTATTATTAATGCTATTTATGCTAATAATAATGCTATTAATGCTATTAATAATGTTATTAATGCTATTATTAATGCTAATAATGCTATTATTAATGCTATTTATGCTAATAATAATGCTATTAATGCTATTAATAATGCTATTAATGCTATTAATGCTAATATTTATCCTATTAATGGTATTATTAATGCTATTAATGCTAATAATAATGCTATTAATGTTATTAATGCTAATAATAATGCTATTAATGCTATTAATAATGTTATTAATGCTATTATTAATGCTAATAATGCTATTATTAATGCTATTAATGCTAATAATAATGCTATTAATGCTATTAATAATGTTATTAATGCTATTATTAATGCTAATAATGCTATTAATAATGCTATTAATGCTAATAATAATGCTATTAATGCTATTAATACTGTTATTAATGCTCATAATACTGCTAATAATGCTATTAATACTGCTATTACTGCTAATAATAATGCTATGGCTTATATTATTGCTATTGATGATGCGATTATTATTTAAAAATCTTTAAAAAAACAATAAACATATTTTAGATACCCGATGCATTTGCATCAGGTTAACAGCTATAACTACTATAATCAAATTAATGCACGTTCTAGAATCCCGATGCATTTGCATCGGGCTCACAGCTAGTGTAGGATAAACTCTCTCCAAACTGAGAAAAGTTTCTTTACCTTATTTTCCTTGTCTGTTTCTGCCTCCAATTTCTCTAGCCCCAAAGTACGTTTTAGGTCTGAAATTAGATTAGGCAAGCTCGGCAAGGAAGCCTCCAGCCAATGGTGCAATATAAGCCTTTTGTACGAAAGTATGGCTATATGTAGGAAGGCTCGTCCCCCCCTAGGCACTGAGTGGTCTGAGAAGTTGTGAAACACCCATAACATTTTGTCCATCGGTAAGTCCACGCCCAAGATTTCTCTGATCCACCCCTTGACGTCCTTCCATTTTGCTTGTATCTGTGTGCAGTCCCAAATCCCATGAAACATATCGGGTCTGTTTACCCCACACTTTGGACACGTCGTCCTTCTGTCTGTTGTAGTAGGCATATTTGGGATATTAAACCCTAAGATTGCTCTATGAATTAATCTATAATGGGTGTCTCTCCATCTCTCATTCAGCACATGTTTACGTAAAGCATTCCATCCATCTAGTATTACCTCTCCTACCCCTTCTCCCAACAGTCTCCTTTCCCATCCCTTAAATAGACACGTAGGTCCTGAAGGAAGCAGCCAACGCCTCAGCACCATGTAGAGAGAAGATATGGTGGCAGGGGGTGTTTGTTGAGATATGAAATCATCCAACACCGAGGGTTGACACTCTCCCCTAACGTCTCGCAACCTCGCCAACACATGATGTTTTATCTGGGCATATTGCAAGACATGAGATGAGTCCAGATGCCAAGTCTCCATCACCTCCCCGACCGTCATCCACCTCCTGTCAGAGAACTTTATCAGATCTTGAAGCGTATTAATTCCCTGTTCTCTCCATTTTCGGAATAGGGCATTGTCTCTCCCTTGGGTAAAGTCTGGGTTGTCCCACAATGGTGTGTATTTCGTTGTTCTCCAAGCTAACCCCAATTTACACCTAACCGCCTTCCAGGCTGCCCTAGTGTCTTTAAATAGAACTGATTGTTTAATATGTGGGTCCAGAACCCCTCCTTGAGCCTGTAAGACTGCCCCCAACCTCCACGGCGCGCAACATTGCCCCTTTAATTCGCAGTCAGAGTATGTACTCGTGCCCCTCAACCAGTCTATCACATGTCGGAAGACACAAGCCAAGTTGTACCCACGTATATTGGGAAAGGCCAAACCCCCCTCGTCTTTGGAGAACATCAGCGTGCGCAACTTGATTCGGCTTCTCCTCCCCCCCCATAAAAACCTGGAAAAAGCCCTATTAAGTCTTTCTATATCTGTATGTCTCAATAAAAGTGGAATCGTCTGTAGAGGGTACAGTAGGCGTGGGAAACTGACCATCTTAATAAGATGGACTCTACCCAGCAGAGACAGTGGTAGGGCTTTCCATCTCTCCAACTCACGTTCAATTTTCATTATAATGGGGGGAAAATTCTTACGATAAATTTCTGTGGCATCTGCACCCATCACTATTCTCAAATATTTAATCTCTTTAGTTGCCACTTTTAAACCTTGGTATGTGCCCCGTCGCCGCTCATCTTGCAAGACTCGTCTACCATTCTCAGTTAGAGGCAGAATCTCACATTTTGTTAAGTTCAGGTGAAACCCTGAGATCCTGTGGAACGTCTCGAATCTCTCCAGCACCCCCCCAGGTCTCCAGCCGGGTCTGCCATATACAATATGATGTCATCGGCAAACAAATTTGATTTTAAAATCGTGTTTCCCACTTTAATGCCTGAGAAACTATTAGGCCCATTTAGGTACCTGGAGAGAGGCTCAACGGCCAAGTTAAACAAAAGCGGCGAGAGGGGACACCCCTGGCGCGTCCCTCTTTCAAGTTTGACTGGATCTGACAGAAAACCCAGAGTATGTACACGGGCCCTGGGATTGTCATATAGCACCCCCAAAAACCTCCTAAAGCTTCCTGTGAACCCCATCCTATCGAGGACTCTCTCCAGCCATGGCCATCCCACACTGTCAAAAGCTTTCTCAGCGTCCAGGACGACCATGGCTGGCGTCCCCTCCCCCCCCCTTCTGTCCACCCAAGCGGACTGCCTCCAGTACCATTATGGCTCTTCTCACATTACTGACAGCCGCTTTTCCCCTAACAAAACCAGTCTGTTCTTTCCCTAGCCATCTCGGCATAAAGACCGCCAAGCGATCCGCCATTATCTTAGACAATATCTTTAAATCCTGATTGATCAAGGAGATTGGGCGAAACGCAGCCGGGTCATCCGACACTTTTTCTCCCTTTGGGAGGAGCTTAATATAGGCTGTATTCAAGTGCTCAGGAATCCCTTTGCCCTTCAAGAAAGCATTATACATGGCTTTCAGGTGCGGGGTAACTTGATCACTCAGGATTTTGTACAAACTGGCCCCAAACCCATCAGGACCCGGAGCTTTATGTATATTTAACCCTTTGATAACACTTTTCACCTCCTCTTCTGAAATATCTCTATTCAGTTCTTCCATTTCCTCCTCCGTGACAGATGTCATCCCCACCTCCTCCAGCCATTGTTGGCCCAATGTCGGGTCGTTCGGACATCTACCATATAGAGTCTTATAATATTCGCCCAGAATGGTGTTAATCTCCTTGGGGTTGGAGGTGAGAATCCCATCCACATTTTTAATAGATGTTATTTGGGACGTAGAATTCCTACCTTTAGACAAGTGAGCCAGTAATCGCCCGGCTTTGTCCCCATATTTATGTAACTCCGCATCCCGTGCTGATTTACCCATGGCTTCCCTTCTCCGAGCCCACGCATCAAACTGACCCTTCGCCTCTAACCAACCTCTTTTATTGGTTTCAGTCGGGTTTTGGTGATATTTCTTGTACTCCTCCCTCACCTGCCTGCTAGTCGATAGATAATGGTTTCAAGCTTTTTTTTTGAGTGTCGCTGCATGCGCTATTACCCTCCCCCTTAGTACCGCCTTGGCCATCTCCGAGAATAGTGTAGGGTCCAAAGTGTCCGGCGGGTTGCAGATTACGTAGTCGGTCCACCATTCCCCCATAAGCCTGGCGAAGACTTTATCTGTCTGCAAATAGTGGGGGAGTCGCCAGATCAGGTCAGAACCCCTCGGGAATGTTTCACTTAGTGTCACTGCCACCGGGCTGTGGTCTGAGATTACTAAATTCAAAATTTCAGTGTCCGTGACCCTCGTCAGTAAATCACGGCTGACCATTACCAAATCGATTCTGGACCACGAGCCATGTGGATGCGAGAAGTGAGTAAACTCCAACGGATGCTGGAGTGGCCAAATGTCGTGAAGGCCTAAATCCTCCACCAATTCCCGGAGAGGTCCCGCCCTCATCCCCCCGACCCCACCCACTCCAGTTCCTCTTGAGCCCGTCCTATCTTCTGACACATCCAGGACATCATTCATATCCCCTCCCAAGATTAAGTTGTTCAGATTAGTTCCCATCAATTTTTCCCCTATCATTCCAAAGAAGGTGTTTCTGTCCGTGTTGGGTGCATAAATATTGTGTATATCTAGTGTCCCACTGGGAGTCTCAAGAACCACCTGCACATGTCTCCCTTCATCATCATGTTGACAATGAATCAATTTATGAGGGAAGCCTTTACTCACCAGTGTGAGAACCCCTGCCTGTCGACCCTTTGCCCCAGACCCATAAACCTCCCCTACCCATAGTCTATTCATCCTGAATATGTCCTGTTGGGGTAAGTGTGTTTCCTGTAAGAGCGCTATGTCGACCCTCAATCTCTTGAGGTGTCGCAGCACCATCATCCGTTTCTCTGGGGATTTTAGTCCCTTAATGTTCCAGGAAACAATCTTAACCATTATCCAGAAAAGAGAACATTTCAGTAGTTGTCAAGCACCCCTCAGGCAACACATCCCACAGTAAGCACAAGATGCCTTCAATACAAATAGAGTAACAGATTTGACATTTCAACATTCCCAACTTGTCCCCCACGGCCAACCTGTCTGGCCATAAAAACATAGCCCACCCCATTCCAATAACTTCAACTTTAGAATAACTACTAAGTCTCCTCCCCCTCCCCTGCCCCATCCCGCCCCCCCCTCCCCCTTTTCCCCTCAGAATACCAAAACATCATACGACTCCCTTTTTTTCCAACACAGATACCTCCTCCACCCACCAACCTAGCCCTTGCTAGTACATCATATTATGTAACTTTCCCCCTTAATCTCCACTAACCTCAACTAGTCTCAACTCTAGATGGCTTTGTAGCCACCATACAGTCGTCTCACTCCCCACAAACAATATATATAAATGTATGCAGCCTGTGTCCAGAAAAAACAAACACCATCAATGTTCCCCCTTCCTTCAAGCGGGGGCTTCAGTCAAAATTGACGATTCTCCTCTCTGGGAGTCTCCTCCGTCCCTCCGCCCTGATGGCGAAAGACGGGGTGACCTCATGAATGCCCGCATCGCCTCATCCGGGTCCCGCCATCTTCGAAAGGAGCCGTCTTCTCCTCTTGTTCTAAGTATGGCTGGGTATTGGAGCTGAAACTGGACACCCCTCCTATACAGCATGGTACAGACATCACTGAATGCTCTCCGTTGTCGTGCCACTAGAGCTGAGAAGTCCTCATGAAGGACCACTTTGTGCCCCAGAATCTCCAGAGGGCGTCTCCTGGCCCTAAATGCCCGCAAAAGCCTGTCCTTGTCTTTGTAGTTAAGATACTTGGCTATAGCCTGTCTCGGGCCTCTGGACAGTTGACCATTCCGGGGGTCCCTCTCACCAGAGGAATCTCCCCGGGCCGGTCCCCTTGGGGTCCCAGCCTGTGTGCTCTCTCCACTTTACACAACCCCGCAATGCCCAGGGCTGCAGGAATATCTGTCTCAAAAATAGTGTCCAGTTGCTGGGGTGATACATCTTCAGGCAACCCAGTGAGGCGCAGATTATTTCTTCTTGATCTATTTTCTAGATCCTCTAGCTTGTCAGACATCCATCCATTTCTTTTCTGCATCTCTTCCAGCTCCTGCTCCTTTACATTCAGCCTGTCCTCCAGGTCTGATACCCTCTGTTCGAGGTGGTCAAGCCTGCTTGCATGTCTGGCAGTAGTCTCTCTAATGTCCTCCAGTGCATCCCTCACTGCCTCCCTCACCGCTGCTGTTATGTCAGCCCTGAGGGATTCAAATGCCTCTTTGGCCCCCATAGTGCTGTCCTGTGGCTGGCCGGACTTCACTGCACCATCACTGGCTGCTCCTGTGCTCCCTCCTTTAGGCTGCCCCTGTGTACCTTTGCTGCCGTTCTCTTTGCGCTCCATTCTCTGAGGCTGTGGGGAGTCCTGGGAGCCGCGGTCTTTCTTCTTTCCCGTCGCTGTCTGTGCGGCCGCCGCCATCTTGCTTTTGCCCGCCTGCTGAGGCGGCGGTCGTGGAACAGAACGCTGGCCGCCTCCTCCGCTACGCAGCCAGTGATCCACGGTGCCCAAGCGCTGCGGGGACCTCCGTGCACCGTCCAGGGCTCGTAGCCTACTCGCTGGGGGTCTTTTTCTGCCGGTCTAGGGCTGGCTGGCGCCGGGAGCTCCTCACCCCCGTGTATCCACGATGGCGCCGGAACCGGAAGTCTATGGCCCCCATATTTTAATATGCAGCAAAGATAAAGCACACAGCTGTCTGCTTTACTGTATGTGCTCTGTGTATCAAAATACATGGGACCTCAAGCCTTTTTTCAGCTATATATTTATTTTTATACTAATATTTGTATGGCAACAAATCACAGACGCCGACACAGAGGGTGGGGGCACAGTTTGTCTGCAATCAATTACAAACCCTGTCACAGAGGGTGGGTTGGGGAAGCAAGAGAAAATTCATAAGGTTTAATAAGCGGACCCGAAAACAGAGTGTCTGCAGCGTGGAAACAAGGTAAGTATAATCCTCCTTTTAATTCCCATTGTGCTTCCTTTTGCAGCCCCTTAGCCCTTACTACCACCATTTTTATAGAACAGTTGACTCACCGTAGCCGGGGTGTGCACGTCTCGGGCTGTCGCTGCTCCCTGTCACGGTACCACGCCCTAGTCTGTGTGGGCCCGGTGGTCCAGATCAATAAAGTTGGCCGAATAGATAAGGGGTTAAATCTTGTCGTGACGCCACCTGTGGGGGTTCCGGTGAGTTCACCGGCGCTGCTTGGGCCTCCGGGGGATGGAATGCAGCAAGATGGAACGCTCCCCACAGGACGAGCGGGGGTCCCCGGAGCCAGGAGCTGCGCAAGATGTTGTGAGGCAGCTTAGTTACCATCTGCATGCCCACCAGGACCTTATTGGCTCTCTCTGCTGATGTGCATGTAGGGTATGGGGCTCTGAGTTTTTATCATGTCATTGCTTAGTCAGAGAATATTGCAGCTGCAGTCTGGGCTGCAATACACTCCTGTGATGCACTCGTTGCGGGGCGCCACACAGTCATTTGGGTCCCCATAGACTTATACGGGGTTCAGAGTTCGGTCTCAAGTTTGGGCCAAGTCCTGTCCCAAAACTGAATTTTTTTGTTCGTGTCTGACCGGATTCTGTGAACCCGCATATCTGCATCTCTAATCATTTCCTTTACACTTCACAAGTACAGTTGAGGCAGTCGACAGGGTAGGGGTACTCGGGTGGGGAATCACGGCTGGTCGGTCCCTGGTCCCGTGCCCTGGACCCTCAATTGCGGGGATGGTGTGGGGTAAGGGATTGGTTACGTGACGCCAACTGTAGTTCCTGGTAACAGGCATACCAGCGCTGTGGCCGACCACTGAGGGGATGGAAGTGCAGCTCAGTGTAGTACAGCTCCCCACAGGTGGATCTTTACCTCAGGGCAGCGGGGATGGATGAGGGGAGTTGTAGTAGCATCTCTGCGGTTAACGCTGTGGATGGCGGCAGTTAAGCAGGCACACACACACACGTGGTCTTTGTTTCGGTACCTTTTACTGGTGACAGGGTAACAGGTACAGTCCAGAGAAGTAACCAGGTCCCCGGTGCAATTTGGGACTTTCACCTTAGAAAGTTATGAGCCCTCCTCTGTTACTGTGTACAGTGGTTTGGGGTAAGTCCTGCCTGTGACTGAACTCATCGCTCCTTCTCCCTCTCAGGGCTTTGCTCTAAACTGACAATGAGGTCCTTCTGCAGGGTCCCTATTCCTCTTTTGGCCCGTGTCCTGTGTTTGGTCAGTTTGAGTGTCTCTTATTTGTACCTCTCAGGGGGTTTGGTCCTCCTGGTTCTCCTGGGCTTTCACTGCTACAATGGATGCTGGCAGCGTCGAACTCCGGTGTCCGGGTGTACTATAGGGAAGCTTGAGTTGTTCCCTTCTTTAATTCTCCTACTCTCCACTGGCCTCCGACCCTCTCCCAAGGGTGCAGCACAGCTGGGTCTGTGTTCCCTGGTCCTGGGCCTGGATCTCTTTCAGCGACCAGCTCCTCACTCCTACACTCTTCACTGCCTGACTAAAACTACTCTACTCCTGCCCTCAGGCCTGGATCTTTTAAAGGGGATCTGGCTTAAGGCAGCCAGTAGAGCTCCCCCTTCAGGTCTGGGGTGGAAGGTGCGCTGTGTGTACCAAGGTGTCAATTCCTCCTTGTACCGGTGGATCCTGTGGCAATCCCCTGCAGGGGTGCCACATTTGCTACTTTGTGACATAAAGTCCCAATAAGCTACATTCAATTTTATGGGCATAACATAAAAAAATGTGGAAATGTTCTTGGGGTATTAAGCTTTTCAATGTATAAAAATTGTAACTCAATTCTTTTTAACATACAAAATCTTTTTATCTCTTGAAATGAAACTTTTATCCCAGACAAATGATGACACTGATGAGCCCCCAGGCCGTGGGGTACTCGGTAACCGGGCCGGTGCTGTCTCTCGGGGATCACGGTGGTCATGACCTGGTCCTGTGGCTGGGGCTCAGTTGAAATAGGGGGGTATTTACAGTGAATTTGTTGTGATGCCACCCATGGGATGTGGTCAGTGGGAACCACCGCTGCTGCAGAACCTCCGGGGATGATGGATGGCAGCTGGGGATGGAACGGCTCTCCATGGCAAAAGCCAATCCCTGGGGCAGTGTGGAATGTCTATGTACAGGGTGCAGGGCAACAGACGTAGAAATAACTGGAGTCCACAGCAGTAAACGTTTCCTTTACCTTTACTAGTCTGTTGTTACGGGTACAGTCCGGAGCACCAGTTTAGATGTTACTAGAGACCTAGGTGGCCTGGAAGCGATTGCGGAATCCACCTAGCCGGGTGGGTTGGAGGCCTCCCTTCTGCGCTTGTACTTTGCTTGAAGCTAAGCTGCTTGCCCTCTATTCTCCTGCATGGGTTTAAGGCAAGGTCAGATCAGGGGGATGGGGGGCTGATCATGGCTAATGAAATTAATGAGTTTTCCAACAGATTCAATGATAAATGTGCAATGTCAACAGGGGAGAAGGCCGGGGAGCGACAAGCAATATCAACTGGGAGGAGGAAGGTAGAGACTTTCTTGATCTCAGAAAATGATGTGAGGGAACAGTTTAGTAAGCTGGTCATTGGTAAAGCAGGAGGGCCTGATGGTATCTGTCCACGTGTCCTCAGAGTGTGCGCAAATCAGTTGTGCACTGTCTTCCAGCACCTGTTTAACTGGAGCTTACAATCACAGAGAGTACCGGTTCTATGGAAGACTTCTTGCCTGGTGCCGGTTCCCAAGACTACCTTCCCGAGCTCCCATAACGACTATAGACCGGTGGCCTTAACATCGCATGCGATGAAGTCCTTGGAGAGAATTGTGCTTGCCTACTTGTGTCCGAGGGTGTCTGCTTTTACGGACCCCCTTCAGTTTGCGTATCGGCAGAGTCTGTGGGTGGACGATGCTGTAGCGTATCTGCTACAAACAGTACATTCCTTTTTGGACAATGATGGAACCACTGTGCGTGCCATGTTCTTCGATTTCTCCAGTGCATTCAATACCTTACAGCCACTATTATTACGAAAAAAGCTGGTTGAAATGGCAGTTGATGAGGGACTAGTGAATTGGATCATTGATTACCTGTCGGACAGGCCACAGTTCGTAAGGTTGGGGGCAGCTGTATCGGATAGTGTTTGGAGCAGTGTTGGAGCCCCTCAGGGAACGGTGCTGTCGCCATTCCTTTTTACGTTATACACAGCTGATTTTCAGTATAAGTCAGACCTTTGTCACCTTCAGAAGTACTCTGATGACTCAGTGATAGTCGGAGGTATTGAGAGAGGCCGGGGGGAGGAGGAATACAGAAGGGTGGTCTCGGACTTTGTTGACTGGTGCCAGGCTAACCATTTAGAACTCAACGTAAAGAAAACCAGGGAGTTGGTGTTGAATTATGGAAGGTGCAGGAAGGATTGCTTACCTATCACTATTGATGGTCAGGATGTGGAGATGGTGGAGAATTTCAAATATTTGGGGGTTCACCTGGACAGCAAGCTTGATTGGAGGTGCCATATGGAGAAGGTTTGCAAGAAAGGGATGAGTAGACTTTACTTCCTAAGGAAATTAAGGTCGTTTAATGTGTGTAGCAAAATGCTTGAAATGTTCTACCAATCTATTGTGGCGAGTGCAATCTTTGCTGCAATAATATGCTGGGGTAGTGTAATGAGGTGTGCAATTCAGACTGTATCATAGAAATGGATATAGAAATGAACTGTGCACAGTCCGCACTTGTCCACCAGGGGGCATCAGTGGACTGTACAATCACAGAGCTGGGAAACTCCCAGCCATCTCTGTTGTTTAACCAGGAAGTGAAAGCAGAGGATCAGTGCAGTATAAATCCAGAGCTGAGAAGATCTGCCTGCGGATGTCTGTTTAAAGTGGACTACTTTGCTACACCTTGCCAGAAAAATCACCCCGCAGAAGCCCCTGTGACTGATCCTGGGCCACTGGACTTTGGTGCTATGACTCTGGCCGCTCTGCAAAACCTTGCCCGCCGAGCACCCGGATTACATATGCAGGGGCCGTGACCGACATAAGGGAGCCATTTGTGCTGCTGTGATCTCCCTTCTGCTGTTGCTCTGTGTGCCCTGAGACTGGGAGAGACAGACTGTTACCTGCAGAAGGAGACCAAAGAAGAAGAGTGAGGAGATCCCCAGGCCTGCTACGTGGGAGCGACATCTTCTTCTGTGATAGACTGGTACATGATTTTAGGGAAAGTTAGGGAAAGATACCTTCATTGTTGTGTTTTCTTTTCTTGCTGCGTACCCGGCAGAAGTGAAGATTCAGAGACTCTAATATATACAAGTGCGCATATAGTTCGGTTGACTGTGATATAAATATGTTTTACAGTAAAGAGATGTTACTACCGGTTAAATCTGAGTATGGGGATTCTGTTGTGAAAGATCATACACACACACCCGCGGCCTTACCACCGGTCGCTACATCTGGCGTAGTCGGCAGGATGTGTGATCAACAGAATCTCCTCCCGGTAGTAGTTTATAACCAGACTTATACTACGGCCTGCAGGTCCATATCCGGTGCCAGCACTCCGAACAGTGACACGGAAGAATTGAAGCAGATAGTAGCAGAGTTGCAGAAACAGATACTACAGCTACAGCTCAGGCTAGACCAACAGGTGGACAAGCAAGCGAGACAGCAACCCAGTCGGCCTATGGGAAGGTGCTGGACATGCGGCGACCCCCGCCATAGGGCAAACCGTTGTCCGCATCCTCCACCCGTGGTCCGATATACCAGAACCAGCAAGTCATGCCCCACAACAGCCGCCACCTTTAAACTAGACGCCCCAGCCAAAGCGGTTCGCTCGGCAGGGGAGATCAGGGAAAAGGGTGTGAAGAGACAGAGCCAGACCGATAAGCAAGTGCTGGCCACTCGGGTCCAGGGGACGGTGAAGTGGTTTAATGTCCGCGATGGGTATGGCTTCATCAGCAGGAATGACACAACGGATGACGTGTTTGTACATCAGACTGCCATAAAGCGTAACAATCCTCGTAAGTGCCTCCGCAGCGTTGGTGATGGGAGGTGGTACAGTTTGATGTTGTGAAGGGAGAGAGGGGTACAGAGGCCGCCGACGTCACCGGTCCTGGGGTGTTCCCGTCAAAGGAAGCAGATTTGCCCCCAACCGGCGCCGCTACCGCCGGCGATCCTACTCTCCCCGGGTAGAAAACGTGACTGAGTTTATTGGAGATATTGTGAGCCCTGAACAAGGGAGCGAAGGTGAACGGGGGGATGACGGTTTCCCCCAACAGAGGTCCCTACTCCGCCGGAGATCAATCCCTGTGATATCAACGGCCATCACTGCCCTGGAGCCGATGGTTGTTGACAGGGACTGTCAACCTTTAAGTGGGGGGGTATGTAATGAGGTGTGCAATTCAGACTGTATCATAGAAATGGATATAGAAATGAACTGTGCACAGTCCGCACTTGTCCACCAGGGGGCATCAGTGGACTGTACAATCACAGAGCTGGGAAACTCCCAGCCATCTCTGTTGTTTAACCAGGAAGTGAAAGCAGAGGATCAGTGCAGTATAAATCCAGAGCTGAGAAGATCTGCCTGCGGATGTCTGTTTAAAGTGGACTACTTTGCTACACCTTGCCGGAAAAATCACCCCGCAGAAGCCCCTGTGACTGATCCTGGGCCACTGGACTTTGGTGCTGTGACTCTGGCCGCTCTGCAAAACCTTGCCCGCCGAGCACCCGGATTACATATGCAGGGGCCGTGACCGACATAAGGGAGCCATTTGTGCTGCTGTGATCTCCCTTCTGCTGTTGCTCTGTGTGCCCTGAGACTGGGAGAGACAGACTGTTACCTGCAGAAGGAGACCAAAGAAGAAGAGTGAGGAGATCCCCAGGCCTGCTACGTGGGAGCGACATCTTCTTCTGTGATAGACTGGTACGTGATTTTAGGGAAAGTTAGGGAAAGATACCTTCATTGTTGTGTTTTCTTTTCTTGCTGCGTACCCGGCAGAAGTGAAGATTCAGAGACTCTAATATATACAAGTGCGCATATAGTTCGGTTGACTGTGATATAAATATGTTTTACAGTAAAGAGATGTTACTACCGGTTAAATCTGAGTATGGGGATTCTGTTGTGAAAGATCATACACACACACCCGCGGCCTTACCACCGGTCGCTACAGTAGTAGTGTGCGCACAGCTGACGCTAATAAGCTGAATAAACTTATCAAGAAGGCTAGTGCGGCGGTGGGTCTACAACTTAGGACTTTCGAGGAGGTATTAGAGGATAGAATTAATAAGAAATGCAAGGCTATAATGAGCAACAATACACACCCGCTCTCTGAACTGTTTGCGAAGCAGAAGAGCACATTCAGCAAGCGTCTAATCCAACTAAGGTGTAAAAAGGAAAGATACAGAAAATCGTTTGTTCCGACAGCTGTGGGGATGTTTAACAAATGTATAAGTGTAAAGCATCCCAAGACTATGTGAAGTTCTATGTGTATGGGGGGAATAGGTGAGGTACATGTACCAGTCTACCCACATCTGCTGTCCATATAGACTTATTTTGTAAAGTGTGAAATGTTCTTGATCTTTGTTCTGCTGCTGTAATACTGTAATTTCCTCCGGGATCAATAAAGTTTGTCTTATCTTATCTTATCTTATGTGCCGTATGACAGGCAGCTCGAGTTCTTCACTTTCTCTACCCTGCTCCCGGGTGTCAGTGTTGCTGAACTCTATGCACTGCTTTGCCTCCTGACACTGTGTGGCTGGGAAATCTGGAATTCCCCACCCTCCGGTATTGAATGCCAGGATGTGTGACCCTACATAGTCTCGGACCCCGTGTCCGTTCTCTGCGCTTTCCTCTGAGGCGAGCACAAAGCTCCTCATCTCCCGCAGGCTTTCCTCTCCTTCCTCCTCAGACTCACTCCATAGAAGTTCTGCATGACTCCCTTCTTCCTGCTCTTTCCACTACACCTATGCTCCTCCCACCGGGACTGGGTTTCCCAGGCAAACAGGTTAAAGCTTTATTCCCCCTATTCTAGGTGAGTGAATGCAGGGATGAGGGCCTCAGATTAACATCACATCGTCTGGTCACTGGGATACCACACACGCTAATCTGGGTGTAGTACCCCTTCTGTGGTGCACTGACCAGTGGGGCGCCACAACATAAAACTGTTCTCTATAAGGTCACATGAAGAAATCCATTGAATTAACTATAAGTACAGCAGGCAGATTTATTCATGCATTTTTGTTGTGTTGGAACATGCTTTGGAGACAAGCTTATCATTATGATGTGCTTAAGTTCCACTAATGCAGTTTTGTCCTATGAGTAAAGTCTCTAGTGAATCGTCTTGAAAATGACCCAGAAGAGGTGAATGAAGTTCTCTGACAAACAGGTTCTTGCTTGTAAGCACTTACTTCGTTAATGTTCCTTATCTATTTAGAACAAGCCCATCCTAATTCCAATACAGTTTAGACTCTTTAACAATTTTAATTTAATTTAATACTTGTATTAAGAAATCTCTTAAAGATGAATTCTCTTAAAACCTAAACAAGGAACCCGAATATTAGGAAAGTGGGTCCTGGCTGGAAAGAGAAGAAAAGACAACATGTGACAGTGAAACAATGAATCACAAACCTCATGCTGCAAAGTTTTTTTTATAGAAGTCTGACACTCCATGTTGTCATAACATGGGCAATACAATTTTTTCTTTGTCCTGCCATCTTACATTTATTAGCAGTGCCTTTAAATATTTGTAAGTATAAAAGAGGGTGTTATGGTTTCCTACAGTCTGACATCCTATTTAAAGCCTACAGTGACAGAGTTTACAAGTTTCTGAGGCACTGACATGAAGTAACTCAATGACTGCCAATTTTTTTGTGATGGTTGTCATAAAATAGTTTATTTATACATAAAATATTCGGGTCATGATCCATATTTTGAGGCATTTAAAAATATAACATGAATCCTTCAACAAAGAGCAGTAGAATAGTACAATCATAATAAAGCAGAGCACTGTGTATTGCTTTCCCCAGGAGACAAAAAGTAAACATTCAGTCAGCACTTTCCTAAAAGCTGCATTGCATAAAAGGGTTAATACTGGAAAGAATTCATAAAGAAGTTACGGTAGAATATTAACTGAATTAGGATCTGATCCCTCTGAGTATACAATGGGAAAATAAGTATTTGATACAATGCTGATTTTGCAAGTAACTTAATATTTGGTCCAGAAACGTTTGTTTGAAATTACAGAAGTCAGATGTTTCATGTAGTTCTTGACCACGTTTGCACACACTGCAGCAGGGATTTTGGCCCACTCCTTTATACAGATCTTCTCCACATCTGCAAGGTTTCGGGGTTGTTGCTGGGCAACATTGAGTTCCAGCTCCCTCCAAAGATTTACTATTGGGTTCAGGTCTGGTGACTGGCTAGGCCACTCCAGGATCTTGAAATGCTTTTTAAGAACCAATTCTTTAGTTGCCCTGGTTGTGTGTTTTGGGTCATTGTTATGCTGAAAGATATAGCCATGACTCATCTTCAGTGCTCTTCCTGAGTGAAGCAGGATGTCCATCCATCCTCTCTTCAATATGGTGCCATCTTCTTGTTCCTTTTGCAGAAAAGCACACCCAAAGAATAATGTACTCACGCCGATGCTTCATGGTTGGGACAGTGTTCTTGGGGATGTACACATCCTTCTTCTTCCAAAACTTCCAGAGCAGAGTTGATATCAAAATGTTTTATTCTGATGTTATCTGACCACATGAACCTTCTCCCATGCCTCTTCTGGATCATCTTGATCGTCATTAGAAGCTTCAAACAGGCCTGAACATGTGCTGGCATGAGCAGGGGGACCTTGTGTGCCCTGCAGGATTAGTGTAGTGTGTTACTAACAGTAATCTTTCAGACTGTGCTTCCTGCTCTCTTCAGGTCATTGACTAGGTCCTCCAGTATTGTTCTGGGCTGATTTCTTTCACAGAATCATCCTTACCTCATGATATGAGATCTTCCATGGAGCCGCAGACAGAGGAGGATTGACAGTCATTTTGTGTTTCTTCCCATCTTCTAAATATTGCACAACAGTTATTGCCTTGTCACTAAGCTGCTTGCATATTGTCGTGTTACCCATCTTAATTTTGTGCAGGTCTACAATTTTGTTCCTTGTGCCGTAGACAGCTTTTTAGTCTTGGCCATGGTAGAGAGGTTGGAGGGTGATTGATTGTGTGGACAGGTGTATTTTATACTGCAGAGCTCTATACAGCACAAATAATCATCTACTGTGAATGCCGATTCTCAGCCAGCATTCCGAGGAGGTTTTTCATGACAGAGACAGGGATCATCAACTGAACCCTGACTGTCATGACAACTCATTGGCGCCCTGCAATCACATCACATAACTTCCGATGGGAGCAGGAGAATAGCGAGATCACCACCGGTGCATATTAGATCGTGTCGTTAGAGTTTGACAGTGTGGAAAGTTGCGGGCTCAGTGTGTGAGCCCGCATGAAAGGTCATGTCGCTATTCCTAAGTCTTTGTGTTATCAGTCTGGTTGATCAATGATAGACCTCATTGGATGATTATTTTGGTTTTCTAGTACAAAACTGGAGCTATCGTGAAATAGGGCTTGGGCAGGTCTTTCAGGATCTGTAACTTTTCTTGCAGCAGCTCCTCCAGTTGTCTTGCTGTTAGATACGGAGAATTCAGTGTTGCACACTAGTTAGTCAAGCATATGTAAATGCAACTGAATATGCACTGCTCCCCATGCCCATAATCATGCCCACCATTCACCAGTAGTAGTAAATGGCAGCAAAGATTTTTACTGTTATTGACGCTGCACCGAGAAGTGGGTGAGATTACGGGCGCAGGAAGCAGAGACACTGAATACTTCAGGGCTTATAGTAAAATAACTGGAGAAGCTAGAGCACTAAAAGTTAAAGATCCTTAAAGCGCTGCCCAAGCTCTATTTCAGGATAGAATTAATATTGTAACAGAATATCACCTGACAAATCATTGCAATGAGGCAGTTGGAGTCAATTTGGTCACAGTACCCCTTTTTTCCAGTGGTATCCTTCTTTTTAGAGTTGCAAACAACTGTGGTCAAGTAAGCTTTGGAGCACGTCTGAAAAGAGGGTTATCCCCAGAAAAGAGGGCAGAACGGAACAGAAAAAAGCCTCTGCATAATTACAGTAAATGATTACATCAGCAGTTGCTTCTGAATCACATTTTTTAGAGATTTAAACAGAACCCCTAGTGATCAGAGAGGAGAACAGGATAAATGTGAACCAATCTTCACTCTGATTTCTGAGAGCAGAATGAGTAAATAAAGAGCCGTTCAAGCATTGCTGATATTTTAGTATTTTTTATAAAGACGATAACTTACTGTAAAGGTACCGTTACACATTTCAAAGTTGAAACAATCTCATTAGCGATCTTGTGGGCGCGCGGTCGTTAGGACATCTTTTTGACATCGTTGGTGAGATGTCACACGT
Source organism: Allobates femoralis (assembly GCA_033576535.1). Lineage (NCBI taxonomy): Eukaryota > Metazoa > Chordata > Amphibia > Anura > Aromobatidae > Allobates > Allobates femoralis. Next base: position 326,385,639 of record JARQOC010000003.1, read on the forward strand.
CTAGATATTGTGGACGACGCACCAACGATATAGTGAACAGCTATCATTCGCACAACCCAGCAAACGATACTTGTTCACTGATGTGAATAGGCGAAGTCGTTAACGACATCGTTATCGCGGTGTCACACACAACGATGCAGCAGGTTGGCTGATCGAGGATCGTCTGATTTGAGAACATGTTCTCAAATCTGCGACCAATGATCCAACGATTTATCGTATCCATATCTCAGTGTCGCACACAACGACGTTCTAACTATGTTGTTTCAACGACTCCAAACCCGTGACGTTTGAGCGATATCGTTCACGATCTCGTACCGTGTAACTGGGTCGTAAAACTGATAAACCAGCTTTATTCATCAGGTCAGTATGATTACAGTGGCACCAGATATACAGTATATTAGTTGTTTATGTTTTACTGCATTTACAAATAAAAAACTTGGGGGTTTTTTTGTAAAGAAAACTATTTTTTTAAATTGCCGTGTTCTGAGGGCTACAACTTTATATTTCTCGACTTAAGGAGTTTTGTTTTAGGGATTGTTTTTTTGAGTTGAAGTTTTTAATAGCACCATTCTGGGCTACATTATTATTTTTTTTCATCTGTTTGTATTCTCATTTTTCAGAATGTGCAATAAAACAGCAGTACAAGTATTATTTTTATTTTTCGCTCTATTCACCGTGCTGTAAAAGTGATAAGAACGCTTTATTCTTCGGGTTAGTAAAATTACAGTGATACAACATTTTTACAGCTTCTTTACCCTATGCTACTTTTGCACACTATGAACATTGTTTTGAAACAAATAATTTGTTTTTGCTTCTCTATATTCTGAGCACTATTTTTTCCGCCAACAGTTATATAAGGGTTTGATTTTTGAGTAACAAAATGAAATTTCCAGTTATATTAATTCTCTTTACGAGCTAAATTTTGATTGTCAGTGACTTCCTACCGGACCGTCTGCTGATGATGGCAAGGGAGGATATATTGGTACATAATTACTACATACCTAACATCGCCCCTCTTTTTGGGGCATTAGCGCCACGAGTGGGCTGCTTTCCCTGTGGCGACTGGCTTGCATGCCAAAATATCATTAGAGCTAGAACTTTTCAATCAGCGGACGGTGGGAGGGAATTCACCATTAGGAAATATATTTCATGCAGATGAAGGGGGGTGATTTATTACGCTACCTGTGACTGTGGACTCATTTACGTGGGACTGACATCCAGGGAGTTTAGGTTAGGGTTAGGGAGCATGTCAGAGACATTATTGGTGCCAGTACTGTTGATGACATAACTCTCCTTAGGACTATTTCCAGACACTATGAGCGATGCCATGACTGTAATCCACGTTGCCTCAAGTTTCGTGGCATTGATATGGTAAATCTGGGTGGCCATGGTGGGTGAAAAGCTGATCTTTGCCTCCTTTTTATAATCTTGTCTTGTGTGAAATCTCTATCTCCTCTTCTATGACTTTAGGAGCATCTCATGCTATGCCATCATGCCGATGTAACAGGCCAGATTAATTCCGCGCTCAGAATATACCTGGGGTTAAAGTGGCCTAGGCCAGATTATACCCCTTTGGGCCAGAATATAACCTGGGTATATTATGGCCTAGCCCAAACTATACCCTGGGGTATAATCAATAACGGGGCCCCAGTCAGTGCACAGGGGCCCCAGGCAGTGCATGGGGGCTCCAGGCAGCACACAGGGGGGCAGAAACAGCGCACGAGGCCCCAGACAGTGCAACGGGCCCCAGGCAGCGCACAGAGGCCACCAGGCAGCGCTCAGGGGCCCCAGGCAGTGCACTGGGAGGCTTAGAGAGCACACGGGGCCCCAGACAGTGCAAGAGGCCCCAGGCAGCACACTGGGGCCCCAGGCAGTGCACTGGGGGGCAGAGACAGTACATGGGGCCCCAGGCAGTGCATGGGGGCTCCAGGCAGCACACAGGGGGGCAGAAACAGCGCACGGGGCCCCAGACAGTGCAATGGGCCCCAGGCAGCGCACAGAGGCCACCAGGCAGCGCTCAGGGGCCCCAGGCAGTGCACTGGGAGGCTTAGAGAGCACACGGGGCCCCAGACAGTGCAAGAGGCCCCAGGCAGCACACTGGGGCCCCACGCAGTGCACTGGGGGGCAGAGACAATACATGGGGCCCCAGACTGTGCACTGGGGTCCCAGGCAGCACAAAGGGACCTCAGGCAGTGCACAGGGCCTCAGGCAGTGCACAGGGCCCCAGGCAGTGCACAGGTGCCCCAGGCAGTGCACAGGGCCCCAGGCAGTGCACAAGGGAGCCAGACAGTGCACATGGACCCCAGGCAGCGCACAGGGGGGCAGAGACAGTGCAAGGAGCCCCAGGCAGTGCACAGGGCCCCAGACAGCACACAGGATCCTAGGCAGCACTCAGGGGCCCAGGCAGCACACAGGGAGGCAGAGACAGCGCACATGGCCCCACACAGCACACAGGGGCCCAATGCAGTGCACAGGGCCCCAGGCAGTACACAGGGGCCCAGGCAGCACATGGGGCCCCAGACAGCATAAGGGGCCTGAGGTAGTGCACAGGGGCCAGAGGCAGTGCACAGGGCCCCAGGCAGTGCACAGGGGACCCAGGTAATGCGCAGAGGCCCCAGGTATGCACAGGGCCCCAGGCAGCACATAGGGGCCCCAAGCAGTAAACAGGGGGCCCCAGACAGTGCACAGGGGCCCCAGATAATGTACGGGACCCCAGACAGCGCACAGGGGCTCCAGACAGTGCATGGGACCCCAGACAGCACTCAGGCACCCCAAGCAGCACACAGGGGGGCAGAGACAGGGCACAGGGCCCAAGGCAGTGCACAGGGCCTCAGGCATACAACAGGGGCCTCAGGCAGCACACGGGGCCTCAGACAGTGTAAGGGGCCCAAGGCAGTGCACAGGGACCACAGACAGCACACTGAGGCCCCAGGCAGTGCACAGGGCCCCAGGCAGTGCACAGGGGCCACAGGCAGCACACAGGCAGTGCACATGGCCCGAGGCAGCACATAGGGGCCCGAGGCAGCACATAGGGGGGTAGAGACTGTACAAGGGGACCCAGACAGTGCACAGGGGCCCCAGGCAGCACAGAGAGGCCCCAGGCAGTGAACTGTGCCCCAGACAGTGCACAAGGGAGCCAGACAGTGCACATGGACCCCAGGCAGCGCACAGGGGGGCAGAGACAGCAGAAGGGGCCCCAGGCAGTGCACAGGGCCCCAGACAGCACACAGGATCCTAAGCAGCACTCAGGGGCCCAGGCAGCACACAGGGAGGCAGAGACAGCGCACATGGCCCCACACAGCACACAGGGGCCCAATGCAGTGCACAGGGCCCCAGGCAGTACACAGGGTTCCAGGCAGCACATGGGGCCCCAGACAGCATAAGGGGCCTGAGGCAGTGCACAGGGGCCACAGGCAGTGCACAGGGCCCCAGGCAGTGCACAGGGGATCCAGGCAATGCGCAGAGGCCCCAGGTATGCACAGGGCCCCAGGCAGCACATAGGGGCCCCAAGCAGTAAACAGGGGGCCCCAGGCAGTGCCCAGGAGGGCAGAAAAAGTGCACAGGGGCCCAAGGAAGCACACAGGGCTTAAGGAAGCACACAGGGGCCCCAGGCAGTGCAAAGGGGCCCAAGGCAGTGCACAGGGGCCCCACACAGCGCACAAGGGCCCCAGATATTGCACAGGGCCCCAGGGAAGTGTGGCACCCCGCAAAAGCAGGCGTCACAGAGGGGTACTACACCCGTAAAAGTGGTGTAAATACTCCAGCTGCTGGTGGACCCTAGGATGGTGGGTGGGACCATTCCCAACATTCCCACATTAGATGAACAGTGGGAGGTTACCCGGGAGGAGATAAATACACCTCTAGGGGGATCAAGGAGGTCTTTGCCCTTTGGTCTTTGACCGAGAGTTGGAGGAGAATGGAGGAAGAGGAAAGGTTTTAGAAAGATCAGCTAAGTGGAACGAGGCGGAAGGTCACACCAGGTCGGTTACAAGCCGAACTGGAGGAAAGAAGAAGGGACCTTGAGGAGGTCCTGAAAGGGGGCACCCGACGAGGGAGTCCAGGCCCTAGAAAGAAAGGGAGATCCTCAGAGTGGAGCGCCCATGCTCCAGGGGATACTCCAGTCCATCAGGGGAACGCCGGGCCCTGGGATCCGGCCAAAGTCGTCCAGCTTTGCAGTCGGCAACTGGCTGCTGTGGCTTGTTCATCAGCCGCAGGACCCTGCCATCGGAGAGGTGTGCCTGCTTCCTCACCAACGAGGGAGGGGACTCCCGGTACTACCTACATGGAGCTACTGGGTATAGATCGATACAAAGCGGGGAAGAATGGACACGGGCTAGTTAACGAAGGTACACCAAGGGTTCCACCATACCACCTGGGATCCACTTGCAGCCACCTGTTAAGGTACCTGTCCATGTAACATCTAAAGTGCTGAACTGTGAACTGTAACTGATGCTGCTATAAGTTAACAGTAAAGTACCTGGGAGAAAGTGACTTTGCCTCTGCTTGTGTTTCTTCTGCATCAACCTGTTCCCTTTGCAGGAACACTGCCCCGGAGGAACAGCCCTACCTGTAGGGGACTTTACCAACTAAGCCGCACTACCATCTACCTCTGGCGGACTGTGGCGGCGCTGGCGACCTATCACCAGAAACTACAGGTGGCGTCACGTGAACTGTATATAGAATCCCCTGTAAATATAAACCCTTTTTGAAGTGTCACCCAGGACACTGGATCAGGCGCGGTCACCACTCCCCGTGACACAGCAGACGCTATCCCTGAAACCTGATACCCAAGTACCCCAAAGCCTGGGGCTCGACAGAAGCACACAGGTCCCCAGACAGTGGACAGGGAGGCAGAGATAGCACAAGGGGCCCTAGGCAGCACACAGGGATCCCAGGCAGCACACAGGGGAGCAGAGACAGTGTAGGGGCCCCAGACAGCACACAGGGCCCCAACAAGTGCAAGGGACCCCCAGAAAGTGCAAGGGTTCCCAGGCAGCACACAGGGGCCCAAAGAAGCACATAGGGGGCAGAGACTGCACAAGGGGCCCCAGGGAGCACACAGACCCAAGACAGCACCATAGGCCCTGTGCGCTGCCTGGGGCCCTGTGAGCGGTCTGGGGCCTTTGTGTGCTGCCTGGGGCCCCTTGCACTGTCTGGGACCCTGTGCACTGTCTCTGCCCCCCTGTATGCTGCCTGAGGCCCCTGTGTGCTGCCTGAGGCCCCTGTGTGCTGCCTGGGGCCTCTGTGTGCTGCCTGTGGCCTCTGTGTGCTGCCTGAGGACCTGTGCACTGGCTGGGGCCCTATGAGCTGCCTCTGGTACCTTGTGCTGTCTGGGGCCCCGTGCGTTGTCTCTGCCCCCCTGTATGCTGCCTGGGGCCCCTGTGCACTGTCTTTGGTCCCTTGTACTGCCTGGGGCTCTGTGCACTACCTGGGGCCCCTGTCTGCTGCCTGGGGCCCCTGTGCGCTGCCTGGGGCCCCTTGCGCTGTTTGGGGACCCGTGCGCTGTCTGGTGCCCCGTGTGCTGTTTCTGACCCCCTGTGGGCTGCCTGGGGCCCCTGTGTGCTGCCTGGGACCCCTGTGCACTGACTGGGGCTCCCTGTGCACTGACTGGGGCTCCCTGTGTGCAGACTGGGGCCCCTGTGCGCTGCCTGGGGCCCCTGTGTGCTGCCTGGGACCCCTGTGCACTGACTGGGGCCCCATTATTGATTATACCCCAAGGTATAGTTTGAGCTAGGCCGTAATTTACCCTGGGTATATTCTAGCTCAGAGGGGTATAATCTGGCCTAGGCAAATTTATACCCTGGGGTATAGTTTGGCCTAGGCCATAATATACTCTGGGTATAATCTGACCTAGGCCACTTTAACCCCGGGTATATTATGAGCCTGTTACATCAGTACCATAAAGGAGTGCTTATTATTTTTCTCACTTTTTTCACAGTCCCTGGTGCCCTCTTTAGTTTATCTGAGACATCGTGTACCTTGGAGTATGGGCATCGGCAAGCTTATGAACGCTCTTACCAATGAGAGATCTACCCCATCTGCTATAAAGCACTAAACCTCTGGACATCTCTTACTACTGAAGGGGATTGTTTGGAATATAAAACGCTATTCTACCTTACAAGATTAAGTCCAGTTATATCCCCTCTTTTTCTTATATTTGATGTCCTTGTGTGATCCTTAGGTCCTTATAATTATAAATTGTGTGATATATCTGCTATTTCTGTGGTTTAGGAGCACTGTACACATTTGCCCAGCTCTTTGCCCACTTCCAAAATGGCGGATCCGTCTCCCGCATGTGCAGTGTGGTCTGGTCAGATTGCGCATGCGCGGTGAGCCTAGAATTGTCGCTTCCAGTGAAGTGATGTCACCGGAAGTTCCCTTCCAATACCGGAAGTTCCCTTCCGATCCCGGAAGTGGCGTTGTCGGCTTCACCATGCGGCACAGGTCCCGGTCACACACACCTGCATCACATCTATCCATCATGATGCAATCAGTGACAGTGAGCTATTTAGGGCCCTCACTTGGCACTCCCTTCCACAGCCCCTTGAGAAAGGATCACAATACACATGTCGGGGTTTTGTGCCCCAGACACGGATGTGTTGCTTCTGACCATTACTTGGTATGGGTGAGTGCATTGGGACCGGTCTACTGGGCACTTTAGGCATGAAGAGATGAATTGTTGTATTCTTTTACTATGTGTTGATATGTGATGTATTTTAAATTCAATTCATTTGATGCATGCCAGCACTGATTGTGGACTGTAACCAAGGCACTTTGATTGTACCCATACCATTACCTGTTGGGAGCAACTATCCTTATCTGTTTCCCTTATAGTCAATCACTGGTCTCACTGTATTTACTTGGGCACTGTTCTTTATTGTACAACTGATGGTGTTACTTTAATAAAACAAAAACACGGCACATGCAAAGACTATCTGTTTGTACTGTTACTTTAACTTGCCCTATGGCAGGTATAAGTAGACTCGGTTCTCTTTTTTTATAGAGATTTTGATTGCGTATCATTACAAATTAGTGCAGGAGCATGATTAAAATACAGCATTTTATGGTATTCACTTTAAGATTTAAATAATGTGACAATGTTTTAGACAGGGTCGTTACAGACTCAGTGATAGAATATGTGTACTTTTCTGGTTATTTTTAAATAAAAATGTCATTTTTATTGGTAAGATTTTTTCAGATTTTTTTTGTTCTTTATTTTATTTATTTATTTTATTCCCACTATGGAATTTCAACTCTGAACTATATGTAGTGGATATAAAACGTCTACACATCCCTGACTTGAAGATTAAATTTAAATAAAGATTTTTTTGGTTTACTGTTATCTCTAATATTGTGTTCTGTTTGAGGTTTTGTCTAGGGATGGGCGAGTCTACTCGCTAGGACTCGGGACTCGGCGATTCTGAAGGTACTCGCAGGACTCGTTACTCGGCGAATCTCCCAGCTTGGACTCGCACAGTGACGAGTCCAATGGAATTCAATGGCAATAAGCTTGACTCTTCACAGATACCCGCTGTCAGCAGCGAGTCTACGATTCCGAGTCCTACGAGTCTACGATTCCGAGTCCTGTATACTGTATTCGGGAGTCGGACTCTCGAATACAGAATATGATTATGTTCCGAGTCAGCACAGCGTGCGTGTTAGGTCAGAAAACTTGTGAAAATAGCCAATCATAGTCAGTAATGGCATAGCAAAGTTGGTTGTGTCAGGACTATGATTGGCTGCTGTCCATCGTGATGCCTATGTCATGTATGACAGGCAAGGCAGTATATAAGGCTTGTCCCCGCCATTTTGGCCACATTCCTGAGACGATCTGACCTAGTATAGGGAGAGAGAGATATATGCTGGAGCAGATCAGGGATTGTCAGTGTAGGGAAGATTCCTTATATTAACCCAAAAAGCTCTTCTGAGAGCTAGGAGGAGGACAGAGTAGTGCTGTGTAGGCAGGCAGGCAGGCAGGGAGGGAAGGAAGGAGAAGCCTTACAGTGCACACAGGACGGACCTCATAGCTTAGCTTACTCACTCAGCTTTGCTAACAGCTGCAGTCAGAGGCTTAGCTGAGGTGCTGTTTCCTTTTTGTTTTTGCACCAGATCGATTTTTGTTCCTAATAAGCCATAGAGCGTTATTTTTTCTGTGGCAGACCAGTGCGTTGCTGCTCTCCTACCTTTAAATAGCACGTACACCACCTTAGGGCCCTTTCACATCAGCGTTTTTTTGAAATCGCGGCAGATGCGGTGAAAAAACCGCATCTGCCGCGATTACCGCATACCGGCTGCACTAGCGGCGCTGTTGCGGTTTTTGCCATGCAAAGTATAGGCGGACTTGCGGCAGGTGCGGCAAGTGCGGTTTTGCACTTGCGGCAGGTGCGGCCGCGAAAAAAAACGCGGTCAACCGCGGTTTTTTTCGCGGCCGCACCTGCCGCAAGTGCAAAACCGCACTTGCCGCACCTGCCGCAAGTCCGCCTATACTTTGCATGGCAAAAACCGCAACCGCGCCGCAAGTGCAGCCGGTATGCGGTAATCGCGGCAGATGCGTTTTTTTCACCGCATCTGCCACGATTTCAAAAAAACGCTGATGTGAAAGGGCCCTTAGGGAGTGTAGTGTGCGGCTTCACTGCCAAGTGTGAGCGCGCACACTTACCCCGCCAGCAAGTGACGCATACAGCAACACCAAACCACATCTCGGTGGCTGTGCGCACTTAAAACCAATTTTTTTAGGGAGTGTAGTGTGCGGTGTGTTTGGACTCGCACACTTTCAGAGACACATCAGCGAGTTGTAAATGTCATTATTCGCTATTACTCGGTTCCCTATTCATTAACATTGGACTCGCTGGACTCGCAACGAGTCCCGAGTCCTTGACTCGGACTCGTTGGGGTCTTGCGATTCCGAGTCTTTTAGGACTCGCCCATCTCTAGTTTTGTCCACTCTTTTAAGTGTAGACATTTTCACTTGTGTTAAAGTACTGTAATGAGCAAGAGTGGGGAGAGGAGAAAGAATGCCCACATAGAGCACATGCTCGGTGTTCTTTGATTTTTTTTCCCAGGCTCACGCATTATAGTACTTTGCTCTGCCCTCAGCAGGGCAAGGAAAAGTGTGCGTAAGTAGTAGCGCAGTGGAGGATACTGTGTGGGTGATGTAGCATGCGTTACCCACTAGAGGCAAAGGAGGATGGCAGTCACAAGATGAAAGGAGGCACTGGACCAAGACCAGTGACACTGTCAGGGCTGGTAGCGCCATATCTGAGCGAATCCATCACGCTCCTCGGCATGCTCCCTCAGTGGGTCACACATCGTCCTTTATTTGTCATGAGGGGAGGAGTGTCACCTCTGGTGGGACCTTGTGGGGATGCTCCCTCAGTCTGTGAATTGTATTCAACCGGATTTACATGGTGTGTTGCTTGGAGGCTGGACACCGCTACAAATTTTTATTATGTTGTCCAGGGGCCTCAGGATGGCGGGTACCTTGGTGTTAGCTGTTGCTACCAGGTACAGGATGCCATGCTTCCTGGGGCAGCAAGTTGGTTGGAGGTTCCCTGTATTCCTCTCTCCTCCCCTTCTCTGGTGTCTCTGTAGTCTGGGAGTGGAGATTGGGAATTGCCTTAGCATGATCAAGTGACTGCTGGGAAGCATATTTAAAACATGCTGTTTTCTCTGGTCTTTGCTGATTATTTTCAGTTCTGTTGGGTAGTTAAGGTCAGTATTTCTATGTTGCTGAGGTGGTTCATGCTTTGGTCTGTATTCTGGGTTATTCATCGTTCCTCTTAGTTATTGTTGATTGTACTGTGTATTTGGTTCTGGTGCGTTTGACCTATCTTCTGCTTATGTGTCCGCTCATCAGCCATCATGCTGCTTGCCGCCTGGGATGGACTCTGCTAAAGTCCCCCTTACCAGGATCTGGAGGTGGGTGAAGTGTATAACCAGCCCTCAAGGGTGCGCGGTAGTGCTTTGGCTAGCGCTAACTGTGACTGTCGCACTGTATTTGCTGGTTCGCAGCAGGTTAGTTCACCATACCCAGCCTTACAGACACCCATCGGACCAGTCTGCCCTTCAGGTAATTTTTATAGAAGCTTTTATTTTTATTATACATATCGTCCTGGGGTCTTATATATGGCATTCCAGAATACTGTATATAAGACCTTTCTGATGATGGCCATAGTTTATATGACAAAAATTGGTGACAGGTTCACTTTAAACCATCTTCCCTCTAGACATAGAGGATGCCCCCTTGTCTCTTTTGCAGGTCTAGATGTAAAAAGATCTCTATACTGTCTCTCATATTTGTATATTGTAATAAGATTGCCTCTAAGGCTTCTTTTTCCAACCTGAAAAACGCCACGTTTAATAACCGTCTTGGTATTACAGTTCACCCCAATCCCTTAATAACCTTAATTGCTCTACTCTACACATTCTCTAGTTCAGCTACATGCTTATTAAATACCGGAAATCAAAATTATACAGTATTCTAGCAGTGGCAAAACTAGTGACTTGTTTACAGGCAAAACTAAGTTTTCAAAGTGAGCAGCTATGTCTCTATTAATGCATTCCATGATTTTATTTGCTTTGGCAGCAGCTGCCTGGCATTGGGCACTATTATTGAGTTTGTCATCCAACCACATCTTTTTCAGTTTTACCCAGTGTTCTATTATAAATTACATAATTGTTCATTTTATTTCTGTGGCCCAAATGCTCTTAGATTCAGTCCTTTGCAAATTACACTGATCCACATGTAGTAGATCAGGCACTGATATGTAAAAGTATGCAATTGCTCTCATAGATAACTCTACAAAAACTTTTTATAGCTGATTAAATATTTTTCAAAAATAGATTCTGCAAATATACAGCGAAAAAAAGGATTTATGCTCCCTAAAAAAGTTAGTGTATATGGAAAAAATAAAAACATTGCATAAAAAATTGAAAAAGTAAACCTGCTTACAAATATATTATTTGCAGTTTTAAAAAATATAAATGGTTAACTTGATGATTATTTTCTTTTTCTGAAAATTTGGCCTTTCACGTTTTGGTGACCTGTGACTCAGTTTTGTTCTCTGCATGCACGACCCACATGTCTAGAGAATATCATAGAATTCCTGGTGGTTTAGGTGCGTTCCAAAAGGGTGTGGGAATGCCTGAAGGCAGAACAGTCTGTAGCGTGTGACTCACATAATCTGTATAAAAAACCATAGTAACAAATAACATTTATTTAACCCCTTCAACCTAAAGCCTTGTTTTAACCTTCATGATCAGACCAAATTTTATGATTCTGACCAGTATCACCTTAAAAAGGTAATAACTCTGGACCGATTCAATAGTTCCCAGTGATTCTTAGATCACATTGGCAGAGTACCTGACACACCAGAAAAGCAGGCCCACTATTAGTGAGCCCATTTTACAAAGTACACCTTTCAATGAATTCATCTGGGGGACCAGTGAGCTTATTGACACCATAGGTGTGCCACTGAATTTTACATCATTGGGTGGTGACGAAAGAATAATTATATTTTTTCACTGAAATTTTGTTTTAGCCCCAAATGTTTAATTTTTATAAGGGATAATAATAAAAAAATGGAATACCCTTCATGTACTATGTACTTTTGAGGTACGGTGCAAAGCTGAGTATGGAAGGAGAGCCATATTGGATTTCAGAATTTGCTAGAGCGGTTTGCAGGTGCCATGTCACATGTGCAGAGCCATAATAGCAGAACTCCCCCATTAGTGACCACATTTTACAAACTGCACTCCTCAATGAATTCATCTAGGGGTGCTGTTAATATTGACACCATAAATGTGCCACAGAATCTTATACTATTTTCGCCACTAAAATTTTGTTTTAAAGTGAATCGGTCACCAAAATTGGGTGTGTACCACTAAAAATGTCACTTTCAGCAGTGCCAGTGCGGCATTTTAAGAAGGTGGCTATTATGCCTTGACAGCCCCAGTACACCTAATAAATAAATACATTTTAAAAACTTTCCTCCCCGTATTATAATTACTAGGAATGGGTGAACCTGAACTGTAAAGTTCAGGGTCCGTACTGAACACCTAGTGTTTGGGCACAGACCTCGATCGCGGACTTCCCTAAGAAGTCTGTGTTAGGCTGGAAACACACTGTCTGAGTGATATGCGAGATACTCGCACAAGTCTTGGATCATTTACCTGGGATGCCCTCCCCCTCTCTGGATCTCTGGACGGGAGCGGGGCAGCTACATAGAAAAATATACCCCTGATAGAATCTCGTCCAAAGAGGCAGAGGTCGTGCCAGATGAATGATCCGAGACTCTTGCGAGTAACTCGCATGTCACTCGGACAGTGTGATTCCAGCCTTACAATTCAAGTTTGGGTTCAGCTGGGAGGCAGAAAAAGAAAGAAAATAGTGATTAACTAACCCCTTCACCCCTGGGCAATTTTCCATTTAACATTCACCCCCCCGACCCCTTCTTCCAAGAGCTATAACTTTTATACTTTTCTGTCAATATAGACATATGAGGGCTTGTTTTTTGCAGGACAAGTTGTACTTTCGAATTACATAATTTATTTTACCATATAATGTACAGGAAAATGTATTTTTATTCACCATGAATACTATATGGTAAAAATGACATATTGGTATGATGTCTCAGGTCAGTACGAGTTCGTAGATACCAAAGATGTGTACTTTTACTTTATCTAAGGGCCCTTTCATTTCATTTGGTAAATACTGGATCTATCAGAATATAAAAACACTTAATTAGATCTGTGAACTGCATAATTGTAAAAAAAGTCCAAACGCCAAAAGTACGTTATTTTTGTTCGCCACAATATTTCAATAACAGGCAATCAAAATAGCGCATCTTCCCAAAAATTGTATCATTAGAAACATCAGCTCAACCTGCAAAAAATAAGCCATCACACAGCCACAAACCCAAAAAATAAGGACAATAAGGTTGCAGAAAATGGTGCAAAAGTGCAACTCTTTTTATTTAAAAAAATTCTGATTTTTTTTTCACTACTTAGGGCCCTTTCACATCAGCGTTTTTTTCAAATCGCGGCAGATGCGGTGAAAAAACCGCATCTGCCGCGATTACCGCATACCGGCTGCACTTGCGGCACGATTGCGGTAAACGCCATACAATGTATAGGCGGACTTGCGGCAGGTGCGGCAAGTGCGGTTTTGGCACTTGCGGCAGGTGCGGCCGCAAAAAAAAAAATGCTGTCAGCCGCGGTTTTTTTCGCGGCCGCACCTGCCGCAAGTGCCAAAACTGCACTTGCCGCACCTGCCGCAAGTCCGCCTATACATTGTATGGCGTTTACCACAATCGCGCCGCAACCGTGCCGCAAGTGCAGCTGGTATGCGGTAATCGCGGCAGATGCGCTTTTTTCACCGCATCTGCTGCGATTTGAAAAAAACGCTGATGTGAAAGGGCCCTAAGTAGTGAAAAAAATTCAGAATTTTTTTAAATAAAAAGAGTTGCACTTTTGCACCATTTTCCGCAACCTTATTGTCCTTATTTTTTGGGGTTTGTGGCTGTGTGATGGCTTATTTTTTGCAGGTTGAGCTGATGTTTCTAATGATACAATTTTTGGGAAGATGCGCTATTTTGATTGCCTGTTATTGAAATATTGTGGCGAACAAAAATAACGTACTTTTGGCGTTTGGACTTTTTTTACAATTATGCAGTTCACAGATCTAATTAAGTGTTTTTATATTCTGATAGATCCAGTATTTACCAAATATGTGTATTTTTTAATAGTTTTATTTTCAATGTGGCAAAAGGGGGGTGATTTGAACTTTTATGGGGTTTTTCATATTTTTAAAAACTTTCTTTTGTCTTCATCTTACACTGTCCTCTAGGAGGCCCCAGTGCTGCACAGTACGATTGCTTCTGCTATGCACAAAAGAGCTGATGAAGCAGAAATCATCGCTTTCTGTGGATGCTGGCGCTTGCCAGGCATCCACAGGAAGTGATTACAGACCTCATCAGGGGTCATCACAGGCTGTCAAGGTAACCATCGGAGGTCCCATGATTGCATTTTGGGACCTCCGATACTGGTGGGGAATAGCACAATCTCTGATGGGGTGCTTTGGATTGTGCTGTCAGTGATTGACAGCACAAAACAAAGGGTTAACAGCACCTATTGAATTGCTGATCCAATTGGTGCTGTTATCTACATAATCAGCTGATCAGGTCAGTTGAGATGCATGGGGAATGATGCGAGCTCAACACGTGAGCTCGCATCAGAGGGGGAACACGGCCAAGTGCACAGCCAAGGGCATATATACACCCTTGGTCGTGAAGAGGTTAAGTATAAGCTCATACTTATTGGTATCCAGCTGCTTGTACTTCTAGGGCCTTTCATTAAATTCCTGGGAATTCACTTCTGAGGGGTGGAACAGCCAATCACAGATGCTGTCACAGATAGTAGGTGTCTGTGATTGGCTTTTCACCTAGCCTGGAAACAGCCTTTACATTTTAGCATCTACTAAACAGGTGATGCAGGAAAGTACACCCGAGGTCAGAGCTCAACCGCGTCGCTGGCACTTAACTCAGGGGAACTTTACACACACATACTGCAGTGTGTTTCGGCTTCCCCATCGGATGGATGTCACAGATGATTCGTGTGGAGGGTTGTTCTGGTGGTAATAAACATGGTTAATGAGGGATGTGTTTCTGAGTTTTTTTCTAATAAACTCTTTTTCTCTATGTGTTCACATTTGCAAATAAAATGTTTCACCGTGTGGTGTTTAACATTGGTCTGACATTATGAAACTCTGGCTTAGTGCCTGCTGGTAATATTCAGCTGGCATTAACCCTTTATTACCCAATCTGCCACTGACACCAGGGCAACTGGAAGAGTCGGGGTACAGTGCCAGAAAATGGGGCTTCTAATGAATGCATTATCTACGTCTCATTTTCCCATTGTCTGTACCTGCACAGATGCCTCTCCGGCTTGCACAGGACAACTGTGCTCTGCCCTACTGCGGGCAAAGCTTAAAACACATGTACCCATATACATATACCTATCACAAGGGTCTCTGCACATGACTCCTGGCTCCCAGTCTTCTGCATGTGACGTGGTGACGTAACTGAAGGCACTAGTGTTCAAACCCATGAGTCTGAACTCTAGTGACCTTTGTAATGTCACCGCCAGACAATGCAGTGAGTGGGGCAGTTCCTGCTCTCCCAGCGAATGGAGGATGCGATCATTGACCATGCCCTCCTTCTGCTGGCAGATTTGTAACTTCAAGGGACATTCATGGGACTGCGAAGGTCATCATTGTTTTGGGGGGAATGTTAATATTTAAAAAAATGTATTTTTCTGATATTGCTTTGGGGGTCATTCTCTCCCAAAGAACTGGAGAGAAGGGTCTGCTTCATTCTTGTGCTACCTTTTCTTGTAGACCTTCCACTGCAGAGAAGAACTATGATGTAGGAGACAAGAAACTACTGGCTATTATTGCAGCTTTCAAGGAATGGAGGCACAATCTGCAAGGAGCTGCCCAACACATTGTAGTGCTAACTGACCATCTCAATTTATAGTTCCTCAGATCCCCTAGATGCCTTTCTCCTTGTCGGGCTCGTTGAAATATATTTTCAAATCAATTTAATTTTGTTATTTCTTATTGTTCAGGATCTTGTAATGGGAAGGCTAATGCTTTATCCCAAATCAATACTGTCATTCTGTACCTGGAGCCCGTCCAAGACCATTATATCTGTTATGGTACCTTTACACGCCGCGACGGCAGGCTGGAAACAGCCCGCTACAGGCTACAAATGTAGCTTGTAGCGTCAATGTAGCCCGTCGTAGCGGCGTCTGAAGACGCGACGCTACAGCCGGCGACAGATACATCTGTTTATGGGCTCTGCTCGAAAACTGATGGCTACATCGCCGATGGTAGCGAGCTGTATCGGCGTGTAAAGAAGCAACGGAAGGGAACTCCGGACACCCGGGGCTGTAGCTGCAATGTAGCTAAGGCGTGTCCCAGGCTCCGGGTTACCACGCCCCATCACCGATCATTGGAGGAAGCTCCTGCATGACGATTGGTAGTCGCTGCCTAGGGCGGCATATTTAAGGAGCTGACCAGTCACACTACACAATCGCTCGAGCGTGCTGTATTTCTCAGCCTCCTGCGATGCCTGGCCAATCATGATGATATTGCGCTGTCCTATCAGCGTACGGACGGCTCGTAATCCACGATTGTGGCACGCCTATGTGCTGTCCCTGCTGTACCAGGTACGCCCATAGTAGCTTATTGTAGCGCTGTGTAAACGTGGTACGCTAAGCTACAGCTGGCTACTTGACACACCCGGCGATGTAGCTAGCTACAGATGTAGCATGGCGTAGCGCACCTTATGGCGGCGTGTAAAGAGGGTGCGTTGACCGTTTGTAGCCGTTTGAGCGTGCTCGTGCACGTGAAGTAGCGCGATGTATCCAGCCTGCCGTCGCGGCGTGTAAAGGTACCATTACATATTGACTGCCTTGCAGTATGGCAGTGCTGCTGCTGTGGTTTAAATGAAGCCTTTTTTTTCCCTGCTCTCAGTGTGGAGAGAGGAACCTAATCGGTGGGAACTGAGAGTGCAAGTGTGTGTGATAAATATGACTCATGCTTAGGTGAGCTGAGGGGCATGCCTGGGCTGGTTGCTCCCCACCCCTCGGCCATAAGTGGATCAGCTCTCATCACCTGCTGTCGCTGATTCAGTTAATTTCTGTACTGTGACCTGTTGTGAGCATACGCTGAGCAGAAGCTGCTGTTATTCTCCATTGGAAGCTGCTGGGTTCCGTGGTCCGTGGGTGGAGGTAGGGGCTTATGCCTAGGGCTTCTCAGGAATTTTAGAGTCTTAGGCTGGCGGCTTGTACCTCCTCACCTACAGAGGTACCTCTAAGTACAGGGCAAGTCCGAGACCCCAGTATCAGGGCCAGAGCAGGCTCCCCTGACTCCCTACGCCCAGCTCCGTCCTACTTCTGGGTACCTCGGCCCCCCAGCGTGACAGTATCTGATGCCAACTTCATTGGAGTTATCCACAACTAGGACTTGTGGAAGGAGATCAAGGTGGCCTATGATGGTGATGTACTTCTGACTAGTCCACCTGTTGATATCAATCTTGTCCTTAACCTCCCTGGCGGTATAATTATGTCAGGAATTTTGTGCTAAAAGCGGGTACCATTTTTTGGCATGGAAATTTGGTGTTATGTACAGTAGGCCTGCAATTCTTAGTAATTACCTGATCAAAGAAGACTTTAGCCTTCCTAGCAGTATTCCCGAGCATGACTCGGGATTAACATTCACTGCCAGAAGCGGTAACCCCGAGTCAAGCTCGGGCTTACCCGCGGTCGCGGCAGATGCGGTGCAAAAACCGCATCTGCCGCGATTGCCGCATAGCCGCCGCATAACTGCTGCACTTGCGGCGCGGTTGCAGTAATCGCCATAGTAAGTATAGGGGGACTTGCGGCAGGTGCGGCAAGTGCGGTTTTTTCGCGGCCGCACCTGCCGCAAGTGCAAAACCGCACTTGCCGCACCTGCCGCAAGTCCCCCTATACTTACTATGGCGATTACCGCAACCGCGCCGCAAGTGCGGCGGCTATGCGGCAATCGCGGCAGATGCGGTTTTTTCACCGCATCTGCCGCGACCGCGGGTAAGCCCGAGCTGGACTCGGGGTTACCGCTTCTGGCAGTGAATGTTAACCCCGAGTCAGGCTCGGGAATACCGCTAGGAAGGTTAAGGGTGGCATGTGCTTCAGAGATCAACGTATCTGCGTACCAGAGGCTGTCTGTCTGCAGATCCTCAAGTTGGGCTATGATGCCAAGTTGGCTGGTTATAGGGGATTACAGAAGACACAAGAGTTCATAAGCCATTTTTTCTGATAGCTGATTTGCCTGAAGGATACTAAGCACTATGTCTTCTCTTGGAATGTATGTGCTTGTTATAAGACTCCTCGTGTGTCACGTACAGGTCTTCTTCAACCACTACCTATTGCATTCCGCCCATAGGGGTCTATCTCAATGGACTTCATGGTGGAGATGCCTACATCAGGTAGCATGAGTATGATCCTGGTGGAGGTTGATTTCCTGACTAAGACCACTCATTTTGTTCCATGTACCGGTCTCCCCTCAGATAAGGATACAGCGAACCTGGTTATACAGAATGTTTTTTGACTACATGGGGTTCCCCATGAGATCATCTCTAACCGAGGAGTGCAGTTCATCAAGATTCTGGAATGCGTTTTGTTTTGCAATGAATATTAATGTTTGTCTTTCTTCCACTTATCACCCCCAGACAAATGGTCAGACTTTGGAACAATATCTATGATGCAGCATCATCCATCTTCGAAATGATTGGTTAGAGTTGTCTCCATTAGCTGAATTCTCCTACAACAATTCTCACAGTGCCTTTAATAGAGTAATGCCTTTCTTTGCCAATCTGGGTTACCATCCAAGTATCTTACCTAGGTCTCCGGCTGCAGAGAAAAGGTTCACTGGGTTGAGACAAAACAAAGAGGTTTTGAAGGAATCTATATCTTCAGCTCAAGAACATTACAAGAGATCGGCTGATGAATTCCAGAAACCGGCATCCATGTTTAAGGTACGAGACTTGGTGTGGTTATCCACTAAAAATCTGAAATTAAATGTTCTTTCACAGAAACTTGGACAGAAATTAATTGGCCCTATCAAGATCAATGGTATTGTGAGCTCATTTGCCTGCTGTCTAAAGCTTCCTAGGAACAACCAGTTTTCCATGCTTCTTACTACATTCTGTGTCTCCAAGTTCCTTCCAGGGACGCATTATGCCCCCTCCGCAACCTGTGGTGATTGATGGGCAAGAACAATTCATGGTGGAGAAAATTATTGATTCTAGGATTTGCAGGAATCAGCCCCAATATCTGATAAGAAGAAGATACCTAAAAGAAGATTCTTAAGAACATGTCGATAACATCAATGCCCCACAGAAAATATCTTGTTTCCATTAGAGATTCCCTGATAAACCATGTCCAGGATCGGCCTGAGGACATGTCTATGGAGGGAGTAATGTCAGAACTCCAAATATTTTTATTACCTTTTGGGAATTATTGCCCTCTTCCAAGATGGTGTCCTTTGCTTCATGTGCCTTTTTGTCTTCCTGCCTTTATGAACCCAACCCAAGCCTGTAGTCATTTCTCCATTAGTCTGCCTGGTTTCCTGCTCCAAGTGGTTTCTCAAGTTCTCTGCCTACTCCTGCAAATCCTGTGAGAATCTCTTGTTGCTGCTCATCAGAGGTACTGCTACCTACACCTGTTGCCAGTGTCCCTTCGGCTTCTGGCTGTATGTGCTACGTCCTCTGTTGCAGCTCTTGCTTCACCTGCCTTTGTGAGGTTTTCAACAGACTTTTCATTAAAGTGATCCTGACCCCATAACACCACCCCACCTCCCCTTCTTACCTACCCTGCAGCTTGGTATCCTCATTTTATCCATCCCTTGTTGTCCACACACCGCGCTGGGTTTCTTTATAAATCACTATTTTATTATATCATAGGAAGCCACAACAGGCGGGGCTGTGTGTCGCTCTCCCCCGCCTTGACTGTAATTATGCACACCACTATGGGCGTTGTAAACATCCTAGAGGCTGGACGCGTATTACGTCAGACCAGCTTCACCGCCCCTACTATGAAGCGACCAGCCTCTAGAATGTTTACAATGCCCATGGTGGCGTGCATAATTACAGTCAAGGCGGGGGAGAGCGGCACACAGCCCCGCCTGTTGCGGCTTCCTCGATACTAGGAAGCCGCAGTAATGATCTAATAAAATACTGATTTATAAAAATCGCCAGCGCGGTATGTGGACAACAAGGGATGGATAAAATGAGGATACCAAGCTTCAGGGGTATTTAAGAAGTGGATGTGGGGTGGTGTTATGGGGTCAGGATCACTTTAAGGCTTCATTCAATATCAACACTGTGTGTTCATGGACTTTGAGATTTCTTTTGCACTTGTAGTGAATCATCATGTGTTACAATACATACTTTTGCACCTATAAATTGTGTTCAGCTCTGTCTTTGCTCCATGCAAAAAGATTTTTCGGTTATCCATTATAATTATCACAGTTTCCTCATAGTATTGTAGCACCTGCTGTGGCAGCTATGTATAGAGTGCCTGAAGCTACAATTCCCAAGAGGCTTAGCTCCTCACAAAAGCCAGGGAGAGGAGGAGCAATAAGAACAGAGGACAGAATTTATTGGTTGAACAATCTGGTAGGGAAGGGTGGAGTGAACTGTACTAGAGAAGAGGGGTGTGGTCAGCCATCATGGCAGTTTGAAAGTGATACTCCATGGCTGACATGTGCTGTCACATGTGCAGCTTTGTGTGACAAAAACTGTGAGCCCTGCAATGCACCAGAACCCCAGACCAGACAGGTTACTTGGAGCTGCATACCCCCACCCAGCTTCCCAACTAGAAGAAGGATTCTGCCATTTCCAGCCTTTCCACACAACTGGATCCTAAAGCTCAAGCTTGCAATGCTGGACGAATACAGATCTTCAATAGAAGAGACAAAGAGTTGAAGACTAATTTCTGTGTTTCATTGACATAAATCATTAGTAAAAAGGCACAGAGAAACAAAGATACATGACGGTAGTACCAGCGGAACACATATACTGCCATGGAGTACAAATTTGGAATGTCGGCCATAAGGGGGAGACAGAGTACATACAAAACGTTGTACACAAATATGGGGGTTACAAAATTCTAATAAACTGTGAAGCACAGCTCACCAATAACTGATGTGTGATTACAGAATTATAGGAAGATAACCTTAGTTTACACCATTCCAAAAGTTATGACTGGTAGAGACATATGTGACACATTACATTGATTGTACACCCCAGACATAACCACAGTTGTCCCCAACCATGTAAGAGACTAATCCCTCACAGCAGCCAGACAATATTGCACATACCCATGGCAAGAAAGGAAACTGCTCAAATTGGAGAACCCCCTAATGTGTATCCCTACAGCCATTTCATGGACTACAAGGGTCAACCTCTTCAGGGGGCAACAGTGTGGAGTACCAGGTCTGCCATAAAGTGCTGTCACTAAACACTGTACCGTCTCTTCTATTCAATATCTCTCCTTGAGTGGCTAAGCAAGGGTGGTGTGTTATATACTGTCTCCTCGTGTTCATCTATGTATGGATATTTTTGTAATAACATGAATACATATCTGAAGCAAACGTTTGAGTAGTTACTGCTGTGCTGAGACTTGTAGTTTAACTGTTTGAGAAGCATACTGAAGCCAAGTACAAGGCAGGACTACAGTGACTAGTGAGTTTAGTGACTAGGAGTTGATGTTTCATTATATTAAGTATACCAACGGTTACAGCAAGCACGCTGATATCTCTGGCAACTAGGCCCCAGTTTAGGACTATCATTTGTCTAAAGGGGCCGTCAGACGCATCAATCTGGCCTGCGATGTCGGAAGCGATGCGCGCGACATCGCAGGCCAGCTGTCACACGGCAGGATGTTGTCGGTGATGCGGCGGTGATGCGGACGGAGCCATCACTTGCTGGGCTGGGATCAGCCCATCGAGCGATCCTCAGCAACGCTGCGGTATATCGCTTCATGCTGGTAAACCTGTCAACCTGCGACCAGCGATAGATCGCAGTTGCGTCGCGCTGTTACACAGCACGACACACTTGCGATATCGTGAGCGACATCGCTGATGCGTCACCTTTCGGCGATGTCGCTCACGATATTGATGCATGTGACGCCGGCTTAACTGAAGCCTTTTATAGGTTTATGGTGATTAGATAGAAGTGTGCTTATTGTGTGTTAAAGTGGAAGCCTCAATCTCAACATTCAGAGTTTTTTGCAACATACAAAATTGCATAACATTATTTGATTACTGCTCCTGGGCATTACCACTTTTATCCTCCTGTAAATGAACCTGTTAATTGGTTCAACCTCATCTTTTGTGAGTGTGTACAGAGCATGGATAGAGGTTTCCCAAGTTGATCCCTGGAAAACTCCTCTGCATTCCCTTAAAGCTCCTAGCAAGATTCGGGTGGAGGCACTGCACCACTTTAAGGTAAGAACTACCGAACACCCTGCCCACAGCAGCTGGATTAAAGGGGTGTCACAGTAATAAAGTTCCCCTGTGACTCCTTAGAGCCCTCGTATAGTAAGGCACCTTGTGGCCGTTACAAGAATACCTCATACCTCCTTAAAATAATAAAATAATCTGTGCTTTCTTTCAAAAGGGGCAAGAGAAAAGAGAGAGAAGGGGCGCAATGGGGGCTTTATTTAGCATGGCATACTAATAGGTGGCCACTCAAGTTTTCGGGTTGTGCTGTCCCCGCACAATCTGGTAATACACTTGATAAGGCGCCCTTCACAGCCTCCAGCTCATCCGCACACCGCGTGCTCCGGGGGCTCCGTGCATCCGGTCACGTCACCGCAGGTCCTTCAGTTAAAGCTCCTGTTGCCAGGCGACGCCAGGTCCTCACATTAAGCTGCACTCTGCGCCTAGCTGCTCCCTGCCGCTTTACCCTCAGAGAGGGATTTATATTAGAATGTAACCAAACCACCTGAGGAAGATAGAGAATCTATCAAAACATGTTGTGGAGTAGGAGGGAAGTCTGAATAAAGGTCTGTTGAAAAAACCATCCCAGTGCCTGCTGCCTTTGTGCCTGAGCGCCTCCAATTAGACTACTTACACTTTGTTTACCTTCTTTCAAGAGGGGGACATTTAATTAATCTAATGAATGTGCCAAATTCTGGCAGGAATTTTTAGTATAGGGCACCCCAATAATCATGGACCTTCCCAGGTTGTGAATACCAACCCTCAGCTCTGTAGTTTATTTTGGCTGAGATATAAAATTGGGGTGGACCCCATGCCATTTTTTTTTTAATATTTTGAAAAAAAACAGCATGGGGATCCCCATATTTTGATGCTCAGTCAATATAAAGTGCAGAGCTGGGTACTGCAGGCCACTTTATCTGCGCTGAGAATCAAAGATACGGGGGACACCACAACATTTATTTTCAAATTATTTATTTACTTTTACATCAGTGTGTGCGTACGGAAACCAATCACAGACGCTGGCACAGAGCGTGTCTGACTGCAAACAATCACAGAGGATAATCAGGAGGGATGCAGTGAATATGTGTAAAGCCCCCGTTATACATAGCGAGATCACTAGCGAGATCGGTGCTACATCCTAGGTTTTGTGACACAACAGCGACCTCGCCAGCGATCTCGCTATGTTTGACAAGTTGTAGCGACCGGGACCCCGCTGTGACATCGCCGATCGTGTCAGAATGGCCTGGACCATTTTTTGATCGTTGGTTTCCCGCTGGGCAACATGCATCGGTGTGTTTGACACCTTAACAACGACCTCGTTGGCGACTCAGAACTCAACCACGTAGGTCTGAGTCGTCAGACTAGCTGCTGTGTGACAGGGTCCCAACAACCGCTGAGGTCGTTATACGGGTCGCTGAATCGTTGCTACGTTGTTGAGTACATCTGACTGTTTGACATCGCACCAGCGACCACGTAGTGACACTCCAGTGATCCCTACCAGGTTGTATCTTTGTCGGGATCGCTGGAACATCGCCAAGTGTAACAGCACCCTAAGTGGACCCAGAAGAAAGTGTGAGAGTGGCCTGGAAGAGTGGTAAGTATTGTGAGGTGCCAAGGGGAGAGGTACTGAAAAACAGGTATGTTTCCCCTCCTTTCATTTCATATACCTCCCTGTACTGATTGTGGAGCAGTCAGCCAGTGCAAATAGCAAAGGAAAAAGCTGGGGAAGATTTGTCCCAGCAGTTAGTTAGTTTACTGAAGCCTGTTTATTTCAATGTAATTGGGGCCCGTTTTTTTTAAGTAATCAGTGGGAGTAGGACGGGTTGTTTCCCTCCACGCATTCAGTCCAGGTTTTTGATTTCTCACTGAATCAGCTGATATAATCAGGAAGAGATGGGAGTTGGGAGATCCCGATCTGCTGGGCTGCGGAGCAGACACAGTAAGGGAATACGTTTTCTTTGTTGTTTAGGTTTATTTTGTAGTTAGCATTCTGTTGTTAGTTAGGGGCCAGACGGCCTTAGATGTTTATTTTCCTGTTTTGCCGATGTAACATTGAGTTACAAGTGTGCACAATAAACATGGTTGTGACCATACTGGAGTGGAAGCTACCAATCTGCCGTTGTTCACCGTGACCCCACAGCCACTTGCTTGGACTGAAGCACAGATCCTGGCTGAGCTACTGTATATCCCTTGTCTCACAAATGGTGTTTCGAATGCGGGCATCAGTGGCTGTTGGACTGTGAATGCAGAGAAGCCGCTCTGTGTGCATTGTTTCTTGTTGATGTCCTGGGTGAAAGCTCCTGTGCTACTGAAGAGCCAAGAGACCAGCAATATGGAGGAACTGGTGATACAGTTGCTGCAGGCAAATATCCAACAACAGCAGACCATTACTTACTTCTAGAAGGCGCTGGAGCAGCAGCACCAAATGCAGCAAGAGCAGTTAAATGCAATAAAGGAGGACTTGGTTCAGCAGCCTCGAGATGTGGAGGACCGTGCACAAAACGCTGCTAGTGCGCGGAAAGCCGTACAAAAGACTTTACTTAAAATGACTGCTGACGATGATGTGGAAGCATATTTGGCGATGTTTGAACGTATTGCAGAACGTGAGCGCTTACGGGTGGACGAATGGGCTAAAGTGGTTGCTCCATTCCTGGTCGGGGATCCACAAAAGGCCTATTATGATCTAAGTGGAGCAGATGCTATGGACTATGTTAAACTAAAAGGTGAAATCCTGGCAAGCCTGGGAGTAAATACATACAGTTGTGGCCAAAAGTATTGACACTCCTGCAATTCTCTCAGATAATACTCAGTTTCTTCCTGAAAATGATTGCAATCACAAATTCTTTGGTATTATTATCTTCATTTAAAAAACACAAAAAGAATTATCCTAAAGCCAAATTGGATATAGTTCCACACCAAACATAAAAAAGGGGGTGGACAAAAGTATTGGCACTGTTAGAAAAATCATGTGATGCTTCTCTAATTTGTGTCAAACAAGTTCAAGCTGCCCTGCAGTCAAGGGTACAACAGTGTCAACCCGTACTATCCGTCGGCGTCTGAATGAAAAGGGACTGTATGGTAGGATACCCAGGAAGAACCCACTTCTTACCCCGAGACATAAGAAAGCCAGGCTGGAGTTTGCCAAAACTTGCCTGAGAAAGCCTAAAACATTTTGGAAGAATGTTCTCTGGTCAGATGAGACAAAAGTAGAGCTTTTTGGGCAAAGGCATCAACATAGAGTTTACAGGAGAAAAAAAGAGGCATTCAAAGAAAAGAACACGGTCCCTACAGTCAAACATAGCGGAGGCTCCCTGATGTTTTGGGATTGCTTTGCTGCCTCTGGCACTGGACTGCTTGACTGTGTGCATGGCATTATGAAGTCTGAGACTACCAACAAATTTTGCAGCATAATGTAGGGCCCAGTGTGAGAAAGCTGGGTCTCCCTCAGAGGTCATGGTTCTTCCAGCAGGACAATGACCCAAAACACACTTCAAAAAGCACTAGAAAATGGTTTGAGAGAAAGCACTGGAGACTTCTAAGGTGGCCAGCAATGAGTCCAGACCTGAATCCCATAGAACACCTGTGGAGAGATCTAAAAATGGCAGTTTGGAGAAGGCACCCTTCAAATATCAGGGACCTGGAGCTGTTTGCCAAAGAAGAATGGTCTAAAATTCCAGCAGAGCATTGTAAGAAACTCATTGATGGTTACCGGAAGCGGTTGGTCGCAGTTATTTTGGCTAAAGATTGTGCAACCAAGTATTAGGCTGGGGTGCCAATACTTTTGTCTGGCTCATTTTTGGAGTTTTGTGTGAAATGATCAATGTTTTGCTTCATTCTCTTTTGTGGTTTTTCATTTAAGACAAATTAAATGAAGATAATAATACCAAACAATTTGTGATTGCAATCATTTTCAGGAAGAAACTGAGTATTATCTGACAGAATTACAGGGGTGTCAATACTTTTCGCCACAACTGTATGTACAGGCACAGAGGGTACATCTATGGACATTTGTGGAACATCAGCCAACCCGTTTACAAATGCATGATCTCATCCATCTGGTAAAAGAAATGGCTGCAACCAGAAACTCTGAAGCCCACGCAGATGGTTTAACTTGTTGTCCTAGACAAGTACCTGCGATCCTTACCTGCTAAAATCCAGAGCTGGATCGGATAGCGAAACCCAACTAGCGCCGACCAGTTGGTGAATATGGTCGAGTGGTACAGCGCTTCTGAAAGCCTACTCCAGGGAAGGCTATCACCTCGCTGGGGTCCCAGGAAGGCGCCTGAAAGTCCTGTGAAAACTACTCCTTCTTCAAAAGAAGAGAAGGTTGCACCTAGGGGTAGCAGGTCCGCAAAGGACTATGGCGGCGGTGTGGTCTCTCTGCAAATCAGTAGACCCAGGCTAAGGTCCCCAACTGGGAGGCAAGGGCTTATACAGTGTTGGCGATGTCGTGGACTTGGCCACGTAGCAGCTATCTGCTCAGTGACTACAGAGCCAATGGACTGTAATGCTACAAGGCATCTTTCATTATATGTATGGTCAGTCTGTGCTGCGGAAGTCCTCACAGGCACTGAACAACACGTGTGTCGCGTCGAGGTCGATGGCTAATGTGTGAATGCCGTCTTAGAATCTGGCAGTCAAGTAACTTTGGTACATGCCAGTTTTGTGGACCCCGGAGCACTCACAGATTCAACCGTGGGCATTAGTTGCATACATGGCGATACGAAAAACTACCCCACTGCCTGGGTCACTCTTGCCACGCCATTGGGGGCCAAAAGACATCAGGTGGCGGTCGTAAAGTCTATGTGGCATAGTGTAATCCTGGGGCGAGATTTTACCTTATTCTGGGACTTGCGGAACTTTAAAAATGGCCTGAACACTCTGCTTGAGGACAAACCCGTGAATAAAACCCGGGGGCTGGCCCCTGAGCCATTGGAGACGGACGACAGGGGGCCCACCTCAGGGTTAGCTCCAGAATCTGTGAACTCTCTCCTGGCTGTGTTTGCAGGCGAGGCAGATGAGCTAGAGGTAGTTAGGGAGATGCCAGGTCTTGAAGTGGCCCGTGATAATTTCAGGACCACTCAACACCAGGATCCTACTCTAACAAGGGCATGGGAAAATGTGAAGGTTTCTGAAGGAAGCCCATTGTACCTAGGGGCTCAAAAAGAGTTCCCACATATGGCGGTGCAAGAAGGCATGCTGTACCACATAGATGAAGTGCGGGGAATAGTGGTAGAACAGCTAGTGGTGCCCAAGTTTTTTCGTCAGGTGGTGTTAGAGCTGGCGCATAATCATCCCTTAGGGGCCATCTGCCTGCAGAAAAGACAAAAGAACGTATTCTGCAACGTTTCTTTGGACCAGGTCTGGTGGGAGATGTAACCCAATACTGTCAGTCCTGTCCTACGTGCCAGTTGACCTTACCTATGTCACATTTCAGAAGCCCTTTGGTGCCCTTGTCGATAATAGAGATGCCCTTTGAAAGGATAGCTATGTATATAGTCGGTCCATTAGTTAAATCTGCCAGGGGTCATCAATACATTTTGATGGTATTGGATTACGCCACCCGTTATCCTGAGGCTGTACCCTTACGGCATGCCAATGTGAAAGCAATTTCAAAACAGCTTGTTAACATGTTTTCTCGCACAGGCATTCCAATAGAGATACTTACGGATCAAGGGACCCCTTTATGTATCGGATTCTCAAGGACGTACAGTACAGACCAAAAGTTTGGACATACCTTCTCATTCAAAGAGTTTTCTGTATTTAATAAGTGGGATTTCTTACCTTATAAATGGGGTTTGGACCATCAGTTGTGTTGTGCAGAAGTCTGGTGGATACACAGCTGATAGTCCTACTAAATAGACTGTTACAAATTGTATTATGGGAAAAACAAAGCAGCTAAGTAAAGAAAAATGAAAAAACAATGCAAAAACCGTATAAGTATCACACAAAAGGCGCTCTGCTGTAAAAAATATAAATAGCCAGTGCCGTGACAAAAAACAGGGCCTTTTGGTTTATACGTTTTTGCAAAAAACGTACAGTAAGCTGCCTCACCAACTTCACGGTGGGCCCTGGTAAAGACAGTCCTAACTCTGTCCCTAGATGCTACGTTAAAAACCTGCCTGTGTGTACATACCTCTGGGCAGGGCACGGGAGAGCACAGGAAAATCTCACCTTGTAAGGCTGTGTGGCTGGCAGCTCTGTGTGCAGACTTTTCATGTTTTTGGTGGGGATTGGTCGCAGTTCACACTGCTGCTTCCAATGTGTGCAGACTCATATTCTTTGGTAAAGAAAAATGAGTGGCCATCATTATTTTAAGAAATGAAGGTCAGTCAGTCCGAAAAATTAGGAAAACTTTGAAAGAGTCCCCAAGTGCAGTTGCAAAAACCATCAAGCGCTACAAAGAAACTCTGATGTACACAACAACAGTAAAAGTGTGCTAGGGCACTGTCATTCCGTATCTCAATGCACTTAGTCCATGCGAGTGAGCGACTCCATAAGCAGCGGTGCACGTGTAGGAATCCAGACAGTCATAAATCGCAGTATCGTTAAGATAAATAAACACGGCAACTCACCGCACGCAGAGTAAATCTTCAAAGCTTTTATTCCATGCGAGTAGACACAGATGACAAGCGAGGGAGGGAGGGAGTGCTGAGACTTGGTGACGGTTCACCGTTTCGCAGCGCGACTCGCTGCTTCCACGGACCAAACTAGTCTGGCGTCTGACGTCATGTCCGAGTTAAATCAACCTCAGACGAGTCCGCCCACGCCAGGACACAGTACAATTACAGTGCTCTATATGTGAAAAGGGTTATTTTAAAAATAAAATCAACATTCTACAACTATGTGATACCATAAGAAACTTGAAAGACATTAATATTCAATGACAGTTAAAACTGGACATTATCATATTATCAATGGAGTATAAGTAGGTTAAAAGCAAGCAAATTACCGTATAACCCTTAATATAGGTGTATTGCATTGTTCAATGTTATTAGAAGAAAGGGATGAGAAGAAGAAAGGGGCAAGGGAGAAAAAGAAATCAATGATAATAATAATAATAATAATAAACATATATAGGAAGCAGAATACACATATACAAAAATATAAGAATATGTACATATATATAACTATCCCCTGTAGCTTCATGCTGCCTGTAACAATACAGAACAAGACCGGCAAAGAGATAATTCCCATTAATAGGACTAAATGGACCAACCACAAAATGTGGTACTGTACACTTCGCTAGCTTACTGGAGTTATACCTGTACAAAAATAGCAGGCATACTTATTGGGCATAATCTTATGTTTAACCTAAATAAGGGAAAAAATAATTTCTTTCATTTAGCCCCAAAACGCCACAAGCATCAGTATCAGTAATCCATCTACTTTCTAGCCGTAATAATTTTCTATGAAGATCTCCCCCTTCAGGGGATGGTACCACCTGTTCGATGCCTGCAAAACTCAACACGTCCGCATTCCCATCGTGAGTATCACGTACGTGTTGAATTAATCTTGAACTCCCAACCCCAGTTCTTATTGAGTTACGATGTTCCCTAAACCGGATGTACAGTTCTCTTATGGTTTTACCAATATAGAAACGATTGCACGTACACCATACAACATACACCACCCACTTGGTTTTACAACTGATGTAAGATTTTACAAAATGTTGTTCTCCCCCAATTCTGACAGGGCTATTGGTGTTATGAAATTTACAAAAATTGCAGTTTCTACACTTATAATTCCCTTTGGGGCGGGACCCATCCAACCAATTGGCCTTCTTTTTCAGATCTAAACGGTTCTTTACTAAAAATAATTTTAAAATAACCCTTTTCACATATAGAGCACTGTAATTGTACTGTGTCCTGGCGTGGGCGGACTCGTCTGAGGTTGATTTAACTCGGACATGACGTCAGACGCCAGACTAGTTTGGTCCGTGGAAGCAGCGAGTCGCGCTGCGAAACGGTGAACCGTCACCAAGTCTCAGCACTCCCTCCCTCCCTCGCTTGTCATCTGTGTCTACTCGCATGGAATAAAAGCTTTGAAGATTTACTCTGCGTGCGGTGAGTTGCCGTGTTTATTTATCTTAACAATACTGCTACAAAGAAACTGGCTCACATGAGGACTGCCCCAGGAAAGGAAGACCAAGAGTCACCTCTGCTGCGGAGGATAAGTTAATCCGAGTCACCAGCCTCAGAAATCACAGGTTAACAGCAGCTCAGATTAGAGACCAGGTCAATACCACACAGAGCAGCAGACACATTTCTACAACTGTTAAGAGCAGACTTTGTGCTGCAGGCCATCATGGTAAAATAGCCGTTAGGGTACCTTTACACTTTACAACGGGGGGAGACATTTTTGGCGGCGATATTTCTCGCTGGAAATATCGCTGCCAAATTGCCTCCTTATTGCGGCGTGTAAATCGGAAACTTGGCGGCGAGAAAACCAATGCGCCTGGTTTCGATTTCAGAGCAATGCTCTGAAATCGAAACCAGGCGACATTTGTCTTATCGCCGCCAAATTCCCGATTTACACGCCGAAATAAGGAGACAATTGAGAGGAAATGTGCCAGCGATATTTCCAGGTCACCATATCGCTGCAAACATTTCTCGCCGCGGTTGTGGCGTGTAAAGGTACCCTTAGGAAACCACTGCTAAGGACAGGCAACAAGCAGAAGAGACTTGTTTGGGCAAAACAACACAAGGAATTGACATTAGACCAGTGGAAATCTGTGCTTTGGTCTGATGAGTCCAAATTTGAGATCTTTGGTTCCAACCACCGTGTCTTTGTGCGACGCAGAAAAGGTGAACAGATAGACTCTACATGCTGGTTCCCACTGTGAAGCATGGAGGAGGAGGTGTGATGGCGTGGGGGTGCTTTGCTGTTGACACTGTTGGGGATTTATTCAAAATTGAAGGCTTACTGAACCAGCATGGCTACTACATCATCTTGCAGCTGCATGCTATTCCATCCGGATTGCATTTAGTTGGACCATCATTTATTTTTCAACAGGACAATGACCCAAAACACACCTCCAGGCTGTGTGAGGACTATTTCACCAAGAAGGAGAGTGATGGGGTGCTACGCCAGATGACCTGGCCTCCTCAGTCACCAGTCCTGAACCCAATCGAGATGGTTAGGGGTGAGCTGGATCACAGAGTGAAGGCAAAAGGGCCAACAAGTGCTAAGCATCTCTGGGAACTCCTTCAAGACTGTTGGAAGACCATTTCCGGTGACTACCTCTTGAAGCTCATCAAGAGAATGCCAAGAGTCTGCAAAGCAGTAATCAAAGCAAAAGGACTACTTTGAAGAACCGAGAATATAAGACATATTTTCAGTTATTTCACACTTTTTTAAGTAAATAATTCCACATGTGTTAATTCATAGTTTTGATGCCTTCAGTGTGAATCTACAATTTTCATAGTCATGAAAATAAAGAAAACTCTTTGAATGAGGTGTGGCCAAACTTTTGGTCTGTACTGTATGTAAACTACTAAAAATCTCCCATCTACGATCTTCGGTGTATCACCCTCAGACCGACAGATTGGTGGAGCGCTTTAATAAAACCCTAAAGGGGATGTTGAAAAGGGTGGTGGAGAAAGACGAGAGGGATTGGGATGCTATTCGCCATACAAGAGGTAGCCCAATCCTCTACGGGTTTTTCACCTTTTGAGTTGGTTTATGGACAGTGTCCCAGAAGCCTGTTGGATATTGCCAAGGAGACTTGGGAGCAAGAGGTGACTCCTAACCGCAGTGTAATTGAACATATAACACTTATGCAGGACAGGATTGCGGCAGTTATGCCAATAGTGAAAGAATGTTTAGAGCGTGCACAACACGCCCAAAGCGGGTGTACAATCGAGCGGCTAAAACATGAGTCTTTCAACCCAGAGATCCGATATTAGTGTTGGTACCTACTGTAGAAAATAAATTTCTTGCAAAATGGCAGGGCCCATATAAAGTGCTGGACAGAATAGGTGAAGTGAATTACAAGATACTCCAACCAGACAAGAGAAAGCCTGAAAAAATCTACCACATAAACTTGCTCAAGTCCTGGCGGGACAGAGATAGTCTGGTGGCAGGGGCTGCCCTTGATAGTGGGCCTCGAGGGACACCTACATTTAAGGTAACCAACCCCCAGACAGTACTGCCAGAGGTGGGTATTGCAGACACGCTATCCAAGAACCAAGTACAAGAAACCAAGGAGTTCGTACAGAGAAACGCAGATGTTTTCTCAGAACTTCCCGGCTGTACTCAATTAAACATGGCATTGTCACTGACCCTCAGACGCAGGTCCAGTTGAAACCAAATCGAATCCCTGAGGTTTGGAGACAAGCCATTGCCCAGGAAGTAAAGAAAATGTTGGTGCTCAGAGTTACTGAGGAGCCCCGGAGAGAGTGGGCTAGTCTTATCGTGCTGGTGCCTAAGCCCAATGGGACTATCCGGTTTTGTAATGATTTTCTCAAATTAAATGAGGTATCGAAATTCGATGCCAACCCCATGCCAAGAGTTGATGAACTTACAGAGCGACTGGGTTCAGCCAGATACATATCAACTATGACTTAACAAAAGGTTATTGTCAGATTCTCCTCACTGACTTGGCCAAAGAGAAAACTGCCTTTGTTACGCCACAGGGACTGTTCCAGTACCGGCATATGCCATTTGGGTTGCATGGAGCCCCAGCCACCTTCCAACGACTAATGGATATCGTCCTAAAGCCTCATCTCCAGTATGGATCCGCATACTTGGACGATATCATTGTCTTCACTGATATCAGGGGCACTCATGTTATCAAAGTTACAAGCCATCTTGGACTCCTAAGAACGGCTGGATTGACTGCCAATCCCAATACATGTTGTAAGAGGCTCGCTATCTGGGATACGTCATAGGTAGGGGAGTTATAAAGCCTCTGGCGAATAAAGTGGACGCTATTCGGAATTGGTCGCAACCAGTTACTAAACGGCAGGTTAGAGCTTTTTTGGAGATCGTTGGTTAGTACCAGCGATTCATCAAATATTTTGCGACCATTGCATCCCCACTCACAGATCTTACCAAAGGATCTCAGTCTGTCACCATAAAGTAGAATGCAGAAGCAGAGGGGGCCTTTCAACGGTTGAAAGCGGTTCTATGTAATCAACCAGTGTTGGTTGCTTTGGACTTTAAATGGGAGTTTATTGTTCAAACGGATGACTCTGGAGTTGGCCTCAGCACAATTTTTTCACAAGTGAATGGCGAGGAACACCCAGTGGGCTATCTAAGCAGAAAGCTTACCGAGGTGGAAAAAAATAGTGTGGTCGAGCGGGAAGCATTGGCTGTGAAGTGGGCCCTGGAAACCTTGAGTTATTATTTACTGAGTCGCCGATTCAGGTTAGTGATGGACCATTCACCCCTGAGGTGGATGTCCTGGGCTAAAGAGGGCAAAGTGTGGGTGATGCGCTGGTTCTTGGCATTGCAGCGTTTAAATTTTTCAGTGGAGCACAGGGCAGGCATGGCACAAGGGAATGTGGATGCGTTGTCTAGAACACACTGCTTGTGTCTCATTGTGTCCGACCCCACGGATTTGAACAGGGAAGGGGGGGTTGTGAGGTGCCAAGGGGAGAGATACTGTAAAAGAGGTATGTTTTCCCTCGTTTCATTTCATATACCTCCCTGTACTGATTTTGGAGCAGTCAGCCTGTGCAAATAGCAGGGGAAAAAGTTGGGGAGGTCAGATTTGTCCGAGCAGTTAGTTAGTCACTGAAGCCTGTTTATTTCAGTGTAATTGGGGCCCAGTTTTTTTTACGTAATCAGTGGGAGTGGGAAGGGTTGTTCCCCTCTACACATTCAGTCCAGGTTTTTGATTTCTCACTGAATCAGCTGATATAATCAGGAAGGGCTGGGGGTTGGGAGATCCCCTGTCTGCTGGGCTGCGGAGCAGACACAGTAAGGGAATACGTTTTCTTTATTGTTTAGGTTTATTTTGTAGTTAGCATTCTGTTGTTAGTTAGGGGCCAGATGGCCTTAGACGTTTATTTTCTTGTTTTGTCGGTGTAACATTGAGTGACAAGTGTGCACAATAGACATGGTTGTGACCATACTGGTGTGGAACCTACCAATCTGCCGTTGTTCACCGTGACCACGCAGCCACTCGCTTCGGCTGAAGCAAAGATCCCGGCTGAGCTGTATCCCTTGTCTCACAGTATGATTTAACTTGTTAATCACCATTTTGCTTGCCTTTTGCTGCTCCCCTCGCCCTTACTGCCACCATTTTATAGCTTACATTCGTGTCCCCATAAACTTATATAGGGTTTAGGGTTTGTGCTCAAGTTCAGGTTCAAAAGTTCAGTCCCAAACCAAACTTTTTAATTTTTTTAAACTTCTTGCCGGATCGGCGAACCTAAGCATCTGTGGGTTCACCCATGAACAGTATTGGCATTCTGAGCATTTGCCAGAATTGTCATTCTGGCCGAATCTGATTCTATTTCTTTTTACACTTTTGGCACAGCATTCCAGTTCTTATCTATGATGAATTTAGTGGTGTTGTACAAAAAATTGTATTCACAATCATTTTTTCATGTGCGGTGAAAAGACAAGTATTGGATTTTGGGCATAAAAGACATTACAAGTTGAGAAAATGTAATACAGATCCCTGTTTCAGCCCGAGTCTTATATTAGGACAATATGTCTCTGCACTAAATATTATTCTGGCAAACACTTGTTCATCTCTCTTTTTGACGCTAGAAGAGCTTACTGCCAAATAAATAATTAGTATCCCTTCTGTGTTCTGTACCTGCTACATTCAAGGGTTCTTAAGTCTGTGAATTTGGCAGAGCACACTGCACTTCCAACAAATTGTGCTTACTTTCACGCTGCAAACTGAGGAACAAGACATTACTCCTTGTTTGACTTTTTCCCCATGTTGCTGTTGGAAACCAGGTCAAGGGGCATCTGTACAGAAGGGACTGGAGAGGATGAGTAATATACTTCTCTAGAAGTAGGAAGAAGAAATGCTGCATTTAGCATTACAACTTTGTTATAAGGGATATATCAATTGCAAAAGTGGGCATCCACAGATCCAGGACATTCCGGGTTTTCACCCTTATACCCTACTAGGACAATTAACCGGCTGCACACAGATCTATTTGATTTAACCGTTTGTTGTTTGAGAGTGTGGTAAAAACATTGTTTGCTACTGACTTGAAGCCAACATAACCAAGTTGTTATGCAAAGAAATTTTACATCTCTCCTATGATGTCCAGAAAAAAAATTCAAGTATCATTTCCTTTTTTGGTCCACTTTTTTTATAAATTGTAGAGAGCGGTAAGTAAATCAGGCACTTATAAAAGTTTTAGACTGGGCTTCAGCTATGATGAACAAATGTCCATAGTATGGGGCAGATTGGTGCAGAAAGGATCACACAGATAAAAGGTAAAAAAGCCAGTGGCCCAGATAGGATCCTCCCAGAAATGCTAAAATACAGCTCGCGAGACACCCAGGATGCAATAACAAAACTATTTAATATTGTACTGCAGGCTGGCTACTTCCCCAAAATTTGGTACCAAGGCCTTATAACCTCAAAACACAAAAATGGGGACAAGTACAACCCAGCAAACTACCGGAAGATATTTGTCAGCAGCATCCTGGGTAAACTCTTTAACACCATTCTGAACAAGACAATCATCACCTAAATAGAAAACCTATTTCCCTGACCCCCTCTCCACCGCCACCTCTCTCTGGAGCGCTCTGGAATACCCGTTCCATCTGTAATAAACTCCACTTCATTCACAACCTCTTTACCTCTCGCAGACTGTCCTTCCTGGGCCTCACAGACACATGGCTGACACCCTCCAACCCACAGCCTCCCCTGCTGTGCTTTGTTACGGTGGACTTCACTTCTCCCACACACCTCGCACTGGCAACAAACATGGTGGAGGAGTGGGTCTTCTCCTCTCTAGCAACTGCATCTTCAACCCAATTCCTCCTCCTCCCTCCCTTATCCTCACATCTTTTGAAGCGCTCTCTGTCCGTATTTACTCTCCTTCCAATCTACAAGTGGCTGTCATTAATCGACCACCAGGTCCGACTACTACCTTCTTTGACCACTTTTCCATCTGGCTCCTATACTTTCTATCTGCTGATATTCCCACCATCATAATGGGCGACTTCAACATCCCCATTGACACACACCGGTCAGCAGCCTCCAAACTCCTGTCACTTGCTTCATCCTTTGGCCTCTCTCAATAGTCCTCCACAGCCACCCACACAGACGGACATACACTAGACCTCATATTTACCTGCCTCTGCTCCCTAACTAAACCCACAACCTCCCCTCTCCTCCTCTATGACCACTATCTACTTAACTTCTCATTCTTGTCCTCCTCATCCGCCACCCATGTCTACCAACTGGCACACCCTCACAAAAACCTCACACATCTTGACACTCACACACTCTCCAACACCATTTTACCACTATTATCCATATCCTCACTCCACGACACAGATAATGCCACAACTCTACACTCACATCAGCTATTGATGCAGTTGCCCCTCACATCCATGGCAGAACATCACAAACCAACAGACAACCCTGGCACACAGACACCACTAATAGTCTGCGGTGAGCGTCTAGGGTTGCTGAGCGGCGCTGGAAGAAAACACACTCACAAGAAGACTACACAGCATTCAAACAGGCACTTCTCAAATTCAAGTCAGCACTCACCACCACTAAACAGAATTACTTCATTACCCTCATATCCTCTTTGTCCCACATCCCCAGGCAGTTATTCAACACATTTAACTCTCTCCTCCGCCCCCCACTGCCCCTCCTACTTCTCGTATCTCTGCAGAAGACTTTGCAACATACTTCACCAACAAGATCGACCAGATCGGACAAGTCTTCGCTACCCAACCACCACAACCCCTATGTATACCGGATCACTCCTCTCCCCCACTAACCCTCCTCTCATCCATCACTGAAAGAAAACTTGCACACCTCCTCTTTAGATCGCACCTCACCACTTGTGCACTGGACCCTATCCCATCCCACCTCCCCAACCTCACCACAACATTTATCCCAGCCCTAGCCCAAGTCTTCAACCTATCACTAACTTCTGGTACCTTTCCTTCTGCTTTCAAACATGCAACAATTACACCTTTCTTAAAGAAGCCATCACTTGACCCCACTTCTACATCCAGCTACCGGCCCATATCTCTGCTCCCGTTTGCTTCCAAACCTCTTGAAAAGCATGTCCACACTG
Source organism: Allobates femoralis (assembly GCA_033576535.1). Classification (NCBI taxonomy): domain Eukaryota; kingdom Metazoa; phylum Chordata; class Amphibia; order Anura; family Aromobatidae; genus Allobates; species Allobates femoralis. The sequence goes on from JARQOC010000003.1 coordinate 326,422,920, forward strand.
TACTATCATCCCACCTCTCATCCAGCTCTCTCTTTGATGACCTTCAATGCGGCTTCCGCCCTCACCACTCCACTGAAATTGCCCTGACCAAAACTACTAACAACTTACTCACGGCCAAAGCTAACAGACAATTCTCCGTCCTCCTCCTTTTAGACCTGTCCTCGGCATTCGACACAGTCGACCACTGCCTCCTGCACATTCAGTGTCTCCCACTCCCACACGACCTCCTCGCCCCATCCCCTCTCTGTTGGGGTCCCTCAAGGCTCTGTCCTTGGGCTCCTCCTATTTTCAATCTTTACTCTTGGGTTTGGACAATTCATAAAGTCCCATGGCTTCCGTATCACCTGTACGCTGTTGACACCCAGATCTACGTCTCTGGCTCAGATATCACCTGCTGTCCAGAGTCCCAGAGTGTCTATCAGCCACATCCTCTTTCCGCTTCCTAAAACTCAATATAGACAAAACCGAACTCATCATCTTTCCTCCATCTCACACACCTTCCTTACCAGACCTATCTATCACAATAAATGACATCACACTTTGCCCTGTACCTGAAGTCCGCTGCCTCAGAGTAACCCTTGACTCTGCCTTATCCTTCAAACCGCACATCCAAGCCCTTGCCACCTCCTGTCGCCTCCAACTCAAAAATATTTCCAGAATCCATCCCTTCCTCAACACCCAATCTGCTAAACTACTAATGCATGCCCTCATCATCTTCCGCCTTGACTACTGCAACCTCCTTCTCTGTGGCCTTCCTGCTAACACTCTTGCATCACTTCAATCTGTCCTTAACTCTGCTGCCCGACTAATCCACCTCTCTCCTCGCTTTTCCTCCACTTCTCCCCTCTGCAAATCCCTCCACTGGCTCCCAATTCACCAGCGTATCCTATTCAAACTAATATTGACTTACAAAGCTGCCCACAATCTGTTACCCCATATATCTCTATATCTCTGAACTAATCTCCCAATATCCAACTCATAATCTTCGATCCTCCCAAGACTTCCTTCTTTCCTCCACACTTGTACGTTCCTCATCTAACCGCTTGCAAGACTTCACCCGAGCATCCCCCATTCTCTGGAAATCTGCACCCATCCCGTCTGACTGTCCCCTACACTCGGAACCTTCAAGCGGAACCTGAAAATCATCTCTTCAGAACAGCCTACAACCTGCAATGACCACAGTGCCACCTTATCACCACTGGACTCGGTGCTCCACCACCATCAGACCTGGCACTCCAGCAGCACTAGACCCAGCGCTCCACCACCATCCGAGCAGACTCAACCTACTGTCTCCCTCCCCATTGCCCTGTAGAATGTAAGCCCGCAAGGGCAGGGTCCTCTCTCCCCTCTGTATCGGTATGTCACTGTTAGTTTGTTCATTGTATTTTAACTTGTCTGTATGTAACCCTTTCCCATGTGCAGCAGCATGGAATGAATGGTGCTCTATAAATAAATAATAATAATAATCACCTTCCTAACCCAGCACAACATCCTCAGGAAGAGCCAAGCAGGGTTGATGCCGAACCACCGTACCACTGACCACCACATCTACACTCTGTACAGCCTTATCAAGAGCCATATCTACAATGCAAAGAACGGGAAGATATATGCCTGTTTTGTGGACTTCAAGAAGGCCTTCGATTCAGTGTGGCAACCAGGACTATTCCTAAAACTTCTGGGGAGCAGAATAGGAGGCAAAACTTATGATGTCATCCGAAGCTCCTACACTGAGAACAGCTGCAGCGTGAGGGTCAATAGAAGGAGAACTGCCTATTTCCAACAGAGCCAAGGAGTGAACAGGGCTGCCGCCTGAGTCCCAGGACTAACCCTCCAAGACCCCCGGGTGAAATTTCTGCTGTATGCTGATGACCTCGTACTGCTATCACCAACCGAGAAAGGCCTACAAGATCATCTGAACATCCTAGAGACCTTCAGCAGCACATGGGCAATGGCAATCAACCTGAAGATAATTATTATCATAGAGTTCCAGAAAAAAAACCCAGAAACCTGCTGGCAAACCTCCCTTTATGATAGACAACTGTCCACTTACAGAAACCAACAAGTACACCTACCTGAGTCTAGAACTCAGCCAGTCAGGGAGCTTCAAGCAAGCCATAGAGTTACTGAAAGATAAGGCATCCAAAGCCTTCTATGCCATCAAAAGGCATCTCTACCATCTCAAGGCACCAGTAACCGTCTGGCTAAAAATCTTTGACTCCATCATTGCCCCAATCCTTCTGTACGGCAGTGAGGTCTGGGGCCCAGTGTCATATCCAAACTGGTCAATGTGAGAAACTGGGCCAACTGAAATATTACACCTAGAGTTCTGCAAGCATCTTCTCCAAGTCCTTTATAGCACATCAAACAGCGGCTGCCGAGCAGAGCTAGGTAGATTCCCTCTACACCTCGAGATCCAGGAAAAGGCACTGTCATTCAAGGCTCATCTACAAAGTAGTAGTCCCGACTCCTACCATCACAAAGCCAGGAGCCCTAGAAAGCCTCCCAACAAAAAGTACCCAATGAATGCCAACACACACCGTACCCAAAGTCAGCCTGACCAAGTAACAAACCCACATGGCCTGACAAAAGGTGAAATCCGGAAGATGGTGCACAAAGGCAAAGAGGAAAATTTCAGCATCTGGAGGAACGACAAACAAATCACATAAACTGATGATATACCAAAACCTACAGAGGAAGAACAAACTGGCCCCATATCTAGAGAAACTAAAAATCCCCAAAGAGCGACAGAGCCTGAGCTGGTACAGACTGAGCGCCCACAGCCTACGCATTGAATCTGGGCGACACCAACAGAACTAGAAGCTCCAAGAGAGCACACTGTGCCAACAGTGCCCCCAGGAGGCCCTGGAGGATGAGTCCCACTTCCTGCTGAGGTGCCCCAAATACTCTGCGGTGAGGGATACTCACTTCAAAATCTTGATCTCCTCCCAGACTTCACCTCAATTGAGGAGGAAGAGAAACTGCCAATACTGCTGGGGAAAGAGAAAAGTGCAGCGGCCATAGCAGCGTAATATGTCATATGTAATATGGGAACTCCTTCAAGACTGTTGGAAGACCATTTCCAGTGACTACCTCTTGAAGCTCATCAAGAGAATGCCAAGAGTGTGCAAAGCAGTAATCAAAGCAAAAGGTGGCTACTTTGAAGAACCTAGAATATAAGAATTATTTTCAGTTGTTTCACACTTTTTGGTTAAGTATATAATACCACATGTGTTAATTCACAGTTTTGATGCCTTGAGTGTGAATCTACAATTTTCATAGTCATGAAAATAAAGAAAACTCTTTGAATGAGAACGTGTTTCCAAACTTTTGGTCTGTACTGTACTTTGACTTGGCCGATTGGTGGGGTCTAGAAAGGGAGCTTCTTCGTCGCTTGACGGACGTATCTGACATTTTTGCGCCCCCCCCCCCCCCCCTTTTCCCCCTTAGTGAATCATGTCCAGTCTTTATAGTTAACTAGGTGATGGCTCCACAGGCAGGGAGTTAAGTGTTCAGGAGTTTGCAGACTAGGCCGCTGCGCCTTGTCAGTACTCGGCAGAGCGTGGGGCGGGGCTTGGCTTCTCACTCTTTCAACTGTTACGCCCCCTTCCTTCCCGCTCGATGGTGCAGTAATGGCGGCCAAATGTTAACAGTTCACAATGCACAGTTGGTACACATGGCACACAGTAACCGGTGATACCAGGCACGGCATCCTGTTCGTGACACCAGAAATTGATTCACCCAGGGGTCTATGGGAACTCGGAACCCGAAGGCGTAGTTGGGGGGATGTCACTGGTGGCCTGCCTGGACCCATAGCCCTGGTAGTCAATTGTAAATAAAATAAAAAGGGAATAAAAAGAATAAATGTCTCGTGACGCCACCTGTGGTTTTTGGTGATGGCACCAGCGCTGCTGTGGGCCTCCAGGGATGATGGATGGGCAGCTGGATGGTATAGCTCCCCACAGGCAAACAGAGTCCCCAGGGTTGTAATGAGGTGGCAGGGATTGGCACAGGGAGGTGGCTAGGCAGCCGGGCCTCTGCTACAGTCTCTGATTTGGACAGGGTCAGGCTTGGAGAAACTGACACACACACTGGAAGTTGTTTCTCTACCTTTACTGGTGGTATTGAAGATACTATTCAGTGCACACTCTGGTGGTCGGGAAACACTTCTGGATATCCAGAATGAGTGAGTATAAGGCCTCCTTGTTGCTTTTCCCTTAGTGAAGCCTCTGACCCATGTGAAACTAGGCCTGGCCTCCTCTATGTCTCTGTCACCTGCGTTGTGTGGTGGGAAACCTCTGTGTGGACTACCACTATAACTTCTCCTGTGATGCCTGGCTCCCTTCTTGGTTGCTGTACAGGTGTCCGGGAGACTAGAGTTTCCTCGGTGAAACTCAGTGTTTCTGCTGGGCTAGATGCTCTCCTGCAGACTCGGACTCTGGTGTCCGGGTTGCTTTCTGGGGTGAACCGGTATGGCTCCTCTGCCCCCAGTCTGCTGTTACTTCGCTCCTTCTGCCTTGCCTTTGACCTCACTCTTAGGCCCTCACACTAGCTAGGCTGGTTAACTGTCAACTGGCTTGGGCCTAGCGCGGCTCCGACACACCAGGACATCTTCACAGTTCTCCTAGCAACTGCACACTCTGACTAACTCCGCCCTCAGCACCGGTATTTATAGGGGATCTTGCTTAAGGCAGCAAGTGGAGCTCCCCGTACAGGTCTGGGGTGGAGGGTGTATGTGGTACCTACTGTGGAAATCCATCCATGTTTAAGGTGGTTCTGTGGCTACCTGCAATGGCAGGGCACCACACCGAGTAGAAAAGGGAGGTAGGAAGCAAGTACCTCCCTGTTAGTGCTTAGGCACATTTAAAAAAAGTTCCGTATACACCCTTTAACTACTGCTAGAAACATGCTGTTGCTACTACCAATACTATGCTTTGCAACTGCTGCAGCTCACATAGTGCTGTTTTGCCAATACTCTAAAATGCTGTAAAAGATTTTGCTGTTGACCTCTTGCCGAATTCTAATTCCCACACCTTCCAAAAATAAAGAGGTAAAAATAACATTGTCATCACACTAGGGTGTCAAGGTTCTCAGCTACAAGCAGAAGACATGCATATATGTTTTTGTAAGACTCAGATTAACATCTGTGATGTACAATATAGTTTCAGATTTGTCACATGCTGAACATGGGCAACACTTCACAGAGCTCACTGACTTATAATGGAATCTGCCATATGGTGTCATCAGTTATATTGGGAAAAAAGTGATGCATGTTGCAGTATATTTTCTGTCACATACATTGGACTCTAAAGGATCATCCAATGCACATGTGAACAAAGGACTCGTGTGTCCCTTAAGAAATTTGCCAGTTTGCATCTTTGAACTAATTGCCATTTTTCTATACTCAAAATGTCTTGTATTTTTCATTTTAGTTTCACTAATTAAAGGGTTATTACCATCCTTATGGCTAGGGTGTACACTACTTGTAAATAGGCAGTAAAATGCAAAAATACTTCTATTAAAATTTTCATCTATTCTTGACAAATTTACACTTTTCCTTTGTTTACAGCTTGTTGCCTTCGATACCGGCCCCGGCACAGAACCTGGCCCGAATTAGGTGGCGATAACCCACTCCCGCCATCCTGGCCAGCTTCAAAACAACGCATACAAACTCAAGAGAAAAGATCTCAAAAGAAAAGTGTTAATAGCTCAAGGATGGCTCAAAATTTTAATAAGTAGTCAATTTAAAAATTACTTGTATTTACTACCAATATCCAGCAATACCCATTTATGAAGATTGGAAAAACTTGTTTAAGTTATTGAAGGAAAAATAATGTGGTTATTGTTTGCTTAAAATGTTTTCACTGTTTACTTACACTTCATTTGGCGTGGACAATGAATGAGAGTCAACAGACATAAATGGTCATAGACTATTAAGATGCTGTTGATCCTGACTCTGCCATAAATGCTCATGCACACTTGGTGGAGCCTGCTCTGGAAGTTCTGGAAGTGGCTTATCTCTTACAGTAAAAACCAAGGCTCAACTGGCCATCTGGCAAATGCTAGATGGGCCAATTTGATTGTGAGCTTTGTAAATGTGGATACGCCGATGACTGGGCACTTGCTACAGTGATTAAAACAATGGAGGAAGCAGAGGAGGTTCTAACAGAAGATCTTAGTGTAATGGGAGAGTATTTTTGACGATGGAGGCTAAACCCCAACTTATCAAAAACACAAGTATGCTGCTTTTTTTTACACACCGCAAATGCTAAGACTGAGCTCAAAGTACATTTTGAAGGTTTACTTGCCAAACACAATTTCAATCATAAATTCAATAGACAAAAGCAGCCGCACTCACCGGAGATGTATCTTTCCTTTCTTTATTCGCTTACAGCATGTTGCAGCGGATTGCAGGGAGGGGGTGTGTGGGAGGCGGACGACGGTTCACCGTTTCGCGGTCATGCACCGCTTCTACGGGTCCTCTACGGCGTCTGACGTCACGTCCGGGGTTATATTACACCCAGGTGTGGCGTCACTGCCGCCTATAGAATTAGTGTGCATAAAAAACACTTGTTATTAACAACAAATGGAGGGCAACAAAACTGTGAAGGAACCACATCATTATCCACATTGTTCCAATACAAATCGCACTATTTCTGTCAACCTATCACGCTAAAGCTGGATGCAGTTATCATCCGCGTGATGTTACCTAGGTGAATACCGTATACTATCTAAAAGGTAGGCATCTCCTTTACTCTTACCGCTGAACACTTAAAGCATATGCTCCCAACTCATAGAGCGAATGCCAGTGTGTGCTGCGTTCATATCTCAAGCATCTAGGACTATGTGTTGGTATCTCAATATTATAGGACTAAATATGTACAATTGAGGCAGTAAATATGCACACTAATTCTATAGGCGGCAGTGACGCCACACCTGGGTGTAATATAACCCCGGACGTGACGTCAGATGCCGTAGAGGACCCGTAGAAGCGGTGCATGACCGCGAAACGGTGAACCGTCGTCCGCCTCCCACACACCCCCTCCCTGCAATCCGCTGCAACATGCTGTAATAAAGAAAGGAAAGATACATCTCCGGTGAGTGCGGCTGCTTTTGTCTATTGAATTTGGGATTTGCCTGCACTAATTTCATCGCTAGCACCCCGGTAACCCCGCGGCTGAGGTCACGGGAGTGACGTGGACCGACTGCTTAACAATCGTTAGTGCCCGGTGTTTTTCTTCACATGGTGTTAATTTCAATCATAAATATTTAGGCGTAACCCTTGATGGAAGACTAACCTTCAAATCTCACTTGGATAAGACAGCACAGAAACGTAAAGCATATAATAACATTATTCAGAAACTCTGTGGATCCTCATGAGGTTCCTCAACACCTGTCTTGAGAACGTCTACCCTTGCCTTGGTGTACTTTGCCGCAGAATATTGTGCTCCAGTATGGTTGAATAGTTGTCATGTGAATGCAATCGACACTCAGCTGATGTGCACATAGTATCTGGTGCTATCAGACATATGCCCATCCACTGGTTTCCCGTCTTAAGCCATATCACACCTGCAAACCTGAGAAGACAAAAGCTCCTACATAGAGAATACACCAAAGCAGTGAATAATGAAAATCTCCCAATACATCAAAATATCCAAGATGAACATATACAGCGACTGAAATCAAGACATGCACCCATTCGAACTGTAATTACCCTGTATGAGCGTGATTTCAATTTAGAAGAGAAATGGCGAGAACATTAAGTCAGTGCAGTAGACGGTGAGCTTCAAACGTTTCATCACTTACAAAATCCAACACCAGGATTCAATCTACCAAGGAAAACCTGGGGAACTCTGACTCTCCTGCCTGTGACTGTGGAGCTGACCATCAAACAATTCAGCACATTGTTGAGGAGTGTCCCCTCAGATCTTACACTTGTGACAAGAATGATTTCTACACTGGCAATGACAATCTTATTGCATACATATAAGGCTAGGGTCACACTTGCATGCGTTTTTTAAGGTTGCTTTTTGCAGCCTGCGTTTTTGGGCTGCGTTTTTGCTGTTAGGTGTGGAGTAGCCTTAAAAAACGCATGGAAAAACGCAAGGTACCATTTAGTGCCATGCGTTTTCGCATGCGTTTCCCATAGGGCCCCATGTTAAAAAAATGCATGCGTTTTTGAAAAAGCACCAAAAAATGCATCATGATGCGTTTTTTGGTGCTGAGCCAATAACGCATCCAAAAACCGCATTGCACTTTAGACTTGCGTTTTTGGCATTGGGGCATGCTTTTTTTGCACGGGGGCCTATGGATGCGTTTTTCCATGCGTTTTTCACAAAAGGCAAGTGTGAAAAATGCATGGAAAAAATGCAAGTGTGACCCTAGCCTAAGACCTCGATATCCAACTCTGATTTCTGTTCTTTTGTCCCTTTCAATCACTGTTTATTGTTTGCTATTCATTCTTATATGATGTTAAAATGTATGTTCATACAATTAAATAAATAAATAAATGGTTGTGAGATGTACACCACGAAGGGTTTGCCTGACACAAAACAACCCTGCGTACCTTCGGGATGCAGCATTATTTCTCTTACAGAGACACTTTTCACTATACTCTTCCACTAAAGGCACTATCTTTTCCATATGCATAAATTGACATGCTGTGGCTCGGGAAGCCAAACCGCATGTCAGTTTATGCAGAGTTAAAAAGAAGCACAGTGGGTATGAGATTTCTATAAATTCCAACCAATTTGCTTGTAATGTACAATGCAGAGTTTTGGATGCAGCGAAAATACATTGTGTCCAACACACTGCTAATCCTGATCATGGCCACTCGCCCTATAGCACCCCATTTTCCCCAATCAAATATAGAAACACACAGAAATAATTTTAAAAATGTTTGATATTGCCATGACTAAAAAAAAATCAGATCTAAAAAATATGAAATAATTTAACTAATACGTTAAATGTGGAAAATAAAAAATACATTGGAATTCTAGAATTGCTTCTGTCATAGCACATTATTACTCTGCTCCATGGATGAAAAATAAAAAAGATTGATTAAAAAAATGGATTGCTTAAAAAGCTGCACCTTTAATGATAATACTAATATACCCCTTGAGGACTCTCTCCATATCTCCGATATCCCCACCCCCATATGTTGTAATAATGTATAGGGAGGAATATTTCATATCCTGAAAAGTTTTCAGATATGATAATATTGGTGACATTTACTTGATCTATACATGCTGCCTTTTCTGTACTGACTGGGTTTCAACTGCCATACTGTATATACTATATACTATACTCCATACCCTTATAACGTTCATTTAGGACAACCTATGATACTATATGAACAATTGAATACTAAGGGTTAAATTATGTATAGGACTTGGAGTGGTTGCTAATCACTTCAATATATACCTGAGGGACAATGAGTAAATCCACATACTTGGTTCTTTGACCCAGTGGTATTACCGTATATGCACCGTTGACTTAATGGTATTATTTAACATTGGATAATGATATTAATATCCTATACTTGTGATATATAATGTGAACATATAAACGAAACTTGTCCACTTGGCTCTCTAACAACATTTGCTCCCTTCGGTTGCATTGGTTGTCCCCCTATATCTTTCTCTCTTCCCCCTCCTCCCACCTTTGCACTTGCCCCCAAAGTTATATGTGAGGCAGTGATTACTGGATTTTCCTTGACTATATCCAATAACAGGGCTGCAATGCCCTGTGTAATGCCTGAATTCGGCATATCACTGTACAGTCTATTATACAGGTCGCTGAATATGGGGGCTGCTATCTTTTTGGATTTGCGCATGCGCGAAAGTGCTGCACACATACACTGACGTCATTTCCGCTTTCGCCAACAGGATGGGACGAGCTGGCCACCCGGGCCCTCCTTCCTCACAGCAGATGACGTGGGAACGCCACATTAGAGGAATGGATACCTTTATAAGGCACACACCATTACAGGCAATACCACTTCCCCTGACAAAGCTGCCAGGTGTGGGCAGCGGTACGCGTAGGGAGCACCCTCTCCCTTTCCTGCCTCAAACTCTGACTGAGTCTTGATAAATCCAGTATATACTCGTACTATAACTCCCAGGTGATTATATGGTGGTTTAACCCCTTGACAGCTAATGATGCCTTTGCCTTAGATATGGGTGGCTGAACCTTTCAGCTTAATTCAGGATTTCAAAAAGGGCTCAAATGAGCTTCAATTACTAATCTGGGCTGCAAACGTTTAAAACGTGAATCTATCTAATATCCCTTATTTCCTGAGGGTGGTCCCCTTACTTTTAATCCAGTGTGGAATGAGAAAATGGGACACAAATTGGTATACTCTTTACTTGTATAATATGCTACCAATTCCTTCTAGTCTATGCTCATAAAAGGTGTTGCTGAGTATATGTAAACCATTCTCTTGGAAAAATTTGGACATCTTTTGATAGATGTCTCATTTGATAACTATAAATTTATGCAGAGCTCTATGTGCCTAATTTGTTATCCCTGTATCAGCATATTGCCATATATATGAAAAGGCTATATATTTTCTATATCTACTTTGTGTTACCCGCTTCTTTACTGTGCAATATTTATCGGGCTCAGAAAAGCAGGAGAGGGATACGTGCTAATATATTTGTATTAGAGGCTGTATGTGGCTATTTGAAGCCAAATTTTAAATGTTTTTAACTGTTTGTGGACTGTATCTGTTATTTGCTAATAAAATAGATTTTTGCTTTCTGAAAAACAAACTGGAGGTTGTATCGCTCCTTGACATAAAATCCCTCCATGATCCTTTGTGACATCCTTTCATGGCTGGAACAGAAACAGACTGAAATCCAGCTACCACTGTGCATGGGGTAATGTCACAGTCTAGCTCAGCTATAGCTCCGAACTCAGGGGACCCGAAACTCAGCACGGTAACATCACTCACTGAGTCACTGTAAAGGCCCAGTTACACACACAGATAATTGTGCAGATTGTTCGCAGATCTCTGGTTGCAGTGAAATCATGGACACATTGTTCCATTTGTATACGGCCACAAAATGGAACAATGTGTCATGATTTCACTGCAACCAGAGATCTGCGAACAATCTGCACAATTATCTGTGTATGAAACTGGGCCTTTAGCAGGATCAAGATTGCAACAAGAGGACACCTCTTTCCTTAATCTCTGGAGTAAGCAGTGCTGAGTTTGCTTCATGGGACCATCGCTGTAGATTATTAGTCAAAAACTACAGGAAGAACTCATATATAGATACATTTATTGGAATAGTTAAAAAATTCGGTATGGATCAGTGGTAAGTGTAATCAGTGACAAATCTACAAAAACAAACCCACCCCAAATACAACCCACCAGACACACAATATCTACTATTCCAAAGGGGAAAGAAGGTCTGTATAGGCTCTGAATTGGCAGAAGGGTGTCAGTCATCTTGTGATGCGATAGTTCCTAGAAATGTCTGGACACAATGTGTCTGCAGATCAAAAATCCAGGGAGCAATGTTACTCGTAGGCGGCCGTCACACGGTGCAATATCTTGAACGATATCGTTTAAGCGATCTGCTTTTTGATCGCTTAAGCGATATCGTTTGCGCATCGTTACGTGCGATCAAGCGACACCACGATGAACAATCTCCCAGCGGCACAGCCTATGCTGGGAGATGGTATCTATGGTAAACGTCGGGTTACTAAGCGCCGCGCGACACCTAGTAACCCGATGTGTACCATAGTTACCAGCGATCTCGCTGCTCAACATCGCTGGTGAGTCTGTCTGTGTGACAGCTCACCAGCGATGTGAGCGATATCGTTAGCGATCGCGCGTGCACGTGATCGCTAACGATATCGCTCACGATATTGTAGCATGTGACGGCCGCCCTTGGTTAATACCATGATTCACAATTTTGTTATGTCACTTTGTGAATAACCTTCTGTGTACCTATGTCAACAGGTCAAAGCCCAACCCCCATCCAGAATCCTGAGGAATAGTAGAAAGGATGAAGATATCCATATCTGACCAGTAATGAGGTCTCAAACCCCGCCAGACGCGTTTTGTCTATTCAATTTATTTAAAGGATCATCGGGGCATTCAACGGTTTATAAGATATAGTGTATACAACAAATGATATGACGGGTCCCTTGGCAGGATGTGGTGTATTGTGAGCCTGGATTCCACGTATGTTCACATGATCCAGGAAAGGGAGAGTCTGAGAGGAATATACTGGATACTTTGGGGACTTTCTCCTGATGAGTGCTCCTTCTGTGAATAGTACAAATGGGTAACAATAACTATATGTCTCGTAATGCAGGTTGTTATATCTCCACTATATACCCCTATTCATGTGTGATGGTAATTCTTATTGTAATACACCCAATGATGCGACAAGAAGAAAACATGTCAAACCAGGAGGAGCCACAAACAGAATGGCATACCAGAGAAAAGGTTCCAGTGCTACCAACAAACTTCTTTCACAATGGCATCTCTGGCCACACCACCACCAGTCTAATTGACAGAGGAATGATGATCACATGTAGTCAGGGCCGGCTCCAGGTTTCTGTGGGCCCCGGGCGAAAAGGTCTCAGTGGGCCCCCTTTAAGTACATATCGCGGACTATATTATATATATATATATATATATATATATATATATATATATATATTGCCGCACACTTACCGCAAGCCCCATAGACAATGCATGGGGCTTGCCGGAAACGTGCAGCAAGTGCAGCCGCTAGACGGAAAATGCGGCAGATGCGGGTTTTTTTTTACCGCAACTGCCACATTTAAAAAAAAAACTCCTATGTGAAGGCAGCCTTACAGTAACAGTGACTGCCGAAACCAGCAAGAGCTGTTTCTGACAGTGAGTATATTACACATTGTTAGGAGCGGGCTAAAATGTGTTTGCGTTCCCTTGCGCTTTTTAAAAATACCCTTCAAATGCAAAATGTTGCATTTTTGTGCGTCTAAGGATGCTTGGTATATACACAAGCATCCTCAAGCACACAAATAATGCAAGCAGCTCAATGGAGCCGCACTCCCATATGGTGGCACCGCAGCCAAGCGGAGTGTCTGGCCGTCCGGATCTCTCTCTCTCCTCACCTCTCTTCTTGTCGCTCCGGTCTCCTCCGGTCGCTCTGCACATATCAGCACAGTGATGACTACATCGTGCCCCTCCATGCTGAGCTGCAGAATGCAGAGAGCGGCAGAACAGACTCTGGAGAAGAATGCTGCTGGCAAAGGCGGCTGAGACTATAGGAGCGGAATCCGCGGGGGGCTACCACTGGTACACATACCTCGTACACACTCGGCTCTGCTCCGTACACCTCGTACACACTCGGCTCTGCTCCGTACACCTCGTACACACGCGGCTCTGCTTCGTACACCTCATACACACGCGGCTCTGCTCCGTACACCTCGTACGCACGCGGCTCTGCTCCGTACACCTCGTACACACGCGGCTCTGCTTCGTACACCTCATACACACGCGGCTCTACTCCGTACACCTCGTACACACGCGGCTCTGCTCCGTACACCTTGTACACACTCGGCTCTGTTCCGTACACCTCGTACGCACGCGGCTCTGCTCCGTACACCTCGTACCCACTCGGCTCTGCTCCGTACACCTCGTACACACTCGGCTCTGCTCCGTACACCTCGTACACACTCGGCTCTGCTCCGTACACCTCATACACACATGGCTCTGCTCCGTACACCTCATACACACTCGGCTCCGCTCCGTACACCTCATACACACTCGGCTCTGCTCCGTACACCTCGTACACACTCGGCTCCGCTCCGTACACCTCATACACACATGGCTCTGCTCCGTACACCTCGTACACACTCAGCTCTGCTCCGTACACCTCGTACACACTCGGCTCTGCTCCGTACACCTCGCACACACTCGGCTCTGCTCCGTACACCTCATACACACATGGCTCTGCTCCGTACACCTCATACACACTCGGCTCTGCTCCGTACACCTCGTACACACTGGGCTCTGCTCCGTACACCTCATACACACTTGGCTCTGCTCCGTACACCTCATACACACATGGCTCTGCTCCGTACACCTCGTACACACTCGGCTCTGCTCTGTACACCTCATACACACATGGCTCTGCTCCGTACACCTCATACACACTCAGCTCCGCTCCGTACACCTCATACACACATGGCTCTGCTCCGTACACCTCATACACACTTGGCTCTGCTCCGTACACCTCATACACACTTGGCTCCGCTCCGTACACCTAGTACACACACGGCTCCGCTCCATACACCTAGTACACACTCGCCTCTGCTACATTCACACTGTAAATCCCTCCTGACCCTACACATAACCTTCACCTAATTGCCATACACCTAGTACACACTCACCTCTGCTACATTCACACTGTAAATGCCTCACCACACACAAACTTCACCTTATTTGAGCATCATTCATGGTGGCCAGCACAGTCCTGGATACACTGAGGAGCTGATCATGAGACCCCTGACTCCTCCCCATCCATTGACATCATCACAGGTCCTGTCAGCCTGAGCCCAGAGTGTGCAGCTCTGTCGGCTCCCGTGGAGGGGGGAGGAGGGAGACCTCCGGTGCTGCAGGAGCCTGAAAATGACCCCCCAGCTGCTCCCTGGATATGGCTCTGGCTGTGGGGGCAGTGCTCAGGGGCCCCTGAGGCTAGGGTCACACTTGCATTGTGACCCTAGCCTTATGCAAGTATTGTATATTGCAGCGCATAGCGTTTAATGCTATGTGCTGGAGGCAGCCCATAGAAACCCGATGTTTACCTTGACAACCACTGGTTGTCAATGTAAATATCGGGTTTCTATGGGCTCAGTTGCTGGCAGCGCATAGCGTTAAACGCTCTGCGCTGCAGCAGACAATACTTGCGTCAGGCTAGGGTCACAACACAAGTGTGACCCTAGCCCTCAGGGGCCCGGTGGGCCCCCTCCAGGCAGTCGGGCCCCGGCACTTGCCCGGGTACACCCGGGTGCTGACGCCGGCCCTGCATGTAGTGTCACATCAATGAATGAAATAGAGTTTGCCGTTATTAGCATGACCTACCTTCACTTACAGCTAGGTATTCTCATAAGTCCCAGGGTATGTGTCACAAATTTCCTCTTAATCTAAGGGCAAGATTGATCAAAAGTATTGTGAGCAATTCCCATTTCATTATATACAAAGAGGTAAAGGGGGGGAGGATGGAACACTGACCTTCAAAATCCAGTGGTCAGGCTAAAATTCCCCACTTCCAAGGTTTCTCAGTTTAGTCATTTAAATTAAATAGATATGGTCAAACAAATGCTTCTGTAAACAGAGATTGTAATTCTTTTAGTCCCATAGTATGTCTTTACATGCATATATCTCCAAGGCTTCTACTGACCCCATCCTTGCTTCCCCTGGTCCAGAGAATAGGTCCAGCCATCCCTGCAATTCATATTTGTATTCACATAAATGTGACTGTTTTTAGATTATCCCATAACCTATAAGCTGCAACAAATACCTTATTTGTTCCTACAAGTGGGCATGTCCATCAATTCATTTTGCCCAGAGCTGGGCTACGCCGATGTGAGCTGGCTCTTGCTGTTGTCTGCAATGAGTGGTACGTGCCGCCAGCCATAGTGCCTTTAATATAGTCTGTCCATATTCAAATGGATTCCCGCTCTCCCCAGAATTCATCTCCACGTATCCAGCGTGTGCATTCTATGCTGGCACGCATGCACACTCACCCATGCTCCATTCTGGAGTACAGGAGCGATAACGCACCTGCGCTGTTGGAAAACCCGCTGTCAACCTCAACCACTCATGACCAGAGTAACAGTACTCCTGGGTTTGCCAATATGAGGATGGGCATAGTTTGAGTCAAAGTCTCATGAAGGAACCCTTATTCTCATGGCCCATAGATTGGGGTATATATGCTCATGAATATAAGCATGTTTTAAAATAGGAGGCTATATGCATAGATATATTCATCTTCCGCATAAGGGTATAAGTAATCAAGAGGGTAAGTGTTGGTGAGTGTTCAGAAAACAAGAAGCATGGGAGAACCATATAGCTAGTTCATATCCTAAGTATAGGTGAAGGGGATGAAAGGGAGTGATGTCTGTGTCTAGGCATGCGCCGGATCACAATCAACCCATTTCTAATATATAAGTAATTGGAAGATATACAAGGGTCAATCACAGTTAGAAACGCTCCTGACCGTGCGTAACTTAGCTTGAAATCCTCAGTTGAGAAGAGTAGGTCTGTTTTATTCGATATAGGCTATGGACCGTCAGCCATAGATGGTCTATACTCCATTTCCCTTTTAAGCTGGTGGGAGTTACTGGTTTCATCAAGTTAATGAGCAGAGCAATCTCTAAACTGTATGTCAAAATTCCGTTTCAAAGGTGAAGTGGTACCAGGAGGTCATCTTGACTTCGAGACACTCAGGGCCAGCAAATTAAGAATCGGGTGGACAGGGCAAGGCAATTACATGAAACACATATATGTCTGAGATTCATTCAGTCCCATATTATTGGAGGAGTATGTGTGGGGTAATAAATTGGAAAATAGGGTTGTCTGTATGATTTATTTCAAACAAAAAATGTGTCTGTGTTTTTTAACTATTTCCTCATAAGATTGATAATGGATGGGTCTCATAGAAGCCTGACATTAACAGTCTGGGCTTAATGACAAGCTGTCAATCATCAGCTGTCATTAGCCCTTTCAATCACCCTGATGCCACTGCACCAGGGCACCGGAAAGAGCCAGGTAAAGCGCCCGGAATTGGTGCTTCTAATGAATGTACCAATTTCTGGGGTGGCTGCAGGCTACTATTCTTTAGTCTGGGGGGTCCAATGACTATGGACCGCACCACGCTGAGAATAAAAGTCTTCAGCTGCCTCGGTTTTACTTTGGCTGGAAATCAAAAATAGAGTAAAGCCCACTCATTTTTTAAAATTATTTATTTCAATAATTCTAAAAAATAATGGGCTTCTCTGTAGTTTTGATTGCCAGCAAAGGTAAAGCCAAGCAGCTTGGGGCGGCAGCTTGTAGCTGTCCACTTTATCTGCCCTGAGAATCAAAAATACAACGAAGCACTATGTTATTTTATTTTAATTATTTATTTATTTTTACACTACTATGATGTCATTCATTGGTTGAGGGGTGCAACAGCCAATCACAGTTGCTGTCACAGAGAGTGGGCAACTGTGATTGGCTGTGGGAGCAACCTGAAAACAGCCTATACATTCTAGTGTCTAAATGCATACTTTTAGTTTCCACGTTACTCCAACAGCCATTTACAGACACCCACTCTTTGTGACAACGTCTATGATTGGCTTTTGGACCCCTCACCAGTGAATAATCTGAGCGGCCCCAGAAGTACAAATGGGCGGATGCTGGTAAACTGATGTTTAATCTATGTTTTGTTTATTTTTATAGCTCCCCGCTGAGCTTGAACCCGAACAGTAACACAGACTTCGCAGTGTAGTCTTGTTTCAGGGTCTGTGCCCGAATACTAGGTGTTCAGTATGGACCCTGAAATTTACAGTTTGGGTTTGCGCATCCCTAATCAGGACCATTGTTCTCGGCAGCACATCACTTGGTGTACCCAGATGTGCTACCAATAACACGAACTGTATGGGGACACAATGATCTATTAGTGATCATTCTCACCCCATCGTTGTTTGTCATCCTGTATGAGGAGACGATGCACAAGCGCAACTAGAGCAAGAAGCTACAGGAAAGATACATAGTATTATCTGTATGTACTGTACTGATATGTTATCTTGTCCAGATATACTCAGACAAAGCATCATGTCGCGGCAGAGGCTATAGATACTGGTGCTGCTCCCCCCATGAAATGAAGCATCATCTGTGACACTTATTTCAGGGGCTGTGCCAGTTGCAGCATGATGTGCACTGTCCGACATACACAGTGACAATACACTCTCTGTTGTCAGCTCAGATGAGCGGTAACGAGCCAGCAACGGAGAGGTGTCAAAATTCACGTGCAGAGACCAGTGCACTTGCATGGGCGGCGCCAGTCGCTACACTCTGAGTATTCTGACATTGCAGGCTCATTTCTGCTGATCTGAACAGACAACAGAAAGTGTACTGTGATTGTGTATATCGCTTTGCATCCCAGGTCAGGGGCAGAGGCTGTGGCAGTGACCACAGCCTCTGATGACACTTTGTTTGAGTATCCCAGCATGCACAAGGATTCTCAAACAAAGCAACACCAAAAAGGAGGTAAGGGAAAAAAATAGAATATTAGTTAATGTAATTAGGGAACAGTGGGGAATTTTTAATGCAAGTATAATAGAAAGAGTTTAGATTATGGCACTAAATAAATAGAGATTTAGAATGAAAATTGCTTTGCCTTTGGGCCAGCCCTTTTTAGTAGTTTATTAGTAGTTAATTAGTTTAGCTAAATATAAATTACCCGACCATATTACCTATGAAGAGTCCTATAGCTTAGGCCGGCTTCACATTGCGGGTTTGATCCGATCCGTGGCTGTCCATGTAAACCGGACAGCCCCGAACCGGATTTTGGCCCCATAGTAGCCTATGGGGCCGGATAGAAGCTGGATGGCAGCACTCTGCCATCCGGTTTCTATCTGTCCGGGACAATCCGGGAGAATTCAGTATTCTCTCACAGACACAAAAACGTTGCTTGCAGCGTTTTTGTGTCCGAGAGGAGAAAATCTCCTCTAATTGCCTACTCCTGGATTTGCCCGGATTTGCCCGGATCCTCCCGGATCCGGGGCAATCCGGCGCTCCCTGGCATGGGAGCCTATGGGGCCGGATTGCATCAGTCCGGGAGGATCTGGGAACCGGACACCTGCGGCTGCACGCCGCCGTTGTTTCAGGACCGTGGCTAGCTCACTGCCAGCCGCGGTCCTGATTCAGCAGCAGCGGCAGCTGTGTCCGGGTGCACACCGGACCGGAGCGCATATTAACCCTCTGGTTCTGTGTGCTGATCCGATCCGGGGCTGTCAGGTTAACCCTGACAGCCTCGGATCAGATCTGACCCGCAATGTGAAGCTGGCCTTACTGTGTATTCAGTTTCTTCTTTGTATTCCACTTTCAATGAAATTGCTATACCCTTGATTGACAATAAAGGATGTAGGGAAAGTTTTTTTTTTCTTTCTGTGAGACAAGTTCAGGAACACTGTCAAAATGATCTGCCTACAGGTCCCACCCCCCATACGATTATGTTATTTATGGTGCTCTTCTGGGATGCCTTAGCATGGAATTATAGCAGCTGCTTTAGAAGTGCAACCAGTAAGAACCAGTGTGTGACATTGCAGCCATCCCAGCAGCAGGCTCTCGCATAAGTGGCATACAGGTAATCACATCAATTGTCTGCACATTGACCAAATGCAGGATTTATCATGGGCGCCCATGGAGGCTGTTAATTACTGTACATATGCTGTAGAAAGTATCGTCAGTCTCCGTAGAACAGTGAATCATGATATCACTTCCATCCTACAACTTCTGTAGCTACCATAAATAATTGCAAAGCTTTATGAGTTATGCAATGTTTATTCCTTCCCTTTTAATCACAATCAGGCCATGACAATTTATTCTTACATCTCTGTACAAATAAGGGCAGGATGTATTGCAAAGAGAAAGCTCGTCAGAGCATTAGTACTTGCCTAGATTATCTTTCAGCCTGTACATTTGTATTCAGCTGTCTTTATGTAGCAAGAAATAAACATTTGTACTGCCATATTACCTGTCCTAGGACTGCTGTTAAGAATGTCAACTGATTTATGTAAGAACCAGTGCATAATTCCATTTTTTCTCTTAAAAACGGAGCGCTATCCTTGATCACAGCTTGTTACCAGGATGATACATCCTTTTTAGGCTATATTATCATGTGTACTGGAATATTTCTGCTGCAGCTAGACCAACTTTGCATGTTTACCCAAACTCGTGCTTAGGAACCCATCAGTTCTGACTTTGAAGAAATATATAAATTTCCTTCCATTTGTCTGGAGCAATCCAAGATGATTGGCGCAGGATAACCAGCTTTAAAAATGTTTATGCTACGTATCTATGTGAGACTGTATCTCAAATGTAGATCTTATCGACATATGTGGAAAGGAAAGGCTGAACACATGTTTAGTTATTAATTGGATTTTGACAACAGAGTTAAACTCTTTATAAACCTCTGTATCATAAATTACTAATAAATCACTTTTTTTACTTTAAAGCATGTACCTTTAACATTTACAGAGATGCACTCTGAATCGTAAAACAGGTCGGCGCTGTAGAAATAAAAATGATTATTACACAGTAAATCATGTAAAATTAATACTCTAAACATAGATAATACCCCACCAGGTACCATGCTGAGAACATTGCCCTGAACCTGTTGGGTGAAAGTTACAGTACACATATGTCATCACTGAATGGAGCAAACTCAGGAACCGAGACCGGTCTATGCAGCAAGGGTGGTGGCCCTAACATAGCCGGGACCAGATAGTGACTTAATTGCATCAGTTTAACCCCCTAAAGGCCACTGTCAAACATGAGTGCGGCATTTAAAACTCTTTGCCTAATCAGTGCCTGTCACTAAAATGTCTAAAAATTGTACAGTCGTTGGAGGGATAGTCTACCCTTAAGATACCCCTTACATCCTTCCTCAACTACTGTATATAAATGACATTGACTCTGTAGCCTTCCTTGATAATGTTTTGTTATAGTTAATGAACAGTTAAAAAAAATGTAGCTATGATATATGAACAATACAATTACTAAAAATAAGAAATGTAAACATCCTAATTTCAAGAAGCAGGAAAACTGCACATTTTGTCATTTTTAACCTATCAGCAGGCACAGGATGTTTCATGCCTAGTCCTGCTGATCTTCAGAATTTGCAGGACTCCCTGTGAACTTATTATTAGAACGCTTCAACTTACAAATAGAGCAATGATTATCTATTAGGGTAGTATTTCCCAACCTGGGGTAGCTTAATGCGGTTAAAAGTGCATGGTAGTAGAAAAATATGTTGTACAATGTGCACGCAGAGCTTTTCAAGGAGTTTTTGGAGCGGAAATTCACCAAATCTCAAAACTCCTTAAAAAACTTGGAGTTTTCACTCAGCTTCCGCTCGAAAACCAAGCAAACTGACAATGTGTACTCATAGCCTTAATTAGCTTTTCTACTAGTGATTTCTTGCGTACTGATTGTTTAGACATATTCAGTATATAACAAAATGTGTACGCCCCACAATGTAAAGTAGATTCAACAGACAGCCATTAATGTCTAAACCACTGTCAACAAAAGTGAGTACATCCTATAAGTAGAAATGGCCAAATTGTGCCCAAAATGTCAATAATTTTTGTGTGGCCATGATTTTCAAGCACTGCCTTAATTCTCTTAGGTATGGAGTTGTCTAGAGCTTCACAGGAGACACTGGAATTCTCTTTCACTCCTCCATGACAATATCACGGACCTGGTAGGATGTTAGAGACCTTTCACTCCTCCATCCTCCATTTCAGGATGCCCAGAGATGCTCAATAGAGTTTAGGTCTGGAGAAATGTTTTTTACCCTCAGTTTCTTTGGCAAGGCACTGGTCATCTATGGAGGTGTGTTTGGACTCATTATCATGTTGGAATACTGCCTGTGGTCCAGTTTCTGAAGTGAGGGGATCATGCTCAGCTTCAGTATATCACAGGCCATGTTGGCATTCATGGTTCCCTCAAAGAACTATAGCTCCCCTCAGCCAGCAGCATTCATGTAGCCCCAAACTATGGCACCCCCACCACCATCTGAACAAAATAAGTTTATCTTTATCTTATCACACCAAAGGACATGGTTCAGTAATCCATGTCCATAGTCTTCTTGTCTTCAGAAAACTGTTTGTGGGATTTCTTGTGCATTATTTTTAGAAAATGCTTCCTTCTGGGACAACAGCCCTGCAGACCAATTTGATGCAGTGTGCGGTGTATGGTCTGAGCACTGACAGGCTGACACCCACCCCTGCAATTCTAGAGCAATGCTGACAGCAATCATATGTCTATTTAGAAAAGACAAACTTTGGATATGAAGCTGAGCTTGTGCATTCAAGTTCTATGGTCGACCATGGAGAGGCCTGTTCTAGGCAGAACTTACCTTGTTAAACGACTGTATGGTCTTGTCCACCATGCTGCACCTCAGTTTCAGGGTGTTGCCAATTTTCTTATAGCCTAGGCCATTCTTATGTAGATTTCAGGTCCTCATAAAATTCTTTGCCATGAGGAGACGTTGAACTTCCAGTGACCAGTATGCGAGAGTGGGTGATTGATAACATCATATATAAGTCACCTGCTCCCCATTCACACCTGTCACCTTATAACACTATTTAGTAACATGATATCGAGGAGGTAAATTGGCTAATTGGGCACAATTTGGCCATTTTCACTTAGGGGTGTATTCACTTTTGTTGCCAGCGATGTTTACATTAATGGCTGTGTGTTGAGAAGCGCAAGGTCTCTAACATCCATCAGTTCTGTGATGTTATCATGGAGAAGTGGAACAGGATATCAGTGACTTCTGCATAGCTCTTGGGAATTTAATGCCCAAGAGAGTTAAGGCTGTGTTTGAAAATAATGGTGGCCACACAAAATATTGACACTTTTTGTCCATTTTCACATAGGGGTGTACTCACTTTTGTTGATAGCGGTTTAGATATTGATGACTGTGTGTTGAGTCATTTAGACGGCACACCAATTTTAAGTAATACAAGCTGTACACTGACTACTTTACATTGTATCAATGGGTCATAGCTTCAATATTTTATATTTATAGACTGTGTATATCTATATATATATTATACATGTGTGTGTGTGTGTACATGTACAGTGATTTGCTTATTTTACACCTTCACATACAACCTGTTTTCATCTTCTGGACCAGGCCAACTTTTTCAATTTTGACCAGTGTTCCTTTATGAGGTGATAACTCTGGAATGTTTCAATGGATCCTAGTGATTCTGAGATTGTTTATTCATGACATATTGTACCTGATGGTAGTGGTAAAAGTAAGACAATATTTTTTGCGTTCATTTGTGAAAATATCAAAACTTTGATAAAAATTTAGAAAATTTTAAAGAAGAAAAATGGAGATTTTACTTTTTCCCACAAAAAAAGTTAATTTAGCCTCAATTTTTTTTATTTTCACAAGGGTAACAGGGGAAAATCAAATATATACAACTTGTGCAATTTCTCCTGCATACATTGATTCCCCATTTGTGGTAAAAAAAAATATTCTTTGGGCAACTAGCAGGGCTTGGAAGGGAAGGAGCACCATTTACCTTTTGGAACACAAAGCAACTGAAATCGATAGTAGACACCATGTTGTGTTTGCAGGCCCCTGATGTGCCTAAACAGTGGAAACCCCTCACAAATGACCCCATTTTGCAAACTAGACCCCTCAAGGAACATATCTAGGTGTGTGGTGAGCACCTTGAACCCCAAGGTACTTCACAGAATTTTATAATGTTTACCTGTGAAAATTTAAAAAAACAACACATTTTTCCACAGAAAACATTGACTTAGCCCCAATATTTTTATTTTTACAAGGGTAACAATAAACAATGCATCATACAATTTGTGTAATTTCTCCTGAGTATGATGATACCCCTTATTTGGTATAAAACCACTGTTTTGGTGCACAGCAGGGCTCAGAAGAGCGCTATTTGACTTTTTGAATGCAAAATCGCCTGGAATCGTTAGCGGACACCATGCCATGTTTGGAGAGCCTCTGATGTGCCTAAACAGTGGAAACCTCGCACAAGTGACCCCATTTTGGAAACTAGACTCCTCAAGGAATTTATCTAGATGTATGGTGAGCAGATTGAGCCCCCAGGTGCTTCACAGAATTTTATAATGTTTAGCCGTGAAAATAAAAAAGTCACATTTTTCCTAAAGAAAAGTTGCTTTACTACAATTTTTTCATGAAAATGCACCATAAAATATGTTCTTCAATTTCTCCTGAGAACACTGATACTCCATACGTGTCAGAAAACTACTGTTGGGTGCATGGCAGTGTTCAGAAGGGAAGGCGCTTCTGTTTGGCTTAAATAGTTTTCAAATGCCATGTAACATTTGAAAAGCGCCTGACATACCAAAACAGCAGAAACCCCCCAAAATTACCCAATTTTGGAATATAAACATCTCATGGCCACTTTTAAAGCGGCAACAGGAAGATAGAAAACGGCAGGTGTCGGAGACAATTGTACCTTTTACCTTCAAAACACCTTGAAGTGACTGCGTGTAATTCAGGTATCTGCAAGGTGTTTTGAAGGTAAAAGGTACAATTGTCTCCGACACCTGCCGTTTTCTATCTTCCTGTTGCCGCGTGTAAAGTGGCCATAACCGATTAGTGAGCATTTTTAATCCTCATGAGATTTACAGAATTGTATTACCTTTGAGCTGAGTTATTGAAAATTACCATTTTTTTCCACTAAAATGTTGCTTTGTTGCCTATTTTTTAATTTTCAAAAGGGGAAATGGGATAAAAGGAATGATACAATTTTTCTTGAGATCGCCAATATCCAATATGTGGTCGAAAATTACTTTTGGAGGCACAGCACAAAGTTCAGAGAAAGAAAGAAGCGTCATGATAGACTTCAGATTTTCCTGGAATGGTTTGAGGTTGCCATGTCACATTGGCAAAGCCCCTGAGGTACCAGAACGGCAGAACCCCCCATAAGTGACCTCATCTTTCAAATGACACACCTCAATTAATTTTTCTAGGGGTGCAGTAGTGATCAAATTGACCACACAGGTACAGCATGTCAAAGAATTTTATACCATTGGGCGGTGAAAAAAAGCAATTTAATTTTTACCATAACAATTTGTTTTAGCCCCAGATTTTTCATTTTCACAAAGGAAAATGGGTGAAAGTAGCAAGATAGTTTGTCACACAATTTCTGCTGAATGTGGCAATACTCCAAATGTACAGTACTGCTTAGCCACATGACAAGATTCATGAGGGAAGGAACACTATTTGACTCTTTGAGTACAAATGTTCGTACAATTGTTTGTAGACTCCATATACAGAGCCCCTAAGTGCAAGAAGAGCAGAATACTCCCTTAAGTGACCCCATTTTGAAAACTACATCACTCTAGCAATTTATGTGCAGGTGTAGCAATGATTTTGACTTGATGGGTGTTTCCCAGGAACAAACAGCAATGGATTTTGCTGAGTGAAAATTGCAAATTTGCCATTGTAGTGTTTAATACATTTTAATGCCTACTAGGATGCACTGCCCATACGTTGTGCTGAGGTCATGCTTCTGAAGAAATTCACATCGTCAATTAAGTGGGCTTCCTCATTATAGAAATGCAAAATAATTACAAGTTCCAGAGGTGTGCGGTCCGGGCACTACGGCTTGTATTAGAGCTCGGCTGCTTCCCATTTAGGGCACCCTCGGTGCTTAGGTGTTGCACGCCGTATAGACAATATTCAACATGTGAAAATAGAAAAATATAGGCGAGACAGGAACCTGTCGAAGTGGTTACCCACCACGAAACGGTGCCGTCGTTCCGCCGGCTCCTCACTCCCTCTCCCCGCCGCACTGGAACTTTTAATGTACTGAAAAAGTAAGCATTAAAGAATACTGAAACCCAGCTACCGGTGAGTGCCGCCTATATTTTTCTATTTTCAAATATAGAAATGCAAAACATGTGAAAAATATGTGTGGTTAAGGTGCACTGAGGGGCTCAGAAGGGAGGGGGCATTTGGATTTTGGAGCACCTAAAAAAAGTGGACATCATTAGTTCAAAGGACAAAATAAGTCCAAGCTGACTCTGACTCACTATGGGCCGAGTCCTCAGGTCACGGTTCTATGCCTGAGGCTGTGGAGGCCCGGTGGTCAATGAAGGGTAAAAGCGAATCAAATAATAAAATGGGGTGATAAAGTTTCTGTTTCGTGACACCACCTGTAGGGGTCCGGTGATGGTACCGGCGCTGCTTTTGCCTCCCCGGTGATGTGCGGCAGCTAGATGGATCTGCTCCCTACAGGACGAGCGGGAGTCCCCGGGGTCAGGGGCTGTAGTGATGGAATACGGCAGCTCAGTTGATTCTGTAGGTAAATTAGTTAGTAACAGTTCAGAAATAATGCTCGGACATGATGCTCCTCTGCACGGGTCTTTACTTAGTTCTCACACAGTACACTGGTATAACAGTTTCCACTTTCAAGTAACGGACCGGGTGGTCCCTGTGATGAACAGTGTCCCTCCAAGGCTCCACAGTGTCTTTCTTAATCTGACTGTCCCTTTTACTCTTCGCTGCCTTCCACGTACCAGGTCGGGATACAGAGGAACTTCTGTTGGGCACCCGAGCCGTTGGCCTGGCGACTCCCAATGGGTCCCTGGACCTCAATGATGGGTACCCCTCCTGGTACAGCTGCGGTGATGGAATTGGTGTGTTGTGCTCCTATGAAGCCCTCAAACACTCCGGTTTGTGGCGCAGCGGTAGAACGTCTGCACCACCTCGGAACCAGTTCTCTGGGTTTGGACTGGGCTCGGGTCGTCTGTTTCCCGTTACTTGTTCTCTTGGCCCCCTTCACTTCTGGGTCACCACTACTTGGTGCCCTCTCTGTTAGCTGTTCTGTCACGACATCTGTTCTTGTTCCTGTCTCTCCAACTTTCTAACTCTTTCTACTCTTTCCCCACTGCAATGCATCTCACTCTCCTCCCACCAGGACCGGTTGCCCAGGAAACAGGTATCTAATTGGTCCTTTGCCTCTAGATGTTGCATGTGGTACATGGAGCCTTGGGATTAACCTGTTCATCACTGAGACGGAGAATACTGCACCTTCGGACAGGGATGCAGTACCCTCCTGTGATGCACTTGTTGCGAGGCGCCACAACTCCATATGCTTCATTATAGCGAAATTACTGACAGAGGCTCCATCTGAATCACATATTTCAGAGATTACACAGAAGCCCTGATGTAGTCCAGGTCTGGTGGCACAAAGCACTATTGTGTCGGCCTGGACATGATCTCCTTCCTCTCTGCTCTTTGCTGGTTCAAGTCTGGAGGTGGCTGGAAAAAAAAACAAACCCTGATGTAAGCACCAGATACCGTATTTTTCGCTTTATAAGACGCACCTGATTATAAGACGCACCCCCAAATTTGGTGAAGGAAAAGAGAAAATAAATTATTTTTAATATTAAATGAGGTCCGTCTTATAATGCCAGTGTCCGTCTTACAAATCAGTATATATGTCCCTCATCCTGGTACATAAACCCCCCCATCCTGGTATTCCGGTATATATGTCCCCTCCATTCTGGTATATATGTCCCCATGCTGTAAATACGGCCCCCCATCCTGTATATATACCCCATTCTGGCATATATATTCCCCCCATCTTCTCTATATGCCTCCATCCTGTATATATGCCACCCATCCTGTATATATGTCCCCCATCCTGTATATATGTCCCCCATCCTGTATATATGCCCCCCATCCTGTATATATGCCCCCATCCTGTGCATATGCCCCCCAACCTGTATAAATGTCCCCCATCCTGTATAAATGTCCCCCAAAGTGTATAAATGTCCCCCAACCTGTATATATGCCCTATCCTGAAACTATGCCTCCCATTCTTTATATATGTCTCCCCATTCTGAAACTTGTATATATGTCCCCATTAGGGATGGGCGAATCTACTCGCTAGGACTTGTTACTCGGCGAGTAGTAAGGGACTCGCAGGACTCGGTACTCTGCGAGTTTCCCAGTGATTACTCGCACGAGTCCAATGCAAATCAATATCAATCCTAGTTTTGTCAGAAACGCTGACAAAACTAGGATTGCCATTGTTTGCATTAGACTCGGCTACTGTGCCAGTGATAGCAGGGAAACTCGCAAAGTAACTGCTGTTACATTGCGAGCCGAGTCCAGCTGTCTTCTCTGTGTGCAGGCTGCCAGCTCCAGGGTCCTAGAGCCCGCCTGCTCACAGACATGATGTAGCAGTGCTGAGATTGTTCTCAGTCTGCTCATTCCCTGTGCATAGACATCTATCTATGCACAGGGGATGTAGCAGAGAGGACATCGTGTTTTGGACTACGTCGGACGGAAGAGGATTTTTTTAATTAAAGATGGAGTCCCTAATGGCTTTTTTTTTTATTTCAAATAAAAAATTTTCTCTGTGTTGTGTTTTTTTAACCCTTTATTGGAGATTCTTAGTGGCTGGGTCAAACGTGGCCTGACATTAAGAATCTCGGGCTTAATACCAGCTTGTATAGCAAAGCTGGTATTAACACCTTTATTACCCAGCGTGCTACCGCCACCAGGGCCGCTGGAAGAGCGGGGTTCAGCGCCAGAGGATGGCGCTTCAATGAACGCGCCATCTTCTGGGGCGGCTGCGGGCTGCAATTTGCAGCGGGGGGTGCCCAGAAAGCTTGGGCATCCCTGCGCTGCGGATTCCAGCCCCCAGCTGCTTAGCTGTACCTGGCTAGACATAGAAATTGCGTGGAGCCCCACGCATTTTTTTTTTATTATTTCATGAATTTCAGAGTCAGAGTCTCAGAATCAGAGTCTCAGAGTCAGAGTCAGAATCTCAGAATTTCATGAAATAATTTAAAAAAAATGCGTGGGGCTCCGCGCAATTTCTATGTCTAGCCAGGTACAGCTAAGCAGCTGGGGGCTGGAATCCGCAGCGCAGGGATGCCCAAGCTTTCTGGGCACCCCCCGCTGCAAATTGCAGCCCGCAGCCGCCCCAGAAGATGGCGCGTTCATTGAAGCGCCATCCTCTGGCGCTGAACCCCGCTCTTCCAGCGGCCCTGGTAGCGGTGGCACGCTGGGTAATAAAGAGGTTAGGGCCAGCTTTGTATTATCAGCTGGCCCTAAGCCCGAAATTTATGGCGGTCACGCCAATATTAGACATGACCGCCATGAATTTCTATTAAATTGTTTTAAAAAAAACACAACACAAAAAAAATTTTTTATTAGAAATAAAAAAAAAGCCATTAGGGACTCCATCTTTAATTAAAAAAATCCTCTTCCGTCCGACGCAGTCCAAAACGCGATGTCCTCTCTGCTACATCCCCTGTGCATAGATATAGATGTCTATGCACAGGGAATGAGCAGACTGAGAACAATCTCAGCTCTGCTACATCATCTCTGTGCACAGACATTCATGTCTGTACACAGGGAATGAGCAGACTGAGAACAATCTCAGCTCTGCTACATCAGGCAGCAGGTGGGCTCTAGGACCCTGGAGCTGGCAGCCAGCACACTGAGCAGACAGGACTCTTATCTGTGCGAGTTTCCCAGTGATTACTTACAAAGTAAACGAGTCCAATGCAAATAAATGACAAAACTAGGATTGCTTCAGGCTGAAGCTTCCGAGACACATCTGCGATTTTTAAATCTCACACTACTCGCTATTACTCGCTTCCCCATTCATTAACATTGGACTCGCTAGACTCGCAACGAGTAGCGAGTCCTGTGCTCGGACTCGCTAGAGTAAAGCGATTCCGAGTAATTTAGGATTCGCCCATCACTAGTCCCCATCCTTTGTATTGCCCCTTTTGTGTCTTCCCTATCCCCCCCCCCGGACCACAATAGCTTTCTTGACATGTGGCTGCCGAGCGGGGTCCGGAGGCAGGTTCAGCAGGGTGAGAGGCACAGTAGCAGGGCCGACGCTGCAGTGGGGGCACGGGGGCAGGAGCGGAGTACCGGGGGATGAGAGGTGGCAGCAAGCGGTGGGCGCCGCCATGTTTCTTTTGGCTGGCTGCATTCAGTAGTATTACTAACTGTGCAGCCAGTCAGGAAAGGCTTCAACAAAATGGCCACGGCCATAACGGAGACCCGCGGCCATTCTGGAGTCTGCACCTCTACCGTCCGGCTGCACACTGCTTAGTGAATGCAGCCGGGTAGAGAGAATATGGCGGCGCCCACCGCTTGCTACCACCGGTCATCCCCTGCAGCTCCGGTAGTGAATCTGTGCCCCTCACCCTACGGAACCTGTGTCCGGCACCCCCACTCGGCAGGCGCACACACCCCCACACCCCCCGTTAAAATTTCATTTTTTTTTTTAATTGTTTATTTTTTCACATCCGCTGTTTAAGACGCACCCCCTTTTACCCCCCCAGTTTGGGGGAGGCAAAAGTGCGTCTTAAAAAGCGGAAAATACGGTATATATCTTTTTTATGATAGTTTACTATTACAGACTAAAAAGCGCATTTTTTTTTTTACAAAAAAAATTTTTTGCATTGCCATATTTTGAAAGCTATAATTATTTTGTATTTCTGCTGACAGATTCATGTTTGTTTTTGAGGAATTTGTTGACATTTTTATTCGTACCATTTCCAGGAACGTAATGTTTTTTTTTCATCGCTTTCTATTTAATTTTTGGGAGGCAGAATGAATCTAAAACATCATTTCAGGGTAGCGTGGCTTGGACCTGGAGCTGTCAGGCCGCACTTCCAGAGAGCTCCAGTTTTCCAGGGCCCCTTCAGCTTATAATCAGGTTTACTAGCCTCACCTGGCCTCCGGATGAAGGGTAGGAACAGTCTCTACTCCCAGGCGTCTAGAGAGCCTACCACAGGTCCCGCAGGCCCCAATATTACCAAATATCTGTCGGCGCCTGCAGGGATGGCGGCTAAAGATGGCTCATCCTCCTCACAACAGCCGGCGGAGAAGCTCTCACCGCTGTCTGACCCAGACAAGCAGAAGTGCGGCAACCCCTCTGCAAGGAGAGCAGAGGAATGACAACCAGCAGCATGGTGACCTCAGAGGGATCTCCACAGAGGTTGGCAGGAAACAGCACACTGGGTGGCAAAGGAGAGGTGAGATCTGCTTCACATCCCTCCCCCTTAAGCACACTGTGCCAAAGTCTGCAGCACAGCGAGAACTGTCTCCTCCTAAGCTGCATTCGTGTATGTCCCCTGGGACTGAGGGAAGCTCCCCTATAACAGGAGAGGGGCACTCTGTGGGGGCTTCCCTTAGTGGCTCACACCTGGACACTACATCTCCCAGCAGGGAGGATATCAGGTCCTGTATACAGGAGCATTCTACACCTGTGGCACCCGTGGATCTCATGCTCCTGCCTATGAATACTTAGGACCTAAAAGCCAAGTTAAGTGCCATCCCTCCAAAGGCAGATATGGAGGGCTATATTCAGAGATCGGAGGCAGTATGCAGAGGAGAAATAGAGCTCCTTAACCTTCCTAGCGTTATTCCCGAGCCTGACTCGGGGTTAACATTCACTACCAGAAGCGTTAACCCCGAGTCAGGCTCGGGCTTACCCGCGTTCGCGGCAGATGCGGTGAGAAAACCGCATCTGCTGCATCTGCCGCACTTGCCGCACTTGCCGCACTTGCGCCGCATTTGCGGCGCGGTTGCGGCGCGGTTGCGGTAATCTGCATAGGAACCAACCACCTCTGATGACCCTCATACATTGTTAATATGTGCCCCTGCAGCCTAGTAAACCATTAGCAGCACTGTTGTTGTGTGAAAAGTGGCTGCAGTAGAAGTGAGATAATGATTTTATACACTTACATGCCTGCGTACTTGAGGGCGTCTCCCTGTGTGTGCTGGCACTTGTGGGCTGTGCTCATCATGTCTGCTCTCCCCCTCCCTTATGCACGCCCCCTCTCAGCCTGCTATAGTGATGTGAGGTTGATTGCGTCATAAAGGGGCGGGGCTACCGGGATGCCGCGATTTAGCCCCGCCCCTTTATGACGCAATCAGCCTCACATCACTATAGCAGGCTGAGAGGGGGCGTGCATAAGGGAGGGGGAGAGCAGACATGATGAGCACAGCCCACAAGTGCCAGCACACACAGGGAGACGCCCTCAAGTACGCAGGCATGTAAGTGTATAAAATCATTATCTCACTTCTACTGCAGCCACTTTTCACACAACAGTGCTGCTAATGGTTTACTAGGCTGCAGGGGCACATATCTACCAGTGTATGAGGGTCATCCGAGGTGGTTGGTTCCTATGCAGATTACCGCAACCGCGCCGCAACCGCGCCGCAAGTGCGGCGCAAGTGCGGCAGCTATGCGGCAAGTGCGGCAGATGCGGTCTTTGTACCGCATCTGCCGCGAACGCGGGTAGCCCGCTTTTAGCAAAAAATTCTAGAACTAAACAGACCGCCAGGGAGGCTACGGAGGATGTGTCTCATCTTAACAGTATGGTCAGGGCCGGCGTTAGGGGGGGGCAGACTGGGCAGTTGCCTAGGGCCCCCACTCTCTTATGGGCCCCCAAAGGAGCTGAACTGAAAATAGCAATAAAACAGTAAAACAAAATAAAAAAATACACATATTTGGTATCGCTGCGTTCGTAAGAATCTAAGCTATCCATATATGAAGTAAATTAATCCAATTGGTAAATGGTGTAACGGACAAATAATTAAAACGCCAGAATTGTGTTTTTTGGGCCACCACGTTGTTACAATACAATGCAATAAAAGGCGATCAAAAATGTTGTATCTGACTCAAAATGGGATCAGTAAAAATGTCAGATCAGGGCACATAAAGTAAGCCCTCACATAGCCCTGTATCTTCAAAAATTAAAACATCATGGGTCTTGGAAAATGCCGAATAAAGCAAATGTATTTTAAATATATATTTTTTTTTTTTTACAAATTTCTGGGGTTTTCTATGATTGAAATAAAAATGTTCAGTATCTTCTTATTCTGACCTAGATAATCATCTTATGAAGTCACTTTTACCATATAGTTAACATGATGAATAAAAAACTCAAAAAAATTGTGGAATTGCACTTTTTTTGCACTTTTATTTGCATTTCAAAGCACTTGGAATTTCTTTCTTATTCTCCAGTAAATTTTGTGGTAGAATAAATGATGTCATTCAAAAGTACAACTCATCCCGCAAAAAACAAGCCCTCGTACGGCGATGTGGAAGGAAGAATAAAAAAGTTCTGGCTCTTGGAAAAAGCGGAGGGAAAAATAAAAACGAAAAATCGCTCAGTGATAAAAGTTATAAAATCCTTGTAATTGCCGTATCATAGCAGCAGGAGCGCCCCCGCAGGCTTCAATCCTCACATGTTCATGAGTAATTAGAGTTTGGGGACCTCGTTAATTCCTTCATTTGTAGCCAATTATCAAGCAGAACTTACAAGGCTTTAAAGGGGATGTCCAGGATTAATAAAACTTTACTACATTCTTTCAAAAACAGCGCCACCCCTGTGTACAGGTGGCATGTGGTATTACAGCATAGGTCCATTCCCTTCAATTAAGATGAGGTGCAATATCACATACAACCTGTAGACAGGGGGGCGCTGTTTTTGAAATAAATCAGTCATGTTTATAGAATTCTGGACAACTCCTTTAAGATCATCAATATTTCCACTAGTGACCCCAAACAACAGGATGGGGCTTAATTCAAATGTATTTTTTTACAATATGAAGAATATAGCAGAATTTTGTTAAAGATGACATTTAAGTAGATGATCCTATGGAAACATTCCTCTTACTGACTCTCCAGTTTGTAAAACCTATTTAATTAAACATTTGTAGGTAATATTTAATCAATATAAGGAGTCCTGTGTTCAGAATCCCCATCTCTTTGTCAGAGTATAAGAGGTTAGAAAGAGCGACCCTCCCTGGAGGAGCCGGGCTGTATGACACAGACAATGATGGGAATGGATGTGTGTGTCTATGTGTGTGTGCTCGGTGTATACGTGTAAAATATAGTGTGTGTGTCTATGTGTGTGTGCTTGGTGTATACGTGTAATATATAGTGTTTGTGTCACATACCGTGTGTGTCTATGTGTGTGTGCTTGGTGTATACGTGTAATATATAGTGTTTGTGTCACATACCGTGTGTGTCTATGTGTGTGTACTCGGTGTATACATGTAATATATAGTGTTTGTGTCACATACCATGTGTGTCTATGTGTGTGTGCTTGGTGTATAGGTGTAATATATAGTGTGTGTGTCACATACCGTGTGTGTCTATGCGTGTGTGCTCGGTGTATAGGTGTAATATATAGTGTTTGTGTCACATACCGTGTGTGTCTATGTGTGCGTGCTCGGTGTATAGGTGTAATATATAGTGTGTGTGTCACATACCGTGTGTGTCTATGTGTGTGTGCTCGGTGTATAGGTGTAATATATAGTGTTTGTGTCACATATTGTGTGTTGTGTGTATGTAACATCCACATTTATAAATCCCAGCAGCACAGATGAGAGTTCCTAGGTGTAAACAGGTCGGCAATCGCCCAACAAACAAGCAAAATGCGGCTCATCATCGGGTGATTGGATGTTTATGGAGGAACCAAAATCCTTGCTCTTGGCAACACTGCAGAAGTGCTGCCGATAACATGAATCTGTAGGGATAGATTGATCTACCGGTGATTGCTCTGCACCCATCATTCTTCATCATCCGGTGTAAAAAAGCCTGTAAACAAGGGCTGAATTACTTGAATATTATAAATCGCACTCATTTACCAGTCTGAATTCGGTGCTTGTACATGTAACCTAAATGTCTGAGTGTGATGGTGCAATATGTGAGCATTTAGGGCCCCACTTTAACCTTTTGCCCAAGGCCCCACTTTGCCTAAAACCGGCCCTGAGTATGGTCACTGCATTGGAGAACAGGGGGGAGAAGCTTTCCTCCAAATTGAACACCCAACAACAGCTTCTTGATCTACATACTGAGAATTTCCATCTGATTCTTGATATGCTGAAGGATTCCGAGAACAGAAACAGGAGAAACAACATCAGACTCTGTGGGATCCCTGAGTCCGTGGCGCCACGTGTTCTATCTTCAGCTCTTCATGACATCTTTAATTCTCTGCTGGGGAGACCCTTTGAGGAACATATCGAAATCCACAGGGCCCACCGCTCTCTAGGCCCAACTCTGATGCATCTAAGCCAAGAGACATTATTTGCAGAATCCATTATTTTCAAACTAAGGAGGATATTATGCGCAAAGCCAGGGAACACTACGCAATTGACTTTAATGGTTCGGATATTCATTTTTTGACTGACCTCTCGAGCCTTACTCTAGCTAAAAGGCGCGCACTGCGCCCCCTCCTTGAGGTCCTCCATGAAAGAAACATCCCGTATAATTGGGGCTATCCTTTCCAGCTCCAAGTTAGAGGCGACACTGGGATGACGATTCTGCGATCCCAGCTGGATCTTCAGAACTTCCTCTCTGCTCTGGACTTACCACCAGTCATGCTGGGAGAATGACCTCATCTATCCTCATTTGGACTATGGGGCCGCGTAGTGGTGGCCCTAGGAGAAATAAGAGACGGGGCCCTCGTCGTGGACGTGATTCTGCTGACCTGTCGGAGGATACCTGAACGCTTGGAGTTGATTTGGTGATTTCTGTTGTTTGACCCCGGTCTACTACATAAACACCCCCCTGCCCTGGACAAGCTCTATTGAGGTGGAGATCAATGGGGGGATTTGTTCATGCTTACGAGTTCCTGTAGCTTTATATACAAGTTTGTGAGATTAACTGTTCCTATTTTATGTTTATATGGTCAACCTTTGGGTATGGCTTGGGCTTATGTTAGAGTCCTGAGGGCGGAATATTGGGACTTGTTATATTTCATATGCTTTGTAAGTTGATACTACTACAATTATATTGTAATTTGGAGGTCCATGGTGTTTATCTATATGGATGGCTGTGGGGGCCTGGCTGGAAGCTCCTTGTTCAATCACCTCCCACATTAGGGTGTGTCGTCAACACTACTCCTCAGAGATTTCTCTGATACATTTTGTAACCTGGAGGTTTAGTTGCCTCTTGGTTTTTCAGGCATAACCCTGTCTTCCACCTGAATAGTTTTTTTCCATTGGTTTTTTCTTTTTCTTTTTTTTGTGTTTTTCACCTTTCTCTCTTCACTCCCCTTTCCTTTTGTGTGCGTTACTTTCCCTTTCCCTTTCACCGACCCGGCTATACCATACCCTGGGACTCTAGGTCTTCATGGCAACCATACAAATCTGTTTGCTGAATGTGAGAGGGTTTAATACCCCCGAGAAGCATTCACAAGTGCTCTATAAATGCACAAGAAACGCGTGGATGTTCTCTTGATACAAGAGACACACTTTAGATCAGATAAAATTCCTGCACCCAGCCTCAAATATTATTCTAAATGGTTCCATGGTAGTAACCCAGACTCAAAATCTAAAGGGGGTCAGCATCGCACTGCACAAGTCCTTACAGGCTCAGGTGCTTGCTTCTAAATCAGACCCAAAAGGCAGATAACTGTTCTTGAAGATTAAAATTGTTAATGACATATTTACCATCGCTAACCTCTATCTACCCAACCAGGATCAGGCTCGGACATGTAGAACTTACTTAAGAAATCTCTCAACCTTTGCAGAAGGTTATGTGATTGCGGGTGGAGACTTCAACATGGTATTGGCCCGAACCTTGGACTCATCTGCGGATATGTCAGCAGTGCCCCCCTCACAGCTGGAAAGCCTGAAGCAGGTACTAGTGGAATTTAGACTGGTGGACGTTTGGAGACTAATGCACCCCACTACCCATGACTACACCTATTTCTCTACCATACCTAACTCTCATAGCAGGATAGATTATTTCCTTATTAGTCATGGGCTTCTCTCACTGAATCCGAGGACTCTCATTTACACAATGGTTTGGTCAGATCATGCTCCGATTTTGCTGTCCCTACAGCTCCCGAGTCTCTCTTCGAGAGAATGGACTTGGTCCTTAAATCCTGGGCTCCTTAAAGATCCCATTTGCCAATCTGCTGTTCGGACAGCAATAGCGGATTTTTTAGACATCCATAAGGATGACCCTACTGTTCTTCCTTGACAGTGGGAGGCATTAAAATGAGTCATTAGAGGGGTGTTTATTGAACAGGGGGCTAGACTGAAAAGGGTTAGGACCGCTAAAATTGCAGATTTGCTGTCCAGTGTTCAAGCTCTTGAATTAGAACATAAATGGATGAGGGGAGCACAGGTATTGGCTGACCTCTTACGGGCACGTAGTGATCTGGCCATCCTATTAGATGCAGCATTAGCATGGCAACGCGAATGTTTCCACAAATTTTTATATGAGTATTCTAACAAGCCTGGTAGGGCGTTGGCGAGGTTTCTTCACCCCCGTATTCCCTCAACATACATCCCCACCATAAAACATAGGTCAGGAGGGACAGTCCATTCCCCCACGGAGATAGTGGTCTCTTTCAGAGAATAGTATGACTCCCTTTACGGTCTTAGGGGCCCTTTGTCAGATATGTCCCCAAAGGATTTCCAAAAGAAAGTGGATGACTATATCCAAGATACCCCGTTTTCCCCTCTATCATCTGAGGAGACTGAAACTCTTGAGAGTCTCCTTTCAGAACAGGAGATTCTAGATACAATTAAGTCATTAGCAAACGCTGTTTGCGAGTAGCTTAACACCCTTTATGACTAGGCTTTTTAATTCCATTTCGGCAACCTGCCCTTTTGCCCCCCAAACATTAGTGGCAACAATCATTGTAATCCCCAAACCTGGTAAGGATCCCTTATTGTGTGCAAATTACTGCCCCATTTCACTCATTAATGGCGATGTGAAGATGTTTGCAAAGACAATAGCCGGCAGATTGGGCCCTATGCTCCCTAAGTCTATTCATAATGACCAGGTTGAACTTGTGCAGCACAAGGAGGCTAAGGATAATACCGTGAAGACATTGCTTCTTACCACCTATATGCGCACAGGAAAGGTCCCAGCTTGCTTATTGTCTATAGACGCCGAAAAGGCGTTCGATCGCCTAGGCTGGACCTTCTTAAAAGCCTCCTTGAGTCAACTTGGGCTGGGGTCAAAAATGCTGGAGAGGATCTTCGCCCTATATCATGAACCCACGGCACGCATTAAAATTAATGGCACCTTCTCATCTTCAATTAAAATACATAACGGTACCTGACAGGGTTGCCCCCTTTCTCCTTTGCTTTACATGCTTGCTATGCAACATCTTGCAGTAGCATTATGGAAAACACCGGACGTAGGGGGCCTTCAGATCGGCCATCATCATTTTAAGTTATCTCTTTATGCAGATGATTTATTATTATACATTACCAATCCGTCGGCTTTCCCAGAGCTTATTAGGGAGTTCCATAGGTTCGGAGATATTTCGAACTTTAAAGTAAACTATTCAAAAACAGAGGCACTCAATATTTCTCTATCTGCTGATCTAGTATCCCGACTCCAGTCAGCGTTTCCATTCAAATGGAAAGACACAGCACTGAAATAATTGGGTGTTTTAATCCCTGCTGATATCACTGATCTTTATGCCCTAAATTATATACCACTCCTTCACAAAACAATTTTGGACCTCAAAAAATATCATAAACCACAGCTATCCTGGTTTGGGTGAGTAAATGTCATCAAAATGGATGTCCTTCCTCAATTCCTTTATCTCTTTCAGACAGCTCCTGTTAATGTTCCGGACTTCTTCTTTCGCCATTTGCAATCGGCCATTAATAGCCTTATTTGGGGGACTGGTAAGCCACAAATTAGATTCTCAGTTTTGGTCAGACCAAAATCTAAAGGGGGTGTGGGCCTTCCCAATTTTAAAAAATATTATCAGGCGGTCCTGCTCTCCAGGTTGGTGGATTAGAGATTTGGAGACTCCAATAAACAATGGGTAACCGTAGAAAAACTGCTGTCCCCAACTTTACTATATTGGCTACCTTGGCTTGGCAATGTTTGCCGACCACGTGTGTCGGACTTCGCTCCGCTTACCTAGACGGTTTAGAGATTTTGGGATAGATTTAGTGGGAAACTGAAACTAACTAATAGACCGAGCAGATTAAGTCCCCTTTTTAATAACCCGGCCTTCTCTCCTGCAATGGCTAAGTCCACATTTTTGTGTTGGAGAGTGAATGATCGGGTGGAGCTGGGTCAAGTGGTGGACAGGCTCTCGGGGCTCTCCAGCGTGAGGGGTTTGCAGACAGAGGACCCTGGGAAACCAGTGTCGTGGTTGGAATATATTCAACTACAGGATTTTCTTTCAGGTGTCTCCTTGGGGGTGCCCTCGCTGTTTGAGTCCTTGATGCTTCTAGCTGAAGGCCCTTCCCATGTGGTCTCAACACTCTATAGCCTGATCCTGGAGTTAATACCTCTCTTAATGCCACTCTTGCATATGTAGAGGCCTGGGAGAGGGACCTATGGACCACCTTCTCTGAAGCTGACCGCTTGAAGATCTTCACACTTGCTCATAAAATGACGGTCTCTTGTGGTGCACAGGAAAGAAACTTCAAAATACTAATGCGCTGGTATAGACGCCCCACTTTTCTCCATAGGATCAATCCAACTGCCTCGGACATTTGTTGGAGATGTGGTTTGGACAAAAGCTCTATGCTTCATGTTTGGTGGTCCTGTGGTCTCCTTCAACCGTTCTGGAGGTCGGTCTTCAAGGCCTTTCATCTAATATCTGGTGTCTACCATGAACGCTCTCCTAAGATTTACCCTTCTATCCCTGATCCCTGGTTCAGTGGCTAGGGAATTTTTAGATTTTGTTTAGTGGCGGCTAGAGCCCTCGTCATTGGAGGTCATCTGAGGTTCCCTCTGTGGCGGAAAGGGTAGCAGAGATGGATAGACTGAGCCGTTTAGACTCACTTATGGCACAAGACAATGACACCATGGCTGCACAGGGAAGCACGTGGTTTCTTTGGCATTCCGTCAAGGAGAGTCTGGGGTTCCTGGTTTGGTTAAATGAATCATCGTGATCTTGGGTGTCTTGGGGTATGATTGCCGGGTTTCCTCCCCCCCCCCACCTGCCTTCCCTTTCCCCCCTCTTCCAAACTCTCTTTCTCTCTAAGTCTGTTTTTATCTTTATATACCATTATTTTATTTGGTTAAGATGGAACGTGCAGAGAATAGCCAGCTGGACACAATATAGTTGTCTAACATTACCATATAAAATATGTGCCCTTGTGATATATAAGGTACTTTAAATGGAGGCTCCATATATAGTTTATTTGCCACTACTGGTCCAATCTGTTAAGGACGTGCTTTTTATGCTGTACTCTGGACTACGACACGGTCATGATTATGTTTTTGTTAACTTTGTTTGAAAATTAATAAAAATGATTTACTGAGAAAAATAAAACATCATTTCATGGATTCCTTTTGCTTTTTTTATGCAATTGTCCTTGTGGTAAAACTTACAATAATAGTAATAATAATATTTATATAGCACTATTAATTCCATAGCACTTTACATACATCAGTAATGCTGTCTCTCTTGGAGCTCACGATCTAAACATTCTATCAGTATGTCTTCGCAATGTGGCAGGAAACCGGAGTGCCCGGAGTAAACCCATGCAAACACGGGGAGAACATACAAACTCCTTGCAGATGTTGTCCTTGGTGGGAAATTAACCCAAAACCTCAGTGCTGCAAAGGCTGCAGTGCTAACCACTTGAGCCACCGTGCCGCCCAAGACAACTTTTTGAGTCAGTACAATTCCAGAGATACCACATGTATATAGTTTTTCTATGTAATGTATTGCTGCTTTTACACTATAAAACAAGTTATAGAAAAAAGAATTGTTTTGCATAGCTTTACTATGAGAGCTATAGTTTCTTCATTTTGCTGCGGATGAAGTTGAGTGGTGGCTTTTTTTGTAGGACAAGATGATTTTTTCAGTGACAATTTTTTTACATGCAACTCTTTTATTGCATTTTAGTCCACTATAATAAATAGGCAATATAAATAGCACTGCAGGAACCGGTCACCAGACAGTATGTGTACAAGTACAGATACTTGTAAAGAGTGCTATAAGTGCATGGACAGTGTGTAAACAGATAATACAATTGACCAAATTTAGAAGAAAATTGTAAGGGCAAAAAGGGAATACTTTGATAAGTGGGGTGATAGGACAGTCTAAAGAAATGCGTTTTTAGGGCATCATACCCACTGCCAGATAGGATTTACTGGGGAATTGTAGGGCGAGCTGCGCAAGTACCCCTCCCTCTATCTGTACTACTTCTGTTAAGTGTATACCTGGCAAAAATCATGTTTCATGTGTTGATCACAATTTTGAGTGTTTGTAGTGTTTTGACTTTTAACTATTCTAATTAAAGGTTAAGTAATAATATTTTTTATTTGATTTATTTCTGTTTTGGTTTCTGTGACAGTTACAGTGTTGGCCAAAAGTATTGACACCCCTGCAACTCTGTCAGTTAATACTCAGTTTCATCCTGAAAATGATTGCAATCACAAATTCTTTGGTATTATTATCTTCATTTAATTTGTCTTAAATGAAAAAACACAAAAGAGAATGAAGCAAAAAGCAAAACATTGATCATTTCACACAAAACTCCAACAATGGGCCAGACAAAAGTATTGGCACCCTCAGGCTAATACTTGGTTGCACAACCTTTAGCCAAAATAACTGCGATCAACCACTTCCGGTAACCATCAATGAGTTTCTTACAATGCTCTGCTGGAATTTTAGACCATTCTTCTTTGGCACTTTGCTCCAGGTCCCTGATATTTGAAGGGTGCCTTCTCCAAACTGCCATTTTTAGATCTCTCTACAGGTGTTCTATGGGATTCACTTCTGGACTCATTGCAGGTCACCTTAGAAGTCTCCAGTGCTTTCTCTCAAACCATTTTCTAGTGCTTTCTGAAGTGTGTTTTGGGTCATTGTCCTGCTGGAAGACCCATGACCTCTGAGGGAGACCCAGCTTTCTCACACTGGGCCCTACATTATGCTGCAAAATTTGTTGGTAGTCTTCAGACTTCATAATGCCATGCACATGGTCAAGCAGTCCAGTGCCAGAGGCAGCAAAGCAACCCCAAAACATCAGGGAAGCTCCGTCATGTTTAACTGTAGGGACCGTGTTATTTTCTTTGAATGCATCTTTTTTTCTCCTGTAAACTCTATGTTGATGCCTTTGCCCCAAAAGCTCTACTTTTATCTCCTCTGACCTGAGAACACTCTTCCAAAACGTTTTAGGCTTTCTCATGTAAGTTTTGGCAAACTCCAGCCTGGCTTTTTTATGTCTCGAGGTAAGAAGTTGAGTCTTCCTGAGTCTCCTACCATACAGTCCCTTTTCATTCAGACGCCAATGGATAGTACAGGTTGACACTGTTGTACCCGCGGACTGCAGGGCAGCTTGAACTTGTTTGGATCTTAGTCGAGGTTCTTTATCCACCATCCACACAATCTTGCGTTGAAATCTCTTGTCAATTTTTCTTTTCCGTCCA
Source organism: Allobates femoralis (assembly GCA_033576535.1). Lineage (NCBI taxonomy): Eukaryota > Metazoa > Chordata > Amphibia > Anura > Aromobatidae > Allobates > Allobates femoralis. The sequence goes on from JARQOC010000003.1 coordinate 326,465,076, forward strand.
CATCTAGGGAGGTTAGCCACAGTGCCATCGGCTTTAAACTTCTTGATGACACTGCGCATTCAGGAACATTCAGGTCTTAGGAGATGGACTTGTAGCCTTGCTCATGCTTCCTCACAATTTGGTTTCTCAAGTCCTCAGACAGTTCTTTGGTCTTCTTTCTTTTCTCCATGCTCAATGTGGTACACACAAGGACACAGGACAGAGGTTGAGTCAACTTTAATCCATGTCAACTAGCTGCAAGTGTGATTTAGTTATTGCCAACACCTGGTAGGTGCCACAGGTAAGTTACAGGTGCTGTTAATTACACAAATTAGAGAAGCATCACATGATTTTCCTAGCAGTGCCAATACTTTTGTCCACCCCCTATTTTATGTTTGGTGTGGAATTATATCCAATTTGGCTTTAGGACAATTCTTTTTATGTTTTTTTCATTGAAGACAAATTAAATGAAGATAATAATACCAAAGAATTAGTGATTGCAATCATTTTCAGGAAGAAACTGAGTATTATCTGACAAAATTGCAGGGGTGTCAATACTTTTGGCCAACACTGTATTTAATGAAATCTACAGGCCTGGCATGATTGACAGATATCTCCCAGTATGCTGGAAAGAGAGAGGCATCAATCAAACCAAGAAAACAGTGGAGATGCCACCTAGTAGATACTTCTTCCCAAGCTCTATACTATGTACTCTACATCTATTTTTTTCTCAGAGAAAAACATTCATAGATAGGAGATCAATATCCTGTTGATAGATTCCCATGAGACCTTATTCAGACATATGTGACTATTCTCATATGCAAAAACACAAAACATTGTTCATTAGCGATTGCAATCCATGTTTCCATGTTTCATTGGTGTTTGGTCCATGAGTCAGTTTTACTATCAGTTGTTGATCAGTGATTTTGACGCAAGTAAAAATAAATACATTGCATAGCTTCTCTATCCATTGCAATGTTAATCACAGAACACCGACTGCACTCAAATGCCATCCATGTGCTGTCCACTGATCCACAGACTAGCACGGGTAATATTGATCTCTGACTTGGATCAAAACCCAATATGGCTCCATGATTTTTTTTTATAGAAACATGGTGCACAAAAAAAAACGAATAATATTTGAATAGCTCCATCATAGAATATAGCTGTTTCATGGTCTATCCATGAAAAACACAGAGAAGGCACATAAGACACTCATGGGACATCTGAAAGAGGCCGTAGGGTTACATTATTTAGCTGGACACTGTACGGCAGTAGCAAAAAGAAAAGATCAAAAATTACAATAATTGTATTAATGCAAACCAGGTACTCCAAGTTAAAGGAAATACTCCTTTTTCCTGATTACTCTTTTAATCAGTATATTAACAGTCACATATTTTAACTGTACTGTTAGATTTTCTTTTCTAATCTGATTTGAAATCTGAAATTACACAAAACAGACACACAAGCATGGGATCTGCTGTTTTATAATCTTTATTATCTTGTCTGACATAGCAATGCACAGTGAAATAAGACATCATTTGGCTGAACCTGTTTTAAAGAATACATAGAAAAATACTTGTAAAACAAAATTTTTCAGAAATCTTACTTGTATCTTCTTGTCGATCAATAATGTCTAATACATTTATCTATCTAAAATACTCTATAGGTGGGCTCAGCAACCTGTGGCTCACTGGCCCATGAAGTGTGACTCGCCAGTTGCGGCTGTCTGCCAGCTTGGTGCACTAGCACTGTGTATACCAAAAAGTTATAAAGATTGGGTCTCTAGAGGGTGACTTTTGTGTGTAACCCTACTCAAAAGAGCAAATCTGGATGCTCATACACTGACTTTAGGGAAGAGAGATAAAATAAGCATATTAATCTGGATATAATATGATATTGCCAGTTAGAGGAGGTAACATAGTAACATAATTTTTAAGGTTGAAGGAAGACTTTAAGTCCATCTAGTCCAGCCCATAGTCTAACATGTTGATCCAGAGGAAGTAAAAAAAAAAAAAACATATGGCAACACTAAGCCCCATATTGGGGAAAAATGCTCCTTCCTGACTCCACATACGGCAATCAGACTAGTTCCCTGGATCAACGCCCTATCAAAGAATCTAGTATATATAACCGGTAATATTATATATTTCAAGAAAGGCATCCAGGCCCTTCTTAAATGTTAGTAGTGAGTCACTCATTACAACATCATGTGGCAGAGAGTTCCATAGTCTCACTGCTCTTACAGTAAAGAATCCGAACCTGTGATTATGATTAAACCTTCTTTCCTCCAGACGTAGAGGATGCTCCCTTGTCCCTGCCTCAGGCCTAAAGGCCCCATTACACCCGGCGACATCTCCACCAATTACATAGGCGACGTAGGGGCGTGGCCTATTGGCAGCGACATCGCCCCTGTGTCGCCTAATGTAAAGGGGTGATGTCGGCGGCTCTGACAGCTCGCCTGGTTTCACATCAGTGATGTGAAACCAGGCGGCTGATCTTGGGCGATGTGCACACATCGCCCCATGTAAACGGCTGCCGGCGAGCTGACAGGCGATGCATCGCGCTGTTTTAGACACCCGCGCAATCGTGTAGCTCGCAGGCCCAGTTCGCCATGTTCTCTTATGTAACGGGACCTTAAGTAAAAACATAATTAAAAAGGTCTTGACTGTTCTGTATAATTATGCTTCTATAAGACGACCTAAACTGTCTTGATATTGCACCCTGTCTTTTATCTTGGTCGCTCTTTTGTACATAGTTCAGCTATGTCTTTATTATGCACACCAAATGTACAGATATTGTGTCCACATGACAAAGGTTACAGTTTTTGCAGTTGCTTTTAATACACATATTTTATGTTCCACTCCTGACTATTCGTTGCCCCATCTAATAGCTGAGTATGTCGTAATACCCAGTTAGTAAACTACCTGCATTATGCCTGTTTACATATTAAATTTTTATGAAACTTTCATTTATCAGTCTATATGATTTAGAATTCATTTCCTTAATATTGCCTAGAATAAGTTAGTTCATCTGAAAATATGAATTCTACTCTGTATGTATTTTACAAGGTCATTAATAAATATGTTAAAAAGAAAAGGGCCCAATACTGACCCCAGTGGTACACCACTGTTAACTGTGACCCAGTCCTAGTGTGTTCCATTAATAACCACCTTTTTTTCCTATCACTGAGCCAGTTATTTACCCACTTACACATATTTTCCCCTATTCCCATTGCTCTCATTTTTTGTATCAACCTTTTGTGTGGCACCGTATCAAAAGCTTTTGAAAAGTCCATATACACAATGTCCACTGCATTTCCTTGGTCCACTCTAGAAATTACCTCTTCATAGAAGCTGATCAGATTAGTTTGACAGGAACAGTCCCTCGTAAACCCATGTTGATATTGGGTCATGAGGTTATTCTTCTTTAGATACTCCAGTATAACAGTATAGAATTTTACCAACAGTAAAGGTTAAGCTTACAGGGCTATAATTTCCAAGTTCAGTGGTTGAAATTAGGCCGTGTAGTGTTATGGGACTGATTGATGCACAAATACTGAGTGGTGGACATGCTGGGAACCTCTGGATGTACGTATACTGCATCAGTGTGATCTCTATTAAAAAGCGTCGACTGTCATTATATTGGTAATGGTGGGAATCACAACTGGACCAGGTTAGTGTAAACTTGATTGCACCTGTAAGACCCTGATCTATACTCATTGATAGGGCACTATTGCGCCTCTGTTGTCTCCCCTTATATTTTTATTTAATTATATTGGTAATGGGTGCTATAGTGTTTTCTACTTTAAGGGTGGAGGAGCAGGATGTGACTACATTGGTGAAGTGGAAGGGAGATGTAGCTCTAGAATCATATTTAGAGCATAATGTAGTTCTTCCGATAAGAAAGATTCAGTACCACTGTATTATAGCATACTGCAATCTGTTTATTTGTCTAATTAATTGTCCGTTAGATAGATTCCTCGGAACCTCCCTCCACACCCAATTCAGGTGCATGTTCAAATTAGCTGAGCGTGAAACAACTCTGAATGTTGTTTCTTCCCTTTGATAGACTTCGGCTTTCAGAGAGAATTTGGAAAACCATCATATACATATACAAAGTTGCAAAGTTTTAACCGTATTATTTTAGTGGGCATGTGTACTTTTTTCCCTATTAAACGAATTGGGTGCAGCACATACATGACATACCAATCTCATGGGTGTACTGGAGCTAACATCTTATTTTACTTGCGGGACTTGGGCATTGAAGAAGGGGTTGTCCAACTACTGATTTTATATCAATGAAGCTTAATCAAAGGTAAGTAATTCATCTTTCTGATATAATTTTCAGTTCCACAAAATATTTACTAATTTTTTATGATTTTGCTGACAGTGAATGATAATTCTGTCTCATCCAGAGGATAAAAACCTTACCTAGTCCTGCTCTCATCTAATGGTGGTGTTACACGCAAGGATATCCTGAACGATATCCTTGAAACGTCACAGATATGTGATTGTTCCAAGGATATAGTTTGCACATCCTTGCGTGTAAACGAACGATATAGGATGAAAAGATCGTTAGATCGTTCATCCAAGATTTGAGATCCTGACCTCAAATCTATCGTTCGTCGTCCAATTAACGTCAGAACGATGTGCCACATCGTTCAGTGTGAAACCTTTTGAGTGATATTGTTCAAAAGACTTCTATTTCTGCCGCTGTCATTTCATTCTAAATCTTTTATTGGGCCACGTCACACACACAGATATCTGTGCAGATATTGGTCACAGATCTCTGGTTGCAGTGAAATCATGGATACATTGCTCCATGTTGTGGCTGTGTACAAATGGAACAATATGTCCATGATTTCATTGCAACCAGAGATCTGTGACCAATATCTGCACAGATATCTGTGTGTATGACGTGGCCCATTAAAACATTTTTATGTAGTGATTTTACATGTCTAAGGGGCCTTTCACACTTGCGTTTTTTTCCTGATTTGGAAGATCAGGAAAAACCTGATTCTTAAGGCCACGTCACACGCATCAATCTTATGAGCGATATCGCTTAAGCGATCTGCTTTTTTGATCGCTTAAGCGATATCGTTTGTGCGTCGCTGCGTGTAACCAAGCGATTTTACGATGTAAAATCGCTTGATTGATTGATCGCAGATTTGTGAGCCGGAGCTCAAATCAAGCGATAATCGCTTGATCAATCTGCTTCATCGTGTTGTGTGACACCACGATGAACGATCTCCCAGCAGCAGAGCCTAAGCTGGGAGATGGTATCTATGGTAAACGTCGGGTTACTAAGCGCCGCGCGGCGCCTAGTAACCCGACGTTTACCATAGTTACCAGCGATCTCGCTGGTCCACATCGCTGGTGAGTCTGTCTGTGTGACAGCTCACCAGCGATGTGAGCGATATTGTTAGCGATCGCGCGTGCACGTGATCGCTAACAATATCGCTCATAAGATTGACGCGTGTGACGTGGCCTTTACAGTATTTTGCACATTCACTTTAATTTTGTCAGGTAGAATCTTGTTGCTTCATGTTTTCTCCTGAAATCATTAAAGAGAATGGACAAAAAAAAAGAATCCTGTAAAGGACACTTTACACACACCAACTTATCTGTCCAACTTCTGACCAACTTGCTGGCTGCAGTGAAATCATGAACATATTGTTCCATTTGTACACAGCCACAAAATGGAGCAATGTGTCCATGATTTCACTGCAGCCAGCAAGTTGTTCAGAAGTTGGACAGATAAGTTGGTGTGTGTAAGGCGGCCGTCACACGCTGAGATATCTCTAGCGATATTGTAAGCGATCACGTGCACGCGCAATCGCTTACAATATCGCTCACATCGCTGGTGAGCTGTCACACAGACAGACTCACCAGCGATGTGGAGCCGCGATCTCGCTGGTAACTATGGTACACATCGGGTAACTAGGCGCCGCGCGTCGCTTAGTTACCCGACGTGTACCATAGTTACCATCTCCCAGCATAGACTCTGCGCTGGGAAATCGCTCATCATGGTGTTATACACCACGATGAGACAGATCGTCAAATCGCTCATCGCTAGATCTGAGAACCGGAGCTCAGATCAGCGATGTCACGATCAAGCGATTTACCATCGTAAATCGCTTGATTACATGCAACGATTTCTTGCCCGATATCGCTTAAGCGATCAAAAAGGAGATCGCTTAAACGATATCGGGCAAGAAATCGTTCCGTGTGACGGCCGCCTAAAGTGGCCATAAGAATCAGGTGTTTTCCTGATCTTCCAAATCAGGAAAAAAACACAAGTGTGAAAGGCCCCTAAGGGTATGTGCACACTGGGCGGGTTTTCGGCGGTTTACCTGTGTAAACCGCCGTTTTGCATACATTAGTTTTATTTAAATTTATGTTAATCCAAACCGACGTTTGGATTAACATTGAAACTAATGTAACCCGCCCAAGCCTGTGCACATACCGGCGGTTACCTAGCGTCATCCGTTGCTAACCCGCAGGTTTCCCAGCGGGTTAGCAAAGAATGACCATGTTCTAAAAACCGGCCGGTTCTGCAGCGGCTGCAAGCAGAATCATGTGCTGCTTCCAGCCGCTGCAGAATCTCCGCCGAGAACCCGCTGGGCAGCCGCCGGATACCGCCCGCACATACCCGCCAGGAAGCCGGTGGACGGCGCCGGAGCTTCCTGGCGGGACCCGCCAGCTGCCGCCGACAAACACGCCGGGTAAGTGTGAACTTACCCTAAGCCTCTTCTGCAGCTCTGTGGTGCATGTTGCCACAGAGCTGTAGAAGCGGCTATGATTCCGGACATTAAGGGGTTAATAATACTGTGCTACATGGCCCCAGGGAGTGCCCACAGTCCCCTGGATCCATGTAGCACATTACATTTTCACCGCAGGGGTTAAAGCAGTTAGTTAACAGAAGCCGCACATTGTCAGCTGTGCTACTTCCATTCATAAAAAGCCGGTGGCTACTGTAATGTTACAGTGCGCCGTGAACAATTGCCAACTTGTTTCATGAATAGGGAGGTCTCTGAGGTACTTAGGCTAAATGCGTACAGTACCTGACCCTGTCCAGCGTGCTGATCTCCTCAGCATTAATAACTATGGGCTGTGCACATTGAAACTCCAGTGTGCGGCCAATAGTTATTATTGCTGAGGAGATCAGCACGCTGGACAGGGTCAGGTACTGTACGCATTTAGCCTAAGTACCTCAGAGACCTCCCTATTCATGAAGCAAGTTAGCAATTGTTCATGGGGCACTGTAACATTACAGTAGTTTTTATGCATGGAAGTAGCAAAGCCGACAATGTGCGGCTTCTGTTAACTGACTGCTTTAACCCCTGCGGTGAAAATGTAATGTGCTACATGGATCCAGGGGACTGTGGGCACTCCCTGGGGCCATGTAGCACTATATTATTAACCCCTCCAACAACGGCTTCATAGCCGCTGTTGCTGCTGTGTGCCGACATGTAGCACACAGCTGGAGCAGTGGCTTTTACCTGTAAAATCACACACAGAACTAATAATTTTAAGTTTCTAAAACTATTTTACATACAATATTGTGCCAGTGCTGCTATCACAGCGCTGACACATTATTGTAAGGGCATTGCTCAGCATCGGATGGATAAAAGCTCCCTCCAATACTGGCGCGCTGCCAAAATGGATATTGTTAACTATATCCTTGTATGTGACAACGCACGAAAGATATATACATATCGTTCTGTACGAAATGTCTACCACGTGACTTTCTGTAAGGATATCGTTTAGGATAGCCTTGCGTGTAACACCACCATAAGAGTTAAAAGGTTAATTTGAGGCTAGGCACTTTTCTTCGACCTATTATTGTGTTTTTTTCCTATTTCCTGGTCTTATGAAATTTCGTTTCAGTCATCAGGGGGAGAGGCTGCTGTTACCTCCTCAGCCCCATCCTGAAACGAAGCGTCACATTAGTATGCTATTTCAGGGCGGGCTGTGCATATAATGAAATACAATAGGGTCTTACCCAAATAATAGGATTAGGTAAAATCAGGGTGGCTAGTTTACCTTTTGTGGTTGTATTTCACACAACCAGTTAAAAAAAAGCATCAAACAGCTGCCGAAGAATGCATGTACCAAAGGCAGTTGCATAGAGACTAATGTGGTACAGCGCTGGCTGCCTTGCTGGTGTCGGTGCTGGGATTTGTGGTTCCACGACTCAGGTTAGGATTACATGTGCTATGATGCAGGTTTGAAAGCCCGGGGAGTGTCTGTCAAACCTGGATCCACCTGTGGGCGTGACACATCAGGCTTAAGCAGACTCCCTCCTGGTTACATGGGCTATGACATCAGAACAGGTCCTTCACACAGGAAATGGAGAGCCTGATGATCTGAAGGAGATGTTTGCCAGAACCTCTGATAGGTCAGGAGACCTTGGGAAGCCAGATTCATCCCGGGGCTCAGGGAGCCCAAACTTGGTCGGAGCACAGTATGTGAACCTCCAGGAGAAGGAGGTCTCTCACCTAGGCCTAAGGTCAGTGATTCCCTCCTATGGACTAATCAAGATATGTGTGTGCTATATCAGCCATTGGGACAGTCGGAAGAGACATGGTTATGTGCTATGTGCAGTTTATGAACTGTTGAACTTTGCTGAACTTTAAAACACGGTTGTCTGCTCTGTTTTCCCGCTGCCAAGCAGTCCCCTTGGTGTGTGCGACACCACACTGAATATAATGGTGAAAAACATATATGTATTAAATCTAGTATTTTAAATGCAGATGGCTTTATTCTACATGTTTCAAAGTTAATTCCTCACTTCTTCCTCAGGAATACCACCGGTAAACTTTACTTTTTTTGTAAAAAAAATCCTACAGCAGCACAGATTTTTTAACCATCGCATTCAGTCCCTATGCAACTGACTGATGTCGCCATTTGCATAGTCATAAGCCGATATCAATATACCAGTGGTGCAGGAGATAAGCACTGCCCTGCAGGTGACGTTAGTGTTAGGTTCTGGTTTATGACTATGCGTAAACTGCTCAGCAGAGACCAGTGATGTCACCTGTGGCGCGGTGCTGATGCTGATATACTGACACTTTTCTGATGTCAGCTTATCACTACCAACATCAGTCAGGAACAGCACGATAGCAGAGGGGGCGAGACACTGCTTGGGGAGGGCTGAGACAGCGCACACCGGGGAGAGGGAAGGAGGTGGGCTGGAGACCCCTGTGTACATAACATTGACAGTACCGCCCCTAAAACCAGTGTCATTTGTGTGATGCTTTGTTTCAGGGAAGGGCAGAGGCTGAGGAAGCGACTGTGGCCCCTCTCCCTGCTCGACGACTTTAGGTGTAACAAAGCACTTATAGGAAAATCATCAGACCAGGAAATAGGAAAAAAACACGGTAGCTGTTAGATTTGTAGGGAAGGTAGAGAATTTTTAAAGCAAGTACAAGTGCATCTCAATGAATTAGAATATCTTGAAAAAGTTAATTAATTTGAGTAATTTACTACAAAAAGTGAAATGCATATATTATATGGAGTTATTACAAACAAAGTGATCTATCTCAAATGTTTATTTATGTTAATGTTGATGATTATGGCTTACAGTCAATGAAAGGTCATTATCTCAGAAAATTAATGTAGGGAGGATGAAGGGTCTGAGAGATAAAATATTACCTAAATAGGTATCAGAGGCTTCACCTTGTGTGGTTGTGAGAGTCACAACCACTACAAAAGCATATCACGGCTGCTGGTGCATATAGAGTAGGGAGGAGTGACGGGTTAAAAGCCGCTCTGCTGTATTCCACAAGTCATCAAAGGTTGAATATAATACTGATTTATTAGTCAATGCATTTCAGGGCTACTTGGCCCCTTCCTCAGGACAGATCAATATCGTGTTGCCATGCTTCAGGGTGTTTTAGGGAGGCCTGCAAAGCGTTGACTTATAAATATATATTATATTCACCCTTTGATATCTCATGGAATAAGGCAGGGTGGTTTTTAACCCTTCATCCTCTCTACTTTAATTGTTTGAGATAATGACCTTTGGGTTTTCAATGGCTGTAAAGCATAATCATCAACATTAACAGGAATAAATACTTGAAATAGATCACTCTATTTGTAATACCTCTATATACTGTAATATATATGTTTCACTTTTTGAATTGATTTACTGAAAAAAAATTACTTTTTGATTATATTCTGTATATTAGAAATAATATTAGATTATAGGAATAAATTTGACAGGAAGTTAAGGAAAAAAATGCTTGGACTTGAACTAACCCTTTAAATACAGCTACTAGTGCATCTCAATAAATTAGAATATTATCAAAAAGTGAATTTATTTCAGTAATTGAATACATTACCAAACAAGCACGCCCGCCACGTAAGCTCTCCTGCTCCCACCTGCTAACCCTCTGCCTACTCCTCCCCCTTGCAGGTGACATCTCCCCCAATCCTGGCCCCCACCCCACCACATCCCCACAACCACCTTCATCCCACACCCACGACCCATCGCCAACCCTTGCAACCTCACCACCACTAACCCTCGCAACCCCACCAACCTTAGACCTATTCCCCCAACCCCACACCTCCCCCATTGTTCTACCTGGCGCACTCTGGAATACCCCCTCAGTGTGCAATAAACTCCCAGACATCCACAAACTCTTTATCTCCAAAAAACTATCATTCCTTGGCATCACCGAGACCTGGCTCACCCCCTCCGACACGGCCTCCCCCGCTGCACTATCGTACGGCGGTCTGAGCCTGTCCCACACCCCCCATCCCTCTGGCAAACACAGCGGTGGTGTCGGCATATTCTTGTCCAACTCCTGCACCTTCAGCCCTATTCCCCCGCCCCCCTCCGTCACTGCCCCCTCCTTCGAAGCCTACTCAGTCCGAATCTTTTTCCCCTGCAACCTCCAGCTAGCCATCATCTACCGCCCCACTGGACCCATCGCCTCCTTCCTTGACCACTTCACCACCTGGCTACTTCACTTCCTCTCTGCTGACATCCCCACCATCATCATGGGCGACTTCAATATCCCCATTGACACTCCCCGCCCAGCCGCCTCCAACCTTCTTTCCCTTACCACTTCCCTAGGGCTCTCCCAATGGTCCTCCTCTCCCACCCACGAACAAGGCCACACGCTTGACCTCATCATTACCCGCCTCTGCTCCCTCTCCAACCTCACAACCTCGGAACTCCCCCTATCTGACCACCATCTCTTGACCTTCTCCGCCCTCTCTTCCCCTGCCACGCTACCCCCTCCCCGCAAACTTGATCACCCTCGCCGAAACCTAAGAGATCTTGATCTTCCTTTATTCTCCAAATCCCTCCTCCCTCTCACCGACATACTCTCCGCTGGTGACATAGACACTGCCACCACCCTATACAACACCACAATAACGAACGCCCTCGACCTAGCCGCCCCCTCACATTCCATGCTCCACGCACCAACAGGCAACCTTGGCATACAACCCTCACTAAAAACCTAAGACGGGCGTCCAGGGTCACCGAGAGGAGATGGAAAAAGTCCCGCACCTCCGAGCACTTTGCTCTGTTCAAACAATCCCTCACTGACTTCAAGACGGCACTTGCTACTGCCAAGCAAGCCATCTTCTCATCCCTAATAACCTCTCTGTCCCGCAACCCCAACAGCTCTTCAAAACTTTCAACTCCTTACTCCGCCCGCCCGCTCCTCCCCCCTCTCCCCTCATCTCCGCTGAAGACTTTGCGACCTTCTTCAAGGAGAAGATCAACAAGATCAGAAACAGCTTTGGCCCACTTTCCCCACAACTCCCCCTTTCACCTACACTGCCCTCCTCCTCCATTAGCCACTTCCCCCCCATAACTAAAGACCAACTCTCCTGTCGAAATCACACCTCACCACCAGCGCCCATGACCCGCTCCCATCCCACCTCATTCCCAACCACACCTCCATTTTCATCCCAGCCCTCACCCACCTCTTCAACCTATCACTTACCACTGGCGCCTTCCCCTCGGCCTTCAAACGCCCTAATCATGCCCATCCTTAAAAAACCCTCTCTCGACCCTACCTCTGTCGCCAACTATCACCCCATATCTCTTCTCCCATTCGCCTAAAAGCTACTCAAACAGCACGTCCACTCTGAACTGTCCTCTCACCTCTCCTCCTGCTCCCACTTCGACCGCCTACAGTCCACCTTCCGACCCCTCCACTCCACCGAAACAGCCCTGACCAAAGTCACCAACGACCTACTTGCCGCCAAGAACAAACGCCACTACTCCATTCTCCTCCTTCTCGACCTGTCCGCCGCCTTCGACACGGTTGACCATTCCCTTCTTCTCCGGATCCTGGAAACCCTCGACATCACCCACCTTGCCCTCTGTTGGATCTCCTCATACCTAGCAGACCGGACCTTCAGTGTCTCCCACACCTCCTCCTCACCCTACCCCCTTTCTGTCGGAGTTCCCCAAGGTTCGGTCCTGGGACCACTACTTTTCTCCATATACACTCTCGGCCTAGGGCAACTCATTGAGTCCCACGGCCTCCAGTACCACCTCTATGCTGACGACACCCAAATCTACTTGTCCGGCCCCATAATACATTGTCACGGGTGGCACGGATGACAGGGTAGAGGCCACGCGCAGACGGTCCCAGCGTTTGGCCAATCAGCCATAAGGTTTGAGGACGGTCCGTCTTTCAGGGGCATTTACCTTCTGTGTAGATAAAGAGAAGGTATGATAAGATCTCCCTATCATGGGAGGACGGCTGGGAAGGTCTTGTGCTCGGTCTGGTTTCTACACCAGTATTCTGGGTCTCTAGGACCCAGCAGGTTCTTCCCTCCTGTATAAGGAGTTTCATTGCCCTCCCTCGGTGCAGGTGATATTTCCTTGTGGACTCATTATCCTTGCTCCAAGCAGAAGCTGAGATTGTGGAGGTTGCTGTGCTCTGCTGCAAGATAAGTGTTTTCTTTCCCCATTGTCTGTTTTCCTTGTGTTGTCTTTAGTTGTTAGTGGAGGGGTCTAGTGAACCTCTCCATCTGATCCTTAGATAAGGTAGTGCTAGGATCAGAGAGGGACGAGGTTCGTGGTCGGCGACAGTTGAGGAAACTGTATAGGGACGTCAGGGCAGACAGGGTCAGCCCCAGGAAGACTAGGGGTCACCCTCTCCCTCTTGTGCCCATAGCTTTAGGGACTCCTTATCCCCCCCCGTCGTTGTCCTACGCTGGGTGTCTCTCCCGCTCCCAGCGTGACATACATACAAGAGAAAGGAGCGTGTATGATGGATTGGGATCAGAGCCAAATGTAAATAGCAAATAAGTTTATTAGTTCATCAATGAGGTAGCAAAAAAGTACACACAGTTAAAAACAAGTAAAAAGCAGTATTCTGCTAAATTGAAGGGGACACCTTCACCACAGCTTTATCAGATATAGGACTGCACAAGTCAACAAGGTATAGGATAAAAGGATCTCTCAGCAAATGCAGGTTGGGATTTCCCTAAATACAGATCATAAAGTGCAAAGGAGTGCAAAAATAATACACTGATCAGAAGATCTCAATAAATACATGTCTTCATGAAACAGGGAGCCCAAACAACCTGTATGGAACAAGCAAAATGAGAGACCTTAAGAAATACACAATAAGCAATAAGCAGATTTACTTGTCCGGCCCCGACATCACCTCCCTAGTCTCCAAAATCCCACAATGCCTTTCCACCATCTCATCCTTTTTCTCTGCTCGCTTCCTTATACTCAACATGGACAAAACTGAATTCATAGTCTTCCCCCCAAGAAATTCCCCCCCACTTCCCAACCTATCCATCTGTGTCAATGACTGCGCCCTCTCCCCAGTCTCCCAAGCCAAGTGCCTCGGGGTAATCCTTGACTCCTCCCTATCCTTCAAGCCCCACATCGAAGCCATCTCCACATCCCTCCGTCTCCAGCTTAGAAATATCTCACGGATCCGCTCCTTCCTTACCCACGACACTGCTAAAACACTTATTCATGCCCTCATCATCTCCCGCCTTGACTACTGCAACCTCCTTCTCACTGGCCTCCCATCCAACTCCCTCACACCTCTCCAATCTATCATCAGTTCCGCTGCCCGACTAATCCATCTGTCCTCCCGCTACTCCCCTGTCTCCCCCCTCTGCCAAGCCCTTCACTGGCTCCCCGCCTCCAAGAGATCCCAGTTCAAAACACTAACCATGGCATACAAAGCGATACACAACCTGTCCCCACCATACATCTCCGCCCTGGTCTCCCGATACCTACCCTCACGCAACCTCCGTTCCTGCCAAGAACTCCTTATTGTAATTGTGCTTGTCTCCCCTATCCTCATGTAAAGCGCTATGGAACCTAATGGTGCTATATAAATAAATAATAATAATAACATAAAGTAAAACGCATATATTATATACAGTCACTATAAACAGAGTGATCTATTTCAAGTGTTTATTTCAGTAAATGTTGATGATTATGGCTTACAGCCAATGAAAACCTGAAGGTCATTATCTCAGAAAATTAAAGTAAAGAGAATAATGGGTTAAAAACCACGCTGCCGTATTCCATGAGACGTCAATGGGTGAATATAACATTGATTTATTAGTCAAAGTGTTTCAGGGCTCCCAGAAACACTGAAACATGGCAATATGACATTGATTTTTGATGATATTCGAATTTATTGAGATACACTAGTATATCCAGTCTAGGCTATGATCCTGAGGCAGAATTCACACATTTGTGTGTCATGGTGCAGGTAAGGACCATCATTTACAGAATGTCCACAGTCACTTGACCCCAACTCGACAGACTTATAGATATATTTGAGACTATTGAGTTTGGGTCAGAAGTCTGTGCCGGATGATGTAACTTGGTGAATTAACTTATTTAGGTTAAAGCCGGATATGTGAATCAGCCGCAGATGTATGTACATATTGCTCAGCTAGTTTGCTGCAATGCTTTATTTTGCAAATCATGTTGTTTAGAGCATTACATCAACTGGATATAATTATATTCAGGTCTCCACTACGAGTAGAACTAGCTATACATCTGTTTCCAGACTCTGAATATAAACTAAAATTCAAGGACAAATTATATTAGAAAGTTGTATATATCAACTAAGCATCAAGTATCGCACACCTGTCCTATTCATTAGGGATCAAATTGCATCTTTTGTTTAGTCGAGTAAGAGGGGGAAGCAACAAGAGCGAGAAAAAGGCAAAAAACATAAAAAGGAACCGCTGATTTCATAAAAGTCATATGACGGCCTGAAATAGTGCTGCTCCTATTCCGCATGTACACTCAGCACAGCTTATCCTGATATGTTACCCAAGGCTATGTACCCATGATGCGTGTATATCGCGGGTTTTGCCGCGATTTTAATGCACATATGCTGCAGGTCTGTCCCAACTCTGCAGCAGTGTAAATTGTAAGCAAAGCCAGTGTAAACACTGCAGACCTGTCCCAATGCTGCGGGATTTCCTACAATGGAAATATTGCGTTGCTTATAGTGAGTAAATAAGCAAGATGTCTATTCTTGTAGTGTATTTTCCCGCACCAACGCACCAATTTCCCATTTCCATCTTGCCCTGGGCTAGACCCCCGCCTCACAAGAAGGGCTTGTACCCTATGTTAATGTGTGGTAATAAGTTATTGTGAGCATGATTATAATATGGGAGCACCTGGTGAGGGGCTGCATGAGTGGTTTTAAACCACTACTTTATCAGAATCAATGATTGAAGTCTTGTTGGCATTTGCCAGCACAGTGGGACTTCTATGTCGGTTCTACACACAGAACTGTCAAAAGCAGCTTAGGAGCAGGAGATATGCCACTTCTGTGCTTAGAGAACTGTCAGAAGTGGCGTAGATCCTGATTATCTACATCTGCTTATGACGTCCTTCCAACATCCAACATTTCTAGCTAAACAGTCTTGCTTTTTAGGTGTCTGCCTTCAAGTTTCTAGTTAGTCAACTTGTTCTCAGCACACACCTCATTCTTTGCAGATAAGGTAACTCATCACTGCAAGCAGGTAACCAGTTTGCTTATTCATCGCTGCTGTCTTATTACTTTGCAGCAAGCATTTGACTCTGTGAACCCTCTGTCTTCTGCAAGCATACTATTCTGCCATAAGCCATATGTCTGCTGCAATTCCCTGACTGCAAACGACTGTGTCCACTTGTCCTCCTGGTCCTGACTGAGACATGTCGTTTTTACCTCCTAACCTATCCCTACTTGTCCCTGCACCTTCCTAGTACATCCCTAATCATCCTTATCTGACCTAACACTGTCCTATAAAGGCTGTGAAAATGACTTTGATTCTTAAATTTTCACTACGGTCTGTAGTCTGACTAGGCGGTGTCAAGGACTCCATCTTTCCCCCTCACTGCTGTTATCACACTCCCTGGGCATAAGAATTCATCCTCCAGCGCACTCCTGATTTGAAATTCCCACCTCATTCTTCTGGGTATGATGCACTGGCTAGACGTCATTTCTGGTCCGGTGCATTATGGGGCTGTAAAGGATGACTCCAGAGCATGCGCAGTGCGCATATAGAAGCTGCGCTGCACACTCGATAATCACCCACAATGCACAGGACCGGAAATGATGTTCGGCCGACACGTCATGCCCAGAAGAAGGAGGCGGGAATTTCAAATCAGGAGCGTGCTAGAGAATGAATGATTGTGCCCACCGGGGCGTGAAAACAGCAGCAAGGAAGGGGGGAAGGAGCCCTGAAGAACGCTCAGTTAGGCTACAGACTATAGCAGGGGTCTCAAACTCGCGGCCCGAGGGCCGCATGCGGCCCCTAGGGCTTCACTATGCGGCCCGCGGCACCTTGGACAACTTAATGATGCATCGCCCCAGTGCAGGGGGCCGCTGCAGTCCCCACTGTGTGATGACTTCTGTCTGTGGCACTAACAAACTCTGCCACTCAGCAAGATCAATGCAAGCTGCCAGCCAATGAGAGGTCCGCAGCTGATTGCGGAATATGACGTCACATGCGGGCCTCTGGCTGGCAGATTGCATTGATCTTGCTGACCAACAGAGCTTGTCTGAGTGGCGGCTGGAGGAAGTCATAGCCCAGCGGGGACCGTGGCGGCTCCCTGCACAGGAGTGATGCATCATTAAAGTGAGAAAAGTGTGAGTGTGGGTGTGTGAGTATGTGAGTGAGGTATAAGAAAGTGTATGTGAGGTTTGTGTGAGTTTCAGTGTGTGTGAGTGTGTGTATGAGGATGTGTGTGGGTTTGTGTGTGGGTTTGTGTGTGTGTGTAGATTTGTGTGTGTGTAGGTTTGTGTGTGAGTGTGAATGAGTGTGTAAAAAGAAGGTAAAACAGGATGGGGGGCATCACTATAAATGTAGATCAGGATGGGGGACATCAGTACAGTATTTTTCCATGTGTGGCCCACCAGCCCAGCCGAGTTTGAGACCCCTGGACTATAGTCTGGATGCTGCATTGGCATACGAAAATGTAAGTATCAAAGTAGGTTGGGAGGTAAAAACGATCTGACAGGTTCCCTTTATGGTCCCTTTACACGCTGCCACAGGAAGCTAAAAACCGGCAGGCATCGGACACAATTGTGCCTGATACCTTGAAAAGACTACGATGTGGTGGCGTGTAATTCAGGACTTTCCTTCCTGTGTCTTCGGATACCTGTGTCTGTGCCGTGCACAAAAACAAGAAGGCATAATCACTATGGTGGCGGCGTGTATCGGGGCACAGGCAAGGTATTTGCGTGGCCTAGGGAAAACCCAGGGGCGTTCCACAGCATCATGGTTACCACGCCCCATCAGCTATCATTGGTGGCGGCTACTGTGTAACCATTGGCTGTCCCTGCACAGGGCGCCATATTCAGCGAGCTGACCAGTCACACTCCACATTTGCAATAGCATCATGTATTAGCCAGCCTTCCTGCGCAGGCTGGCCAATCATGATGCTATTGGATTTTCCAATCACTGTACGAGCGTCGCGTAATACACAACTCTGGCACGCCTATGTACTTACACGCAATATGTACGCCCATATTCCCTTGTGGTAGCGGCGTGTAAATCAGGGAAGGTGCTCCACAGAAGGTAACCCGCGGCACCCGTCGGCACTTCCAGGGAATGCAAATACCTTCTGTGGAGCACTTTGTAGCGGCGTGTATATGAGGCACCAGGGATCGTTAGGCACCGATGCAAACGAGCGCGTGCACGTGCGATGCCTGCCTGTTGCTGCCCTCTGTGGCGGCGTGTAAAGGTACCATTAAGGTACCTTTACACGCGGCAACTTTTCTAGGAATTTCACTGGCAACTTACTGGTTGCAGTGAAATCATGGACACATTGTTCTATCTTGTTGCTGTGTACAAACGGAACAATGTGTCCCTGATTTCACTGCAACCAGTAAGTTGCCAGTGAAATTCCTAGAAAAGTTGCAGCGTGTAAAGGTACCAAGGGATGCAAGAGTGCTAAATAGGAAGCCACAAAAAAGAATATTGGTAGTATTCTAACCTGGAGATAATAGGTGTATGCACTAATACGTTTGTTGATTAAAGGTTAAGACAATAGCAGAGACTGTAGAGTAAACTTTACTAAAGCTTTACAGGCAGATTATTATTGTATCACTGTTGATTGAAAAGTAGATTAAAGGCTACACCTAGCTCTTTGTTTGATTTTCAACTACCTGTACACAATAAATTCTTATTTTTGATCACATGGTTTTCAAGAGGATCCAAATATAGCATAATTTATATTAATGAAAGCTGGGCATTTAATCAAAGATATCAAGAATAATACGTATAATCTATTTCTGTCATCTTAACTATTAATCATATATTCCTGAGAAAAAAGACACAAGCTGCAAAAAGCTCTAGTTGTTAGGTGGTAGCAAGCTAGAAAGGATCAGCGTGACCTGAACAGTGTTTGGCTGATCAATAATTCAGTACTCATTAACTACTCTGTGATGGTGGGTTTACACACACCAATCATTGTATCCAATCTCTGAACCAATCTCTGGTTGCAGTGAAATCATGGACACATAGTTCCATTTTGTGGCTGTGTACAACATGGAGCAATCTGTCCATGATTTCACTGCAACCAGAGATTGGTTCAGAGATTGGATACAATGATTGGTGTGTGTAAACCCACCATGACACTCATTTTAGCCTTTTACACACTAATCAAATAAAGTCCAAACTCTGTGTATACTTTTTCCTTGGTAGAAAGACTGATAGGGAAAGTATGAGTGTCATAGTTGTCTTAATGTACTGTAGGTTGTTAGTACAACTGAAGTCAAGAACATATTGTATTTATAGAGTGCATTTGGTAATAAATGAGCATGTTATATTTGTTGTAAGTGTATTTACAAAAAAAATTAAAGGAGGTTTCCAGAATTTCAACAACTTTTGCTCGTGTCCAGGAATGTGGTAAGACATCTTATCCAGAAGGTACTGTTTATTTGTACTACAGGCATGGCGTGCCGACCATGCAAGTGACATTGTTGCAGCAAATCATGGGTTTCATCATGGGTTGAATGTACAGCAAACAACTGCTGGTCTGCAAAGGATTGTCCTTTCCGGAGCAGTAGGAGCTGCAGACTGCAGCGGCTGGGGTACTGTGAGATAAGGACATGCTGTAACATCAAATCCCGCGTGATTGGCCCAGCCTAAATGCTGGAGATAGTGCGGTGTGTGATTATACATCGGAGGCCCACACTGTGGTGGTGCAGGGGTGCGCAACCACTAAAGGTGAGTGATCACCCCACCCCTCTCCCTAAAATCCTCCCTAGACTATCAGGTACACACAGAAGTGCCTCTGTATATCTTTTCTATTTCTTTGGGTCATAGGTAGCATTTCTCTTCCTCCAAACACGGCAAGTTGCGTTAAAGCCAAAGAGCTCAATTTTTGTCTCATCTGACTACAGCACCTCCTTCCAATCACTCTCAGAATCAACAAGATGTTCATTGGCAACCTTCAGATGGGCCTGCACATGTGCCTTCTTGAGCAATGGGACTTTGCAGGTACTGCAAGATTATAATCTATTACGGTGTAATGTGTTACCAATGGTTTTCTTGGTGACAGTGGTCCCAGCTGCCTTGAAATCATTAACAAGTTCCCCCCATGTAGGTTTAGGCTGATCTCTCACCTTCCTCATGATCCTGGATACCCCACGAGGTGAGATTTTGCATGGAGCCCCAGATCGATATGGATTGACACTCATTTTGTATTTCTTCCATTTTCTTACTATTGCACCAACTGTTGTCACTTTCTCACCTAGCATCTTACTAATGGTTTTGTAGTCCATTCCAGCCTTGTGCAAGTCTAGGATCTTTTCCATGACATCCTTATTAAACTCTTTGGTCTTGCCCATGTTGTAGAGGTTAGAGTCTGACTGATTAATTGAGTGTGTGGACAGGAGTCTTTTATACAGGTGACAATTTAAAGGTACCGTTACACAGAGACATCTCTGGAGACATTGCTTGCAAGTCACTGGTTGCAGTGAAATCATGGACACATTGTTCCATTTTGTGTCCGTGTACAAATGGAACAATGTGTCCATGATTTCACTGCAACCAGTGAGTTGCAAGCAATGTCTCCAGAGATGTCTCTGTGTGTGAGGGTACCTTTAGACAGCTGTCTTTAATGCAGTTAATGAGTTGATTAGGAGTGTCTAGCTGGTCTGTAGGAGCCAGAACTCCTAATGGTTGTCAGGGGATCAAATACCGTATATAAGCTGAGTTTTTCAGCCCAAAAATTGGGCTGAAAAGTCCCCCCCTCGGCTTATACACGGGTCAATGCGGTAACTCAGGCTGGAGGAGGCGGGGGGAGGCTGCTGTATGAGCGGCCCCGTCACGTGGGGCCGCTCATTATATATGCACTGCTTCCCCCTGTCAATCAGCGGCAGGGGGAAGCAGTGCATGTATGCCCCCAAATTCTGGCACTCGTCCCCCTCCGTTATAAGCACCCCCCCCCCCGGCTTCTTAAATTACCAATCCATCCCGGTATGCTCCGTCCTCGGCAGCATCCGGAGTCATGTGACCGGCCGGTTGCATGACGTCATCGCTACTGGCCGGGGACCCCGAATGCCGAATGCAGCAGAGGACGGGAGCAGTGGAGGACCTGCGCGGATCAGAAGACCAGGGATGGTAAGCAGCCGGGAGGGGATGCTTATAACGGAGGGGGACGAGTGCCAGCGTTTGGGGGCATATATAACTCACTGCTGGGGACTGTATATGCCTGTGGGGCTGCTGTATACCACTGGGGCTGCTATATACCTCTGGGGCTGCTGTATACACCACTGGGGTGCTGTACCCATGGGCTGCTGTATACTTCTGGGGCTGCTATATACCTGTGGGGCTGCTGTATACCTCTGGGGCTGCTGTATACACCACTTGGGGCTGCTGTATACCCACTGGGTGCTGTTCCTTGGGTGCTGATACACCTCTGGGGCTGCTGTATACCACTGGGGCTGCTGCATACACCACTGGGGCTGCTGTATACACCTCTGGGGCTGCTGTATACCACTGGGGCTGCTGTATACCACTGGGGCTGCAGTATACCACTGGGGCTGCTGTATATACCACTGGGGAGGCTGCTGTATATACCACTGGGGAGGCTGCTGTATATACCACTGGGGAGTCTGCTGTATATACCACTGGGGAGGCTGCTGTATACTACCACTGGGGCTGCTGTATATACCTCTGGGGCTGCTGTATGCTACCACTGGGGCTGCTGCTGTATATACCACTGGGGCTGCTGCTGTATACTACCGCTGGGGAGGCTGCTGAATACCACACTCCTGGGGGCTGTATACTTGTGCTGGGGTCCACCCTTGGCTTATACACGAGTCAATAGGTTTTCCCAGGTTTTGGGGGCAAAAGTAGGGGGGTCGGCTTATACACGGGTCGGCTTGTACACGAGTATATACTCTCTGCAAAATGAAAATACATTTATATAATTTAGACAATTTAATTTGTTGGATTTTATTTTTGATATTCTATCTCTCTCAATGTTAAAATTAACCTACCTTATAATTATAGACCGTCAGTGGGCAAACTTACAAAAACAGCAAGGGATCAAATACTTATTTCATTCACTTATACAGTGGTGTGAAAAAGTGATTGCCTCCTTCCTAATTTCTTATTATGTTGCATGTTTGTATGTTTGTTCCACTTAAATGATTCAAACCCATGAAACAAATTTAAACATTAGTAAAACCGAAAAAATGAGTGTACTAATCCCCAATGTAAAGGTACCAAGGAAGTCCACATCAGTGTTCAAAATGCAATATAGATTATTTAACACCAATCACATTGTGGACAACATGACAAACATTACATCTTGGTAACCAACATAACAACATGTGACCATGAACCATGAAAAAGACAGAGAGAAGAGAAGAAAAGGCAACACATAGATGAGAATTTAGTATACACCTGAGGTATATAAGGAGGGTAGCAGTCTAAAGTGCCTATAGAGACAGCCAAATTGTAAACAGGATACAAGATATAGGGTCTAAAAAAGTGTCAACCCTACAGCCCCTGGGTACAGATCCCCAATTCTAGGTTAAAGTGCTGTTGATGTCTCAAGTTATAAAGTTTGCTGCTTACCTACTCCTAAAACAGAAGTGGTGTGTCTCACAGATCACGTGTGTGCCAGGAAAGCCCCGACGCATGTTTCATGTCTGCTGCTTCCGGGGGCATGTCAAATATTATCAAATATTAAACAAAGATATCACAAGTAAACACAAAATTCAGAAATAAATGAAAGTTTTTATTATTGAGGGAAAAATAAATCCAAACCTACAGGGCCCTGTGTGAAAATATGATTGCCCCCTCCTTAAAATATAAATTAACTGTAGTTTATCACACCTTTGGGAAGCTGTGCAATTTTCCTAGCCACACCCTTTGCCTGATTACTGCCACGCATGTTCTCAATCAAGAAATCACTGAAATAGGACCTGCCTTAGAAATTGAAGTAGACCAAAAGATCCTCTAAGCTGGTCATCATGCTGCGTTCCAGAAACTCAGGAACAAATTAGAAACAAAGTAATTGAGATCTATCAGTGGAAAAGGTTATAAAGCCATTTCTAAAGCTTTGGGACTACAGCAAAGCACAGTGAGAGCCAATATCCAAAATGGCGAAAACATGGAACACTGGTGAACCTTCCTAGGAGTGGCCGGCTGACCACATTTACCCCAACAGAGCAGCCACAACTCTTCCAAGAGGTTACAAAAGACCCCACAATAACACCCAAAGATCTGCAGGCTTCACTTATCTCAGTTAAGGTCAGTGTTCATGACTCCTTCATAAGGAAGAGACTGGGCAAAAATGGCCTGCATGGCAGAGTTCCAAAAGTTCCACTGCTTAGCAAAAAGAACATAAGCTCATCTCAGTTTGGCCAGAAAACATCTTAATGATCCTCAAGATTTTTGGGAGAATACTCTGTGGACTTATGAGTCAAAAGTTGAACTTTTTGGAAGGTGTATGTTCCATTACATTTGTCGTACAAGTAACACAGCATTTCAGAAAATGAACATAAAATATAAATAGCAACATGAAAGTATAAAATCAATTATTTAGATATGTAAACTGCGTAATGAAAACAAAAGTCCAAATGCCAAGATTACGTTTTTTTGTCGCCACAACATTGCAATAGCAGGCGATCAAAACATTGCATCTACCCAAAAGTGGTATCATTAGAAACGTCAGCTCAAGACCAAAATACAAAAAGTAAGCTGTCACACAGCCCCAATCCCAAAAAATTAGAATAATACAGGTCGTGGAAAATGGCGCAAAAGAGCAATTATTTTTCTTTAAAACTACTAATAACAGTATTAGTAAGAAGTATTTTATTTTTGTCTGTTTTTCTTATTGTTTTATTGTGTTTCATTGTTGAATTGTTGCACTAGCAATCATAGAAGCTAAAAGATGGTGATTATTGGGTTACGGATACAGGAGAGAGACATTGGGAGGTGCTAGGACATCTGGGTTATGCTATGTTTATTTGATTTGTATTTACTAATTATGGAAAGGCCTTCTGACTGTATACAAAAGTATCATACATTAGGATTGAACCCATGTGAACTGTGTTGTTGCCAATAAAAATTTATGTTATAAAAAAGTACACATATTTGGTATCATACCAACATGTTAGTTTTACCATATATTGAACATGGTGCATAAAAAAAATATCAAACATCTAATTGCACTTTTTTAGCAATTTCACCGTTACTTGGAACTTTTTCCCATTTTCCAGTACACTATATGGTAAAATAAATGATTTTACTCAAAAGTACAACTCGTCTCACAAAAAATAAGCCCTCATATGGCTATATTGATAGAAAAATAAAAACGTTATGGCTCTTGGAAGAGGAGTAGGGAAAAATGGAAAACGGAAAACAGAAAATCGCCCAGGGGTGAAGGGGTTATAAAATATTATAAACACATACTTCCACTAAAGGGTTCCTTTTCTATCTGCTTGGACATGCTGTGACTCGATCCACTATAATTATTATTTTTATTTAGTTATATAGCACCATTAATTCCATGGTGCTGTACATGAGAAGGGGTTACATACAAAATACAGATATAGGTTACAGTGAACAAATTAACAATAGAAGAATGGTACATAGGGGAGAGAACCCTGCCCTTGTGGGCTTTCATTCTATAGCATGATGGGAAGTAGACAGAAGGTTGGGAGTTGTGGCAGCTCCAGTGGTGGTGAGACGGCTGCGCAGAGGAGGTGGTGGTGAGGTGGCGTCTTCAGTGGTGGTGGTGGTAAGGCGACCACTCCGGTAAAGGTGGTTGTGAAGCGCAGTGGCGCACCCAGAAATTTCCCAAGGTAGGGGTCCAAGAAACACACACTGGCCCTGAAAGGGGGGTGTCACATCCCCAGCCGGGTTCCGAGGGGCAAAGCCCCCGGTGGGGGGGGTTTGGGGGAGCGAAGCCCCCCTAAAAGCAGCCTCTTTTGTGGGCCCTTGGGTGCTGTGTAATTGTTCCTGTCTCCTGACATAGGGGCCCAGCTCCTTGTGTACTGCACCACTTCTCAGGGCCGTCCAAAGGGGGGGGTCCAGACACGTAGGTCCCCCCCCTTGGGTGCGCCTATGGTGAAGCGCCAGCTCCGGTAGCAGTAGGGTCATTGCAGGTTGTAAGCTTTCCTGAAGAGATGAGTTTTAAGGTTCCACCTGAAGGATCTGAGCATTCCAGAGGATAGGTGATATTCGTGAGAAGTGTTGGAGGCAAATGGGTGAGGAACAAATCAGTGTGGAAAAGAGGAGGAAGTCTTGGGAGGACCAGAGATTATGTGAGGGAACATAATGGGAGATTTGTTTGGAGATATATGGAGGGGACAGATTATGGATGGCTTTGTAGGTCAGTGTTAGTAGCTAGAACTGGATTTGTTGGAGAATCTGGGAGCCAGTGAAGAGATTTGCAGAGAAGCAGCACTGAGGACAGATTGGAGAGGTGCAAATGTGTTAGCAGGGAGGCCACAGAGGAGGATGTTACAGTAATCAAGTCGGGAGATCATGACAGCATGTACAAGCATTTTAGTAGACTGAGGGTTGAGGAAAGGACGGATTCTGGAAATATTTTTGAGTTAGAAGCAAAAGGAAGTGGCAAAAGTTTGGATGTTTGAAGGACAGAGCAGAATCAAGGGTTACTCCGAAGCAGCAGATTTCAGGTGCAGGTGAGAGTGTGATGCCATTAACTCAGATAGATAGATCAGGTAGGGAAAATACATGATATGGAGAAAAGATAATAAGTTCTGATTTGTCCACATTGAGTTTTAGAAAACGAGAGGAGAAGAAGGAGGATAAGACTGATAAACACTCTGGGATTCTGGACAGCAGCGTTGTAATGTCTGGGCCAGAGAGGTAGATCTGAGTGTCATCAGTGTACAGGTGATACTGGAAGCCATGGGACTTTATGAGTTGTCCTAGGCCAAGGGTATAAATGGAGAAGAGTAGGGGTCCCAGGACAGAGCTTTGTGGGACTTCAACAGAGAGAGGGCAGGATGAGGAGTAAGTGTAGGAGTGGGAAACCCACTGTAATGGGTATGCTTTGTAACACATACAAGTGATAGGCATGAGGGGATCTGATATAGTATGTTTTGATCATTGTCCTGTAGTAACAGATTACTTCTTATATGCATGCACACTTTATGTTGACCCTGATAATAACCTCTATCCCCATGCCAGTACTTCACCTTTTATGTATAGCTTTATGCACATAATACAGCGATGTCTGTTAAATGGAATTACTGTATGCGTAGTGTCTATACATTGATTGTTGTTGTCACGCCAATTTCATCAAATGTTTCTGTAAAAAAAATATAAGTGGACTGATCACCTGTATGTCCAACTCACTTCTCTTTTATATGCCACAACCACTGATAGTATTTATGATCAATAACATTTGTTTTTACTTGCATAATTTTTCTCCACGTTTATTATGGTTTATAGAGTATCCAAGGCCAGGGACGGACTCAAGCACAGTCTCTGGGATAGCGGACACAGTTACTGATATAGCGCGGCACAGTCTATGGTATAGGCAGATGCCAGAGGGACGGACATAGCAGACAGAATGGCAGGAGCAGATGGGTACAGGGGCACGGAAGGTGCAGTCAGGTATGTGAAGGCAATGTGCAAGGGGCAGACGGGACCTGACAATTAGCTAGAACACTAACTAAAGGTGTTGATCAGGCACCTCCTCTAATGACCATAGGCTGAGAGGCACTTCCTGGTAATGGCGCACTGGCCCTTTAAGTACAGGGAACGAGCATGGGTACATGCCCTAAGCGCACACCCGATAGACCTGTGTAGATGGTACAGGCTCTGGGAGAGCGAGGCTGCAGAGGGACACGTGGACGGCTGAGGAGGTTGGAGGAGGCGTGCGGCTGTGCCACGGCAGGGTGTAAGCCAGAGTTCCTGCTGCAGGGAGGCAGCATAGCACGGGGACGTCAGTGTTACAATTTGTTGTTTTATTCGTGAGAAAAAAATAAATGTTCTATTTTTCTTTGGAAAGCAATCAGCGGTTAACCTATTGCTTTTCTAAAGCTCATAATGAGCCAGTAATCCTAGTGTCCCAGCTCTCAGTCCCCACAAAGCAGAATAACAATGTATTATATAACTTTAACTAGTCACATGAACCAGCTAATTGCTTTTTTCTTTCATGATCAACAAAGTAGACACTGAAGGGCTTTTATGGACAGCTCTATTTGTGTATCCACAACACTTCATGTCATGTGCTTAAATCAGATTTCTGCCTACTTTTCCATCAAAACTTCTTTATGGGTTTTGAAGGTTCCTCAGAATATATAACTGTGTTGTTATAATAAATTACTAAGTTCACATTTATACTGTTCTACTTTTAAACAATATTGTTTAAAGAGGACCTTTCACCAAATTTTTCATGAAGAACTCACACAATATAATAGTGGCTGCAGAGCAGAATAAAAAGTTTATTTTTTTATTTTGCATCTCTGTTGTGGATATATTAGCAATGGAAGTATTTGGCATCCTATGACTGACAGGTGGCATATGCTACAAATGTTCCTCTAAACTGACTGGTCATGTGGGACAGAAGACGACTCTTCTCATCTCACGGCATAGCTGGTGGCCAACTCTGTGAAAGGATGTTGTGGACTTTGTTTCAGCCTGACCTTCGTGTGCCTCCAATCCAAGATCCTTAAAAAGCTTCCCACTGGGCGACTGCAGCAACTACTGGCTGTCCTCCCCTCGGCAGCACATCTTGATGTACTTCATCACTGATCTACCAATGCTCTAGGGCTGCTCTGTCATCTGGGTATTAGTGGACAGATTCTCTAGGATGGCTCAATTCAATTCACTGTCCGGTTTCCTTCCACGCCCAATCTTGCGGAACACCTCATCCAGCAAATCTTCTGCATGTTTCTACCCCTACACATCCTAATTCTGGAGGGCTACCTGTAAGTTCCTGGATGTCACCTTGGACTTCTCGTCAGCCTACCATCTGCAGTCCAATGGCCAAGTGGAGTGGGTGAATCAGATCCTGACGAATTTCCTTCGTCAATGAACATAAGAGTGACTGGGTTAAACTTTTACCTTTAAGTGTTTTCATACAATAGTCATGTGTAGTGAATCTGAACTCTGTATAACCCCACCCACACCACTGTATACCGTGTGCATAGGTAGATAGATACCAAACAATGGTGCTGACAAGGTTATGCAAAGCTTATGAATATGTTTACTGCCATGTAGTTCTTCATATTCATAAGCTTTGTCTCCTGCAAGTAAAAGTGATTTCATAAAAACTACAGCATGTAGACGAGTAAGCGTAACATCACTGGAATCAGAGTCTCAGTCTCTATATCATACTGCTCTCAGATAAGGCAAAAAAACTGGTGACATTCCCTTTAACTGAATTGCCATAACATAGGGGGAAGTTAGTTTCTCCTACATCAAATATGTGTAGTGTTCATTGTAATGACTACAGTTTTAAATGCACTGTGAATTATTGAATATATTTACCCTGAACTCTGCAGAATACAGGTTTCCATTTATAATAACTACAATTAAAAAAAGCATAAGAATTAGGTTACTTCATATTTGATATTGAATGAAAAAGATCAGCCTCCTTTCCCCTCTGGCACTTGTCAATTTACAGTTATGGCCCAAAGTGTTGGCACCCTTGAAGTTGTTGCAGAAAATGAAGTATTTCTCCCAGAATATTATTGTAATTACACGTTTTGTTATATATATTTATTTCCTTTGTGTGTACTGGAAAAACACAAAGAGAGAAAAAAGGCAAATCTAATATATAAAGCTGAATGTGTGTGTGTGTATATCCGGGATTGGCATCTACACCGTCGCAACTACAGCCACTAAATTTTGCACAGTCACACATCTGGACCCCGAGAGCGTCATAGGCTATGTTGTGAGGCGAAATTTTAACCCTGCGCATTCCAGTTCACCAAACAATTTTGCCCCTATCTACATAATGGGGAAAAAGTGAATGGAAAAGTGTTGGAGGAAAATCGACAGCTGTCAGCTATAGCCACAAAATTTTGCACAGTCACACGTCTGGACCCCGAGAGCGTCATAAGCTATGTTGTGAGGTGAAATTTTAACCCCGCGCTTTCCAATTCACCAAACAATTTTGCCCCTATCTACATAATGGGGAAAAAGTGACAGTTACCAGTTAAAAGTTGTGAATGAGAGGGGCTTAATGATAGCGCCAAAGACTAACAGCACATACCAGCATATAGTCATTAAGGTGGGGCCCCAACATGAGATATTCACCACGCACGGGGACATGTATACACACCACACGCACACAAAGAGTAACAGCAAGTGTATAGTCGCTAAGGTGCAGCCCCAACATTGGATACTCACCACACCCGAACAAACACACACACACCACAAAGAGACACACCCCCCCAAGGGGACACACACACACCCTATAGCGACACATGCACTCACCCCACAGGGACACACACACACACCACAAAGAGACACACACAACACAGACACACACACCACACAGACCTCCCCACAGGGACACACACACACGTAGCCACTTTATAGGGACACATGCACTCACCCCACAGGGACACACACACACACACCACAAAGACCCCCCCACAGGGACACACACACATACACACCCTATAGGGACATATGCACTCACCCCACAGGGACACACACACCACAAAGAGACACACACAACACAGATACACACACACACACCACACAGACCCCCCCACAGGGACACACACACATAGCCACCCTATAGGGACACATGCACTCACCACACAGGGACACACACACCACACAGACCCCCCACACAGGGACACACACACATACACACCCTATAGGGACACATGCACTCACCCCACAGGGACACACACACCACAAAGAGACACACACAACACAGATACCACACACACACACACACCACACAGACCCCCCCACAGGGACACACACACATAGCCACCCTATAGGGACACATGCACTCACCACACAGGGACACACACACCACACAGACCCCCACACAGGGACACACACACATACACACCCTATAGGGACACATGCACTCACCCCACAGGGACCACACCACACAGACATAGATGTGCACAAATCACCTCACACAACTCGCCTCATACGTGTGCTATCTTTAATTTCCAAACATAAACATCTGATTAAAAACAGCCAATGTGCAACACATGTGTCATATAGGGAATTAAGGCAGATGTCAGTCACATGAGCTGTCTATTACGTGTATGTGTGAGGTAACATATACTGCCCGGGGGAGGGTTTACTGTTGGCTGGAGATTTATTAGGCTGCCTATAGCAATCACAGCTCAGCTTCTATTTTCTTACAGGTCATTAATATGACATATTCAAATTCTATTTTGTTATAGCCAACATCAGTTATTTATTAACCCGGGCATAGCCGGGTACTACAGCTAGTCTAATATATAAAGCTGAATGTGTGTATATGTGTGTGTATGTCCGGGATTGGCATCTACACCGTCACAACTATAGCCACAAAATTTTACACAGTCACACGTCTGGACCCCAAGAGCGTCACAGGCTATGTTGCGAGGTGAAATTTTAATCCCGCGCGTTCCAGTTCACCAAACAATTTAGGCCCTATCTACTTAATGGAGAGAAAGTGACCGTTACCAGTTGTGAATGAGGGGCTTAATGACAGCACCAAAGACTAACAGCATATATCAGCATATAGTCACTAAGGTGGGGCCCCAACATGGGATATTCACCATGCATGGGGACATGTATACACACCACATGCACACAAAGAGTAACAGCTAAGGTGGAACCCCAACATTGGATACTCACCACGCACCTGAACACAAACACACACACCACAAAGATACACACAACACAGAGACACACACCACACAGACACCCCCTCACAGGGACACACACACATACACACCTAATAGGGACACATGCACTCACCCCACAGGGACGCACACACCACAGAGACATACACACCTCACAGGGACACAGAGACACACACACACATCCCACAGGAACAAACAGACCCCATAGGGATGGACACATACCACAGAGACACCCCTCCCCCAAGGACACACACCACAGGGACACCCCTCCAAAAGGACACACACCATAGGGACCCCCCACAGGGACACACGCACACCACTGGGACACACACACACCCAGGGACACACACACCACACAGACACAGATGTGCACAAATCGCCTCATACAACTCGCCTCATACGTCTGGTATCTTTAATTTCCAAAAATAAACATCTGATTAAAAACAGCCAATGTGCAACACATGTGCCATATAGGGAATTAAGGCAGATGACAGTCACATGAGCTGTCTTTTATGTGCATGTGTGAGGTAATATATACTGCCCAGCCGGGGGGAGGGTTTACTGTTGGCTGGAGATTTATTAGGCTGCCTATAGCAACCAATCACAGCTCAGCTTCTATTTTCCTAAAGGTCATTAATATGACATATTCAAATTCTATTTTGTTATAGCTAACAGCAGTTATTTATTAACCCGGGCGTAGCCGGGTAGTACAGCTAGTTGGACATAATTTTACACAAAACCTCATGAATAGGGCAGTCAAAATTGTTGGCACCTTTGGAAAAATTGTGGGTAAACAACTTTGATCCAAGCATGTGCATTTAAACTCACCCATGACAAGTAACGTGGCACTATGAAAAAACGATAAAAGTCGAGAAGTTTACAACCCATGACACTATAGCTAATCTACGAGGATGTGGACAGCAGAGAAAAACTGATGAAAGGTTTCAATGCAGGATAATCTGGATCATGGATAAGCAGTCCAAATCAAGTTTTAAAGAAATTCAAGCTGCCCTGCAGGCTCAGAGTGCATCAGTATCAATGCAAATTATCTGTCAACATTTGAATAAAATAAGATAATATGGCAGGAGACCCAGTAGGACCCCACTGCTGACAAAGAGACATAGGAAAGCAATTTGTCAATGGGTACAATGTACATGAGTAAGATAAAATCCTTCTGGGAAAGCGGCATGTATGCAGATAAGACCATGATAGAGCATTTTGGTAAAACACAGCTTTTTACTGTTTACTGAAAACAAAATGGGGCCTAGAAAGAAAAGAACACAGTACCTACAGTCAAACATGGTGGAAGTTCAAGGATGTTTTGGGTAGGTCTTTCTGCCTCTGGCACTGGGTGCCTTGACTGTGTGTAAAGCATCATAAAATCTGAAGATTAACAAACGGCAGCATGGTGGCTCAGTGGTTACCAGTACTGGAGTCCTGGGTTTACATTCCACCAAGGACAACATCTGTAAGGAGTTTTCATGCCCTCGTGTTTGCGTGGGTTTTCTCCGGGTATTCTGGTTTCTTCCCAGTCACCAAAGACAACCTGATAGGAAATTTAGATTGTGAGCCCCAATGGGTACAGAGATGATCACGTCTGTGAAGCACTGTGGAAAAAATAGCGCTTTAAAAGTGAATAAAATAAAAAAGTGAATGAAATAAAAATATAAATACATTTTGGGTCAGAATTTAGTGCCTAGTGTCAGCTGGACTTGCGCCCTAAGTCATGGGTCTTCCAGCAGAACAAAACCCAAACATACTTCAAGAAGCTCCCAGAAATGGATGGAAACAAAGCGCTGGAGAGTTCTGAGGTGGCCAGCAAAGAGTCTGGATGTAAAGCCATTGAACAACTGTGAGGAAATCTTAAAATTGCTGTTGGGATTAGGCATACTTTAAATATTAGATACCTGGAGCAGTTTGCAAAAGAAGAGTGGTCCAAAATTCCAGCTGAGAGGTGGAAGAAGCTGGTTCATGGTTATAGAAAGCGATTGATTGCAGTTATTTTTTCCAAAAGGCGTGCAACTAATTATTAAGTTGAGGTTGCCAACAATTTTGTCCCGCCCAGTTTGGAGTTTTGTGACAAATCATGTCCAATTTGCCTTTTTTTTCCTTCTGTTTTCTTGTGTTTTTCCAATACACACATAAGAAATAAATGTGTATAAAAATCATGGGTAATTGCAATAATTTTCTGGGAGAAATGCCTCATTTTCTGAAACAATTCAATGGTGTCAACTCTTTCGACCATGACTGTAGTCTCGTCTTCCTTGCAGGAGTCTTCTCAGGAGTACCGTCATGACTCTGCAGAAGTTCTGCTTCTTTCTTGACAAAAATAAAAAGCTATTTCAAACAGCTTCTCTGCAGTGAACTGAGGTTCACTATGCATAGAATTGACTATATTGACTAAAAACACTAAGGCTAGGTTCACATTTGCATTCAGTATGCCTGCTGATGGTCCGCAGGCGTGAAAGCATTGCCGAACGCAGTCATACTGACGTGAACCCAGCAGGGATTCTCTGCATGCAATCACATAGTATGTGCGGCCGGGAGATCAGCGGCGGCAGCTGGGAGATAAGCTGATCTCCCGGCAGCCGCCGCTGATCTCTTGGCAGCCACCGTGACCGGAGATTTCAATGTGATCGTCCCATCCACAGCGTTCAATGTACTCGTCGGCAGATGGCACTGCGCACCCATAGACTACCATTCATGCTTTGTTCGTGTCTGTCTGCTTGCGTGTAAAACATGCAAATAGAGTCTGTGGAGCCTCGTTTAGGAGTCTCAACACAGGACTAGCCAGATCGTCCTCTAGTGAAGGACCTAGCCATGATAACCACCATATTAAGTGGCCCTTTGAGTCAATATCCAGCTCTTTACAAGCTTAAAGATATGACAAGGGAATACCAAGGCCAGGTATCCATCCACAGACAGCTGTTTCGATGTGTTGCCCCTCATCAGTGTGGAGTAGGATTCTGGCTAGATGGGAGCAATGCCTAGTAGACCAACAAAACAAAGTATTCACTGATATCAGGGAGACCAGTTCAAGAAAACACTGCGGGCAGCCGGCTAAAGCGCTCAACACAGTGAATTCCTAGGCCCATTGCCCCCTGGGAATTTTGAATATGCAAATAGAGTCTGTGGAGCCTCGTTTAGGAGTCTCAACACAGGACTAGCCAGATCTTCCTCTAGTGAAGGACCTAGCCATGATAACCACCATATTAAGTGGCCCTTTGAGTCAATATCCAGCTCTTTACAAGCTTAAAGATATGACAAGGGAATACCAAGGTCCGCAGTGTTTTCTTGAACTGGTCTCCCTGAGATCAGTGAATACTTTGTTTTGCGTGTAAAACAAGCAGACAGCCACGCACAAAAAAACCAACAAGTTGTGTTCGGAAGGTGCAAAAATTATGCGCATCCGAATGCAACCGCAACCAAATGCAGCCACACGCAGGCACTATGCGTTCCCATTTTAAACACAGGAATGCTGTGTGCATGCATTTGGCTGTGTTCTGTTACGCTGTGTTCACAACGCAAATGTGAACCCAGCCTGATTTACACTTTGAAGACGAGTTAGCATCACACTGTGTAAGTAAAACCCTTCACAGGATCGTTTTAACAGCCAGGACTCTGTTTGCACTGGATATAATGGTTATGAAAGCCAGCTCCTAACCTGATGATGTTGACTATCTGCCCTTATGTTGTCAGGATGCTTCTATTTTCCCATTTATCACTTGGGATATAATATCCTGGTCTGGAGTACGTAGTCACCTGGGACAAAAGCAACAGGCATCCAAATCCCAGTGTTTCGATTGAGAACGTTTCTCGTGAGGTCCATAATCTATAACTTTACCCTCGAGACTCCAGTGACAGGCAGACTGTGTATGCCAGCTCCTTTTTCTTCTGATGAGCCTCTTCCAAAATATAGAGGCGAAACGCGTCAAGCCTGGAGTAATAATCCTTATTTTAATGTTCACATATCTGGACCTATCCTGAAAGGCACAAGGACATCAACTTCTCTCCAGTCTTTGTTGAGTTAAGTTGGACTATACTGTATAATAAAATCTGTTTGACTCTGCACTATCGAGATAAAAAATACCCCATTGTTTATTACCTATAGGGGTCAATGAGACATCAACTGACCACTATATAAGAATACCATAAATGTATTTTTTATTTTTATCTTGTAAGAAAAGCCAAAAGTGTCTGAGAAAAGAATCAAACATAACAGTAATGCAACATTCTATGCATTGTCCTTGATATGATGTGATCCTTTCATGGTTCAGAATAATTGTATTTATACTTGTATATATTGTTTGCCTTTTGTAATGGGTTTCACACTATTTTAAAGAAATTTAATAAAGTTTTCACCTTTTTAAATATCCCTCAAGTTGGTAGAGATCTTTCGTACACTTTAATAACTAAACTACCTCCTAATCATTTGACAAAGTTTTTTGTAAAAATCAACTATGGTATTAGTAATAGTAGTAAGTTTCTTTTCTGTAACCTAACAGTAACCTATACACCATCGAGATTAGTGTAAAACATGTGCTTTGCATGTGCTTGACTGTAATCGGAAGTTCATCACAGAACTCAGTTAAACAGAAACAGCAACTGATGGAATCACGTCTAGGACCACAATTAAAGCACCACTCCAGCATTTTTTTTTAATTTCAGTATAGGAGTGGTGCTTTAATTGAAAGTCCCCTGCCCACTGTATTGTATTCATCTGCCACCATCTTCAGCTATTTGCAGTGTTGCTCCAGTCGTTCTCAAGTGGCTTGTGACCTGCCAGCAGGTCCAGTGTTTAATAGTTACATTGAGACCTGGTGACGTAACTTTGCAATTCCGGGCAGCCAGAAATTACGGTCACGAGATGGCGTCATGGGACCAGAGTGGAGCCGAAAAAAAAAGGAGATGGGAGGTGGGGGGGAAGATAGGGTAGGGAAGATAGGCTTACATTTTAAACACCACTCCAGTGCTTAAAAAAAAAAACGGTCGCTGCAGAGGTGCTTTGAACCCCTTTACGACCTGGGTCGCCTCCCTCCCTTTGATGTGAACTCATGCACTGAGCTCGCATCATTCCCTGCACATTCTGGCTGATCTGGTCAGCTGACATGTGCAGCTACCAGATGCAGGTGGATCGAAGATTTGCCATCTCCTGTTAACCCCTTAGATCGCACTGTCAAACATTGACAGCACAATCTAAAATGCCCCACAGGGATTGCGCTATGCCCAGTGGCCATCGGTGATCTAGTGAAATGATGAGTAGGTGCCAATGTGTTTCCATGACAGATGATGACCCCTGTCGCTGTCTTGACTCATTTCCTATGGATGCCTGTGACAGTCGTGTGACAGAGCAGGAAGGGACAGCAGGCCGATGAACAATCCAACAGAACTTTATTGGGACAGGGAAAATGGAACACCACACATGAAGATAATTCTGGAGAGTCTTTAATGAGTCCATAACAACAGAAATAAATCTGGGGGTCCCACCCAGTAATCCTACACCAGAGAAAAGGTAACAATAGTCCTTAAATTACTTTGTTGAATCCAGCAGGTGAAGGACACAACAAAATCCCACATGGCAGCTGATCTCCCAATTTCTGACAATCCACACACGGGCACCAGGATCTGGCCGCAGCTTCAGATCCTAGCCCTTCTCAAGCACAGCACTAAGGCTGCCTTCAGACTTGCAGATGCATCTGCAGCGTTTTGCAGATGCATCTGCAAGCATCTGCATGCAGACCGCGGCCCCTATGTTTATAATGGAGCGCACGGCGGTCTGCAGATGCTTGCAGACCGCCGTGCGCTCTCATTGCCCGCCATTAGTGATCTGTGCGCACGCGGATGCCTGCGCACATATCACACACTCCCGCCCGCACCAGGGACGCAACATCTCGCGTCCATGGTGCGGGCGGGAGTGTGTGATTTGTGCGCAGACATCCGCGTGCGCACAGATCACTAATGGCGGGCAATGAGAGCGCACGGCGGTCTGCAAGCATCTGCAGACCGCCGTGAGCTCTATTATAAACATAGGGGCCGCGGTCTGCATGCAGATGCTTGCAGATGCATCTGCAAAACACTGCAGATGCATCTGCAAGTCTGAAGCCAGCCTAACTGGGCCAACCATGTGTCTATTGTTCTCTCCTTCCTTGGATCAGCCCCTGGAGGGACAGAAGGGCTCACACCCCCTTTGAACATTTGGCTACATGGGCAAGCTTCTAGAACCTCCAGGCTCCATCCTGTCTACATTTTTGTGTATTGGAGGAGCCCCCTGCAGAGAAGAACACAGACTGATTCCCCCACTAGATGCAGGCCTGGAAATACTAATGCAAGCTTAATTACATTAGAGGACATGAAACAAACTGGGGGGACACACTGTGACAATTCCCACTGAGCTCCAGCATTCACAGGAGATCATATCTACAGTGCAGAGCTCTGCATCAGCATCGCTTTGTACTGCAGGAGTGATCAGACTGTGCAATGTTGAGGCACCCTGAAAGGCAAAGTAAAATAAAGAAAAAGTTAAAAAAAAAAAGATTTTAAAAATCTGAAATAAAAAAAACAAACCATAAGTTTAAATCGCCCCCCATTGCTCCATTGAAAATAAAACTATTTAAAAAAAATACACATATGTGGTATCAGCACATTCAGAAATGACCAATCTATCAAAATGTAAAATCAATTAATCTAATTGGTAAACTGAACAATGGAAAAAAAGGCAAAATTAAGTTTTTTGGTCGCCGCAACACTGCAATAAATTGCAATAACAGGTGATCAAAATAGTGCGTCAATCCAAAAATGGTAGGATTAAAAACATCAGCTCAAGAATCAAAAAATAAGCCATCACACAGCCCCAGATCTCATAAAATGGGAACGCTATGGGTCATGGAAAATGGCGCCAAAAAAACAATTCTTTTTTTTTTTTACAAACGTCTGAATTTACTTTTTCACCACTTAGCTAAAACTATACATGTTTGGTATCTACGAACTTGTACTGACCTGAGGCTCCACACTGACATGCTGGTTTGACCATATAGTGAACATGGTAAATACAAAAATAAAAAAACAATCGTGAAATTGCACTTTTTTTGGCAATTTCCCCACACTTGGAATTTTCCCTGTTTCCAAGTACACTATGTGGTAGAATGTATGATGTCATTCAAAAGTTCATCTTGTCACACAATAAACAAGCCCTTATACATCTATATTAATGGAAAAATAAAAAAGTTATGACTGATGGAAGAAGAGGAGGGGAAAATGAAAAACAAAATATCACCCAGTGGTGTAACACCCCAACCCGTCCCGAATCTGTGGATGAAGGGCATTTTATTTTCATTAGAGACAATGAAGGGCATTTCATTTTCATTAGAGACAATCCTAGAGCTATCTTTCATACCCTTAGATCTTTATGTATACCTTGGCTCTTGACTGTCACATTCTGTAGTTAAAATAGAACTTCATGAGCTATTAAAAAAGACATTGGCAGACCTTCAAATGCTCAGCTGAACTGTGACCTTTTGCCTAAATTAAGATGAGTGGCGGCAGCAATCAGCTCACTTCTGAGCAGGCAGTATAAATAGGATTGCAGAATACTACAACCTGCTTGTACTTCAAGACTTTGGCTGGGTTATCTGAAGTTCAGCATCTAAAATGCACAAAGAAGTGCTTCACTTGTGTGCCATAATTGGCAAGAAATGGAGCCCTCTACTGAAACAAAGTCTTGGCACTCTTCCAGGTGGTGGCTTCACAGCAGAATCTCAATAGCACTGGCAATCAGAGTGGCAATAGTTGTACTTGTCATTAAAGAGACTGGTATACCGTGCATTAAATGTATATGGAACAAGCCTTAATGGGGTAATACAATGATAAATTCCCAAATGTAGGGGTATATCAATATCTTCCAATTCATGTTCTGCTGCTTTGAATTTGTACAGTTACTAATTATAGTAGACATTACAGACAGCAAAATAAGTGGATGAGAACTCCGAAAGTCTTCTGTGTAGTTACTGGAAAGCTGAATACAATGCCTTGTTAAATGCTCGCTAAGAATATTGACAATCTGTAATTACTGTACAGATTGAAGTTCTCATCTAATATAGCTGCTATCAAACACGTGCCACTGTCTGCCAAAGGGAAAAAACTCTTGGCATCCTCCATTTATTTTAATCAGTCAAATTCTAATTTTGGTCCTTGTCTATTGAAATGTTTACAGCTCCAAAACAGAAATAGAAGCTTAAAGGATGAATGAATGATGTTAACATAAAAATAGATGACTGGTGGAAATTTTTTTTTTTTGTTCAGGTTTCTAGTAAGGCATTCATCTTCACAGAATCGGATGCAATTCTTGTTCAATATACTTCACATGGTCCTTACAAGTTATCTGTAGCCTTGTTATGCAGTAAGCAGGCAATTTTACTTAAACCAGCTTTTATCTAAATAAGAAAAAAATTTAATTTACAAATAAATTCAGAAGTTTCTCAGACATAAGAACAGCTTTTCTATCATAGGTTGTGATAAATATTGAGTAGTCTAAACAATAGATTATGCTGTATGGAAAGTAGGAAGCCGGGCACTAGCCACAGTGGGTGCCGCTCCTTCTTTTACCGCTATAATAATAATAATCTTTATATAGCGCCAACATATTTCGCAGCACTTCACAGTTCAGAGGCTGATATTTAAACAATCATAAGAAACAGTTATCAGAAAATATAATACAAAAAACAATACCGTACAATACAAAGCATAATACAATACAATAATTAGAGCAAAATAATGAAAGCCCTGCTCATAAGAGCTTACAGTCTAACAATCAGGTTGGAGGTGACACAAAGTACAGGTGCTTATTTACAATGATGGTATAGTCAACTTGAGGAGATGAGGAACAGATAGGAGAAGTACAAGTGATTACCAACCATTATTTGTGATGCATTTGAGACTGGTGGATCGGATAGGCTATGTCTAATGGTGGGTTTACACACACCAATTTATCTGTTCAATATCTGAACCAATCTCTGGTTGCAGTGAAATCATGGATACTTTGCTCCATGTTGTACACAGCCACAAAATGGAGCAATGTATCCATGATTTCACTGCAACCAGAGATTGGTTCAGAGATTGAACAGATAAATTGGTGTGTGTAAACACCCACCATAAGGCTGCTTTCACATCATGTATTTTTTCCTGTCCGTGGGATCCTACTTTTTGTTGGACCTCACGGACAGGAAAGGACAACACAGGGGATGACCTATTCTGTGTCTGGGTCCGTGATTATCCCGGATCTGGACACAGCGGGGCACTTTTACTTCCGCAATGTATAATATACATTGTGGAAGTGAAATATAGTATAAAAGAGATAAAAATAAATAAATCGATATTCTCACCTATCTGCGATCTACCGCTGCCTCCAGCAAGGTCCGGGTGCTTATAGGACCTGGGGTGACGTCACAAGCCGATCGGGTCACATGACCGCAGTTACCGTGGTAACAGCGGTCATGTGACCCAATGACACTGCCAGGTTGTGACATCACCGCAGGTCCTGTAAGCACCCGGACCTTGCTGGAGGTAGTGGTGGATCGCGGATAGGTGAGACTACTGATTTTTTATTTTTAACTCTTTCTTTTACTTAATTTCACTTCTGCAATGTATGTATATGCATTGCAGAAGTGAAATTAGATGGTTAGGAGCAATTTTGGTGTACTGAGCATGCTCAGTACACTAAAATCGAGTCCGAGGAATGATCAACTGTTTCCTCTGACCAGCGCTCATAGGCCCCGTTAAATCCCGAGGATGAGATCGGATTTGACCTAATTGCCATCCGATTTTGTGGGATCCGATTTTTTTATGTGCCCAAAATCGGAGCAGTCTCTGATTTTGGGTACAGCAAAAAATCGGACTCAAATCGGATTCCACAAAATCGGATGGCAATTAGGCCAAATCCGATCCGACCACAATAGGATAACATGGGAGCCAAATCGGATCTGTGGCTGTCTGATTTACATCGGACAGCCACGTATGGAAAAAAAATTGCAATGTGAAAGCAGCCTAAATGACTTTGACTAGGGATCATGATAGGGATCATAAACAATAGATAAAAGCAAGTACTACCTACGGTATTAGGTTAATTTTTCATGTTGGATTTGTTTCAGAATTTTCTTCTCTGAATCATCCAGATATCTGAATAAGGCTACGTTCACATTGTCAGTTTTTCACAACTGCAAAAACACAGAACATGTGAACGGAGCTGTGGTCACAGCATTTGCGCAGCGCTAAAAGGTGCTGTGCGAAATAGCGCTGTGTAAATGCAAAAAATATGCTGTGTGAACACAGCCTTATAGTCATACCGCTCAACAAGATGAGTTATGTGAATACTGCTCTCATATTTACAGCCTGTTTTATTTTTGCCAGTGATGGTGCAAAGTAATTTTAATTCTGCTCAGTGCCATCACTGCTCCTCTTCTTAGGACTTGTTAATAGGACCTCTGAGAAAAACAGGGAAGAATGTTGAGTTGGTCTAACTAGGAGCGCTAAGGCAGTTGGGCAAAAATTGAGAGGAAAAATTGTAAAAGTGGTTAACAAACCTTTATTTGCCCTCTACATCCCACGTTTCGACAGTGAATGTCTTCATTAAGGTAACGTTACACGGTGCGACGTTGAAATGATGTCCGCAACGATCTTGTGGGCATGTGGTCGTTTTTGACATCATTTCAACATCGCTGGTGAGATGTCACACATCTAGATATCGTGGACAACTCACCAACGATGTTGTGAGCAGGTATCATTCGCCAACCCAGCGAACGATCCCTGCTTATTGCTGTGAATGGGCGAAGTCGTGAACAACATAGTTATCGTGGTGTCACACAGAACGATGCTAGCAGATCGCTTGAATGACATCGTCAGGTTTTGGAACATGTTCATAAACCTGTCAACTCCAAGTTGACTAATTATCATAGTTAAATCGTTGAACACGTCACTTTTGAGCGATATCGTGCACGATGTCGTGCCGTGTAACGGTGTCCTTAGTTGGATCCAGGTACACTACCTGATGAAGACATTCACTGTCGAAACATGTTGTGGGATGTA
Organism: Allobates femoralis; assembly: GCA_033576535.1. Taxonomy (NCBI): domain Eukaryota; kingdom Metazoa; phylum Chordata; class Amphibia; order Anura; family Aromobatidae; genus Allobates; species Allobates femoralis. The sequence goes on from JARQOC010000003.1 coordinate 326,506,924, forward strand.
GAGGGCAAATAAAGGTTAACCACTTTTCCAATTTTTCCTCTTAATTTTTGCCCAACTGCATGAGGCTACCTTCACATTTGCGTTCCCCTCCACAGCGTTCTGCGGAGGGGATCCGCAATGTGACCGCAGCACCGCAAGCCCCTATCTTTATAATGGGAGCGCACGGTGCTGCGCATGATGCCTGCGCACAAATCACCCAGTCTCGTCTGCACCAGAAATGCAACATGTCGCATTCGTGGTGCGGACGAGACTGGGTAATTTGTGCGCAGGCATCTGCCTGCGCACAGATCACAAATAACAGTGAATGGGTGCGCACGGTCATGCACAGCACCGTGCGCTCCCATTATAAAGATAGGGGCTTGCGGTGCTGAGGTCACATTGCAGATCCCCTCCGCAGAACGCTGCGGAGGGGAACGCAAATGTGAAGGTAGCCTTAGGGCGGCTTCACACTGTGGCACGATCCTGTCCGGGATTACCCTGACAGCCGCGGACCAGATCAGAACACAGGACTGGAGGGCTAATATGCCCTCCGGTCCAGTGTGCAGCGCACGCAGCTGCAGCCGCCGACAGGTCAGGACCTCGGCCCTGACTTATCAGCAGTGAGAACTGCGTGCGGCTGCACACCGGACCAGACGGCATACTAGCCCTCCAGTCCTGTGTGCTGATCCGGTCCACGGCTGTCAGGGTCATCCCAGACCGGATCGTGCTGCAGTGTGAAGCCACCCTATGCGCTCCTAATTAGACCACCTCAACTTCCTTCCATGTTCCCTCTGTGAGGGACAGGCACCAGGAGCAGCTCTAGGCATTCATTAACTACCTGGAAAGGACCTGGCGTCGCCAAGGAGACTGAGCATCTAGCTTGAGAACCTGCCGTGACGTCATCGCATAGTCAAAAATCACATGATCAGGACTCAGAAGTGACGCGGGAGATACCACCTTCCACTGCGAGAGCATGGAGCGGTCCCATGACAAGACCCTCAACACAGAAGGCTGAAACTGGGGTTGTGCAAAATTCCACAACCCCAAAAGGTGAGTGGCTAAAGCCCCGCACAAACCCATCCCTGCCCATAAGAGCTTCACATTGTGTCCCTTTTCTATTTCTTACTCTGAAAAAAACAGATCCCACTCTGATTATGCTACTTTCACATTACGATTTTGTTAAATCCGATGCTGTCCGATGAAAATCAGACAGCATCGGATGCTCAAAATCGGATGTCATCCAATCCGATTTTTTATCGGATCCGATTTAAATGGCTGGGGGAGGGCTGTGGGAGGTTTTGGGAGTGGTCTAGGGTAGGGAGCATGCTCAACACAGAAAATCGGATCCGATCTGATCCCCCATAGACTCCCATATTATTTTAATTGGATCGCGTAGGATCCGATTTTTTAATCGGATACCAAAATCGGAGCAGTCTCCGATTTTGGCTCCTGAAAAAAAATCGGTCAGAATCGGATCGGATGCAAATCGGATGCCATTAAGTGCACATCCGATCCGATCCCCATTGGAGAATATGGGGGCTAAATCAGATCCGATGCTGTCCGATTTTTATCGGACAGCATCAGATTTAACAAAATCGTAGTGTGAAACCAGCCTTAGCCTAACTGGACCGTTTCTCTTGGATGTACAGCATACAGTTGTGTGAGCAGATGTGCCAAGATGGCAGCAATAGGCTCCCAGCTATCATAGTCAAGCATCAGTGTGCCATGATCACACGGTGATGGGAGCCGGTCAGGGTGCACCGGCTGTCACGTCATTTAAGACCATGTGCACACTGCACCTTTTTGGTGCAGTTCTGTCACAAATTTGCATGGCTATCCTTACCCCAGCAAAGTCAATGAGAATTCTGAAATGATCAGCACATGTTGATTTCCTGTGATTTTCAGCTCTTCCACCCATTGACTTTAATAATAAGACGTGGCATAAATCCGCAGCATGTTTTTCTGTCGGCGGATTCAGATTAGCTGCAGAAACTTTGCACCAAATCCTCAGTGTGTACACAGCCTTAATGTCACTGTCAGAGACTGACAGCAGCAGTGACCGCTATGACTGGACCGATGCTCCACCAGACACTAGATATCAGCCGCCTGTGGGGAGCCCAGCTCCTTGGCCACACACTGCAGGACATACTCTTAGGGTACCGTCACACCTGGACATATCGCCGGCGATTTCATAGGCGACGCACGTGCGCGCGCCCGTTTTTGCGTGTCGCCCAAGGTCGCCGTTGCCTATTTACACGGGGCGACAACTCAGGCGATGACCTGACCGGAAATTGCCTGAGCGTCGCCCAAGGCCGACGGGAGATCAAGTCGCTGGTGGCCGCATCAGCGTCACACAGAGCAACCACATTAGCGATGTGGGCGTTGTTTTGTCCCGCGTCTCGGAGATAGGCGTTAACATTATGTTGTGTGACGCCTTGAAGACGTGTGATTGGTTGCAAACAAACACCAATTATTATTAATGCGTCCTTGTTCGCAGCGCCACATCGTTAAATGTAAGCATGCATGTGCGTATTGGCTCGGTGCTTAGTCAACTCTCGTGTGATGTGTCGCAGATTATTGCTAGATGCATTGGTGTGGGCAACAAGGCAAAACACGGCACTCGTGTGTTGAGTAATTGTACAGTGAATCCATATGGTATTTTTATGTTATGTGTGTTGTGCTCCTGCGTTGGCTAAAAAAATCCCTCTAGCTTTGTTGGTCAGGAGAATATTGAAGCCTTGCCCAAGTATGTGTGTGCACAGATATTTGTGTGTTTGCAGTTAGGTGTGACATATGTATTGTTCACCTAACATTCCCTTGTTCATGTGTGTGTACACAATACGTGTAATGAAATACATGTATATGGAGGCAAACACACACACGCATCATACAGTGTCACCACAAAGGCCTGTCCCTGGGTGCCGTACATATGTCCCCAATGCTTATGTACCCCTATAAATCTGACATTATGTCACCATACGTTTTTGGTACACCATATGCTGGGACATGTATCTCTTTCCTGGGACAAATAAACACATTTGAGGACACAAAGATGTACGTGTGTTATCGTGTCAACCTTTCTTACGTAATAATGGTATGGGGTTAAACCCAGTTACAGGGGTAACAAATAGTAAACATATATATTCATTCACAAAAACACTTAACAAGTGTCCATGCTTTAAAACACAGTATCTTTTATTACAACAGTGGACCAACAGGGTCCATAAAATCCAAAACGTCTTTGGATAAAAGCCAAAAACTTGGGGCAAATTTAAAAGTCCCACATCACACGTGAGTATAAGGCTGGCCTTCTTGAGAGGCAGAGCTGGGATGGGCCTGTTTATATTGTTCAATCAGATTGGCTAATTGGGCCAGCTTCAAAGCCGCTTCCTCATGGGCCACCTCCAGATCCTGCAGGGATGGGCCACCTACACAATATACAGAACATCAACATCACCAACATGTTTGGAACACATAGCAGGTGTGTTTTCTTATAGAAGTGTTTGCACTTACCAGGGGACTGTGGATCCACTATTTGAGGAGGTGGGGATGGTGAGGGGCTTATTTCCCAGTCCACCCCTTGGCTTGGGTCATCTGTAATGAGATCAGCATATGTGTTTTTGTTTTGCCCATAACAAAGGTCCCTACATTCAAATTAAGGCAAAAAACCCCAGAAAGACAGATATAGTGCACAGTATATGAGTAATATTGACATTACACACACCTTCTTGGCCATTTGTGGGCTCATCAGGGGACCACTGTGCCGAATTGGCACCACTTGACATCTCTCCTTCCAAGGGTGGGGTTGGTGCAGCCCTTGGGGTCCCTTCTGAGCCTGATGGTCTCGGACTGTGGGGTGATGTGGGCCCTTGTAGATGTGGTGGGGTCGGGGGTGTTGGGTAATGAATTTAGGGAGATGGTGGCAATTCTTCAGTTGTAGAAGACGCTGGTGTTCCTGCTGGCGGTTGTGCCGGAGAGCCTGGTTGGCTTGGTGGTGCTCCTACAGCGGGGGATGCTCAGCCCTTCTGTCCCTACCTGTTGAGGCAACAACATATTTAATCACAATAACAACATGGCCACATATGTGGGGACTTAGTAAACAGTGCTGTTTGAAGTTCATTAGGTCAGGTTGAGTGCGATTGAAAGAAGGCCAGGATAGGCCAACAAATGTCATATGTGGGTAGGGTAAACATATGACAATATGCGGCTAGGTAAAGTAGACATATAGGTTACAGGGGAATATAGGGTGTATGTGGAAGAAGCAGGAGGATGATCCTGCAGCTGCAGAGTCATGATGAAGCTCTCACATACATTGCCCCTATATATGTTGGGGTGTACAGTGGCATGTGCTGCCCTTCCTATGATTTCATTACACAGAAAGGGATGTGTATGTATTGTCAGGCTACTCACCACTTATCTGGGCAATCCTGGCACGCAGTTGGGTGATGCGTCCAGGCGTTTTATATTTAAGATCTGCGATCTTCTTGCAGATCTGCTTTGGGGTGCGCACAAACCCCAACCTCCTCTCCAGCTCCCTCTGCACCCTCAGCAGGACAGCCTGCTTGTGGAGACGTGTATGGGTGTGCTGCTCGTGACACCAGTAATCCCTGGTGTCACATACATCCACAAGGATAAGGAGCTCAGGCTCCCCCCACACTACAGCTAGCCTGGGTGCCGCCATTTTACTATTCTGCAGGGAAGGGAAAGCACCAGGAAGGCGGCGCCAAAAGATTGACAACGTAATGGTGAATGAACGCACGGGAGAGATGTCACATGTTGACAGGGGCCCAGAGGCGCAAAAGCCACAGGATTCACTGTATGCTTGTGCGTCATGTACTTTAAACAGGAAGGCCGCCACTACAGCGCTCTGATGCACACATTAGTTGTCATGTAATTGCGTTGATGTTAACACACATTGTTGTCCGTCGCACATCTCTGCACTTTGAACACAGCCGCAAACATAGAGGCGACATCAATGCGCTACTGTACAGTATGTACGCTTCTGGGTAATAAAGCCTTTGGACGCACACATCATCAAATATGGCGCCGAGAAACAAGACAACTAATCGTAACGCTCGAGCTGCCACCAATCCACGCAGACCGCCAGTGGTAGTAAATACGCCCAGAAACGCCTACAGGAATGGTTTAGGCGATGTGTGCTGTCGCTCTTGGCATCGCTCATGAGATGTTACACAGGGCGATCAGCACACATCGCCAAGAATGGTCGCCTGGTTTCATAGCTCTGATGTGAGACAAGGCGACCACTCAGATGTGTGCCTTCGCCATTTACATTGGGCGACGCATTGGCAAATGTCGCCGGCGACAGGCCACGCCTCAGCGTCACCTGTGAAATCCCGGCGATATGTCCAGGTGTGACGTACACTCAGGCCCAAATTCCAGGCGTTATCATTTCCATTATTGGGGAGCAGTGTACTGTAATGTAACCACGGATAGTGACAGACAGACACGGGAGCCTTCGGTGGGGTGAGGGGCTGAACAGTGTGTACATAGCCCTGCAGTGGATATCGTAGATGGTGGCTGCAGTGAGCCCAAACAGCTTCTGCCCTGGTCCTGACTATACATGGCCGCAGTGTCTCCCTCATGTTTGCGCCTCTCTCCGATGTCGCACTCTGCACAGTGTGCGCACGGCACTAGGACCTTGCGTGCATGACGCCTTTCACACCGCGAGGAAGCGCGCTGACGTCACCCACGCCGGGCGGACCAATGGCAGAGCTCAGCCCCCTCCAGTCCCTGAGTTCACTGCAACCAGCAGCGGCTTCACGGGAGACCAGTGCTGCGCTCCGTCCCATTGATCAGTCCAGGTGAGTGAGCGGCACCGCGGCCGTGAATGGAGCGGAGGGTGCTGTACTCCCGGGGTGCGGAGGGGGCTGGAGGAACCTGGGCTCACACCAGAGCCGAGCCCTCTGTGCCTGCACCGCTCCCACCCTTTGTATTGTGGAGACACGGGGAAGACGTACAGAGCCTGTCATGTGGAGGACAAGAAGGAAATGGAGGGCGGACAAGGAGTATCAAGGGCTGCCTGGACATAGTGGTGTGTGCCATCTATAGTGCCACATACCTGCTGGCATAGTGGTGTGTGCCATCTGTAGTGCCACATACCTGCTGGCATGTATTCTATGCTGGACATAGTGGTGTGTGCCATCTATAGTGCCACATACCTGCTGGCATAGTGGTGTGTGCCATCTATAGTGCCACATACCTGCATGGGCATGTATTCTGCTGGCATAGTGGTGTGTGGCCATCTATGTTGCCACATACCTGCTGTGCATAGTGGTGTGGCCATCTATAGTGCCACATACCTGCTGGGCATAGTGGTGTGTGCCACATACTGTGGCAGTATCTGCTGGACATAGTGGTGTGCGCCATCTGTAGTGCCACATACCTGCTGGGCATGTATTCTGGTGGACATAGTGGTGTGCGCCATCTATAGTGCCACATACCTGCTGGGCATAGTGGTGTGGCCATCTATAGTGCCACATACCCTGCTGGGCATAGTGTGTGTGCCACATACCTGCTGGGCATGTATTCTGCTGGACATAGTGGTGTGTGCCATCTATAGTGCCACATACCTGCTGGGCATGTATTCTGCTGGACATAGTGGTGTGTGCCATCTATAGTGCCACATACCTGCTGGGCATGTATTCTGCTGGACATAGTGGTGTGTGCCATCTATAGTGCCACATACCTGCTGGGCATGTATTCTGCTGGACATAGTGGTGTGTGCCATCTGTAGTGCCACATACCTGCTGGGCATGTATTCTGCTGGACATAGTGGTGTGTGCCATCTATAGTGCCACATACCTGCTGTGGCATAGTGGTGTGTGCCATCTATAGTGCCACATACCTGCTGGGCATGTATTCTGCTGGACATAGTGGGATGTGTGCTGTTCCATCTCTATGTTGCCACATACTCTGCTGTTGCCATAGTGGTGTGTGCCATCTATAGTGCCACATACCTGCTGGGCATAGTGGTGTGTGCCACATACCTGCTGGGCATGTATTCTGCTGGACATAGTGGTGTGCGCCATCTGTAGTGCCACATACCTGCTGGGCATGTATTCTGTGGACATAGTGGTGTGCGCCATCTATAGTGCCACATACCTGCTGCGGCATAGTGGTGTGTGCCATCTATAGTGCCACATACCGTGCTGGGCATAGTGATGTGTGCCACATACCTGCTGGGCATGTATTCTGCTGGACATAGTGGTGTGTGCCATCTATAGTGCCACATACCTGCTGGGCATGTATTCTGCTGGACATAGTGGTGTGTGCCATCTATAGTGCCACATACCTGCTGGGCATGTATTCTGCTGGACATAGTGGTGTGTGCCATCTATAGTGCCACATACCTGCTGGGCATGTATTCTGCTGGACATAGTGGTGTGTGCCATCTGTAGTGCCACATACCTGCTGGGCATGTATTCTGCTGGACATAGTGGTGTGTGCCATCTATAGTGCCACATACCTGCTGGGCATGTATTCTGCTGGACATAGTGGTGTGTGCCATCTATAGTGCCACATACCTGCTGGACATAGTGATGTGTGTCGCCATCTGTAGTGCCACATACCTGCTGGGCATGTATTCTGCTGGACATAGTGGTGTGTGCCCTCTATAGTGCCACATACCTGCTGGGCATGTATTCTGCTGGACATAGTGGTGTGTGCCATCTATAGTGCCACATACCTGCTGGGCATGTATTCTGCTGGACATAGTGGTGTGTGCCATCTATAGTGCCACATACCTGCTGGGCATGTATTCTGCTGGACATAGTGGTGTGTGCCATCTGTAGTGCCACATACCTGCTGGGCATGTATTCTGCTGGACATAGTGGTGTGTGCCATCTGTAGTGCCACATACCTGCTGGGCATGTATTCTGCTGGACATAGTGGTGTGTGCCATCTATAGTGCCACATACCTGCTGGGCATGTATTCTGCTGGACATAGTGGTGTGTGCCATCTGTAGTGCCACATACCTGCTGGGCATGTATTCTGCTGGACATAGTGGTGTGTGCCATCTGTAGTGCCACATACCTGCTGGGCATGTATTCTGCTGGACATAGTGGTGTGTGCCATCTATAGTGCCACATACCTGCTGGACATAGTGGTGTGCGCCATCTGTAGTGCCACATACCTGCTGGGCATGTATTCTGCTGGACATAGTGGTGTGTGCCATCTATAGTGCCACATACCTGCTGGGCATGTATTCTGCTGGACATAGTGGTGTGTGCCATCTGTAGTGCCACATACCTGCTGGGCATGTATTCTGCTGGACATAGTGGTGTGTGCCATCTATAGTGCCACATACCTGCTGGGCATGTATTCTGCTGGACATAGTGGTGTGTGCCATCTGTAGTGCCACATACCTGCTGGGCATGTATTCTGCTGGACATAGTGGTGTGGGCCATCTATAGTGCCACATACCTGCTGGGCATGTATTCTGGTGGACATAGTGGGGGTGTGCCATCTACAATGCCACATACCTGCTGGGCATGTATTCTGGTGGACATAGTGGGGTGTGCCATCTACAATGCCACATACCTGCTGGGCATGTATTCTGCTGGACATAGTGGTGTGTGCCATCTGTAGTGCCACATACCTGCTGGGCATGTATTCTCCTGGACATAGTGGTGTGTGCCATCTATAGTGCCACATACCTGCTGGGCATAGTGATGTGTGCCACATACCTGCTGGGCATGTATTCTGCTGGGCATAGTGGTGTGTGCCCTCTATAGTGCCACATACCTGCTGGGCATGTATTCTGGTGGACATAGTGGGGTGTGCCATCTACAGTGCCACATACCTGCTGGGCATGTATTCTGCTGGGCATAGTGGTGTGGGCCAGCTCTACTGCCACATACCTGCTGGGCATGTATTCTGGTGGACATAGTGGTGTGTGCCATCTATAGTGCCACGTACCTGCTGGGCATGTATTCTGCTGGGCATAGAGGTGTGCGCCATCTATAGTGCCACATACCTGCTGGGCATGTATTCTGCTGGACATAGTGGTGTGTGCCATCTGTAGTGCCACATACCTGCTGGGCATGTATTCTGCTGGACATAGTGGTGTGTGCCATCTATAGTGCCACATACCTGCTGGGCATGTATTCTGCTGGACATAGTGGTGTGTGCCATCTGTAGTGCCACATACCTGCTGGGCATAGTGATGTGTGCCACATACCTGCTGGGCATGTTTTACCAGGCATAGTGGTGTGTGTGATCTGTAGTGTCTCACACCTCTTGGGCATGTAGGTACACTAGCCTTTATTTAGCTGCCCATAAGGCTTCACAGTCTTCTGTTTGTGGGCAGCCAGCACCTTACATGTGTGTATATTTAGTAGTGTATTTGTATTTATAACATGTTGTGTGTTATATATACGATTTATCGTATGGCAGTTTATTTTCCGAGACCTTGTAATGGAGGAGCTCTATAGTTCAGAATAAAATCTTCCTCTTCGTCATGTTTCTGCTGTCGGAGGTTTCACAAATAAAGGAAATGAGGTCAGGTGATGAGCTGTCGGGATGGTGGGCAGTTGGGAAGTGGTCGCTGCTTCCCCCCACAACCTTCCTTATTTCTTCCTGTTGAGTACCAGACTTGTGAGCTTCTGTAACTGTCTGATCAGATGTTATTCATTCAGCCAGCAGGTGGCAGCAGCACTCACTGATAGTTTCCTCCTCAGCTTGTGAAGGAGAGGTGATGATGGGTGCCTGTGCCTGGTCCAGTATAGTGTATGGGAGGCTGCACTGTATGTTGGGATGTGGAGCATCTGGCTGCCCTGTATATGGGAGGCCATGTGACCAGCAGGATAGCTAGGAGCAGGTGATCTATTGCTGATGAGTTGCTCTGACAATAGGATCTTTACCGCCTGTGTCTGTCATTCTATTAGAATGCTGACGTGTGGCCCATACATTGTGGACTTTTTGGGTAGAAAATCCCCAGTTGCAGCAAAGCAAACTCATAAGCGCTGTGGGAAAACATCCCTCTAGATTCCTCACTGCTGAATGAGCCTCCAGTTTTGGGATGAATGGGAATGTGATCTATAGTGAGCCCCACTAGTTGTGTCTTTTGATGCCGACTGTGCACTGGTCAGGGGATATTCTGAGCTCTTTGGTGTTTCCGGCACACTCTCCATGTGCCCCTCCTTCCTCTGTAGGAGCTGTTCGTCTAGAATAGTTTGTCACATGTGGCCCCTGCACTTCACAAGACGTCTCACAGAAGGCGGGTAATACAGAGACTGGCAGGTCACTAGCAAGAGAGCCAATAGGCATCAGAGAAGGATGGTCTATAGCTCGGTTCTCATTGCCAAACTTACCGAAATATCTGCCCCAAAACCCACATAATGTGGTGCCCATTTATCAGGGCAAATGCCTCTAGATTTCTGGTTATATTTTGCTCATTAATTCCTCTATGTGTGAATCTAATTCTGAGCTGGAAAAATGTTGCTGTTTTATGGGCTAAACCAAGGGAGTGGATCCAAAAAAAGTATACAATGTCCTGAAACCTCTCATGTCCACTTCTGTATGGCCCCGAAACTGCAAGGACAACGCAGCTTGTGATTCAGGCAGTAAATGACACTGTGTGCTGCAGCCAGGGGTCCTTCTGATTACCATGCACATACCTGACCACCTCACTATGGAAAACAAGGGGTAGAGAACTGTGGATGGGTTGTAAGGCCATAGCTAAGGTCCTAATAATGTAATTGAGTAAAACACATTGAATAACCTTTACATAGCAGGAGATATAGTACAGGTGTGTCTTAATGAATTGGAATATGATCAAAAAGTTAATTTATTTGTCCAATACAAAAAGTAAAATGTATTTATTATATAGTCAAACAGAGTGATCTAATTCAAGTATCATCAAGAAGTTAAAGCCCATGGCACTGTGGCTAACCTCCCTAGATGTGGACGGAAATGAAAAATTGATGAGAGATTTCAACGCAAGATTGTGCGGATGGTGGATAAAGAACCTCGACTAACATCAAACAAGTTCAAGCTGCCCTGCAGTCGGAGGGTGCAACAGTGTCAACCCGTACTATCCGTCGGCATCTGAATAAAAAGGGACTGTATGGTAGGATAGCCAGGAAGACCCCACTTCTGACCCCGATACATAAAAAAGCCAGGCTAGTGTTTGCCAAAACTTACCTGAGAAAGCCTAAAACGTTTTGGAAGAATGTTCTCTGGTCAGATGAGACAAAAGTAGAGCTTTTTGGGCAAAGGCATCAACACAGAGATTTACAGGAGAAAAAAAGAGGCATTCAAAGAAAAGAACAAAGTCCCTACAGTCAAACATGGCGGAGGTTCCCTGATGTTTTGGGGTTGCTTTGCTGCCTCTGGCACTGGACTGCTTGACCGTGTGCATGGCATTATGAAGTCGGGAAAGACTACCAACACATTTTGCAGCATAATGTAGGGCCCAGTGTGAGAAAGCTGGGTCTCCCTCAGAGGTCATGGGTCTTCCAGCAGGACAATGACCCAAAACACACTTCAAAAAGCACTAGAAAATGTTTGAGAGAAGGCACTGGAGACTTCTAAGGTGGCCAGCAATGAGTCCAAACCTGAATCCCATAGAACACTTGTGGAGAGATCTAAAAATGGCATTTGGAGACGGCACCCTTCAAATATCAGGGACCAGGAGCAGTTTGCCACAGAAGAATGGTCTAAAATTCCAGCAGAGCATTGTAAGAAACTCATTGATGGTTACCGGAAGCGGTTTGATCGCAGTTATTTTGGCTAAAGGTTGTGCAACCAAGTATTAGGCTGAGGGTGCCAATACTTTTGTCTGGCCCATTTTTGGAGTTTTGTGTGAAATGATCAATGTTTTGCTTTTTGCTTCATTCTCTTTTGTGTTTTTTCATTGAAGACAAATTAAATGAAGATAATAATACCAAAGAATTTGTGATTGCAATAATTTTCAGGAAGAAACTGAGTATTATCTGACAGAATTGCAGGGGTGTCAATACTTTTGGCCACATCTCTAAGTCATTGAGATGCACCTGTATATGACGTCAAACTTCTTACTTCAAATAAAAGCTAATTTTACAGTGATCTAAAAGAAAAATTGGTATGTGTGTTCTACATACCGTACTTTACAAATGGCATGTCAGGTGCGGGCACACTCGAGTGGAGTATGATGCATTAATAATTGCAGCTGATGACTAATATAACAATTCTTCTGACAGGCAGATGTGATGGTGTCATCACACTCCAGACTGTTTCTTCTGCACTTCTGTATAAATGACTTTCCTCAGTTTTCATTTTGTCTTCAATCTATATGAGGGGGAAAAAAGTATTTCAGCTCCAATGACAGAAAGAAGCACACAAGTATATATGAATAGACAAAGCCAATAGAAGATGTCTTCAAAGGTAGGGTATGTTGCACAAGCCTGTGACGGTTGCATGCTGTCATGTATAGCTTGCAGCCTGGCAAGGGATCTATAGGACAAGAGATATGCCTTAGGGGCAGGGAGTGGATTTTTCAGTAATATTGCAAGCTGTGCTTGAACAACATTAGGAAATTGCTAGATTGTAATGATATTGTTTAGTCTTCCAGGATTGTGGTTATATTTAAAGGGAATCTTTCAGCAGGTTTGCTATGTAATCTGAAAGCATGATGACGTAGAGCGGGGGTCCTCAACCCCATGGCTCACATGTGCATAAGGTGTAGCTCACGGTTGTCTGCCAACTTGGTGCATTGCTCTCTGGTCTAGCAAATGGCTATAAAGAACAGGCCACAAATGACAATGTTTGCAAGTAGCCTGGCAATGAGCAAATCTAGAAATACCATATGTATCCTGGGCATGTGGGTAATATAAACTGGAGACAGAATGATATTGCCAGTTAATGTTGCTTAAAGTGAACCTGTCACCCCTCTAGTGCTTTACAAACTGAAAGCAGCACCTTCAGTAACGTCTATGCTGCATTCTGTGAAGGTGCCTATATGCTCTCTCCCCTCCTGTACTCTGAAAGGAACACTTTATAATATTTCTTGCTGTGAATGTAAGTAATTACTTAGGCGGTCCGAGGGGTCTGTCACTGTGTCCTAACATCTCTGCCGGGCCAGTCCTCCCCGCCTCCTCTATATGTCGGCTGCCTCCTCTTCTCTCTTGTCCCCTCCGCTTCGGCGCCTGCGCAGATTCATCTTTGTACACTGACAGAGCTCAGCCGCAGTGCGTTGGGACCGGCTGTCATAATTGCACCTGCGTGAATTGTCACATACAGGATAACATAACAGGACAGGCTCTGGTGCCTGCACCTCACTTAGGCGCATGATGACAGTCGGTCTCCACGCACTGCGGCTGAGCTCTGTACGTCTGCATTTACAAAGATGAATCCGCGCAAGTGCCAAAGAGGAGGGGACAAAGAGAGAAGAGGAGGCAGCCGACACACAGAGGAGAGGGGAGGCCTGGCCCGATAGTGATGTTAGGACACAGTGACAGACCCCTCGGACCGCCTAAGTAAATTACTTGCATACATGGCGGGAAACATTATAAAGTGTTTCTTTCAGAGTAAAGTGGGGGGACAAAGACATTGTAGACACCTTCAGAGAATGCAGCATATACGGCACACTGTTGAAGGTGGTGCTTTTAGTTTGTAAAGCACTAGAGGGGTGACAGGTTCACTTTAAAGTTGGATCTGATTATAATTTTGCCTCAAGCACTCCCTTCACACTTGGGGGCAAGGTGGGAACTCCTAGATGTAAGAATACTATCCATAAGGGAGGATGGCACATGGTGTGGTTTTTGCAGGGACGTTTTGTCATTGTAATATTAACGGGGGTACTCCGCCTCACTACTGTGATAGGGGAGGGGTGCAGGATTTTTCTACTCAGTGGGTTATGAATGTAGGTTGGATTGATTTAAAGGGAATCTGTCACCAGAGTTTTGCTACCTAATCTGAGAGCAGTATAATGTAGAGACAGAGATCCTGGTTTCAGCGTTGTCACTTACTGGGCTGCTCAGTGTAGTTTTGATACAATAACAGTTTAATCAGATGAAGATTATTATTAGAGGAATACTTGTCCTGCTGCAGGTAGTCCAGCATATTCATAAACTGCTAAATCTGCAACAGAGAAGATAGTAATTCTATCAAAACTACAGCAAGCAGCTCAATAAGTGACACATCACTGGAATCAGGGTCTCTCTCTACATTATGCTACGCTCAGATGAGATAGCAAAAACCTGGTGACAGATTCCATTTAAGGTTAGAAAGGTTGGGGACCACTGGAGGCTCAACATTCCAGTGATGTGGCAATTGCTAATCTGCATGCTACTATTTTGATGCAAGTCTTCTCTGCTAGCTGCTCAGAATGTTGAACCCTGTATAACCTTACCCATACCGCTGATTAGCAGCTTTCTGTCAGTGTATAGAAAGCTGTCGATCATGGAGGGGGGGGGGGGTCATGGAAAATGGGAACAAAAGAGCAATGTTTGGTATCTACGAACTCGTACAGACCTGAGGCATCATAATAATCATTTTTATATATAGCGCCAACATATTCCGCAGCGCTTCACAATACAAAGTTCATGTTTAAACAATCATAAGAAACAATTTGAAAATACAATACAATAGCAAAAACAATGCAATACAATATGAAGCATAATATAATACAATAATTGGAGCAAGAAAATGACAGCCCTGCTCATAAGAGCTTACAATCTAACAGTGAGGTGGGGGTGACAAAGTATAGGTGCTTATTTACAATGATGGTATAGTCAACTTGAGGAGATGGGGAACAGGAGCAGTATAGGTGGCCACCACCCATTATATGTGATCACTTGAGACAGGTGGAGTGGATATGTCTAAATGACTGAGTAGGGATCATGATGGGCCGCCTTAAAAAGATGTGTTTGTAGGGATCGCCTGAAAATATCTAAGTTGTGGATACACCTAATGTCTTGGGTAGAGCATTCCAGAGAATTGGTGCGGCTCGGGAGACGTCTTGAAGCCGGGAGTGGGATGTTCGGATTAATACAGACGTGAGTCTAAAGTCACTTCAAGAGCGAAGAGAATGGGTGGGTTGATAGACAGAGATGAGGAGATATAGGGAGGTGCTGCACTGTGAAGAGCTTTGTGGGTGAGAACAAGCAGTTTGAACTGGATCCTATAGTGTATAGGCAGCCAGTGCAATGACTGGCATAGAGCAGAAGCGTCAGAGTAACGGTTAGCTAGATAGGTGATGTTAGCTGCTGCATTAAGGATGGACTGAAGAGGGGAGAGTCTATTGCGGGGGAGGCCAACTAAGAGAGAATTACAATAGTCAAGGTGGGAGTGAATCAGGGCCACAGTGAGGGTTTTTGTGGTTTCCAAGGTGAGAAAGGGGATAATTCTAGAGATGTTCTTCAGGTGCAAGCGGCAAGAGCAGGTGAGAGATTGTATATGTGGGGTGAAGGGAAGATTAGAGTCAGACATAACACCCAGACAGAGAGCCTGCTGCCTATGCATTATTGTGGTGCCGCACACTGAGAGAGAGATGTCATATTTAGGGAGGTTAGTGGAGGGCGGGCGCAGAAGTAGTTCAGTTTTGGAAAGGTTGAGTTTTTCAGGTAGAGCGGACATGATATTGGAAACTGCTGTTAGACAGTCATTGGTGTTCTTTATTAGAGCGGGAGGAAGGTCAGGGGAAGAAGTGTATAGTTGTGTGTCATCAGCATAAAGATGGTACTGAAAGCCAAATCTGCTGATGGTCTGTCCAATCGGGGCTGTGTAGAGAGTGAAGAGGTCCAAGGACTGAACCCTGAGGGACCCCAACAGTGAGAGGAAGAGGGGAGGAAGAGGAGCCATCAAATGATGCACTGAAAGAGCGGTTGCAAAAATAGGAAGAGAACTAAGAGAGACTTGTGTCCTTGATGCCAATGGAGTGCAGTATGGAGAGTAGGCGATGGTGGCCAACAGTGTCGAAGGCTGCAGAGAGATCAAAAAGGATAAGCAGAGAGTGGTCACCATTACATTTTGCTATTAGAAGGTCGTTGGTCACTTTGATGAGTGCGGTTTCTGTAGAATGTAGGGGGCGGAAACCAGACTGTAATGGGTGTAGAAGAGAGTGAGTAGCGAGGTAATGAGTGAGGCGGGAGTAGACCAGGCGCTCCAAGAGTTTAGCGATGAAGGGGAGATTGGAGACTGGTCTGTAGTTGTTTGTGCAGGAATGATCGAGAGAAGTTTTCTTAATGGAATAATGATAGTGTTTGAAGGAGGAGGGGAAGTGGTTCATATGTCGCCAATATCAGATTCCTGGTGGTCCAACAAGTGACACCTTCACCATAAGCTGCTTTCAGCTCTGCCCAGATAGAGTAGTAGTAAATAGTGAATGGAGCCAGAAAACAGCTTTGTTGTCGATCTTGTTGCTGCTTCTGAGACTGCAGCTCGGCTCTGATTCTGTTCTATAGAATCTGAGCTGTTAAATCCGGGCATAACCACTACAAAGTGAACAGAGCCATGTTGTTCTGTCTCAATTAACTGTTTAGATCTGACCAGAGCTTGAAACAGATGATTGGTGAGTGTGCCAGGTCCTTACCAATCTGATATTGATGACGTATACTTAAGAGAAGGCATCAGTTCAAGACTAACTATCCTACTAACCAGTGTGCCCTTTATTTACTCTGGACATTGTGTGCGTATATTTTATATATACACATATATATATTTAAAGGGAACCTGTCACCTAATCTATGGCCCCTAAACTATCACTACCTGCCCCCACAGACCCTAACTAGCTCCCTAACCATCCCTGCCTGTCCTAATAGGGCTTTATAGAAGGTGAATAAACCACTTTATAAACTTACAGTTTCTGTGACAGTGGGGCGTTCCTGTGGGCTCTTGTCCGAAGGGCGGGTTCCCCAGAGCCGCGCTCCCCCCGCCTCGCTCCCTTCCTAACGCCCTAATGGGCGGCATTATCGATTTGAAGAGCGGGGAGCCCATTGGAATCATCCCGCCCCGCTCTTCATGACGCGCGGCCCGGAAATGACGATGAGAGCGCGTCATTTCCGTGCCGCGCATGCCCAGTGCAGCGGGTGAAGCCGATGCGAGTGCCGTCGTCGCTAGGCAACGATCGGCGTCTTCGGAAGGTGAGTATCGGCGGCCCCCCCACCCTCCCAAAACTGCACATATATATGTGTGTGTAATCCACATGTACATATGGATTACACACACACATATGTACATTCACTTTTATTAGGCACATTTCATATGTGCATCTATATATATATATATATATATATATATATATATATATATATATATATATATGCACATATATATAGTTAGATTGTGTGTGTGTATACGTGTGTGTGTGTGTGCGTGCATGTGTGTGTATACATACTTGTGTGTGTGTGTGCATGTGTTTGTATACATACTTGTGTGTGTGTGTGCGTGCATGTGTGTGTATACATACGTGTGTGTGTGCATGTGTGTGTATACATACTTGTGTGTGTGTGTGTGCATGTGTTTGTATACATACACGTGTGTGTGTGTGCGTGCATGTGTGTGTATACATACACGTGTGTGTGTGTGTGTGTGTGCGTGCATGTGTGTGTATACATACACGTGTGTGTGTGTGTGTGCATGTGTGTGTATACATACACGTGTGTGTGCGTGCGTGTATACATACTTGTCTGTGTGTGCATGTGTGTGTATACTTACGTGTGTGTGTGCATGTGTGTGTATACTTACGTGTGTGTGTGTGCATGTGTGTGTATACGTGTGTGTGTGTGTGTGTGCGTGCATGTGTGTGTATACATACACGTGTGTGTGTGTGCATGTGTGTGTATACATACACGTGTGTGTGCGTGCGTGTATACATACTTGTCTGTGTGTGCATGTGTGTATACTTACGTGTGTGTGTGCATGTGTTTGTATACATACACGTGTGTGTGTGTGCATGTGTGTGTATACGTGTGTGTGTGTGTGTGCGTGCATGTGTGTGTATACATACTTTGTGTGTGTGCATGTGTTTGTATACATACTTGTGTGTGTGTGTGCGTGCATGTGTGTGTATACATACGTGTGTGTGTGTGTGTGTGCGTGCATGTGTGTGTGTGTGCGTGCATGTGTGTATACATACGTGTGTGTGTGTGTGTGCGTGCAAGTGTGTGTATACATACGTGTGTGTGTGCATGTGTGTGTGTATACATACACGTGTGTGTGTGTGTGTGTGTGTGTGCATGTGTATATATATTTTGTAGAGATAGAGAGACTGAGGGTGAGAGGGTCTGTGAGTTTTGTGTAACGCTGGGACCTGGGTGACGCAGTAAACTTCACCTGAGGTCAGAGTTAATCCTCGTCACTCTATCTGACCTCAGGTGATCTACACTGATGTCACCCTGTTCACATCGGTAACAGAAAACTCACTCTATGTGGGTCACGCTGTGAAGTGGGAAGTTTCACATGAGGTCAGAGAAACACATTGCTTTATCCGACCTCAGGTGACACAGACCATGAATGCTTCACTGCACGAGCCTTCAAATATAATTGTTAGTGAATCTTCACTAACGGACGGACCTCTACCAGGATCCTGGATGGGTATGTGGGAGTAATAAAGATGGAGTCAAAATACGTGTTTGTGTTTTTTGTTGTAATAAAAAAAATTTTCTCGGTGTTGTGTCTTCTTTAATACTAAATAGAGATTCATAATGGCCGTGTCTAACATTGGCGCGACATTATAAATCTCGGGCTTAGTGCCAGCTGCTAAAAGAAAGGTGGCATTAACCCTTATTACCCAGTCTGCCACCGCCACAGGGCAGCTGGAAGAGCTGGGTACAGCTCCAGAATATTGCGCTTCTATAAATGCGCAATTTTCTGGGGCGGCTGCGAGCTGCAATTCTCAGCGGGGGTGGCCCAGAACGCTTGGGCCTCCCTACGCTGGGGATTCCAGCCCTCAGCTGCCTAGTTGTACCTGGCTGGCAAAGAAAAATGCGGCGAAGCCCCACGCCGTTTTTTTTCTTGCCAGCCAGGTAGACCTAGACAGCAGTGGACTGCCATCCACCCCCTACTACCTAGGTGTACCTGGCTTGCATGAAAAAATGGCATCTGTCTTCACCACATTTTTCTTTGCCAGCCAGGTACAACTAGTCAGCTGGGGGTGGATGGCAGCTCACAGCTGCCTAGTTGTACCTGGCTGGCAAAGAAAAATGTGGTGAAGACAGATGCCATTTTTTCATGCAAGCCAGGTACACCTAGGTAGTTGGGGGTGGATGGCAGCTCCTAGCTGCCTAGTTGTACCTGGCTGGCAAAGAAAAATGTGGCGAAGCCCCACGCCGTTTTTTTTCTTGCCAGCCAGGTAGACCTAGACAGCAGTGGACTGCCATCCACCCCCTACTACCTAGGTGTACCTGGCTTGCATGAAAAAATGGCATCTGTCTTCACCACATTTTTCTTTGCCAGCCAGGTACAACTAGTCAGCTGGGGGTGGATGGCAGCTCACAGCTGCCTAGTTGTACCTGGCTGGCAAATAAAAATGCGGCGAAGCCCCACGCCGTTTTTTTTTCTTGTCAGCCAGGTACACCTAGGTAGTTGGGGGTGAATGGCAGCTACCAGCAACCTAGTTGTACCTGGCTAGTAAAGGAAAATACAGCAAAGCCACATGCCATTTTTTTCTTGCCAGCCACATACAACTAGTCAGCTGGGAGCTGCCATCCACCCCAAACTACCTAGGTGTACCTGGCTGGCAAGAAAAAAAACGGCATGGGGCTTCGCCGCATTTTTCTTTGCCAGCCAGGTACAACTAGGCAGCTGTGAGCTGCCATCCACCCCCAGCTGACTAGTTGTACCTGGCTGGCAAAGAAAAATGTGGTGAAGACAGATGCCATTTTTTCATGCAAGCCAGGTACACCTAGGTAGTAGGGGGTGGATGGCAGTCCACTGCTGTCTAGGTCTACCTGGCTGGCAAGAAAAAAAACGGCGTGGGGCTTCGCCACATTTTTCTTTGCCAGCCAGGTACAACTAGGCAGCTAGGAGCTGCCATCCACCCCCAACTACCTAGGTGTACCTGGCTGACAAGAAAAAAAACGGCGTGGGGCTTCGCCGCATTTTTCTTTGCCAGCCAGGTACAACTAGGCAGCTGAGGGCTGGAATCCCCAGCGTAGGGAGGCCCAAGCGTTCTGGGCCACCCCCGCTGAGAATTGCAGCTCGCAGCCGCCCCAGAAAATTGCGCATTTATAGAAGCGCAATATTCTGGAGCTGTACCCAGCTCTTCCAGCTGCCCTGTGGCGGTGGCAGACTGGGTAATAAGGGGTTAATGCCACCTTTCTTTTAGCAGCTGGCACTAAGCCCGAGATTTATAATGTCGCGCCAATGTTAGACACGGCCATTATGAATCTCTATTTAGTATTAAAGAAGACACAACACCGAGAAAAATTTTTTTATTACAACAAAAAACACAAACACGTATTTTGACTCCATCTTTATTACTCCCACATACCCATCCAGGATCCTGGTAGAGGTCCGTCCGTTAGTGAAGATTCACTAACAATTATATTTGAAGGCTCGTGCAGTGAAGCATTCATGGTCTGTGTCACCTGAGGTCGGATAAAGCAATGTGTTTCTCTGACCTCATGTGAAACTTCCCACTTCACAGCGTGACCCACATAGAGTGAGTTTTCTGTTACCGATGTGAACAGGGTGACATCAGTGTAGATCACCTGAGGTCAGATAGAGTGACGAGGATTAACTCTGACCTCAGGTGAAGTTTACTGCGTCACCCAGGTCCCAGCGTTACACAAAACTCACAGACCCTCTCACCCTCAGTCTCTCTATCTCTACAAAATATATATACACATGCACACACACACACACACACGTGTATGTATACACACACACATGCACACACACACGTATGTATACACACACTTGCACGCACACACACACATGCACGCACACACACACACACACGTATGTATACACACACATGCACGCACACACACACACACACACACGTATGTATACACACACATGCACGCACACACACACACAAGTATGTATACAAACACATGCACACACACAAAGTATGTATACACACACATGCACGCACACACACACACACACGTATACACACACATGCACACACACACACGTGTATGTATACAAACACATGCACACACACACGTAAGTATACACACATGCACACACAGACAAGTATGTATACACGCACGCACACACACGTGTATGTATACACACGCACACACACACACACACACACGTATACACACACATGCACACACACACACGTAAGTATACACACACATGCACACACACACGTAAGTATACACACACATGCACACACAGACAAGTATGTATACACGCACGCACACACACGTGTATGTATACACACACATGCACACACACACACACACGTGTATGTATACACACACATGCACGCACACACACACACACACACGTGTATGTATACACACACATGCACGCACACACACACACGTGTATGTATACAAACACATGCACACACACACACACACAAGTATGTATACACACACATGCACACACACACACACACGTATGTATACACACACATGCACGCACACACACACACAAGTATGTATACAAACACATGCACACACACACACAAGTATGTATACACACACATGCACGCACACACACACACACACACGTATACACACACACAATCTAACTATATATATGTGCATATATATATATATATATATATATATATATATATATATATATATATATAGATGCACATATGAAATGTGCCTAATAAAAGTGAATGTACATATGTGTGTGTGTAATCCATATGTACATGTGGATTACACACACATATATATGTGCAGTTTTGGGAGGGTGGGGGGGCCGCCGATACTCACCTTCCGAAGACGCCGATCGTTGCCTAGCGACGACGGCACTCGCATCGGCTTCACCCGCTGCACTGGGCATGCGCGGCACGGAAATGACGCGCTCTCATCGTCATTTCCGGGCCGCGCGTCATGAAGAGCGGGGCGGGATGATTCCAATGGGCTCCCCGCTCTTCAAATCGATAATGCCGCCCATTAGGGCGTTAGGAAGGGAGCGAGGCGGGGGGAGCGCGGCTCTGGGGAACCCGCCCTTCGGACAAGAGCCCACAGGAACGCCCCACTGTCACAGAAACTGTAAGTTTATAAAGTGGTTTATTCACCTTCTATAAAGCCCTATTAGGACAGGCAGGGATGGTTAGGGAGCTAGTTAGGGTCTGTGGGGGCAGGTAGTGATAGTTTAGGGGCCATAGATTAGGTGACAGGTTCCCTTTAATGAATAATACCCATTTTGTACCTCTGGGATGTGGAGTGTCACCAATGGGGGGGGGGCGGGGGGAGAGGGATGCATTGTCCCCTGTGTACTGGAAAATGTGACAAGCTCAGGGAGTACATTATACTATGGCCAGCATCCAGCTGAAAAGAACATTTAGGATGAGCACTGTGAGAAGACCAGTTGTTGGAGCTTTTTAACACCCACCAGAAGATTAACCCTTTGGGTGTCCTACAAGATGATCTTATTTAAAATGTCTTCCTGTAGAGACTGATGCTTTTACTGCAAACCTACCAACAAGCGCAGTACTCAAATGCAAAGAATCTAGTAGGTGATCCGTAACCGAGCACAGTAGCAGCATGGTGTCAGGTTCACCTGTCAATGAACCCGTTCACGTCTCTGCTGTGTGCTGCAATGTGTACTGAGAGCTGAGTGATTGCCATGGTACTCTGAACCGGTTAATATGTATGTATAGATTTGTTGTTCCAGGACATTTGCTACTTTTACTGTAGTAATCCTCTGGACTGTCCGCAGCTTGTGTATCAGCCAGTAAGTGCTGAATTTCAGACATGCTTATGTAACGAAGCTTGTTGGGTCTTATAATAATCTTATTTCTTTGTGTGTTACCGGTGAAATGTCACATGCTGAAGCTCGGATCCAGCTAGCAGATTTAGTTTCCCCTCCCATTTTCCTTTTTAGTTTCTGCCAAAGAACATACTACTTTTTAATTATTATTTGTTTTCTTTTTTACAGGACACAGGAATATAAAGAAAACTAATTTGGGAGAAAAATATGGAATGCGTTTCACTGTTGACTGAGCGCGCCCAGAGGAACTTTATAGACCGTACTTGTAAAATCCTCAGTTAGCAGTTTGTTCAGTCTCTTGAACACTATCGAGCAATTTCCAGCTAGAGCTGATCCCTGTTTACACAGCTCTGCTCGACAGGTTTCCATACTCTGGAACCTGCTGCTTAGTTTTTAGTTTTCCTTCCAATACTTGTTTTTTTTTTTTTTTTTACCTGAAGTAACAAAAGGAAAAAAGAAACCGTCAAAATGGTTGAGGATTATCTATGGATGGTTATATTGGGCTTTATCATAGCTTTCGTCTTGGCTTTTTCTGTTGGTGCAAATGATGTGGCCAATTCGTTTGGCACGGCGGTGGGTTCTGGCGTGGTGACCCTACGGCAGGCCTGCATATTGGCTTCAATTTTTGAAACAACTGGTTCGGTTTTGCTTGGTGCTAAAGTTGGAGAAACCATCCGGAAGGGTATTGTCGATGTAAACCTTTACAACAACTCTGTGAATCTACTGATGGCGGGAGAGGTTAGCGCTATGGTTGGTAAGTAGATTGTCTTTCTTATGAATTATATATGCTTTTTGCTTTTTCTTTCACTATGTTTATTTTACTCAGTTTGGTTACTTTTCATGGAGGCTGCTAGGTTTGGTAGTTTGTATTGTAGCGTACAGGAAGCAATGTAGTGTTTGAAATGTCCGCTTATTGTGAAATATTAATAAATGAGGTATTTCTGTATAAAATAGGTAAGACCATATTTCACTTTTGAAAACTGATGGCATCTGCCAGATTTCACTCTCCTCACTAGGAACAGGTTTAACCCCTTATTGACCCATGACGGCTATACCAGTCATGGCTGTGAACTGTCACTGTGTGTAAACACTCTCTCTGGTCAAAGAAATGCAGAAAATATCATCCTATATTTACCACTAACATAAAGTCCAGTATGTCATGAAAAATCAGTCTTGGAATCACTGGGATCCATTGAAGCGTTCTAGAGTTATAACCTCATCAAGTGACACTAGTCAGAATTGCAAAAAATGAGGCTTGCTCCTTAAGGGGTTAATGCTGCTTTAAAGCACCACTCCAGTGTTTTTTAATGCTATTCACGCTGTAGTGGTGCTTAAATGTAAGCCTCCTGCCCCTAGTTTTACACTCACCTGGATTTCCATCCTTTTTCAGCACTGCTCCGGTCCTGAGGCGCCATCTTCTGTCTGTAACTTCTCACTGGTTGGAAGTCAGCAGTTACATCACAAGCGCTCAATACATCTGTGAGAGCCAGGACAAGGCCAGATCGAGGTTCCCATAGAGATGTATTGAAAAGGGACCTCTGGTGTGCTCTGTGAGTCACTGAACCTGTCAGCAGGTCACTTTTCGCCACAGACAGACCAGAGCAACGCTGAAAAAGGATAAAGTTTGCGGTAGGTGAATATAGGACAGGGACAGGGGACTTAGATTTTTAGCATCAGTAAAGCAGTGTAGTAAAAAGAAAAACAAGTGCTGTTATGGTGCTTTAAAGCAAAAGTGTTATTAGAAAATAACCTATCGTTTTGTTTTCTGAGCTGAGAAGCAATGCTTGCTGTCACTTTATTTGACTGAATTGTGCACTGTCACGATTCCACTTGATTCCCTGTGTGAGTGGACCGTTACGAGACTGCAAGTTTGCAGTTTGTATAGTTATGGTCACATGCTCAGGGCTGCCACTAGGTATTTCGGGGCCCCTTACTGCCAAAATTTTGGGGCCTTCCTGAGACTCCGCCCTCCACCCATGCTCCGCCCTCCACCCAAACATACATTATATCTTTATAGTGAAAAATTGGAACCGCACCAAAAATTACCTCAATTTATGTGCAAAGCTTTCCCAACCAGCAATTCAGATAGTTCCTTACAATAGGGTAAAAAAAAAAGGAAAAACAGCACAAAAAAATAGAAAAAGGTGGACTTTATTGCCCAATGTGTGGCCATGCCATTGGGCAATAAAGTCCACTTTTAGCTATATTTTTGTGCTGTTTTTCCTTTTTTTTTTTTTTTTTTTCACGCACTCTCTCTCTATTATATATTACACATATACACACTTGAGACTCCTGTGGGCTGAATACACAATAACGTTATACACAATAGAGACGGCTGCTTGCTGTATACACAATAGAGATGACTGCGTACCGTATAGACAATGGAGATGGCTTTTGGCCATATGGACAATGGAGATGGCTGCGGGCTATACACACAATAGAGAACACACAATAGAGACTGCTGCTGCCCGTATACACAATGGAGATGGCTGCGGGACAAATGCACAATGGAGATGGCTGCGGGACAAATGCGCAATGGAGACAGGTGTAGGACAAAGGAACACTGGAGACAGCTGGGAGACATATGCACATTAAATGCTGTTGCTGGTTGTATACACATTAGTGACTGCTGCGGGATGTATACACATTGGAGACTGTGCACAGCCTGAAGGCTTTCAGCAGACTCACTTTCTCTCACCGTCAGACTCTAAGTCACTACTGTTGCCACTTCTCCCTACAACTAAGCCCTCCCTCCAAGCAGTGTCTGTCACAACCCTAAAAAGGATATTTGTGCCCAGCCCACTGATCAGAGTTTGGCAAGTTTGCACACACATGCACACTCAGCCAGGTACACACACACCCAGCCAGGCATGCACACCCAGCCAGGAACACACACAAGCACAGTCAGCCAGGCACACACAGACATGCACACCCAGCCAGGCACACATATGCACACTCAGCCAGGCACACATATGCACACACATGCACACTCAGCCAGGTACACACACATATGCACACTCAGCCAGGCACACACACACATGTGCACACTCAGCCAGGTACACACACATGTGCACACTCAGCCAGGTACACACACATGTGCACACTCAGCCAGGTACACACACATGTGCACACTCAGCCAGGTACACACACATGTGCACACTCAGCCAGGTACACACACATGTGCACACTCAGCCAGGTACACACACATGTGCACACTCAGCCAGGTACACACACACACGTGCACACTCAGCCAGGCACACACACACACGTGCACACTCAGCCAGGCACACACACACACATGCACACTCAGCCAGGCACACACACACACATGCACACTCAGCCAGGCACACACACACACATGCACACTCAGCCAGGCACACACACACATGCACACTCAGCCAGGCACACACACACATGCACACTCAGCCAGGCACACACACACACATGCACACTCACCCAGAAACACACACACACATGCACACTCAGCCAGGCACACACACATGCACACTCAGCCATGCACGCGCACACACGCACACCCAGCCAAGCACACACACACATGCACACTCACCCAAGAACACACACACACACATGCACACTCACCCAGGAACACACACACACAAATGCACACTGACCCAGGAACACACACACACATGCACACTCAGCCAGGCACACACACATGCACACTCAGCCAAGCACGCGCACACACGCACACCCAGCCAAGCACACACACATGCACACTCAGCCAGGCACACACACATGGACACTCAGCCAGGCACGCACACACACACACATGCACACATATCCACACTCAGTCAGGCACACACACACATGCACACCCATGCACACTCAGCCAGGGACATACGGACTAGATATGGATGGAGGACTTACAGGCAGGGACTCAGACTTGTGCCCCCCCATTTACCCTGCTTCTCCCCTCTTGTGGCCCCCATTCTCCCTGTTTCTCCTCTCTTATGGCCCCCCAATCACCCTGCTTCTTCCCTCTTGTGGCTCCCCATAATTCCTGCTTCTCCCCTCTTGTGGTCCCCCATTCTCCTTGTTTCTCCCCTCTAATTGTGACCCCCCATTCACCCTGCTTCTTCCTCCTTTTGTGGCCCCTTTTATGTGACCCCTGTTCCCCCACCCCGGCTCTCTTCAGCTCATTGGCGCTTACCTTGTCCTGCTCCCAGACGGTCCTCACGCAGCCGGCATCTTCTCTGCAGCATCACCGCTTCCGGGTCAGGAGGAGCTCGGCTGCACTGATATCCAAGCTGAGCTCACTCACTGATCCCGGAAGTGCCAGCACGCAGGGGGGGAAATGCAGCGGCAGTGTCCCAGCAGTATTCAATAAATCCTGGGACACTGCTGCCGCTCCGACACCCCCCTGCAATCCTGCATTGGCCTAGCCTGCCGGGTGCGGAGGAGAGAAGTCAGGAGGCGGGGCCAGGCGGCGGCAGCAGCGATTCCTCACAGGTGAGGGGGGGCCTGCCGCCCGTGCAACAAAACAAGAGGGGGCGGGGCCCACTCCAAACAGCCACGCCCCCCGCCAGCACGCCCGGGCCCCCCTGCCCCTGTTTAAATAGCCACGCCCCCTCTTAAACCCGGCGGGCCCCATAATCATTATGACCGGTAAGGCCGTAACGGCGGCCCTGCACATGCTGACTTGATTGTCCTGCACTTCTCTTAATAGGAGTTATGACAGAAGCACGAGAGTCTAGTTGGCAGATCGCATCCGTGCAGTGTCATGTCTACTCAAAGGCTGGAGACACACTGAGCGAGATGCATGCTATGTAGTCTCACATACCTCACCCGGCATGAGTGCTGGCTCTCTGGACAGGAGCGTGTCAGCTGCAAAGAAATACTGCTGTCCAGAGAGACAGTGGCCATGCCAGGAGAGGCATGCGAGACCCGTGCGATTATCTCACAACATGTGTCTCTGGCCAAACCAAGACAGTCTGCGAATCGCACACTGCCAAGACCTGGAAGGTTATAGACATTTCTTATAAACTTGAAAGACACCTTTAAATCTATTATTTTATTCATTTTTTGGCTACTTTTTTTTAAATCTGAAAATATTCTGAAACTTTGTTTTAATTCTAGGCAGAAACTGTTTTAATAGTCTGATACAATGCATCCTGTACACAAATCACAGAATTAAAATATTCACAATAGTTAATAGTCCCAGCTAACCTCCTAGACTCATGGCATCCCCCCTGCACATCCTCTGCACCCAACATGCCTAGAAAACTCTCCCATAGAAGTGAACAGGGGGAAAATGTTCAAAATCTTGACCAAAGGCCATTGAAGTAAACTTTGTTTGGAAGCGCTTGTCTCCTAATGAAATTAGTGGATGTTTGGGCTATCCTTGTTCCACAAACTGAAATCTACACCACCTTCAGTTGAAACCACAAGTTTGCATATACTATATAAAAAGACACATATGCATGTTTTTCTCTATCTGACATGAAATCAGAATAAACTTTTCCCTTTATAGGTCAATTAGGATTACCAAAATTATTTACCGTATATTTGCAAAATGCCAAAATATTGAGAGATAGAATGTTTTAAGGCATTTTTGTTACTTTTTGCCAATCACAAGTACACCACATACATCCACTAAGATTACTATTCCTTCAAACAATTTGGGACAGCCCATGTGATGTCATGTGTTTGGAAGCTTCTAATGGGTTTATTGGCAACACCTGAGTTAGAGACACACATGGATGTGTTTTAATGCACACCTGAAACACACTGCTTCTTTGTGTAGCATAATGAGAAAGTCTAAAGAAATCAGCCAAGATATCAGGAAGATAATTGGACTTGCACAAGTCTGGTTCATCCTTGGGTGCAATTTGTAGATACCTGAAGGTGCTTCATTCATCTGTACAAACAATTTTATACCCAAGTACAAACAAGATGGGAATGTCCAGCCATCATACCACTCAGGAAGGAGATGGATTCTGTGTTCCAGAGATGAACGTGCTTTGGTCTGACATATGTATATCAACCCAAGAACAAAAGCGAAAAACCTCATGAAGATTATGACGGAAGCTGGTAAGATTGTGTCAATATCCACAGTGAAACAAATACTGTATCAACATGGGCTGAAAGGCCACTCTGCCAGGATAAAAGGGTTTACTCCAAAAGCTAGATTAATTTTTTCAAATGCACACAGGAATAAAGACCTAAATTTATGGAGACATGTCCTGTACTCTGATGAAACTAAAATTGAACTGTTTAGCCATAATGACAATCGTTATATTTGAAGGAAAAAGAGACATTTGGAAGCCTACATACCAACTGTGAACCACGGGGGTGTCAACATCATGTTGTGTGATTGTTTTGCTGCAGGAGGTACTGGTGAACGCCACAAAATAGATGGCGTCATGAGGTAAGAAGATTATGTGGCAATAAATACTGAAGCAACATCTCAAGACATCAGCCAGGAAGTTAAAGCCCGAAGAATACTGCCAAACTGGTTACAAAGTGGCTTAAGGATAACAGTCAATGTTTTGGAGTTGCCATCACAAAGTCCTGATCTCCATCCTATTGAAAATTTATAGGCAACTTAGCTGAAAGGCTGCAAGCAAAGCGACCTACATGCAAGGCAGTTACACTAGGTCTGTCAGGTGGAATGAACCCATATTACTACCAACTATTGTGAGCAACTTGTGGATATCCACATTGTTTGACCCAAGTCATACAGTTTTAGGGCAATAGTACCAAATACTAATGAAATGTTCGTACACTTGTGACTTTACAGAAAGTAATAAAATGCCATAAAACTCTGTTTCTCTCTCTGTCCGCCTCCCCCCTCTCTCTGTCCGCCTCCCCCCTCTCTCTGTCCGCCTCCCCCCTCTCTCTGTCCACCTCCCCCCTCTCTCTGTCCGCCTCCCCCCTCTCTCTGTCCGCCTCCTCCCTCTCTCTGTCCGCCTCCCCCCTCTCTCTGTCCGCCTGCCCCCTCTCTCTGTCCGCCTGCCCCCTCTCTCTGTCCGCCTGCCCCCTCTCTCTGTCCGCCTGCCCCCTCTCTCTGTCCGCCTGCCCCCTCTCTCTGTCCGCCTGCCCCCTCTCTCTGTCCGCCTGCCCCCTCTCTCTGTCCGCCTCCCCCTCTCTCTCCAGCCTTTGGCAAATATTAATAATTATGGTAATCTTTACTGACCTAAAACTGGAAAGGTTTATTCTTATTTCATGTCAGATAGTGAGAAAAACATGCATATGTCTCTTTATATAGTATATGTAAACAACTGTATTTGTCTGCATTAATTTCTGCTTTACATCAGACAAATTTGCTTCTTTTTTTGTAAGAATTGATCAGTTATTATCAAAATTCTCAATTCTGAGGTAAAATCTGTATTCAGTGAAGACTCTCCCATTAAAGAGATCGAAGATGGGAGCTGTTACTGATGACATTCTATGTAGATAGAAGAGTGAGGAGGGGGCAGAGATCTGCTTCAAGCTCCTCCCTGTCTCTAGCTGCTCTTATGTCATCTAGCTCCTCCCTCTATCTAGCTCCTCCCTCTATCTAGCTCCTCCCTTTTCCCATCATCATAGAATCTTCTCAGTAACAGCTGTCATCTCCTATCTTAGTAATGGGAAAGTCTTAATTGAATACAGATTTTACCTCAGAATTGAAAATTTTGATAATGATTGGCTTCTTTCTCTGCCAGAATTGATCAATTTGTCTGATAAATATTACAAAGCTTATTTTCATGTGTACTATTGATGTATGGAATAAAAATTAAAACGATAGTTACACATCAAAATTATGTCGGTCTCTAACATGAAGTTTACTCACGTCACTGTGTAGACCCTTCATGGGGAAACTATCATTTGCATATTAAAGGAAGCCTGTCATCTGAGTCATACAACCCAAATCAACACGTGGTGTTTAACAACGAGATCTAAGGGGTTAAGAGCGACAGGCGGATCTCTGATACACCTGCATCCATTAGCTACACATGTCAGATGATCAGATTACCTGGCATGTGCAGGGAATGATGTGAGCTCTCATCAAATGGAGAGACACGACCAAGGATATACCTATACGTCCCTAGTCATAAAGGTGTTAAGGGGAGCCTGTTATACGATTTGTGCTGCCCAAACTACGGGTGTATGATTGCAATCAGGTATCTCCAAAACCCTCCAGCGTTTCAGAGAAAGTATACACTTTGACAGATCTCCTCTTATGTGCACATGAGCCAGATCTTCAAACGCTTGTAGCGGCGCTGGGAAGAGCCAGCCAAGGACGGAGCTGTGTAAGTCTCTCCTCTGACCATGATCCCCAGACGTATCTTCAAAGTATAGTTTCTCTGAAATACCTTTAGAGATTGTGATAATACACTTGGCTGCAATTCATGCTGCCTGTGGTTTGGGGAGTGTAAATCACCTGACGGGTTCCCTTCTTAAAACTATTTTCTTTCATCACATGTTGGTCTCTCACATGACGTTTACTCATTTCACTGTGTAGACTCTTAATTGGGAAACTCTGTCCTTTGCATATTAAAGGGAACCTGTTATCTTAGTCATACAACCCAAATCAACAGAATGAATTAATGGCTGTCTGGCTGTATTATTGCAGCCATTCATTTTTTCTTCTCTCTGCAATGCTAGGAAGAAACCTGTTGGTTAAAGGGATGTTGGCAGGAGGAAGCCCTTGAGGACCTGCTTTGGACTGGTCAGCAAAGACACATAGTCCCTGGACAGTTTTTCAAATAATATATTTATTTTTCACTTATATAGTGCCATTAATTCCACAGCACTTTATAGATTATCACTACTATATGGGCTCACAATCTATTTTCCCTGTCAGTATGTATTTGGAGTGTGGAGGAAGCCAGAGAACTCAGAGGAAACCCACACAAACACAGGGAGAACATAAAAACTCCTTGCAGATGTTGTCCTTGGTGGGATTTGATCCAGGACCCCAACACTGCAAGACTGCAGTGCTAATTTGGCGCCCCTCTGGCAGGACACCACAAGGAGGTACTGCATCCCAAACAAGGTGTAGTGCCTCCATAGTCACAGCTAGAGGTGGGGGAGCTACAGAGTCTGTATACAAAACCACAAGATCCCTAGCACCAGGCACTGTATATTCAGTAGGTCCCTGGGGGGGGAGGGGCTTGGACGCAGGTGATCCTGCGGCCGTGATAGCAGGGCACCTCTAAACTGAAAGGTGACCCAGACAACGAAGGTGACACTCCAGGACTGGTCGGTGCAGGCTGGAGAGTCCAGGTCAGTACTGGTGTACCGGAACCAAGGCAGTTTGTTAAGGTTCATCCCAAACTGCTGACCGGCAGGCTGTAGGCCTTATCAAGAAGCTGCCACAGCACCCATCAAAGTAGTCCAACCTCTGTCCCATAGCTGGGTTCAAGACGCTGACAAGTAAGACAGACTTTAAGCAACAGACTCGGGGACCAGAAACCAGACTCAAGAGGGGGAGTGTAAGGAGCCAAAAGAGCCCATAAAGGACTAAGAAAGTGTGGGAAAGGCGCCTCTGACAGACTCTGTGGTAATACCCAAAACCTGTGGCAACAAAATTAGACTGTACCGTGTGCCTAATAATCCATCTGGTACCAGTAAAGAACTGTTATGGTACCTTTACACGCCGCCACAACAGGATGGATACAACCCGCTACAGGCTACAAATGTAGCTTGTAGCGCCAATATCGCCCGTAGTAGCGGCGTGTGAAGACGGGACGACACAGCCGGCTACAGATACCTCTGTATCCGTGCACTGCCCATAAACATATGGCTACATCGCCGATTGTAGCGAGCTGTATCGGCGTGTAAAGACGTTACGGAAGGGAACTCGGGACAGCCTGCAATGTAGCTAAGGCGTGACCCTGGCTCCGTGTTACCACGCCCCATGTGCGATCATTGGTGGAAGCTGCTGCATGACGATTGGTAGTCGCTGCCTAGGGAGGCATATTTAAGGAGCTGACGAGTCACACTACACAATCGCTCGAGCGTGCTGTATTACTCAGCCTCCTGCGATGCCTGGCCAATCAGGATGTTATTGCTTTGTCCTATCAGCGTACGGACGGCTCGTACTCTCAATTGTGGCACGCCTATGTGCTGTCCCTGCTGCACCAGGTCCGCCCATAGTAGCTGGTTATAGCGGTGTGTAATTGAGCTACAGATGGCTACTTGCGACACCCGGCGATGTAGCTAGCTATAGATGTAGCGTGGCGTAGCGCACCTTGTGGCGGCGTGTAAAGAGGGTGCGGTTCCCGTTGGTAACCGGCTGTGCTCGTGCACGTGAAGTTGCCGTTGGTATCCATCCTGTTGTGGCGGCGTGTAAAGGTACCATTAGGGCTAACTTGGTGTCTCTGCATCAATTTGTCGCCTGGGAGGCTCCTACAGCACCACAGAGCCACAGACTACTACTCCCCTCATCCACCCCGCTGGCCTGAGGTAAAGCTACACCTGTGGGGAGCTGTACTACCCAAAGCTGCATCACCATCACCTCAGCAGCCGGCTGCAGCGCTGGTAACTACATTACCAGGTACCACAGGTGGCGTCACGTATAGTAATCCCCCATCCCAAACCGTTTTCCCCTCAGCCATTGAGTATCTAGGGCACGGGACCGGGACCTGACCAGCCGTGATCCCCACTGAAGTAGCAACCTGTCCTGGTATCTGAGTACCCCCTACCCTGTCTGCTGACTCATTTACCACTCAAAGTATGCTTTCTGTAAAACTAATGCTTCCACCCCTTAATGCCCCATGGGGTATATAGCTGTCATGGACCTTGGAGTGGCCTCAAAAGCAGAACCCATTCCAATTATTACATAGTGGACATCTGCCTCTAACAACAGCCATCCGCTTGTCAATTGCTGACTATGGCACTTAAAGGGCATCTGTCAGCAGGTTTCTGATACCTCATCTGACAGCAATATATGATGTAATCAAATAAACCCTGACTTCAACGATGTATCACATACAGTAGATTACTGGCAGTAGCCATTCTGACACACAGCATTTAGTTTTAGAAACATGGGATAGCTGCTCCCACCCACACCAGGATGTCAATAGAGAGTGTGCATTGACAGGGTGTGGAAAGTAGTCCTGTACTGGTAATACTAGGAGATAGGGCTGGGCGATTAATCGAATTAATTCGATTAATTCGCCCCCTGCTGTGTCCACGATTGTTATTTTATTAACAATCGTGAAATTCGATTTAAAATGGCGCCCGGAGCGCTGTTTAGAAGATCCGGGCGCCATTTACTGTAAATATGAGCGTGTTCGCGGCAGTGGGCGGGGCCGAGACTGAACCTCGCGAGATTTGTTATGGTCAGCGCCTCTGTGCAGGATTCCTTCTCCTTTTCCGCCGGCGGTCGGTTACATTGATGTCGCCTGCGCTGTCAGTGCTCGGGCTGTTTACCTCTGCTCTGCCAGGAATCCTGAATCCCAGGACACCGCGCTGATAACTCTGCCGCCGCCGCACAGGAGATCCCTGACAGACGTCTCCTCCACCATCACAGATCAATATGCCCCTGCAGATGGCGCGGTGTCACGCGGGAGGTCACCCCCTGTTCTCCGCAGCCTCGGTATCAGCCGCTCTCAGGCCTAGAGCCACCGCACTCCGTAACCTAGGAGACCGCTCAGCAGCAGGCAACCTGTTGCTATAGCAACCGAGTCCTCAAGTTCTCTCTCAATCATTGCCTTGCCTGTCCCTGACGTCACTCCCATGAATAAGCTCTTCGCGTCTGCGCACTAGCGGTAAGTGGGCGTGACTACACTGTGCACTTGGAAGCTTCAGCCGGAGGGATATAGAAGTCGCACCGACCAGAAGTGCTGCTTAGATAGCAGTTTCCGGATGGGAAACCGTTCAGTGGGACTCTCCAGGGGGTTGGTTGTCAGGGGGACAGGGGTGATAGCAGGCCCAGGACCCCGACCTCACAGGCGGCGAGGGGGACCCGGAAAAGATGGCAGATTCACGGCCGCCGCAATATTGAGCCTGTGCGGGGAAACTGAAGGAGAAAGCCCCGGAGGAGGATGAGCCTGCTGTGTGCGCAGTATCTCCGGTGAGGGACACGACAGTAATGTGAGGAGGAAGGCTGCCCCGTGTGAGGGTGTGACCGAGGGCCCCCGTGTGTCTGTGTGTGTGACCGAGGGCCCCCATGTGTCTGTCTGTGTGTGTGTGACCGAGGGCCCCGATGTGTCTGTGAGACCGAGGGCCCCCGTGTGTGTGTATGTGTGTGTGACCGAGGGCCCCTGTGTGTGTGTGACCGAGGGCTCCCACGTGTCTGTGTGTGTGACCGCGGGCCCCCACGTGTCTGTGTGTGTGACCGCGGGCCCCCACGTGTCTGTGTGTGTGACCGCGGGCCCCCACGTGTCTGTGTGTGTGACCGAGGGCCCCCACGTGTCTGTGTGTGTGACCGCGGGCCCCCACGTGTCTGTGTGTGTGACCGCGGGCCCCCACGTGTCTGTGTGTGTGACCGCGGGCCCCCACGTGTCTGTGTGTGTGACCGCGGGCCCCCACGTGTCTGTGTGTGTGTGACCGCGGGCCCCCACGTGTCTGTGGTGTGTGTGACCGCGGGCCCCCACGTGTCTGTGTGTGTGTGACCGAGGGCCCCCACGTGTCTGTGTGTGTGTGACCGAGGGCCCCCACGTGTCTGTGTGTGTGTGACCGAGGGACCCCACGTGTCTGTGTGACCGAGGGACCCCGTGTGTGTATGTGTGTGTGAGTGTGGGAGAGACCGAGGGCCCCCGTGTGTCTGTGTGTGTGTGTGACCGAGGGCCCCCGTGTGTGAGAGAGAGACCGAGGGCCCCCCCATGTGTGTGTGTGAGACCGAGGGCCACCATATGCAGAAAACAGGGATGCATGGGTGCTGCTCCCTCCTGTACGGTGTATACTGCTCACCTGCCCCAGTGATGGGTGCTCATGTAATGGTGTATACGGCTCACCTGCCCCAGTGATGGGCGCTCATGTAATGGTGTATACTGCTCAATAAAAATTGTTAAACTACCTCTTAGTCTTTTCTCTTTATTCATCAAAGAAAAGCCAAAAAAGAAAATAGAAAAAAATCGAGATTTAAATCGAAAATCGTCCATAGGTTTAAATAAAATCGAGATTTTGATTTTTCCCAAAATCGCCCAGCCCTACTAGGAGATAAAACCTTTAGTTTTTAAGTAAACAATAGCACAGAGACTGATGAGAGAGACAGTTGACTTTTTTGCATTTTTACCCTTGCACCATGCGCTCCTCAGTTTACCTAGCAAAAACCTGATGACCTTTTAAGCAACGCAATCTGGCCCAGATGTTCGTTTGGGCAGCTATGTTTCCTTGGGACACCACAGCAAGGAATTGGGGATTGCTTTGATGGCCAAGGGCTGGTTCAAATGGACACTGTCAACACAGATCAAATGAAGTACAAGTGCTCATACATCATTACATCATTGCTGGGCCATTATTTTAAATACACCTTCCCTCCCCCTCCTTCATTTTTCATCCTCTTTTCCTCTTTGATTAATAGCTCTGGCTTCGAGGGGCAGATATAGATAGAAAATAAGCAGGTGGGAAGGTGTATTTAAATGATTAAAGGGTTATCTGGGATTTATTAAATAAAAAAATGTGCCTAAACACCACCAGGCAGGTAGCTACCACTTACCTGCCTGTTGTGCCCTGCGCCGTTCACCTCTGTTCACCACCGACATGGAGTGGCCTTATACCTCTCCTGTCGGCGATTTTGCAGCTTCTGCTGATGTCAGGTCTGCAGAGGAGTGGTTTCTCCCCTCTTTAGACAGGCACACCGCCCCCGTCATGCTGATTGACAACCGGCACCCCCATCAACGTGACCTCAGCTATGCGCCCACTTCCACAAAGCAGAACGGAAAAGCAGCCTCTGCTCTGTGTTTACCCCGCCATGCTGCCCCCAGCAGGTGCGGTAACTGCTGTGTGCCGGGGGTGATCGGAGGTGACTGGTGGCGGGCACAACAGACAGGTAAGTGGCAGCTCCCAGATAATCTCTTTGAACTTGCCATGATGCACAGGGTTTTGAACAGTCGCTCTGTGCTGACAGAGTCCCTTACCGCCTTTGATGTGATCTTTTCTGTGGCTGGGCGTCATAGAAAACTCTGAACGTTAGCATTTTTTTTTTTGCATTACTATTTGTATGCCAAAGCAAGGACTGGAAATTACATAGAGAAACGATGATTGAAAGATTGACACCTTTGGGACACTTCTGGTTTTACCAAATACTGATGAAATGCTGATCAAAAATACTGACGTGAATGAGACCTAACCGTATGACAGAAGCTGTGCAATCAGAATTAGTGTTGGCGCACACCGCCAGTGCTAACACCCTCGCAGCTCCAGTCCTGCCCCTTTGCCCCCATCCTCTGTGGACCCATGATGCCTGCCTCTGACACCTTTGCTCCTACCACTGCAACTTCCCCCACTCAGTAAGCTATGGTGGGTGCAGGGAGGGGGGATATAGATACATGTAAGATATATACTGATATGTACACCAGGATGGGGGGGGCATGTACCAAATGATGGGGGACCATATACACTAGGATGGGGGACCATATACACTAGGATGGGGGACCATATACACTAGGATGGAGGGGTATATACCAGTATGGGGGATATATGGTACATACTAGGATGAGGGACAAGTATACTGATAATAAAACACACTGACATTATAAGATTATTTTTTTTCTCCTTTCCTTCACCAAATGTGGGATGTGTGTTTATAAAGTGAAAAACACAGTAAATGGTGCCATGCTCACCCCCTTTCAGAGAACACTGACCTTCTACTTTATTTCAATAGTGCCAAGGTTCAGTTCCAGACAGAACCCTTGGCAGGTATAGCTTTTATTGAAGACAGCAACCTTTCCTTTCTAATTCTATGTAACCCATTTACATTTACCTAGTTTAAAAATTCAAATTAAATATGGTAAATACATGTCCTAGCTGTTAGCATTTGTGTATGATGGAAATATGACTGATGTCAGTCATTGTATTTGAGTATGTATATTTTTCTTTATTTCCATATCCTCTGGGAAAAAATGAGCTTGGTAAACGTTTACATTTGTTTGCCTTTGTTTTTTTTTGTTTTACAACTAGTATATACGGCACTCGTCCATCGTGTTTGCCCCAGCTTCAAAGTTAAGCTTTCCTTAGTGTTTGAAAGTATGGAGATTAAAGTAGAAAAATTCTATTAGTTGCAAAAGAAAGTGCTAAAAAACCACAGAAAGCCGTCAGTATGGAAACTTTTATGGAAAAAAAGTGTGTGGGAGTTTTGGCTGACAGCTTTCAGGAGACGTGCTGCTAAGGTGAATGAATCTACAAGGGAAAATGTGTGGAGGAATAAATGATTTAAAGGATGTCTGCGTTTTACTCTACTAAAATCTTTTCTTTTTGATGGCATGTGTTTCTTAATATTTTTTTTCAGGTTTTCTTTTAGCTGGCCTTAGTTTCTATTTCTTTCCCTGTTGAACATTATTTTCCATGTGTAGACCATGCTGTAGATTCGGCATTTTATAGTAATGTCTTCTTTTCCCAGAAACAAAGTTAATTTTAAACTTCATTTTAATCAATATATATTGAAATAATAATCATTTCCACAACTGGATGGTCTGTTCATACCACATCTCCTGTGCTGAGATAATCTTATATATGTGTCCCTGCTATGTACTGTGTAATGGATGTGTCTGACTGTACAGGGACATGGTCTGATCATACCACATCTCCTGTGCTGAGATAATCTTATATATGTGTCCCTGCTATGTACTGTGTAATTGATGTGTCTGATCATACCACATCTCCTGTGCTGAGATAATCTTATATATGTGTCCCTGCTATGTACTGTGTAATGGATGTGTCTTACTGTACAGGGACATGGTCTGATCATACCACATCTCCTGTGCTGAGATAATCCTATATATGTGTCCCTGCTATGTACTGTGTAATGGATGTGTCTGACTGTACAGGGACATGGTCTGATCATACCACATCTCCTGTGCTGAGATCCTATATATGTGTCCCTGCTATTTACTGTATAAGGGATGTGTCTTACTGTACAGGGACATGGTAGGCCAACAGCTTTCTCAGAGGTACTCATGAGTGCTTGGCCTAATGAGTGTATGGGAGAGTAGGATGAGATGGCTGTTGGCCAATCAATCAGTCGACAGCCATCTAGTGTGTATGGCCGACTACATCGTTCTGTTTTCTGAAACACTGTATCAATGTCTAACAGCAGTTTTGTGTTTTGTGACCAATTTTGAGATGACAAATACTGAACTAAAAATGCTCCAAAACTGAAAATTGGAACAAAGACACAAAGGTCCTTGAATGTCTTATATTTGACTGCAATCTATTTATTTATTTATTTATTTTTAAGCTGGATGAAAAACATAGTACGCCCAAGTTTTTTTGTTTTTTTTTTTTCTGCCTGTTGCGCCCCCCTGTCAGAATTGGCGTAGGAGTGTGATCTACACCACATTTGACAGGTTTGTGCATAGAGAACTCTTAAAATTGCTGTAGATCGCGCTCCTACGCCTCTTCTGACAGTTCTGTGCGCAGATAAGTACCGCTGCGCCGGCAAAAGCCAATGGGACTTCAAACACTGTGATAACATAATGGTTGTAAACCACTCCTACAGCCCCTCCCCGGTGCCCACATATTATATACATGTGCACAATACATTTTATTATATTTTTTCCCACACTTGCCCCGGGCGGATCAGGCACCCGGCAGCTGCAGTGGCACGCATTTGCGGCAAGATACATATGAACCCATTTTCAACCTGATCTGGCCGCACTGCTAGTGTGAAGCCACCCTTATTCATCTGAAATCCATGAACATAGTGCAGAAATTACGGTACCACATTACATATATAACGTGGTCTTTTCAGCTCCCATCTATTATATTTATGAACAAATCTCAAGAGCTAATCAGTCCATCATCTTGTTTTCTTCCCATTGTGTGATTAAATGTTTTACTTCTGGACATTTCATATGATTTATTTTTTTTCTTCATGAATAGAAAACTTTTGTCCATTGCTGTGCTGTGTTTTTGCCTCAGGCTGAAGGCACACTGTCGTGCATCAAACACAGAGCGTATTTGATGCACGACAGTGATGCGAGTGCTGTGCGTGTTGTTGAGTGTGTGTGGTGCGTGTGATGAGTGTGGCTGGTTGTATGTATTTTAGTGTGCTGCAATTGTGAGGTGTGAGTGCGTGTGTGGTGCGTGATTGTGATGCTGTCCATGGTCCTGAAGGACCGCGGGCAGCATTTGTCGGGAAATTTAAGCTCTGCTGCTGTCAAAGCCACAGAGTTTAAATGTCCCGGTTTGCCGGTACAGTAAGTAATCATCTTGTACCACTGTGTCAGCGGTGCAAGATGATTAATAAGCACCCAGCTGCTGGACACTTTTGTGTATTTTTTGTGGTTATCCTGCATATGCAGCATCTGTGCGGCATATGAGCACAGATGCTACATATGCGGTGTTTAACCCCGGTAATGAAGGGTTAATATGTGCCAAATGTGTTGACACCATGTCTCTAAAAAGTGCCCCCCTCCCTAGAGCCATGGTGCCTAAAATCATTGGTAGTTCAGGGGTTAAATAGCCAAATTTCTGAATTGCCGGCATTTGTTGGCTTTCTGTAATGTTCAGTGAAATCCGGAGGCTCCTGGCTGTCACAGTGCAGTACCTACGCAATTAGCGTAAGTACATTGCTGGGCAGCGTCCTCTATGAGGAGCTGTCCCAGGTACTTACGCAATTTGCGTAGTGAAGCCGCCGTTCTCCCTCTTGATGCTGCTGTGGATTCCAGCATAAGCTCCATGGCCAGCGCACATTGACATCCGGCCATGGAGCTTATGCTGAATTCTTCAGCACCATGGTGAGGGAGAGCGGCGGCTTCACTACGCAATTTGCGTAAGTACCTGGGACAGCTCCTCATGGAGGACGCTGCCCAGCAATGTATTTACGCTAATTGCGTAGGTACCGCGCTGTGACAGGTAGGTGCCGTCCGACTCTGCACCTCCTTTCCCTCCCTGCACATGTAACCCGTAAAGGATTTAAACAACACTTCAAAGAAACCGGTGAGTGCCGCCTGAATTCTTTTATGCATGGTACAAGATGATTACTTACTGTACCAGCAAAGCGGTCATTTTAAACTTGCCGGCTTTGACAGCCAGCGCGTTTAAAGCGATTTGCGCTGCACACTCGTACGAATATCGCACCGTGTGCTGTATGGGGGCGAGATTTTCTCGCCCCCATAGACTTGCATTGCGCTCACGCGTGCCAGAATCGCGTGCAGTTAGGTGCGTGGGAAGAAGGGAATGAGTTAGGTGTGTGTTTAACAGCTCTAGGGTCTCAATCATTGTAAATATAGTTCTATAACCTATGCCAAAACTCCACAACAGAGGTCTATGTGAAACTATATTAACACAAGTATATTATGCACAAAACACACTCTTAAAAAATCATTAAAAAAGACACACATATGATTAAAACCTCCACATGAGGTTGTGGGTTTGCAGCCTAAGTGCTGTGGTTCTTATGGGCCACTCAGCAAAGTGCAGATCTGTCAATACATTTGTACATATAGTAATGTCTATACAAAAATAACACACTCCACTAATTTGATCTCATGAAAGTGGCACCTATACACCATATAGATACCGCAGACAGAGTTCATATGCATATAAGTGGTACATATAAATAATAAAGGTACAGACTGAAAAATATATTCAAGAAATAGCAGCAGTGCACTTCTATAATATAAAAGCCGAAGGCCACTTCCGGAGAACCCGAAGGTTACTTCCGTGATGGCCTCCGGACTCATGGTGGTGACGTCACCAGTGCACTGTAGCCGGGGGCGCCCGGCTACAGGGACCGGCGGAGAAACGTTCCGGCCAGGAACGTTCCGTTTTCGGAAGTTCCG
The DNA here is from genome assembly GCA_033576535.1 of Allobates femoralis. Classification (NCBI taxonomy): domain Eukaryota; kingdom Metazoa; phylum Chordata; class Amphibia; order Anura; family Aromobatidae; genus Allobates; species Allobates femoralis. The sequence continues at coordinate 326,548,651 of JARQOC010000003.1, forward strand.
GCCAGGAACGTTCCCGTCTGTCCCAGCCGCCGCCTCCTCCTCTGCCCGCACCAGGCGCCTCCTCCTCTGCCCGCTCCAGCCGCCTCCTCCTCTGCCCGCTCCAGCCGCCTCCTCCTCTGCCCGCTCCAGCCGCCTCCTCCTCTGCCCGCTCCAGCCGCCTCCTCCTCTGCCCGCTCCAGCCGCCTCCTCCTCTGCCCGCTCCAGCCGCCGCCTCCTCTGCCCGCTCCAGCCGCCTCCTCCTCTGCCCGCTCCAGCCGCCTCCTCTCTCCTCACCCCTCCATATGCAATGTACAGTATGTGTATATATGTGTGTATGTAGGCACTTCCGTCACTTTGTCCGCACTTCCCTCAACTTTGTACACACACGTACACACACACACACACCAACTCCGCTATACTTACCACCGGCCCTGCGTCCGCTGCCTGGATCCTCAGTTGACATGTCGCCGCCCCCGAACTACTGGATCCAATATAGCGTCCAAGATGTCTCGCCAAACTATCCGGACGACATATTGGATCCAGTCGTCTGGGGGCGGCGACATATCGACTCAGGATCCAGGCGGCGGGGAAGAAGCAGGGACGGTGGTTAGTATAGCGGAGTGTGTGTGTATGTGTGTGCGGACCACTCTGCCCACGGCGCTGCGCTGACCACTCTGCCCACGGCGCTGCGCTGACCACTCTGCCGCCGCGCGCAGTGCGAGCTGCCGTGCCGCTGTATACACACAATTCATTTCACCGCACTCCCATAACTATTAGTATATAAACTATATATGGATTCTAGACTACCCGATTCTTTAGAATCGGGCCGCCATCTAGTATACCATATTTATGATCGAGCCCAGATAGCCAGAGCTATCTCACATACTCAAAGAGTAGACCAAACCAGGCACCAGGGGAGCAAAGAGTGGAATGAGCCCCACGCGTTACGCCAAAGACAATGGCTTCCTCAGGTGTATTGCTGCTATTGAATATATTTTTCTGTCTGTACCTTTTATTATTTATATGTACCATAGGTTATAGAACTATATTTACAATGATTGAGATCCCTAGTGCTGTTAAACACACACCTAACTCATTCCCTTCTTGACATGTTTTTGTGTGAGCACAGGGTATTTTGTATTATCTTTCAGTAACCCTAGTGGTGCATAGGCTTGGCCCACCTGTAAATATTTATTAGGTGCGTGGGACTCGAACCAGTCTGCCCTGCCTGATAGGGCAACACTGGTCCGAGTGCAATGCGAGTCCCTCGCCCAGTGTGCCTTCAGCCTCATGGTTCAAAGTTTGGACAGGCCAATTAATCCATAAAATAACAACTTTTGTTTAAGAATCCACAAAAGAGTGATTTGTGTATTGGTAAGTTGCTAAGCATCATAACTTTAATGCTTGGCTTAACACAGAACCTGACAATTGAGTTGTGGCTGCTCTTATCCCAGTCTCCAACATCTCATTTGTAGTGATGAGCGAGTGCTAAAATGCTCGAGTGATCAATACTGAATCAAGCAGGCCAGATGAACGCTCTGACAGACTCGATTGAGTAACGAGTATAATGAAAGTCGATGAGAATTCTGAAGTTTCATACATACGTTGCTTGTGACTTGCAGATTTGGTGCAGAAAATAATCTGCAGCAAGCCAGGATTTCAGCAGTTCTGCAGTTTATTTTTTTTTTTTCTAACATAGGGTAGTTTTATTCATTTTCATTAAACAATATAACAGACAATATAGAACATAGACCAGATACGGGCTTATATTGGGAGACAGCAAAGACAGTTATGAGGGGGCACATCATGGCCTATAGCGTGAGGATTAAAAGACAGATTAAAGAAAAATTTGTTGAGACCAGTATGAGAGTAAGAGAAGCATATCTGAGGTACCAATCCACAATGGCGGATCCCGACAGAGAGACATGGTTGCAGGCAAAGAAAGAATTTGATGTCTGGGCAGGGAAAAGAGAAGACATATTTAAAAGTAGGTTAGAATTGGAACTTCATAAATATGGCGACAAGGCAGGGCGTCTGCTGGCGCGATTAGCAAGGGGCAGACACAACTCATCCCCTATCCAAGCCATAATGGATCAACATGGCAATATCTGGAATGATCCTAAAAACATTTCTCGAGTGTTAGGCAAATTCTATGCATCCCTCTACACGGAGACGAGCATGGAAGACCCAGAATGCCTTGCCTGGTTAAACAAAATTAAACTGCCAACCATTTCTCAAGACGAGATCCAGTTTCTCAATGGCCCTGTTTCCACTGATGAGATTGAGATGGCTATTAAAAAATTAAATACGGGCAAGGCCCCTGGGCCGGATGGTTACAATGGTGCTTTCTTCAAGGCATTACGGGAGCAGATTTCACCGGTCCTTTGTGACCTGTATAATGGGATATTACAGGGGGCCCCTATACCAGAGAGAATGAACCTGGCCTATATCAAATTAATTTCTAAAAAGGGAAAGACACCCACTGATCCAGCGAGCTACAGACCAATTTCTTTAATAAACCAGGATTTGAAGCTCCTTTCCAAAATACTGGCTGATAGACTAGCAATGATCCTTCCTAAATTGATACCCACGCATCAGGCAGGCTTTGTAAAGGGAAGATCGACTACCACAAATATACGAAAAACAATGCTGATGATGGATATCATGGGGAAAAAAATAAGGTTGGAGGGGGGTAACCCAGCCATGATTACTCTGGACGCCGAGAAGGCATTCGACAATGTCAGATGGTCATGGCTGGGAAGAGTGTTAGACTCTATAGGTCTGGAGGGTCCCTTTTAGACAATATATTAGTGCCTTGTATAACAATCCTAGGGCTTGTATAAGTACCCCTGGCTTTCTGTCAGACTCCTTCTTACTCCAGAAGGGAACAAGACAGGGATGCCCGCTGTCCCCACTTCTTTTCAATTTAGCCATAGAACCTCTGGCCTTATATCTGGAACGTCATAGTGCTTATGAAGGATTTAGAGTGGGAACGGACGGACTTAAGCTCTCGCTTTTTGCGGATGATATAATTCTATATGTCCAAAACCCAGAAAGAGACCTTCCGGATATACTGACAGACATAGAGGCGTGGGGTAAATACTCAGGATTTTCCCTTAAAAAAAATAAATGTGAAATCTTTTATATTGACCCGGGAGGCGGTTCGCAGAAAGAGAAATATTTTTGTGGCCTGCCAATCGCAAAGGAAAGTTTCAAATACTTAGGGATACATTTAGCTAGATCCAGCGGTCTGACATATAGGCTTAATTTTTCGCCAATTATCGTGAAGATTGAGCAGGAACTAGTGAGATGGGAGGGGCTGCCACTCTCTCTGATGGGACGCTGTCACTTACTTAAAATGGTTAGCTTCACGAGACTGCTTTATCCTCTTCAGACTATTCCTATGTTGTTGAAACATGTTGATATAATGAGGCTTAATAAAGCATTTTCCAGATTTTTGTGGGGGGGTAGGAAACCTAGGCTGGCCATTAGAGCCCTGATCCAGTGCAAACATGAAGGAGGCTTGCAACTCCCAGACATCAGGGGATACAACTTAGCATGTCTATTACAAAATATATTGGATTGGATTAAAGGCACAAGTAGATTCTCGGATGTGAAGTTGGAGGGAGAATGGGCCAGACCATGGGACTTATCCGCCTTGTTACACTCCCCATTGTCCTGCCTTCCTGACACCCTGAAAAACACAGTGATATACAGGGATACTATTATGGCGTGGAAAGAGGTTAGAAAGAAGCTCAAATTATCGTGGAGGATATCTAGGCAACTTAATCCATGGAGATGTCCGGCTTTCACGCTGGGACGGGAGAATTCCCTATTTAAGATTTGGAGAGATAAAGGTGTCCGCACACTGGAAGACCTCATGAATCTTGAGGAGAAAAGATGGTTGACTGAGAGGGAGGTATTGTCTGTTTATACTCTACCTCAGTTCCATGCCATTCAGTTTCACCAGTTGAATCACCATCTCCTTTCCCAATTGCGTGACCTCTCTGGAGAGATCGACAATAATTTGTGGTCTGAAGTGCTAAACATAACTGAAGGTGATGTGTCGATTACTTCATTATATGCCAAATTACAGCAGGTACTGAGACCACAAAGGAGGGGGGGTTCTTCAAAAAATGGCGTAAACATTTCAATGACCCAGAACTCACTCAGAAGATTCTAGAAGGGTGGGGACTTGTAAGACGCTACATAACCAATGAGAGGTGGAGAGATTCTCAGTTCAGGATCATGCATGGTACTATTCAGGGTTTCAATATACCTCCTTCTCAGGCCAATCAGGGGAGATGGGTTCACTGCCCAAAATGTAAGGCGTCCATGACGGACCTGGAGCATGGCCTGTGGTCCTGCCCTGATTCGCAAAATTATTGGAAAAAGGTGGAAAGGTGGGCCAAAGAAATTTGCGGAGACATGGAGAACCTGAGCCCTATGAGATGGATTTTCCACTACCAGACAAATTCTGAAACCAGCAGACACCCACACATATTGTGGCATTATATCGCATTGATAGCCAAAAGGCTTCTCCTCCAACAATGGCTTAATGATAAACCCCCAGACTTATACCAGGTCAAAAACTTGATGCGAAAAACATTGACACTTGAATCTATGGACACGCTACGTAACCCAAGTAAACTAACAAAGAAGTTTTTCTTCAAATGGAGAACATTTATCGTTAGAGAATTCACCGACGGTGAGATAGACAATTTTATGAGACCTTTCCATTCCTCGGAATGGTACGCATTGGAGGACTTGGGTGGAACATTGGGCAGATTAAGATGTAGTGAATAGGTGGGTTCGGTAGAGGTAGATGTCTTATACCAAAGGTTTATTAAATGTATGATGCTCTTATATTATGATAAATAAAAATATATCAGTCCAAGGGAGATATCCAGGGGAGGGAGGGGTATTAGAAACCAATGTTCATATTTGTCATTGAATGCATATCTCTGTATTTAAAAACTGTATTCACTTACTGTTTATTTTTGTTGAACATGTGTATCAAGACTTTTCAAACTTTTGGAATTGTGCTTATATGTAGAAAATCCAATAAAAAGATGGTTAAAAAAAAACAATATAACAGACATCATATTCTGTCACATCGTTGTAGTCACAAAAACTTCTGATTAACAATCTATACCAATACACTTTCCCCCCCCCTCTCCCTCACCCTCCAACCTGTTGTTACCTTACAAGAAAGCCATCAATTACATAGATCACAACGGGAAAGTCCCCGTCTGCCTTCAGGTCTCGATTGATCATTCACCAACACACTAACCTCAGCATTGGAGGGAAAATGGAGTCAGAAGAATACAGGACCTCTTCCATGTAACGGAGGCCATATGGTCAGCTTGGCAGGAACTCGAGACAGATATAGGTTACCAGAATCTCAGGCATTACAATACTGGCAGATACGCTATCATATTATGAAAGCCTTAATAAATGTGGAAACTGAGTACATCATAAATGAATGGGATTCCCTGATGCAGGGCTGTGGAGTCGGTAAATCAAACCACCGACTCCAACTCTGACTTCCGACTTCTGAATTTCCCTGGCTCCGACTCCAACTCCGACTCCTTTGACTCCGACTCCTTCAGTCATGGCTCGTTTTTAAGTGATAAAATTATTGTAGATGGTAACATTAGGCTTTAACCATTATAATGACATAATAATCAAGATATTTAGATAGAACATAATAATAAATCATCATAATAATATTCATCACATTCTGCATTGAACTACTATTATATATTTTAGGAGTCGAGTCGAATATTTTTTTCCGACTCAGACTCCACCAAAACGGGCAGCGACTCCGACTCTCCGATCCGACTCCACAGCCCTGCCCTGATGGCCATAGATGTATCATTGGTGAATATCTCATCGATGTATTAACACTAAGAGATCACCTGCTTCCGGGAGGAAAGACCAAGATCTTCGAGGGTTGGGAAAGACCAGCTCCAAAATGCAGAAATAGGGGAGAAAATACTGGCAGGATGGAAACTGAGAGCTCCCTCAGCCTTCCTATCCTCATCTCTGGACATAATGGAATTAAAGTCCCCTCCTATTATTAGGTTTTATTTGTCCGTTAGTAGCAGTCTGTCATGTAGTTTAGAGAAAAACTCTTTTTGGTCAGTGTTGGGAGCATATACATTGTGTATATGCATTATGTTACCTGAATGTTCAATGGTCACATTGACAAGTCTGCCCTCCTCATCGTGGTCACTTGAGAGTATCTTAACATGCATAGATTTGTTTATCAAAGTGAGCTTCCCCCTTTCTCGGACCCGGCCATCACCGCACTACCCACATCTACCACATCTATGCTATCTGAATACTTGTTTTGTTCGGAGATAGGTCCCTGTCCACTTCCCATGTCCTTTTAATTTTTTCCATGATCTTTTGCAAGGCACATAGCATCTTTTGCAAGAATTTAGCTCCTTACGTTCCATGTTATTTTAGACCATGATATAGTTGTGGAACTGAAGATAGCGGAAAGAACAAGCAAGGTCTCCCCATGCACGCAATTCTCTCCCTAATGATCCCTAACATAATGTGGACCTGAATGACCCTTCAAACCCATAACAACTTCCCATAGAACCTGTTTAAGAAGGGCTTCCTCCCAGCTATAAAACTTTTATAATGTGCTTCCATCTTCCAGTTGCAAATATAGTCCTACAAGCTTCCCCCACGGCCATTGAAAAATCATGGTGCGCAGGGGCTCGGCTAAATTGGGTAATCACATCCCTTCATTCCTGAATTTACTTTCATTTCTCTATATTAATAAGTAGTCAAAAGTATATTGTCATGGTTGGCAATTGGACATTATAAAGTAAATAAAAAAGAGGGGTATTCACCGCCTAGAGACGCCAGCAAAGCAACCGGGAAGGCCCAGACTGTAAAAAGTGCTCCTATGCAGCTGAAAACTGTGGCCTATTTAAGGTTTTACCTCAGATTTGCAGATAAAACCAGGAGTGGACAATCCAAGAAAATAAGGGGTAAAACACCTGCACACATCTGTATTTAATCTTAACACAGCTGGTTTTGCGCTACAACCTGATGTAGAAAAACCTCAATTCCATCTGTGCACGCTGGACATTGAATGATTTAGTCACCCTAGCCTGTTATTGATGAGCTTAGGCTTCAAATTGAGGCTAAAAGAAAGCAGTGGTAATGGGGCCTATGATTAGAAAAATTCTTCTGGAAATATTGATATAAGGTAAATTTAGAGCTAACAAAATCAACTTTAATGTACCTTAATGAGCTCCATGCACTTCTGCATGTTCTCCCTCAACAGACACAGTGACATATAGGAAGGTGAAATAACGCAACACCACCTATCCCGTTCCATTGGTACACATGGTAAACTACAATCTTTGGTTTATGAAGGAATTGTCCCTTGTATCTCGCATCTCTTTCAGGAAGTCAATTTCATTTTATAAGTAGTGGGACTCCAAGCATCCTGTATTAAACTAAACTGAAGAGTCTGGACCCCATATGCATTCTGTTGAAATGTTAGCATAGGGTGATTTCTAGACTCATGAAGCTCCATGACTAAGGTGCAAAGGCTTCCAAAAATTAAAAAGAAAGATTGCAGTACATCATGGAAGACGTGTAAAAGAGTTCCGCATAAACATTTTTTCCATTTTTCACTGTGACCTAGGGCCCTTTCGACATCGAGATTTTTTTCAAATTGCGCAGTGGGTGAAAAACGCAGACGGCGATTGACTAGCGTGCACTAGTTGCAGCACGGTTCCGTAAAGCGCATACAGGTATAGGCGTCCATGCGGCAGGTTGCGGCAATGGTTTGGCACTTGCGGCAGGTGCGGCTGCAAAAAAAAAAAACGCGGCTGACAGCATTTTTTTTTTCGCGGCCGCACCTGCCGCAAGTGCCAAAACCGCACCTGCCGCAAGCCCGCCTATACCTTGTATGGCGTTTACCGCAACCGTGCCGCAAGTGCAGCCGGTATGCGGCAATCGCTGCAGATGCGGTTTTTTCACCGCATCTGCCGCGATTTGAAAAAAAACGCTGATGTGAAAGGGCCCTTAGACTGTGAAAACCTATGCACAATGTGCAAGGGCTGAAAACCATTTATGGCTACATTTACACGGTGCGTATTGTGAAATATGTATCTCAGGGACTGGACACCAGAACAGTTAAGGGGTTAAATTCTATGTCCATACACAAGAGGTTACGAACTGTTTTACTTAAGCACAAAGCTAGCTCTCCAGTCACAATGACTGCAGGTCTCCCCAGGGTGCCATTCTGCCATTCTAGGAAAAGCACAAAGTGGAATACTTTCACACCTCTAGCCAGAAAGAGAAGGGATCAAAAGACTCCACCAATTGGGGTTTAGTATAGCAATTGATATTTACTGTGGGATTGGACTAAGACAAAGACATTTGAAAAATAATATATGCAAGGCTAAATTAGCGAGCGCCCAATCATAGACCCAGAATTAAAATGTTAACATGGAAATCTGACCTCCAGTCTGAGCCTATAACTGGACTCTCCCAGCCAAAGTCCTGCGTTCACAGATAATGGGACAGCTGAAATACTGCTGTGATCCACTCCTATCTCCTTCCCCATTAGGATACAGAATGAAAGCTGCAAAGTTTAGGGTTCTGTAAGTTTTCTCCTTTTTTATTTCATAACTGTGTTGCATGTGTATGTCACTTTTTATTTCTATTTTATACCTCTTATTGTAAGCATTTTTAAGCTTTAATATAAAAGGTACACTTTAGGGCAAACAAGGTTCAGACTTATTAAAGAACTCATAACCCTAGGAAGGGTGTGAATTTGTTGATTGACTGATAGGTCTTATGGTGGGTTTACACACACCAATTTCTGTGTCCAATATCTGAAAAGATCTCTGGTTGCAGTGATATCATGGACACATTGTTCCATTTTGTGGCTGTGTACAAAATGGAGTAATGTCTCCATGATTTCACTGCAACCAGAGATCTGTTCAGATATTGGACACAGAAATTGGTGTGTAAACCCACCATTAGTCTAGGGGGACTCATCGGCTCCAAACACGGTGGGTGGTGGCATTGTGTGAGAAGCGGGTGTGCGCGGCTTGAGTTGGGTTGGGATTGATGCTCCCTTTCAGCATAGGACGGAGGTCGAGTGCTGGATTGAGTGAGAGGAGATAGATTAACCCTTGCAGCCGCAACCCCAAGTCACGTGCTGAGAAGTGGGTACGTGAGAGTGCGCTAGTATCTCGGTTTTCTACAGGTCCGTTTCATGCAGTGAAATGCAGTGACGTTGGCTGTCCCAGCAAAGTCAATGCATTTCACAATTTTGCATTCAGACACAGCTTTTTATACGGATTCATTCTTGAGCACAAACACCCTTGTATTGCAAATACCCTCCCCCACCCCCAGGTAAGAATAGCAGCCTGTTGATGCCTCAGAAATTGGCCCATTCGTTACAAACGTCGATTCTTATTGCTTTACCTGGTTATTCCCAATGCCTTGGTGCGGTGGCAAACGAGGTAATAGAAGGGTTAATGACCGCTGAGTATTGACAGTTGTCATAAAGAACTAGATTGGTGATATACGGGTCACCAATCATATAAGTAAATAGTTGAAAAAACACGAGAATAATTCTGTGTGTTTTATTTAATAAAAAAAAAAAAAAGACACCCTAGGTGTTCGGTACTGACCCAAATTTTACAGCCGGGTTCGCCCATCACTATTCTAAATGGATACCTTCAGGCATTAAGGAATTTGTATTTGTAGTCACAGGGGAAAGTTGTTGTTTTTTTTTTTTTTTTAAATTCCAACAGTTATTAAATTATGATTATATTGCAGTGCCAGTGCCCTTTCACATCAGCGTTTTTCGTAATTGCGGCAGATGCGGCAAGTGCGGTTTTGCACTTGCGGCAGGTGCGGCAGCGAAAAAAACCGCGGCTGACCGCGGTTTTTTTCGCTGCCGCACCTGCCGCAAGTGCAAAACCGCACTTGCCGCATCTGCCGCAAGTCCCCCTATACTTCCTATGGGAAAAACCGCAACCGTGCCGCAAGTGGAACGGTTATGCGGCAAACGCGGCAGATGCGGTTTTTTCACCGCATCTGCCGCGAATTACGAAAAACGCTGATGTGAAAGCACCCTAAGACTCAACCTTGGGACACACTACTTTGTGACTACATCTTAGGCTGAATAAACATAGTTCCAATATCAAAAATGGGATTATGAACCATAGTTTGTCAAGACATTTTTTCCATGTAAATTATATAAATTCTGCTAATCTAGAATTTACGGTATTATAATAGAGTAAATACAGGCCAGCCATACTAATAGGTATCAAAGATTGGTGTTTTTGGATTCCTAAATTTATAGATGCAGTACTCATTGCTATCAGTTAGTGCAACGCTAAACACAATTTAGATAATACAATAAGTGGCACTAATATATATATTTATTTTTGCCGCTTATTGTATGAACCCTATGTATGGTACGCGTCCCCTACTGAACGGCACACGTCCCCCCCCCCCTGTGTTCGATATGGGCCCCAAGCTTCTGCCCATAGTAAAATGAAAAACTCTTTACTTACCTACTCCAGCGCTGATCTCTCGGTGTCTTCCTCCGTGCTGCTGTGATCGGGCACGCAGAGATGATGCTGCTGAGCTCCTCCACTTCCTGCTTCTTTGTGCCGGTCATGTGATTGGCACAGCAGAGTGACATCATCTGTGCGTGCCAGATCACGGCGGCAAGCAGGGAGACATCAGGAGATCAGCGCTGGAGGAGGTAAGTAAAGCTTTTTATTTTACTAATGGCAGCAGCATGGTGGCCATATCGAACACAGGGGGGAGCATGTGTCATCACTGAGGGGGGTGCAGGCACATATATAATATGCGCCGCTCCCCCAGCCCATCACCACAGTGTGGTTTCAGCACCACGATGATGGAGAGTTGCAGTGCATATTATATGAATGGGAGCAGGAGATCTCCTGCTGCCTAGCCTCCACCAGCCCATCTCAGCCCCCAGACAGGCTCCAGGGCTGTCCCCACCTCCCCTGGGCCCTGCAGTACATAATCCATATATTTGGATTAGAAGATGCACCCCCCACTTTCCCCCAAAATTTGGGGGAACAAAAGTGCGTCTTATAATGCGGAAAATATGGTAATTTAACTACTTTACAGAGAATTATAAAAAATGAGCATTGGGCTGTAACTTAAGACTGTCTTTGATTATCCTGGAGCTGATCATTGGCTGAGCCTTTGCCATCCTGGCTATTCTTTGATCCATTAAAATGGTCGTCTTGGTTTTTTTCCATGTCTCTCTGGTATTGCTTTCCTTTTTAGCATTGGAGATCCTTTTAGCTGAGCAACCTATCATTGTCTTCGCTTCTTTATAAGTTTTACCCTATCCAATTAACTTTTTAATCAAAGTATGTTGTTGTTCTTAACAGTGTCTGAAACGGCCCATATGTCTCAGGCTTTCAAAGAAAAATGCATGTACAACACATGCTGGCTTACTTAAATAAAAGCCACCTAATCACACCTCTTTCTTCACGGAATGATTGACCTCACTTAGGGTAGGTTAACATTGCGTTTGTGCTGTGCATTCAAACGTATCCGGTGGAAAGCAGCACAAACGCAATATAACAGATGCATTAAAGCATTCATAGACTTGCATTCAACAAACGCATATGTTTGCAGGTATGCATTTTTTTCATTGCACATGAAAACACTGCACACCGTGTTTTCATGTGCGTTGAAAAAACATATGCCTGCAAACGCATACCTATTTTGGTATGCGTTTGTTGAATGCTAGTCTATGGATGCGTTAACACATCTGTTAGGCTGCTTTCACATCTGCGATAAGTGTAATTTGCAGCAGATCCGGCAGATGTCGTCAGATCTGCTGCCTAACAGCCAACTTGCGGCACCAATCCGGCAAGCCCCATTCATTTGAAAATAAATGGGGCTCGCTGTCTGGTGCGGCAAGTGTGGTCTTGCCAAATCTGGCAAATCCTGCACTTGCGGCCACGCGAAAAACACTGCTAGCAGCGTTTTCTTGCGGTGTTACACATGCCATATCCGGCGAAGCCACATTTGCTGCACCCAACTGAAAGCCCCATAGAAAATGAATGGGGCTTGCCAGATTAATGCCGCAAGTCGGCCGTTACACGGCAGATCTGACAGATGCGGCGTCATCTGCCAGAACTGCCGCAATTTACACCCTAACGCAGATATGAAAGCCTTACATTGTGTTTGTGCTGCTGACTAACGGATCTGTTGGAATGGTCAGCACAAATGCAATGTGAACCTACCCTAATTGAACTCCACATTGCTATTATTACAAAGACACCCCTTTAAATTAATCAAATACACAGACTCAAAAACATGCAGATCATGAATGCTGAGTCTGTTGGTTTTCTAAGAATCAACTGCACCAACTGGTAAATTGTTTGACGTGGTAATACAATTTATACCAAAAACAGTGAATAATCTCTGGTTAGTCATATTGGATTGCTATTCTTTTGAACACTACTGTGTATGTATGCTGTTAGAACTGATATAAATGTTTATTACACAATATGGTGGGGTCTGTTAATGCTAGTATTGTGGTTACCTGTTAATGGGATAAAGTGAACCTGTGTTCCCCTCCCCCTAGTGCTTTACAAACTGAAAGCACCGACTTCCGCAGCTTCTATGCTGCTTTCTGTTAAGGTGTCTATACTCTCTTCCCCACCCTGTACACTGAAAGAAGCACTTTATAATGTTTCCCACCATCATTACTTAGGTGGTCTGAGGGGTCTTGTCACTGTGTCGTAACATCGCTGTCGGGCCGGTCCTCCTCGCCTGAGCCTCTGTGTCGGCCGCCTTGTCTTCTCTCTTTGTCCCTTTCTCTTTGGCACTTGCGCAAATTCATCTTTGTACACGCAGGCACACAGAGCTCAGCCGCAGTGCGTGGAGACCGGCTGTCGCCAGTGCGTCACATACAGCAGAACAAAACAGGACGGGCTCTGGTGCCTGTACTTCAAGCAGGCGCGTTGATGACAGCCGGTCTCTCCGCACTCAGGCTGAGGTCTGTGCCCCTGTGTGAACAAAGATGAATGCGCAGGTGTCGAAGAGGAGGGGACAAAGAGAGAAGAGGAGGTGGCTGACAAATAGAGGAGGGACAAAGAGAGAAGGGGTGGCTGACAAATAGAGGACGCGGGGAGGACTGGCCCGATAGCGATGTTAGGACACAGTGGCAGTCCCCTTGTACCGCCTAGGGGTTGGGCAACTCCAGGCCTCGAGGGCCGTACACAGTGCAGGTTTTCTGTATATCCTTAGCATTTGACAGTTGCTAATTTAATCTCCTGCACAGGTGATGGTTCCAACTGTCAAATGCTGAGGATATCCAGAAAACCTGGACTGTGTGCGGTCCTCGAGGCCTGGAGCTGCCCACCCCTGGCCTAAGTAATGATTTACATACATGGCAAGAAATATTATAAATCTTTTTCGGTGGACAGGGTGAAATGGAGTATAGACACCTTCACAGAATGCAGCATAGGCACTGCTGAAGGGCTGCTTTCAGTTTGTAAAGTACTAGGTGGTGACATGTTCACTGTAAGTATCTAATGAATCTGAAGTTCTATATACCTGGTTTATGTGCGTATAAGAATGACATTCACTCTGTGAAAGTGTTTTATTGTGCCTAATGAAGAGCGCTCTAGAAATGCATTGTTTTATCAATAAAAGTGTGTTTTATTTATATACATATATATTGTATATAATTTTTTTTTTTATACATAAATATCCTGAATCTGGAGGGACCAGGGCCTTTTGGATCATCTGTTATTTTTCTCTATGCATTTGGATTTCCTATCTCTGCTAGAGATTGATGATGGGGGCTGTAGTTTACCCTTAAGGCTGGCTTCAGACTTGCAGAGCATCTGCAGCGTTTTGCAGATGCATCTGCAAGCATCTGCATGCAGACTGCGGCCCCTATGTTTATAATGGAGCGCACGGCGGTCTGCAGATGCTTGCAGACCGCCGTGCGCACCCATTCACTCCTATATGTGATCTGTGCGCACGCGGATGCCTGCGCACAAATCACACACTCCCGCCCGCACCATGGACGCGAGATGTCGTACAGAGTTGTACCTGTGATTGTGCAGCTCTCCCAGAAGAGCCTGTCCATCACTTGCCTCCCTTATGCTGGTCTGAACAGATTTACACATGGCAGCACCTCTGTCTCTCTGTCATGGTATTTAGTATGACTTTACTAGGGACAGTTTCTATAAGAGCGTAAAGAGTGGACACCACATTGGGTCAACAAAGAAATGTGAAAGCTATCGGTTATCAGTAATGAAATCCTGTGATATTTTTGACGATACACCTTCCGTGTATGTATACATCTAACCGTATCATTCTCTTGGCAGGTTCGGCTGTGTGGCAGTTGATCGCATCGTTCCTGAAACTTCCTATCTCCGGGACGCATTGTATAGTGGGAGCAACAATTGGCTTCTCTCTTGTTGCTATCGGTTCACACAGTGTACAGTGGATGCAGCTTGTCAAGATTGGTAATTGACATTTCCTTTTATGAGTGAGGGTATGTTTAAAAAGTTTTTAGAAATATCTGGTCAAAATATAGTACACTTTCTTTAAAAACCTATAATGGAAGGGAGCAATGTTTAATTTGTTTCCCTTAAAAACACAAAACTACATGACATTTCTCAATTTGCAGGTAAGAACTAGCCAACCCCATTAAATACCTGAACCAGTTCATTTTAGAAGACTCTTTAGTCAATCTGTCACCAGATTTCACATTGCAAAATGCATATATCATTAAATAGATTTTAGATTTCAAGGATCTGGTATTTTACATAGAGAATGCTCACTTTGGCATCAGAACTATACAGCCATTCTGAGATTAATTTTCAAAGTCCAGTTAAAGAATGAGAGTTAATTGAGTCCAAGTGTTTTCAAAGCTGCCTTCCCAGTGACCGAACAGCAGCTTGTACAGAGCAGCATGAGATTTCTGCATCAGGATAGAGAAGGGACACGGCGGAACTATGGCTGTGGAGTCGGTAAGCCAAACCTCTGACTCCAACTCCGACTCCACAGCCATGTGAGGAACTGTCAGTCAAGCTAGGTGAGCCATGATTTAGTCTAAACCTTCAAAACCTATTCAGGAACTCTGGGATGAGTTCTCAAAATAAGTAAAGTGGGTCAAGGACATCTATTCAGTGATGTATGTTAAGTGTAATAACTGCATTAGAAGTAATCTAATTTTTAGATTCCATTCGTGAAGTTTGTTTGCCTTTGATTTCCAATGAGAACACTTCATTTGTACATGGCTACAGCAAAAAAGTTAGACACTTTGTAGATCCAAACTGCCATCATATTCGACAACAATAAGTGTTTATATATAGATAATGAATTGCATTCTGAAATCTTCCTTGATAAACATAAGTCAACTTTGCAGAGATATTTTCTCATTATAAGGTTATGTGGCTGCGTGTACATATATATGTACTGTGTGTGTGTGTGTGTGTGTGTGTGTATAATATATATATATTGTGTATATATATATAATATATTTACATTATATTATACATATGAGTATGTGTGTTTATATAATATAACCAGATGTAGAGCCTGGCGCTGCTTGGTCATAGTAACTAACTGTTCTTAGTTATAGGGTGTGTGTGTCCACTTTACGCAGCAAACCTGCCCCCCTTACACCAGCCCAACCCCCCCCAAACCCGCAAAGAGGGGGGTTAACATTTCCCCTCAAAACATAAAGATAGAGGTTCCTTGAGTATCATATGGGGTATGTGCAAAATTTGGTGATTGTGGGTGCAATGGTGCAAATTCATTTAGTACACATACACACTTTATATATTAGGTGTTTAAACAAAGAAAAAAAGACACAAAAAAGGATGACAAAGACTTTAGGGAAAAATACTACTGTCCTGTGCCTAAAAACGTAAAAAGAGCAGTCTTAATGTATAGTAAAAGTGAGAATTCTTTTAAAATGAACCTGTCATGTGTACCTACGTAGCCTATCAAATGGGTGTGAATTCAGCCTCCTCTAGCGCTATTCATGACTTTCCAAAGTGACTTTAGACCCATGAAAAGGAAAGCGGATGTCATCTGAGGGCAGATTATTTTATTGTCTTGCCTTTTCAGTTATTTATTAACAATCTTTACAGTTGTACATTTTGTGCTCTTAGTCATTACGTACTTTTAGGTAAAATCCATTACCTAGAGAAGTAATTTTATCAAAACCTCATTTGTGGTGTTCCTATTTTGCAGAATACTGGCAGAAAAAAGCCATTTATGTCTTCAGCATTTCCTTGGTTCTTATCTATTAGTGGACATGTTCCTCACTAATTTTTCCTGAGTTTTATGTCTAATTTAATGGTGGGACTGCTAAATTTCATTTTCTTCTCATGTCCAGTTATAAATGTTACTTGATGTAAGGTACAGCAGTTCTTGTGTATTTTGTCTCTTTTAGATTTAGGCTAAAATGTTGATGGCCGATGCTTTTCTTATTTAAAGTGTTTCAGGAGGAGGATTGTATTAAATGCCTTATTCATTCCGTATTCTTTTGTGGGGCACAAATGTGGGACTTCTATTTGATGAATTCAGTAAGGTTTCGAACTGTCATGGAATCCAATCCCTTGGAAGATAAAAGATTTGGCAAAGGAATCTTCCATATTTCATGAAATATGAATTTTGGATAATCCTGGTGTTTGTTGTGAATCCTCATTTATAGGGGCAGATTAACTCATCTGTGCTCTCATTTCTTGCTGTTATCTGTTCACTGCAATCATTTCTTGTCCAAGGTCCAGTTTTCGGTCTGGACAGTAACTCGCTTTGGACTTTGTATGGAAGGCAGGATTGTACACAAGGCAGTTCTTGCATAGGTCTCATTCTGCCTAATTTGAAGTTTTGGAAATTGGACTTTTCCTCTGCTATTTCTAGCCCGCAGTTGCATCAGTGCTGTAATGTGGGATAGATAAGAGTGTCCTCTGACAACTTCAGATAACTCTGGATAACCTCCTGAAACGGGCATTTATTGCAAGTCTTTGGCAATGGCTAAACTGGGACCATTTTGGACTTTATGTGCAAAAATGTACATTGGCTCATAGATAGGTATTTAAGGGAATCTCTTCTCAACTCTTTGCTTCCTAATCTGAGAGCAGCATGATGTGTGAAAAAAAAAACCAGTAGTCCAGTGATATCACTTACTGGGCTGCTTGCTGTAGTTTGGACAAAGCGCTGTTTTTAGCAGCACAGATTATTATTGGTGGACTAGTGAGCCTTCTGCCAAGTAGTCCCTTATGATCTTTATATAACTCTGTCCTACCACTGATTGGCAGCTTCTACGTGTATACCAAAAGCTGCCAATCAGTGGAGTGGGGAGATTATACACAGCAGATAAAACTGTGATTGGGTCATACTATGTCAAGTGAACCAATGATTTTTACCTCTATATTTTTAATTCTTTTGAGATTTTTGATGATAACATTCAGAGAATGCAAAATGTGAAGAGAAAAAAATTCTAGAAATTTCTTTTTTTAAATGGATTTTCAAAGTTCGGAAAAAGTGTGAATTTCGGGTGTTGCCTGCCTTTACATTTCTCCTCATAACTCAGGCTAGAAATAAGATAGAGAAACAAATAAACACCATTCTACTCTGAAGTGTACAGGCTTTCACCAGATATGTCACAAGAGGATCTTTGTTAATATTTTACCCATTCAAACGCAAATTTTAAATCGCATTTCCGAAAAAAAGTTCAATTTAAAAATTTCCAAAATGCACATATGTCTGCTATGCTCGTAGCCACATCTGTACCAAAATTCAAGTTGAGATCACGATGGGATCATATTTAAAAATATATAACTATTATAGCGTCAATATGAAAATCTTGAATTCAGATCTGTTCAGCCTGTGGTCTAAAAGTGTGGGGTCTATATTCACCAAATAATCCATGATTTTTAGATATTACTGTATTATTTTATTATGTTACAGCTTAGAAGCAGGAGAGGACAGAGGAGAAAGCTTTGTTAAGGCTCAACTTGAGAATGAAGAGGGGTAGACAGTGGATGCAGAGCAGGTGATAGGCCAGCAGCTCTGTCAATCATGTTAAGTATCTGCCCACTGCAGAGCCAGGAAGTAAGACAGAGCTTCAGAGCTTTCATCTCCTGACATACCTGGACATGTTCACTCTTGAACAAACCGTAGTCTATACAAAGGCATCAAGGCAGTCGGTGTACTACAATATTGGTGAGTGTATATAGAGTGAGTAAATTTATATTAATTAGTTAAATGCTTTTCTTATTAACGGCTAATAAACTTACAGCGCTATTTCTGAGTGATCATCGTTCAGAAACAAGCCACCCATTGATTTCAATTACTACTTCAATTAGAAATATTATAATTAATAATTATAATATAAATATAATATAAATGATAAATATTTCAATTACTAATATGTATTTCAAGTACTATTCTTACACGCTTCATAAATGACATGTTTAGTGATATAATAGAAAATAAATTGTTACATGTATAAATCAATAGAGTTTTTTACCAGGCTATTGTATGTATAAATAGGTGTTAAAAATCTTGGTTCTTTTAATCGTGTTCAATCACACTTGAGGATATGATCACTTTTTTTCTTTTGGTTTGTTTCAATGCATTCAGGTTGAAAATGCTGAGCGTTGTGTTCTGATGATTAAGGGTGTATTTATCCTGGCACTTACGGGATTTGTTTTTTGTGTTTCTTTATTGTTGCACATAAATGTTGAATTCAATAAGTTGTAATTTGACAAGAAAAAAAGGAAGAGACTTACACAAACATAAAATAAAAAAATATTTAAATTTGATAGGTCCCAAGTTGAATCTCTACAAATAACCAAGTATACAAGTAACACACAGGCATTTGTTCACAATTTTAAAACATTTTTTTCACAATTGCTTATCAAGATTTGAATTTGATTTCTCCAAAACAAAATATTAAGAAACAAAGTCTTGTGACATATCAAATGAAAGCTGGCACTGTTCTGAGAAAAATGATGCCTCTCCCACTCTTTATCTTAATTCTAGCCCAAGATATGATAGAAAATGTTAAGTCATACCTGGCCAAAATTCACACTTTTTCAAAACTTTAAAATTCTGTAAAAAAATGAACTGATGAAGAAAAACATTCTAAACTTTTCATTTGTAATTAACTAAAGTTGTACTTCATATAGAAAAAAAATAAAAAAAATCTAAAGACGTCAGGTAAAAAAAAATTCATATTTGGATCACTTGACATAGAATGACCAGATTATGCAAAAAAAAAAAAAAAAAAACAGTAAGCGCCATATTGCTGTAATCAGGATCTCTTTTCCTGCATTATGCTGCTCTCAGATGGGGTACAAAACCCTGGTGACAGATTCCCTTTAAATGTAGGAATCCTAGCATGGCAGATGATTGTAAGTGCTGCTGAATATGTTGGTGCTATATAAATACAATTATTAGTATAAATGTTATGCTGAGCCTGTATCCATTAACATGATAACCCTTTTTTCTTTTTTGCAGTTGTTTTCTGATGATTCATTTATTAATAATGGAATAATTCTTAGTTTTGTCTACATTGTGTTTCAGCCCATGCTGTAATGCACATACTGCGGTGTAAGCTGCATACAAATCTTCATCATAATGTGCGTGTGCATCTAACTAACCATAGCGCCCTTGTGTAAATGTCTTTTACCCTTGAGAATATCCATCTGGCAGATGCTTTTAGTGATTTTATTTTCCGAGGTGTGTTATATTATGTACTTCATGTATTTGGGAAAAATCCTCTTCTAATCTCTCTGCATTCAATTCTTCATTACAGTTGCCTCTTGGTTCATTTCCCCTCTGCTCTCCGGTCTGATGTCTGGTGGTCTTTTTCTGTTGATTAATTTTTTCATCTTGAATAAGGTAAATCCTAGTAATAACGTGTCATATCCCTACAGATGCAGCAAGTGAAGTCTAGAGTGTTAACAAAAAAAGAAATGCAATGTGCTAATGAAAATGATTAAGATCTCGTTCCTTGTCCCTAGCAGTTTCCAACCACCATTGTGTTTATATAAAGGAGGGATGACTTGCTTTAGCCCCAAACGTGTTCACTTTTACAAGGGATAACAAGACAAAATGGACCTTAAAATTTGTTAAAGTTCCAATCACTGACTCTTGCAGAGGAATGGGCGGGGCTATGGGCAGGTGAAGCAGGTGTGTATGCATTCAATTAACTAGCCGGCATGTGACTACAAATTTTTGGGTTTACAACAACACAACAGGATAACTTGCACCAATACAAGTTACATATCCTGAAAGGGCTGCCCAAGCCCTTTTTCAGAATATTGGTATGATGATCCTCAACTAAGGCTTATTTTTGGAGTAGTGCTTTTATTTTAAGCTTACTCCGAAAAAACTGAAAAATCTTAAAATTTTAAGTAAAAAATAAGGTCATGATACACTGTTATAGGGGAAATATGCTGCTGATACTGTTTTATGGGGCAATATCTCCAAATCTGTTCTAATGTGCCCCATTATAGTAATATATGATATCTCCCTCCCCTCCATATTCCGGTATGTATGTATGTTGTATGTACATATGGTCATCCATCCTGATTGTGTACACGTGGCCCCCATCCTGATGTGTGTACGTATGAGCCCCCATCCTGCTGTATGTACATATGAGCCCCCATCCTGTTGTATGTACATGTGAGCTCCCATCCTGTTGTATGTACATGTGAGCCCCCATCTTGTATGTATATATGATCCCCATCACTTAAATAAAAAAATAAGCCATCATACTCACCCTCTCCATCGATCCCTCCCACAGCTGCAGCGATGATGTTTCTTCATATTCACTGTTTCCTATGCATCATGGCATGGAGAACAGTGAATATACAGAACGATTATGCTCACCTTCTCCAACGATCCTGCATGGATAACCCCATATGCTAGAACACTGAGAATTATCGTGGGATGACCCACTGGACTACGTCGGACATCACAGACTAATAAAGATGGGGTCTAAATACGTGTTTGCTGTTTTTTTTTTTAATAATATTCTTCCCTGTGTTGTGTACTCTTTACCATTTATCAGAGATTCCTAATGGGCGGTCTAATATTGGCCCAACATTATGAATCTCGGGCTTAGTGCCAGCTGGCAATGCAAAGCTGGCATTAACCCCGCATTACCCAGACTGCCACCGCTACACGGCAGCTAGAAGAGTTGGGTACAGTGCCAGAAAATGGTGCTTCTATGAATGCACCATTTTCTGGGGCGGCTGCGGGGTGCAATTTGCAGTGAAGGGGGGAGGGGACCAGAAAGCTTTGGGCCTCCTTACGCTCAGGATTCCAGCCCCCAGCTGCCTAGTTGTACCTGGCTGGCCCAAAAATATGGCGAAGCTCCACGGCAGTTGGGGTTGGTGGCAGCCCGGGCTGGTGAAATATGGCGAAGACCCACATCATTTGTTTTAAAAATGTTATTAAAAAATGCAGGAGAGGAGACATCCAGGACCGTGTCTCTGGATCTTTTGTACATGCCCTGAAAGGGAGACATTTTGTGTAAAAAGAAAATCTTCAATATGACAACCTATTGATATCAAATTCAGTAAAGCAGCTGTAGGTTCCAAATGCTCACTATACCCCTAGATGTAATCCTTGAGGGGTATAGTTTCCAAAATGGGGTCACTTGTGGGGAGTTTCTGCTGGTTTAGATACCTTAGGGGTCCGAGATATGCAACATGGTGCCCGTCATCTATTTCAGCCAAATTTGGTTTCCAAAATTCAAATAGCGCTCCATCCTTTCTGAGCCCTCCCTTTTATGCAAAGAGCAGTTTTTGACCACATGTGGGGAATCAGCGCGTTCAGAAGAAACTGGGTAACAAATTTTGTCATCCAATTTGTCATAGTAACCCTGGTAAAAGTGAATAAATTGATGCTAAAGCAACATTTTTAGGTAAAATGTAAATGTTTTTCTTTTTTCATTTCACTGTGCACTAATTCCTGTGAAACATCTGAAGGGTGATATGAATCTTGAATGTAGTTTTGAGTAGCTTGAGGGGTGCAGGTTTTGGAATGGTGTCACTTTTGGGTGTTTTCTGTCACATTGGCCCCTCAATATAATTTCAAATGTGATGTGGTCATTAAAAATGGTTTTGTAAATTTTGCTGTAAAAATGAGAAATTGCTGATGAACTTTGAACCCTTAACTTCCTAACAAAATTATGTTTTCAAAATTGTGCTGATGTAAAAAGTAGACTTATGGGAAATATTATTTATTAACTTTTTTGTGTGATATATCTCTGGTTTAGCAGAATAAAAATTAAAAAGTTGAAAATTGCAAAATATTCGCAAAAATAAATGCAAAAAATATTTTCCTAAATTTACCACTAACATGAAGTCCAATATTTAACGAAAAAACGATCCTGGAAATACTGGGGTCCATTAAAGTGTTCCAGAGATATAACCTCATAAAGTGACACTGGTCAGAATAGCGAAAAATTGTCTGGTCATTAAGGTGGAAATTGGCTCCTTCACTAAGGGGTTAAGTGTGACAATCATGCAAAAGAATAAAGGTGCCGTCACACATATAAATTTGAAGAACGATATTGTTAGCGATCACATGCACACGCGATCGCTAACAATATGTTCAGATCGCTGGTGAGCTGTCACACAGGCAGACTCACCAGCGATCAATGGACCAAACACATCGTGGAAACGATTTAAATATTGTTTCCACGATGTCTTGCTCCCGCTGCCAGGCTGCGGTAAGCAGGAGCAGGCTGGTCTCCAAGGTAAACTGCGGGTAACTAGGCAGTGCGCGCTGCCTTGATACCCGATGCATATCTTGGTTACCAGCCTTCTTCCCTCACCGGCTGGTATCCAAGGTACCCAGCGGGTAACTAGGGTCCCTAGTTACCTGCTGTGTACCTTGGATACCAGCTGGGGAACGGAGAAGGCTGGTAACCAAGGTATACTTCGGGTATCTAGGCAGCGCGCACTGCCTAGTTACCCTCGGTTTCCCTTGGATACAAGCTCCTAGCACTTGCAGAGAGGCGCTGGGAGCTGGCTTATCGGTCGTCTCCCGGTGTCACACACAGCGATGCTGCGTGTCCATCGCGCAACCAACGATAGATTTGAGGTCCTGTCCTCAAATCAAACGATGAACAATCAGCCGACTGATCGGTCATCGTTTGTAGTGTCGCACGCAACAATGTCGTTTCGACATCGTTCAAGCGTCACAGAACACGTGACTTTTGAACGATATCGGCAATGATATCGTTACATGTGATGTGGCCTTATGACATCAAGAAGGTGGCAAACACTTTTTCACGCCTTTGTATGTATCATCTTTCTTTAAGATCTCAGTATTGTTTAAATATCATATAACCACATATAAACCCTTTTTTTTAATCTAGTATATGGTAAAAAATACGAAATAGTTTCTGCTATTTGCCCCATTTTATTGTCTTTAAGGTGTCATGGCATGTAAACTAGTTCACTGTTCTATTTTTGGACTTTATTGTGTCGGCAGAATTTATTGCCTACCAGAAATAAATGAATTTACATTTTTGACCACCCAGGTCTTTTGCTCTTCAAATAAATGTTGACACCATTTTACACTTTTGAAATATAAATATCTCCATAAAAAGTTGAGTGCTGGATCTTGAGTTATAGCCTAAATTAGAGCACAGAACTGCATTTACAATTTAGTTTGTTCCACTCGTTTATCAGTTCACTGGTCAATAATGGAAGATGAGCAGGAGATGAACACCTCTGGTGTCTGCAGGATTGTTACAAGAATTGACTAATTCAGGATCATGCAGAAAATCCAGGCGACTGATGAACCATGTGTTCCTGTTTACTTTCATCATTCCTTTAGTATTTCTTTAATGACTGCACAGGAATTCAGACTGTGTGCAGACTTGCTGTGCAGTTTCCGGTATAATCAGTAGGCACAAAACACTGCAGGATCCGCTGTATCTATTCACTTGAAATCTGCTGGGTTCTGGCATGGTGACCATCAGACATGACAGAATCTGGAATGTCTTCTAAGTGAGCCGTAAGGGATAATTCAGCAGCAAAATTGTAATTATAGCCTCAGTTTAGAATGCAGGATGTAAGTTTTTACTTAGCTGCACCTTCTCTATCAAGGCAGGGCCGTAGAGCTCTCAAGACAAGTGTGTCACTTAAAGGGTTGTTCACAAGCAAAGTACATTTTAATCAGCTGGAAAAAAGCCCATTCAGGGCTGAAACGTCTCACTGTTACCCTGAATGCCCATTAAAGGCTTCTATACCCTCTAAGAAGGCATAATGTATTTAAGCTATAGCATATTTAAAAAAAAAACAAAACAAAACCCTATCTGGAATGATTTAAGTGGTGCATCATAGGTGTTTAGGAATACAGATTGATATACCCATCTTCACAGCTTTCTGTGTTCTGCAGCATTGTGACTACAACGACCAAAGTAATGTTAGTTATACACTACACTATGGGCAAGATTCATCATTTGCAATTTCATAGAGTCACTTTTGTTCATTTTTTTTTTTTTTGGTCTTGCTGTATTCGCAATGGTGAATCTGGACCATAGACTGTAGTAAGAGTGAGTTTTCTTAACAAGGACAGAATCTACCGTATATACTCGTGTATAAGCCGAGTTTTTCAGCACAAAAAATGTGCTGAAAAGTCCCCCCCTCGGCTTATACACGAGTCACTATACGGCTGAGTGTGGGGGGGCTGGTGTCCGGGCGCTGGAGCAGGCGGGGGGAGGCTGTAATATGAGCGCCCGGTCACGTGGGGCCGCTCATTAGTGCAATGCAATATGCACTGCATCCCCTGTCCATCAGCGGCAGGGGGAGCTGTGCATATTACATTGCCCTTCCCCCGCCGTGGTAAATACAGGCCCCCGCTCCCCCCCGTGGTATATACAGACCCCCGCTCTCCCCCCGTTGTATATACAGACCCCCCGCTCCCCCCCCCTCGTGGAATATACAGGCCCCCACTCCCCCAGTAGTATATACAGGCCCCCCCGCGGTAAATACAGGCCCCCCCCCGTTTCCCCCCCGTGGTATATACATGCCCCCGGTAGATGCCGCACACCTGTAAAAGAATCGCTTTCATACTTACCCTCCTCACTGTCATCGCGCTCCTCCGGTCTCATTCCCGCTTCTACCAGGCGGCCGGCGCATCCACAATGACGTCATTGTTTCTGCGCGGTCACATGACCGGGTAGAAGCAGGAAGGAGACTGGATGGAGGACGTGCGATGACAGTGAGGAGGGTAGTATGAAAGCGATTCTTTTACAGGTGTGCGGCATCTACCGGGGGCATGTATATACCACGGGGGGGAAACGGGGGGGGCCTGTATTTACCGCGGGGGACCTGTATATACTACTGGGGGAGTGGGGGCCTGTATATACCACGAGGGGGGAGCCTGTATTTACTGCGGGGGGCCTGTATATACTACTGGGGGAGTGGGGGCCTGTATATACCACGAGGGGGGAAGCGGGGGGGGCCTGTATTTACCGCGGGGGGCCTGTATATACTACTGGGGGGAGTGGGGGCCTGTATATACCACGAGGGGGGGAGCGGGGGTCTGTATATACTACTGGGGGGAGTGGGGCCTGTATATACCACGAGGGGGGAGCGGGGGTCTGTATATACTACTGGGGGAGTGGGGGTCTGTATATACTACTGGGGGGAGTGGGGGCCTGTATATACTACTGGGGCGAGTGGGGCCTGTATATACCACGAGGGGGGGAGCGGGGGTCTGTATATACATCGGGGGGGGGAGCGGGGGTCTGTATATACCATGGGGGGGGGGGGAGAGCAGGGGCCTGTATAAACCACTAGGGAGGCTGCTGTATACTACCACAGGGGAGGCTGCTGTATACTACCACTGGGGAGGCTGCTGTATACTACCACTGGGGAGGCTGCTGTATACTACCACAGGGGGAGGCTGCTGTATACTACCACAGGGGGAGGCTGCTGTATACTACCACAGGGGGAGGCTGCTGTATACTACCACAGGGGAGGCTGCTGTATACTACCACAGGGGGAGGCTGCTGTATACTACCGCAGGGGGAGGCTGCTGTATACTACCGCAGGGGGAGACTGCTGTGTGACGAAATGGACCCTTTAATATATAATGTAGGAGGATTTCTTATTCATCCAGACATATCATATTGCATTTTGGTTTGTAAACTTGTAATGGTCAAAGAGAATTTCTTACAGTATTGTCATAGATTTCTGTGGTTAAAGTTTAGCTTGGTAATGTAATTATCTAACCTGTTTGTCATTGAAGGCCAGAGAACTTAATTATGCTAATCGTCCATTGTCTATTACCCTGTGAATGTGGATTGAGGCCCAGCCACTATTGTGTTAATGTCATGGTTTGCAGACTCAATGTCTAATATTACCCTTCCATTGTATCACTGCTAGTTGCTATATCAATCAGCATTTGGATTGCAATAGGACTAAACTATGTTAAATGAGGATTGGAGATCAGCCAATGAAAAGACTATTTTATTGCACCAATCATGTCGTCCCCAATATCCTACAATGAGGGCTGAGGGTATATAAGGAGGACTCTTCACTTTGACCATTAGTTTTGGAGATTGAATATTGGAGACAGGCAGCGAATCTAGGGTCTTCGGATCCGATTAGCTAGCCATAACCCCAGGCCTAGGCATTTCGGTGCCGACCAAGGGGCTCAGAACACAGACTAAAGGAACCACAAGGACTTCAGTATCGGATTATCGGATTCGGCTGTGATAGACTGCTTAAGGACAAGAAAGCAACCCAGGTTGGGACGATACAGTCACCTGGCTACAGACTTTGCCGTGCTGCATTTTAAACCCTGGTGAGCCAGCGGAAGGGTGAGACTCTGTTGCCTGTTACATGTTGTGTTTTGCTTGGTTATACGTTATATGCTGTTAACTGTTTGGGGATCCAATAAAGCCTTGTTATTGTGATTCCCTCACCCTGTGTTGTCTGAGTAGTGTTCCGCCCACGGTTAAGGAGCTCGGGCGTTCAGCTGGGGATGAGCCCTGGTCCACGCTGTCTTTGTAAAGGCGGCTGGGCCTGCGGACGAGAGCGCCACCTGACCCCCGGGTCTCCACAATTGGTGGCAGTGGTGGGATACTACTCAGCCTGGTTTATCCAGGGGAGCTGCAGGGGACTGGTGTTCGTGGACACCGTCCAAGGGCTCAACAACCAGGGAGGCATATAAGCATACCCAGCAGGCCATAGGTGAGGCATTCAGGTTTCGGACGTTGCCATGTCCAACCCCACCAGCTCAGCCATGGGACAAGGGCCGGAGAGGAGATACGGCAGCAGCAGTAAATGGATGCTACAGGATCTGTGCCAGAGGAGAAATATTGAATACAGGAACGCTGACACTCGGTCGGCTTTGATTCAGAAATTGGTCCATTGGGACACCCAGAATGATGGTGAGGATGATGAGGACCCCGCCGACGTGGTACCAGAGGATGTAAGTTGTGCACCACATCATGGATCCAGTGAATATCGTGAAATCACCAGGTCCACAGCAGTCCAAATCAAGGAGAGCTTGGCTGCCTTGGGCCTGAAGCTTCAAGAGAAGAAAGGGCTGGTGTTCTGCAAGTAGTGTTGGGAGCTCCAATTTCCTTACACCAGCGCCCACCTCCACGATAGACCGCCTCCAAGGAATTCACCTTCGCTACAGTGACGTGCCAATGATGAATGAATCCAACACTGAGATCGATGAACACTTGCAAAACTTTGAGATGATGATGAGAATGCACCAGGTGCACACAGCTGAGTGGCCCAGATACCTGTGGAGAAGTTTGCCTGGTCGGGCCCAGGAAGCTGTCCGATCACTTGGGCCTCAGGATTGCTTGGACTATGGAATTATTAAGGACACTTTGTTGGCCCTTTCTACCATAACCCCTGAGAGATATCGCATTAAGTTCCGGACTATGTCTCGCCAGGGTGTCTCCTATGTCGAATTTGGCAGTCAACTTCGACGACACTGTAACCGCTGGCTTGATGGTCGTGCTGCCCACTCCGCTGCTGCCCTCCGGGATATGATAGTACTCGAACAGCTTATGGAGAAGATGGACCCGGAAATACGAGAATGGGTGGCGGACCGGAAGCCCGACACCCCAGAGCAGGCAGCCCGATTGGCTGACGAATTTACAGCCAACCGACCCAGCTGGAGACCCAATAGGCCCACCGATCCCAGGAGGTTCATCAACCATGGATACCAGCAACCTCCAGACTCCCGTGCTGGACTAACTCGCTATGCCGCAGAAACCCCAATAGGGCAAAGGTGTACCAACAGGGCCCGTGACTTGCCTAACCCACAGCGCTGTTATACGTGTGGGCGCCTTGGACACAAAGCCAAAGAGTGTCTTCAACATCGGGGCCCTATGCCTGGAGCCTGGCTGCCAGCCCAATCAGTCAACATATGCAGAGATGAACCAGCGATGCCTGGAGGATACTACCCCCAAGATACGCCAGTAGCTGAGGAAGTGATTTACCCGGTCCACACCCTACGGCAGGCCGGACACCGTACACCAGCCAACCTCAATCGCCACATCCAGACGGTCAAGGTCGGTGGTATACAGGCTCAAGGACTTCGAGATACTGGATCTTCAATCACCCTGGTTAGCCCAGATATTGTTCCCACCGAGCATCATTTACCGGGCCGCCAAGTGACCATCACCCTTGCTGGAGGCCAGCGCTCGAACATTCCTCTGGCACGCGTGCAGTTGGACTGGGGAACTGACCAGGGAGAGGTTGAAGTGGGGCTCATGGACGGCCTCCCAACCCCTGTTCTTTTGGGAAATGACCTAGGACAAGGATTATCCAGCCAGTTTGTCACCGCCATCACCCGCAGCCAAGCCAAGCATCACCCTTGTGCAGATCTTTCTACCAAACCAACTGAGGATAACCCTCCTCTTCAACCTTCAGCCTCCTTTTCTGAGCCGACCAATGTGAGTACATCAAACCAAACTGTGACCATTGACTGGGGGGAGATAGATCGTAAGGAGTTCAGGGAAGCCCAACTGACAGACCCCACCCTAGAGCTTATCCGTAGTGCGGCTGCCCAACCTGGGGGAGGAAATCCGGGGGAGGTGTATAGATGGGAAAGAGGCCTCTTATATCGAGAGAAGCCCGCATCCTGCCCAGAAAAACCTTGGACCCGTGTACATCAGCTTGTAGTACCCCAGCAATATCGATCCCAACTATTGCGCTTAGCTCATGATGTTCCTGCAGCTGGGCACATGGGGACCAAAAAGACCCGGACCCGCCTGTTGCGTAGTTTTTTTTGGCCAAGGGTCACTCAAGAAGTAAAGAAATACAGAGCCTCTTGTCCAGTGTGTCAACGTATGGGCGGAGCCCCATGTCGTGCCCCACTCCAACCCATGCCTTTGATAGGGGAACCATTTCAGAGAGTTGCCATTGATTTAGTAGGCCCCTTAGCCATCCCCAGCCGCAGCGGAAAAAGATTCATCCTCACCCTGGTAGACTTTGCCACCCGCTACCCAGAAGCCACTGCCTTGACTTCCATAGATGCAGAGCATGTGGCTCAAGCTTTACTGGACATCTTTAGCCGTGTAGGATTTCCACAGGAAGTATTAACTGACCAGGGGGCACAGTTCCAAAGCGAACTGATTCAGACCCTCTGGGAGAAACATGGAGTCCGCCCCATGCGCACAACGCCCTACCATCCTGAAACGAATGGATTGTGTGAGCGCTTCAATGGAACCCTGAAACAGCTCATTAGCCGTTATGTAGAGGCCGAGGGGGGGACTGGGAGAAAAACCTGCAGCAGCTCCTTTTTGCTTACCGGGTGGTGCCACAGGACTCTACTGGGTTCTCCCCCTTTGAATTGCTGTATGGCCGAAAAGTACGGGGCCCCTTAGAGCTGGTACGAGAAAGTTGGGAGGGCACCTTCCCCACAGAAGAGGTTCCCATATTGGACTATGTTCAAAAGTTTAGGGAAAGAATGAGGCACCTCATGGCATTAGCCCACGGGAACTTAGAAGTGGCTCAGGAAAGGCAAAAACGATGTTATGACCGCGCTGCCCGACTCCGAGAATTTGCCTGTGGACAGAAGGTCCTGGTACTTGTACCGGTACGCAAAAACAAGCTTCAAGCCATGTGGGCGGGTCCATTTACCATTACCAGGAAATGTGGCAATACTGACTACACTGTGGCTCTGGACCAAGCAGGTGTTCGTGAGCGTACCTACCATGTTAACAGGCTAAAAGTTTATGAGGAAAGAGAGGTCACCAACTTAGCAGTTTGTTGTCCCGATTTAGATGACCCTGAAACAGACCAGATCCCAGACCTATTAGTGGACTCCAAAAGGGAAATGGGGGTAAAAGATGTATCACTGGGGGAACAGTTTTGTCCATCACAGAAGCAACAGTTATCAGACGTACTCAGACCATATGAACCCCTGTTCACGAGTTTACCTGGTCGAACGCCTCTGGTCCGGCATCATGTCAACACAGGGGCATCCACTCCACAACGCCAACCCGCATACCGAGTGACACCCCCGGTATTGGCAATGATGAAGGCCGAGGTGGATGACATGTTACATATGGGAGTCATAGTTCCCTCCCAAAGCCCATGGGCTGCCAGTGTTGTGCTGGTGCCAAAAAAGGACAAGAGTACTCGTTTCTGTGTGGACTATAGACGGCTCAATGAGATCACAGTTACGGATGCCTACCCCATGCCCCGGGTGGATGAGCTACTAGATCGGTTGGGGGATCTCGGTTTATATCCACTCTCGATCTGAGCAAGGGATACTGGCAGATCCCACTCACAAAAGAGGCTCAAGAGAAATCAGCTTTCATAACCCCTTTTGGCCTATATGAGTTCACCAGCATGCCTTTTGGGATGAAGAATGCCCCAGCTACCTTCCAGAGGATGGTGGACCATTTACTAGAGGGATGTCAGGGGTATGCCCAGGCCTATTTGGATGACATCGCTATCTTCAGCGACACCTGGGAAGAGCACCTTCAGCATGTGTCCCAGGTGCTGCAAAGGGTAGCCAAAGCCCAGCTCACCATCCGACCTGACAAATGCCAAATGGGAATGGCCGAGGTGCTATACCTGGGTCATCGAGTGGGAAGTGGGTGCATTCGTCCAGAACCGGCAAAAGTAGAAGCAATTACCCAGTGGCCGCGCCCTGTCAACCAAAAACAGGTCCGCGCGTTTTTGGGCACCGCAAATTATTATAGAAAATTTATCCCCAATTACAGCACCGTAGCAAAACCACTCACTGACCTCACAACCAAAAAATATGCCCGCAACCTTATCTGGACCCCAGAATGTGAAGCTGCGTTCCTCCAGTTGAAAGACCGGCTAGCCCAGAGCCCAGTTCTGACTGCTCCTGACTTCCGACGAAGGTTCATTGTCCAAACAGATGCATCAGACACAGGACTAGGAGCGGTACTTAGCCAAGTGGGGGCTGACGGCGAGGAACATCCTATAGCTTATCTCTCCCGGAAACTGTTGGACCGAGAGAGGGCCTACGCCACCATAGAAAAAGAATGCCTGGCCATAGTCTGGTCTCTAAAAAAATTGCAGCCTTACCTCTATGGCAATGAGTTCACAGTCCTCACTGACCACAATCCATTGAGTTGGCTAAATCGAACCGCGGGGGACAACGGACGATTGCTTAGGTGGAGTTTGGCGTTACAATCTTACAATTTCTCCATCTCACATAAACAGGGCAAGAACCATGGAAATGCGGATGGGCTGTCCCGACAGGTGGAGAAGGATGATCGGAAGCCTATCCTGTCTGGCTAAATAAGAAGGGGAGGAATGTGACGAAATGGACCCTTTAATATATAATGTAGGAGGATTTCTTATTCATCCAGACATATCATATTGCATTTTGGTTTGTAAACTTGTAATGGTCAAAGAGAATTTCTTACAGTATTGTCATAGATTTCTGTGGTTAAAGTTTAGCTTGGTAATGTAATTATCTAACCTGTTTGTCATTGAAGGCCAGAGAACTTAATTATGCTAATCGTCCATTGTCTATTACCCTGTGAATGTGGATTGAGGCCCAGCCACTATTGTGTTAATGTCATGGTTTGCAGACTCAATGTCTAATATTACCCTTCCATTGTATCACTGCTAGTTGCTATATCAATCAGCATTTGGATTGCAATAGGACTAAACTATGTTAAATGAGGATTGGAGATCAGCCAATGAAAAGACTATTTTATTGCACCAATCATGTCGTCCCCAATATCCTACAATGAGGGCTGAGGGTATATAAGGAGGACTCTTCACTTTGACCATTAGTTTTGGAGATTGAATATTGGAGACAGGCAGCGAATCTAGGGTCTTCGGATCCGATTAGCTAGCCATAACCCCAGGCCTAGGCATTTCGGTGCCGACCAAGGGCTCAGAACACAGACTAAAGGAACCACAAGGACTTCAGTATCGGATTATCGGATTCGGCTGTGATAGACTGCTTAAGGACAAGAAAGCAACCCAGGTTGGGACGATACAGTCACCTGGCTACAGACTTTGCCGTGCTGCATTTTAAACCCTGGTGAGCCAGCGGAAGGGTGAGACTCTGTTGCCTGTTACATGTTGTGTTTTGCTTGGTTATGCGTTATATGCTGTTAACTGTTTGGGGATCCAATAAAGCCTTGTTATTGTGATTCCCTCACCCTGTGTTGTCTGAGTAGTGTTCCGCCCACGGTTAAGGAGCTCGGGCGTTCAGCTGGGGATGAGCCCTGGTCCACGCTGTCTTTGTAAAGGCGGCTGGGCCTGCGGACGAGAGCGCCCCCTGACCCCCGGGTCTCCACATGCTGTATACTACCACAGGGGGAGACTGCTGTATACTACCACAGGGGGAGACTGCTGTATACTACCACAGGGGGAGACTGCTGTATACTACCACAGGGGAGACTGCTGTATACTACCACAGGGGGAGACTGCTGTATACTACACTGCTGGGGGCTGTATACCTGTGCTGGGGTCCACCCTCGGCTTATACACGAGTCAATAGGTTTTCCCAGGTTTTGGGGGCAAAAGTAGGGGGGTCGGCTTATACACGGGTCGGCTTATACACGAGTATATACGGTACTTTAGCAAAGATGCTTGATGGGGGTGCTTATTATTTATTATTATAGCGTCATTTATTCCTTGGAGCTTTACATGTGAAGAGAGGATTACATAGACAAATACAATAATTAAGAACGATACAAAGCACACAAGTACAGGAGGAGAGAGGACCCTGCCCATGATGGCTCATATACATTAGTCATAAGCAATCAGGTGATAGTGTGTTTCCTAGGCATTCATCTTATGTAGATGAAGCACATTGAAGGTTATATGTTTCCCGTGCACAAATTGTCTAGCCAAATATGTGTGGTAAATTAGTAATAATGCCTCTTCACCGTGCTGCACCATTTTGGCGTTGAGGCACATTAGGGCCCTAATGCACTGTTGTGTATGGGCACTTTTAGGTATTAGTGTGTGACCTAATATAAATATAATTGCCAATTAATTGGATCTGCATGATCAAAATCATTCTGTTACACTAGCATGACTCATTTTACTTTGTGTCTTTAGTAATTTTGGCTTCATTTACACTGTAAGAAATGTTTGTGTTGTCTCTTGCAGGAGGATCCAGTTCCCAATGGACTCCGGGCACTACCAATATTTTATGCTGCTACAATTGCCATTAATGTATTTTCCATTTTTTACACTGGTGCTCCTAGTAAGTAGTGGTTGCACATTTAATTTACTTTGTACCATTAAGTATCCTAAGGCTGCCTTCACATTTGCGTATGTGAACGCAGCTTATGCTGCGTTCCCATACGCAGTCAAACGCATGCGCACTGCGTTCCTATGTTTAACATAGGATGCGCTCGGGTGCGGATGCGGACGATATCTGCTCCTTCCAGGGTCCAGCGTCCGCACCCGGGACGCAGCATGTTGCATTTTTGTGCGCTCGGGGACCTTGGAAAATCAGCAAGCGTCCCCAAGTGCACAAAACATGCATTGTCATCAATGGGTCCGCAGTGTTCTGCGCTTAACAGCGCAGGAGAACGCTGCGGACCCATTGAAAAATCTCCCGGTGGCCGCCGGTGATGTCACAGGAGATCACCGACTGCCACCGGGAGATCAGCTCAGCCTCTGATGGTCTCCTCCTCCCCGCCGCCGGTAATACCCTAGCGGTGTCGGCGGGGAGAAACAGCTGATGTGACAGCTGTTTGAATCTTCCCGCGCCGACATCTCCTCTCGGTGTCGGCGCGGGAGATTCAAACAGCTGTCAAATTAGCTGTTTCTCCCCGCCAACATGTCCCGGAGCTTACCGGCGGCCGGGAGGAGGAGATCTCCGGCACTGATCTCCGCCTCCGGCCCGCTGCCGGGCTGCACAGTGATGTGTCCGCAGGCGGACATTCTCCGCTGCGGACACATCAAAATGACACCGCTTTTGACTGCGTTTGTGTCTGCATGCCATCAGCATGCAGACACAAACGCTAATGTGAAGGTAGCCTAACAATAACTGATTCGGAATGGAAAACTACATCCAGTATTCAGCTCCATTTATTAGATAGGCTCAATGGCCCTACCTGTCAGGTTTTGTCCAGCTTTGCTCCAGAGGATATACTCAAAAATGTATTTTACATGATATATATTTGACTTGTCCTTGTAGACACTATCAGAACTTCTCTGATAGTCTATCTCCGTGATATAATTATTGTTTATTTCCTTGTTCTGTCTACTTCCAATGTGTTTGCAGAAGGTACACTGTGTTCTATCAATTTGTCTGCAAGCGTTTAATATTTTCATTTCTTTTTTTTCTTCTATCCCCAGTGCTAGGACTTCAGACCTTTCCTGTGTGGGCAACCGCATTATTATCAATAGGCGTTGCCATTTTATTTGCTTTGTTAGTGTGGTTTTTTGTTTGCCCATGGATGAAAAAGAAAATAGCAAGTATGTTTTTGTTTTTTCTTGGTTGTATTTTTACAGAAAATTAGTTAAAATATTATTTCTGTACATAAATGTCTACACCTCAAATTCCAGAATTCCTCAGTATCTTTTTGTAATCATAAGTGTTTCAATCAGCTATAAAAGAATAAATATTGTACTTTAGCAAATCACATATTTTTAAAATATTATATGGCTTTCATACTACATTTTGCAGAATCCATAAGGAGAATGCTCTAGGATTTCCCAATTTATACCTCCAATGGATGACTCTGCATCATGCCCATAGTCTCCGATTTAAAAAATAAAAATGGTCCATGTGGTATATGTTTTCTTAAAGAAGCACTCCCATCAGTGTTTTTATCCTCTTAATATATGACAATGATCATATTATATAGCACTATATACTTGCAATTGCTCATTTTGACTTTCTTCCCAGTTAATTCTTCTTTTTGTCTTTGCTCGGTGTTGAAACAGGAAGTCTTTTTCCCTGCATGACTCATCCCCCTCTTTAGCTTCTGACCCAGCTTCTCTGCTTGTCCCCCTGCCTTTGATTTATACAATGATGACTCATGCAAGCAAAAGTGAGTTCTTATTTCTACATAGAACTTAGAAGGATTCAGCTAGTCAGTTTTTAATGATGTGATGTCATAGATCTAATGATAAAGTGAAGAGTTAACTAGGTAAAAGGCCACAATTGTATGTACAGAGTGCTATATGATTTGAAAACTGCAATTTGCCAAGAGGATAACCTTTTTTATGGGAGTGCTACTTTAAAGGCCCGAACATGAAAGGGCTCACCACTAGTGTATGTATTCTGATGTATATACACCTGACTCAGACTAATACACTCTTGGCCCTCATCAGATATGAGGTACCCTATATTCCTATGTATATATTTGCCATCTGCTGGTGAGCTAATCTGACACACACACAGCAAATTTACACTGCAATATTTTGTGAAACCACTTTTTGAGCCCCATTTATATTAAACTAATTTTGCCCTAACCCCTCTGATATTTATGGGTTCAGCCAAGGTTTTAATGTGTACTGGGGCCCTAAACATTTCATCGTCGAAGGAGATGTTGATTAGGCATGTCTGATTTTGGACTGCCAATCACTACGTCCAGAGATAGAGCCGTTGGAATACATGTGTAGTGGCTTATCATAGAGAACACAAGGCGCACAGCCAAATGAGCGCTCCTGTTCATAGGAGAGCCAGCTGGAATGGTTGCCGGACGAACGACAGCTATATCTAGTGTGCGCATCAAACTTCAGTAATAGCATCATGAGGGGAGTATTTATGAAAACCACCATACTATTTGATTTCTGAGTGTACGTATCGGCTGCCATCTATGCAATTGTAGCTCCATATAACCCTTGCATGTTTATCCCCTAATCTGGTGCTGGTTTTATGAACCCAGGTAACCGCATAACATTCATAGGGGTGGATTTTGCTGTCCCTAAACCCTGCTTCTGTATAAGCAAATTTATTTTTCGTTTATTTAAATTGAAAAGCTAATTATGAGTCATTATTTGTATGAACAAAACGTTCCAGTGAAATGAAGGATTTCCTTTCTGATGTTCCTATAGGTCGATTAAAGAAAGATGCTTTGTCGCGGATATCGGAGGAAAGCCTTGATAAAATTCAAGATGAGGACAGTGCTGTCTTTAAAGAGTTGCCTGGTGCTAAGGGGAATGATGAAAGCGTGGTGCCTCTAACTAGCGCTACTACTGAAGCTGCAGTTGGATCAGAGTTTGTAGCAAATGGAAGCACAAGGGTACCGTATGGTATGTGGGTTTTTTTCTTCTTGAATAAAGGGACTCTGTCAGGTCATTTTCCAGTATGATACTAATATTACCCCTAAATATTTCCTTGGCAGACCTTTTAAAAACATGTAAATCATTATTGTAATGTTTGTAGTTCTCTTGCTATAAGCATTTTCACACCATGCAGGCAGCTATTGAAATAGTCCTATTATATTCACAGTTGAATAGTACAGCTGTGTAAATGTTATTTAAATATCCATGCTTATCCAAGCTGGTGTTCTGTCCTTTTCCCCTGTGCTCTGGAGGATGGAGGGGTTTTGTCCTGCACTGTGTGCCATCTGTGAGAAATTTCTGTGTGTTTACATAAACGTTTGGTTTTCCTACATACATGTAATGTGAGTATCTGATGAGCAAATGATCAAATGTTTTTATAATCCCGTAGAAATATCTGACTGCACACACTACACACATTCCTCAGATACACACATGACATGAAGAGCTGCAGCTAAAGGCCACTTCACACGCTAGGATATCATTAACGATATCATTGAAACATCACGGATTTGTGATCATTCAAACGATATCGTTTGTGCGTTGTTGCGTGTAAACGAACGATGTAGGAAGGAAAAATCTTTAAAACGGACATCAAAAATTTGAGATCCAGACATCAAATCTATCGCTCGTCGTCCAATTAACGTTCTGGGAAGCCGCAACATCGTTCAGTGTGAAACCTTTTTGAACAATATCGTTCATAATTTTCCTATTCCTGCCGCTGTTTTACATCGTTCAAACGTTCTTCTCAAAACAGCTGGTACCTTGGCAAATTTAAGATCGTTAACGATGTCCTTGCGTGTGACAACGCACTAACAATGTTGGAAGGATCGCGATCACGTGACATAGCTAACGATATCTGTCACCTATATCCTAGCGTGTGAAGTGGCCTGAAGGGCAAGATCACATACCTCCTTCCCCCTCCTTTCTCCTCTGTCTGCAATGAGCCACACAGCTTAACAGATCTCAGGAAGGCTGGACAGTGGAATGATGCATGAATATTCATTCCTTGGGGAGTGGATAGCAGAGAGCTTATTGTGATTGACAGATGGAATTAATCTTTTATTTTGCAGTTTACAGAGGATAGGAGGGAAGAATAAATAATAGAAATGCATGAATAGAGAGAGCTTAGAGAAAGGAATTAGAAAATGATAGCAGTTACATATGGATTTTTAACCTGAAAGACTCCATTTAATACTATATTTCAAAAACCAAGAAGGAAATTAAGTACAGTGGTAGCCATTTGTTTAGTAGGATCTCATGCCACTTGTATACAATGTATAGGTTTGTCAACAAGATTAAATAACTGTTTACATTTTACAAAAACACTATTTTCATTGACCTTGCAGTAAAATGTTTCAATGCAAAAATTGAGTTTAGTTGACAAGATGTATTGTTTTGTACTTAATTATAGTGGTAGCTATCGTAGCCTGAGCTGCTGTTTTTCAAAGCTGGTATTAACAGTAATTATTAATTGATATTTGATTGCTTAGCATATTATCATTAACCATTTGCCAGCCAATTAAACATTGACTTTTTAATTGTTCGTTTAGAAACAGTGCAAGCTTTGCATAACCTGGTGATTTTCTACCTTTCTCTGCCAGCTTCTTTTGATGCGGAGATCACCACAAGGCGTGTGGCCACATAAAAAATGAAAGGATTTCAATTAATGCGTGTCAAATCTAAAAACAAGGAAACAGAAAAATCTTAACTATGTTTAGTCTGTGCCATTTTTAAATGTTAGTTTGGAAATATTTGTGATTTGTATTTCCCAGTTTCCATAAGTTTCATCATAAAACACAATTCATGCTGCTTCCCCATATACTTTACTTTATATCTGCTTTTAAGTAGTGCAGTTCTCCAAAGCCAGCTTCCAAGTAAGGGATCTTTTGGCAATGAAAAACTAACATGTGTAAGGCTAGGTTTTTTAATTCAGTTTTGTTAAAGAGGACCTGTCACCCCCCTGGTGCTTTCCAAACTGAAATCACCCGTGAATGCAGCGTGTCTGCTGCATTCAGGGAAGGGGTCCCCCATGTCTCTAGCCCCCATGTAAGTTGCACAAAACACTTTAGTAAGTGTACAGATTAGGAGTCCAGATGGACTTACTCAGTATGGAGTCATAGCTGTTGTATCATGTCCTCCCCACCTCCAGCCCCCTCTGTGCCGCCTCCTTTTTGTGTTTCGACCACACTCCCCGCAACCCCCCCCTCGCCCGCTCAATGCTCCTCTGCGTCTGAAGTCACGCTGAGCGAGCAATGGGCGGGAGCGGTCCCGGCAGCTGAAACGCCTCCTGCCGGTGATGTCTGCGCCGGAGCCCGCCCTACTCCAGGTTATGTATGTACAGCAGATCGGGCTCCAGCGCTGATGTCACCAGCAGGAGGAGTTTCAGCTGTCGGGACCGCTCCCTCCCATTGCTCGCTCTGTCCCTGTGTGACTTCAGACGCTGAGTCGCATAAGCGGGCGTGGAGGGGAGACATATAAAGGAGACGTCACTGGGGGGCTGGAGGCAGGGAGGACACAAGGGAGCAGCGAGGACTCATTACTGAGTAAGTCCCTCCGGACTCATTATCTGTACACTTTCTAAAGTGTTTTGTACAACTTACAGGGAACTAGAGACATGGTGGACCCTTCTCTGAGTGCAGCAGACATGCTGCATTCAGGGGTGCTTACAGTTTGGATAGCACCAGCTGGGTGACAGGTCCTCTTTATACACAAAAGAGACCTCATTTAATTATTCAAAATGTCAAGCTGGTCATATGCGGTCAGTGAGTAATTATCTTCCTTGTATTCATTTAGAGACTACAAATTCATCCTGACTCTGAGTCACATAGTAAAGTCTAGAGATGGAACAGCAACTAGCAGACATCTTGATAGAAGTTTGTTTTTAAATAGAACCTGTCGCTAGTTTTCTTGCATATAAGCTGCGGCCAACACCAGTAAGGCCTTATATATGGCATTCTAGATTGCTGAATAGAAGTCTCAAGGCCGATCTGTATAATGTAAAAAAAACCAAAAACGCTTTATTATACTTACCTGGGGGGAGGGGGGGGTGATCCGGTCCGATGGGCATCGATGGTCTTGGTCAGGTGCGTCCTTTCTTCCTATGAATGCTGTCCTCTTCTCTGCTTCTAGTAGGTGCAGCGTCCTGTGTCACCTACACTCAATCTTCTCCATTGTGCTTCTGCGCTCTTCTTTCTGTGCTGCTGTGGGCAATCAAAGTACCTGAATGCAGGGGCACTCTGTGATCTTTTCCCTTGCCTGTGTTTACAATACTTAGCTCAGCCCTCAGCAGAGACGTGCATGTGCACAGGAGCGCAATGGAGGGGATTGTGTTTAGATGACGTAGAACGCGTTACCCACTAGAAGCAGAGAAGAGGATGGCATTCACAAGAAGGTAGGAGGTGTTGGATCAATATCAGCGACACCCATCAGACCAGACCGCCCCTCAGGTAAATATACCGTATTTTTCGGATTATAAGACGCACTTTTGTTACCTCAAACTTTGGGGTAAAGTGGGGGGTGCGTCTTATAATCCGAATATACGGATCATATAGTGCAGGGGATGGTGGGGGCAGCTCTGGAGTGTGCCCGAGGGTCCAGTGTGCTGGCTGGGGGCTGCAGAAGGGAGCTGGAGATCTCCTGCTCCCACTCATTTAATATGCATGGCTACTCTCCAGCACCACAGCGATGGGACTGTGGGCGCAGCGCATATTAAATTGCCTGCACCCCCCCTCCCAGTGATTACACATGCCCCCCCCCATGCTGAATATGGCCCCCCAAGCTGCTGCCCATAAAAAAAATAACAAACATTATACTCACCATGTCCAGCGATGAGCTGCTTGTCTCCCTGCTGTCTCCCTCCGTGCAAGCTGCACCCGAACTTCCTGCTTCTCTGCTGGTCATGTGACTCTCTGCTAAGCAGCTCACATGACAGAGAAGCAGGAAGTTCGGGCGCAGCTTGCACGGAGGGAGACAGCAGGGAGACAAGCAGCTCATCGCTGGACATGGTGAGTAAAATGTTTGTTA
Organism: Allobates femoralis; assembly: GCA_033576535.1. Classification (NCBI taxonomy): domain Eukaryota; kingdom Metazoa; phylum Chordata; class Amphibia; order Anura; family Aromobatidae; genus Allobates; species Allobates femoralis. The sequence goes on from JARQOC010000003.1 coordinate 326,589,441, forward strand.
TTTTATTATGGGCAGCAGCTTGGGTCGCCATATTCAGCATGGGGGGAGGCATGTGTAATCATAGGGGGACGTGTGCCAGCCATAGACCGATTAATGGGGCCATATCTAGGATGGGGGGGCTATATCCCAGGATGAGGGACCATGTACCAGGAAGAGGGGGCTATGAGGGACATATACCCTATATGATTTTTAAGACTGACACTGACATTATAAGACAGACCCCATTTAACATTAAAAATTATTTTTTTCTCTTTTCCTTCATTAAATTTGGGGGTGCGTCTTATAATCAGATGCGTCTTTTGAAGCGAAAAATACGGTAATAAAATTAGTTTTTCTTACATTATACAGATTGGCCTGGGTACTTGTATACAGTATGCCAGAATGTGTATATAAGGCCTTACTGGTGGTGGACACAGCTTATATGCAAATAAACTGGTAACAGGTTTATTTAAAAGTCAACAATTGCTTGGAGAGACCACTAGGAGCTCCGTTTATACCGTGCATTAGTATTTCAACAGTTTCCTTCTCTATCACTTTTTATTTATTACTTTTCATTACATCAGTGGTATGCTGACTCATAATTATACCTACTGAACCATCTTGACAGTGGCTAAAAATTGGTTTCATCAGTAGACAAAAATCAACTTTAAATGCTTGCCCCGGTGTATTTCTAAAATTGACCAAAGGTCACAACCAGTCCTTGTAAGTACTCCGCTCTCCTACCTAAACCTTGATTAGCACCTTTCCCCTCGGGCGTCCTTGTCAGATGCACCGTTGTGACACCCCACAGTTATGTACTGATATTTTGTGCAATCTCTTGATCTGCCACACATGCAGTATTCTCCCTGCTGTGACCACAGCCTCAGTAACGTACTGGCCATGTCAGAGAGGCAGGCTGGGAGCTTGCCAGATCATTTACTCAAAACTGATTTTCTCCATCTTGTTCAATCAATCTGCAGCCATGTACATCTTTGAACATATCTTAAAGCCCACCACCGGACATAAATCTTTGGACAGACTCATTTAAACTATTACAATATTTATATTAATCTGATCAGTTTAATTCCTTATATGTCAATGTTCTCTAATATTTCATTAGGTGAATCTGTTTTTTTTTTTCTTCCTGCCCAATCTGAGGGTGGCATCATTTAGAGACAGGAACCCTGATCCCAGCAATGTATCACTTTCTGGACTCCTTGCTGTAGATTTGATAACATCGCTGTTTTTCTGATGCAGATCTCTGCTAACTCTGCATAACCCCACCACTTATTGTCAGCTTTCTGCTTATGCCCAGTGTACATAGGAAGCTGACAATGATGGGGTGGGGTTATATAGAGCTCATGACTGAATATCAAGGACAACATGTCAGAAGGTTTCCTAGTCCTCTAATGATAAAATCACTGTTTTACCAACAGAAGATTGTCTAAACTACAGCAAACAGCCCAGTAAGTGACACATTACTGGAATCGTGGTCTCCACATTGTGCTGCTCTCAGATTGGCTGCGTACAGATTTCCTGAAAGAATTGATATAAAATATAAATGTTATGCCTTATTGTTAACTTTGACTTTAAGCCACTGTGGATTATTTTTTCATAGGAAGAGCTGCTTCAATGACCAATGGCTCCATTAGATCTCCAATTTCAAATGGTACATTTAGTTTTGAAGGCCACAACATGAAAAGTGATGTTCATGTGTATCATACAGTTCACAAGGATTCGGGACTGTACAAGGACTTGTTGCACAAAATACATCTAGATAGAGTGACCGATGATCGCCCTCATGAAAACAATTACAGAGTGCTGAGACGCAACAACAGCTACACATGTTATACTGCTGCTATTTGCGGTATGCCAGTACACACAATGTTCAAAGCCACTGACCCTATAACTCCAGAGGACAGCGAAAAGTTAGTTGGCGATACTGTGGCCTACTCAAAGAAACGTATACGGTATGACAGTTACTCCAGCTACTGCAATGCTGTAGCTGAAGCGGAAATTGAGGCAGAAGAAGGTGGTGTAGAGATGAAGCTTGCTACAGAGCTAGCTGACCCCAGTCCCCCCCAGGATGACTCTTTGGAAGAAGACAAAGAAGAGAAAGACAAGTCTGAAGTCCACTTACTTTTCCACTTCCTCCAGATTTTAACTGCCTGCTTTGGATCATTTGCTCACGGAGGAAATGATGTCAGGTGAGCAATTGTTGTTATTAACATTAATATTGTGATAGTGTTGTATCCAAAGGTGACGTCTACATAGCAGTAAGGCCAAATTCATACATCCGCATTTCATCGTCCACATATAGACAGGTACCCTTTAAATAGAAAAATGCTCACAGCAATCCAGATGGGGTAAACTAGCCAAGTGTAGACACACTGCCAAATATAGAGCATACATGAAGCTGTCATTCATTCAGTCCTTGCACCGCAGTCCATATTCAGAACATGACACACAAATGTGTTAATCCGTAGAACAAATTGTAGCCAGTAAATCATACATTGTTACATTAAAGGAGTTGGCTGGTTATCCAATGAATGTCTGCAGTCAACCTATGTGCCCATTTCCGGGGTCTGCGCTTCCTGTGTACTCCCGGTGCCGTGCACTGCCAAGTTTTCTAGCTCTGCTGCATCTTCAATGGCAGCAGCTGGCCAATCGGAGGCCAGCAGCTGACGTCACGCAGCGATGTCAGCTGCTGACATCTGATTGGCTTGCAGCTGCCATTGATGTAGTTGAATGTGCTGCACTAGGAGTGCATAGCACGGTTTGTGATGGCCCCCTGGAACAGGCCACGATCGTCAAGGCATCCACGGCTCTTCGAGTCACATAATGAAGACACAGGTCTGCGGGCCACGTATTTGAGACCCCTGGTTTGGAGTCTGTGCTCAAGCTATTGCTCACAGCTGAGTTGTTGGTACAATTTGTACTAGATCCAGTCTAGATGATTGCATGGAAAAGACTAATACATTGTAACAGATTAGGTCTGAGGAATGTCTGGACCGAGTGCAATTTGGTATGCACAGGTTTTCAGCCTCTTGGTATAAACCATGAATGACCCAAACAGATTTTGAAAAAAGTGTAGGATTAATACACGAAGCATATTAGAAAGCTGCAAGACCTCATTACACAGTGATTAAGCCTTTATATATTTTTTGGGGTGGGAGGGGAGCAGGATAAAACTGGAATTTTCCCTTGACTGTGCACAATAGCAATTCATCCTTTTGAGGGCTGGTTTTTACAGAATGAACTGGAGGGCCGTAGATTATATATGTTCTGTGCAAAAAGGTTACAAATTACAGCCTAGTTTACTAGTATTTCCTTTTAATGGATCTAATGTAATTTTCAGTCCTTTTTACCTTAAAGGAAACATGTCAGTAGAATCATGCTCCTATTCATGCCTGAGTAACTAGCAGCAGAAACCACAGCCTGGCTAGCGATTGCAGCCATTTACATTTAATCTGAAAAGCTGTAGTGTTTAGGAGAAAGCAGTTTACAAAGCCAACTATTGGGGGAGAGTTGACTAGTCCAGCGTGGTCCCCTGCTGGCTTTGCCCAGCCTTGCTCCAGTTGATAGACAGGTATAGGGACCACGCCTGACTAATCAGGACTCTCATTATAGTGCCTGGCTAACTTTATAAATGGCTTTCTCTGAATCGAAAAAGCAAAAAACAACAACTGCACAGCACTCAAGACACAATGTGAACTGGTGCTAGCAGTGACTCTTTCTCTGAATCTAGTCATAGGTTCCCTTCTTGACAGTCTGCATTGTTCTGCAATGATTTCTTTCCCTCACACAGCAATGCCATTGGTCCTCTGGTTGCGCTCTGGTTGATTTACCAACAAGGAGGAGTAATGCAAGATGCTTCAACACCAGTGTGGTTGCTTTTGTATGGAGGAGTGGGTATCTGCGCTGGCCTTTGGGTATGGGGACGACGAGTGATCCAGACAATGGGCAAAGACCTAACCCCAATTACCCCATCCAGGTAATGTAATTGTTATGTATTTTTGAATGGTAATGATTAGTACCAAGCCATTTTGCAAATATGATGCCAGATTTGTAAAAATAGGAATTAACTTTTATTTTCTTCCAAAATACCTGACTGGGTGAGAATAACCGTGCATTTTTTATTTCCCCCTGCTCCAGTACCAACTCTTAACGCCAATCCCCGGCATGAGCCGCTGAGCCCAGTGACTGGCTGCAACGGTAATGTGTGCTGTACTCCTCACATCACCGCTGCACCCAGTAAACAATAACTAGAGGCTGTGGAGAAGAGAAGAGCTGGAGCGGGAGGGTATTTAATGCTTAGTTTATTTTTACCTAGTGAAAACGTTTGGCAGAAAAAAAAGTTCATTCTTGGAAAACCACTCTAATTAGTATTAATCAATTAACAATGTAAATGGTAGGTATTTATATTCTGGCATCTTGCTATAACCTTTGTAGAAATCATAAGTGCAAAGTGTGCTATATTGTCTTTTTAAGACAATCCAGACGTGGTTATGTTTCCTCCTTCCATTTCTAACAAGTTGCATTTCATTTAGTTGCACATTAAAGAGGTTTTCCCACATTGAACATACCTGTCAGATCAGTCAAACTCCAAAAATGTGTGAGGCCTAGAGCCCACATCATAAAATTTACTGACAAGCAACCTAACACACAAGCAGCTATCCACCGGAAATGTGTAGATCGGTGAGGGTACTGCTAGTCAGACCAGCACAAATATTTACAGCCTAATTTATGTTCATTAGCGGGAAAACTCCTTTAAAGAGGTACTTAATAATTTAATTTTTTTTTTTAATATCTAACCATTGTAAAATGTGGTAAGGAATGGCACAATGTGACTACTGCCAAGCCTTTCTTCTAGCCTTTCTTCTCAGTCTAGTGTGGTTGCTAGCCAGATTATCTCCAGTCTAGTTTAAGTGGGGTTGTCATGTTATTATTATTTATTTATATAGCGCCATTGGTTCCATGGCGCTTTACATGTGTAAGGGCAGAACAAGGACAAGAACATAAATAACGACGACTAAATCATACAGGTACATTAGGGCAGAGATCCTGTCCACAAGGGCTCACAGTCTATAGGGGATGGGTGGGGAGACAGTAGGAGGGGGAGAGGTGAGATGGTGCAGCGGATTAGGTCTGTGTGGGTTATAGGCTTGAAGGAAGAGGTGGGTCTTCAGGTTTTTCTAGAAGGTTCCCGGGGTAGGGGAGTGTCTGATGTGGTGTGGAAGAGATTTCCAGAGTATGGCAGATGCACGAAAGAAGTCTTGTATGCGGTTGTGGGAGGTGGAGATGCGGGGGAAAAAGAGAAGAAGCTCTTGAGAGGAGCGCAGATTGCGTGAGGGGTGGTATCGGGAGACCAAGTCGGAGATGTATGGAGGGGACAGGTTGTGGATGGCCTTGTATGTCAGGGTTATGGTTTTGAACTTCGATCTCTGGGGAGTAGGGAGCCAGTGGAGGGCTTGGCAGAGGGGGGAGACTTGGGCGTAACAGGGCGACAGGTGGATGAGTCGAGCAGCAGAATTGAGGATGGTTCGGAGGGGTGCAAGGGAGGAAGCGGGGAGGCCGGTGAACAGGAGGTTACAGTAGTCGAGGCGGGGATAATGAGGGTGTGGACAAGCGTTTTAGCAGTGTCATGGTCAAGGAAGGAGCGGATCCGTGAGATGTTTTTAAGCTGGAGGTGGCGAGGGCCTGGATGTGTGGCTTGAAGGAGAGGGCAGAGTCGAGGGTTACACCGAGGCACTTTGCTGGGGGACAGGTGAGAGTGTGCAGTCGTTGACAGTGATGGTTAGGTCGGGTAAGGGGGAAGAGCGACTTGGGGGGAAGGCTGAACTCTGTTTTATCCATGTTGAGTTTGAGGAAACGAGCGGAGAAGGAGGATGAGATGGCGGACAGGCATTGCGGGATTTTGGATAGCAGGGAGGTGATGTCAGGGCCGGAGAGGTAGAGGTGGTATTGGAGGCTGTGGGACTCGATGAGTTGGCCTAGGCCGAGGGTGTAGATGGAGAAGAGTAAGGGTCCCAGGACTGAGCCTTGGGGAACTCCCAACAGATAAGGGGTGGGGCGAGGAGGGGGTGTGGGAGTGGGTGACGCTGAAGGTCCGGTCTGTTAGGTACGAGGAGATCCAGGAGAGGGCTAGGTCAGTGATGCCAAGGGATTCTAGAATTTGAAGCAGGAGGGAGTGGTCGACTGTGTCGAAGACAGCAGAGAGGTCGAGGAGGAGAGGGATGGAGTAGTGTCGCTTGCTCTTGACGGTCAGTAGGTTGTTGGTGACTTTGGGTAGAGCTGTTTCGATGGAGTGGTGGGCTTATAAACCGGATTGCAGGCGGTCAAAGAGGGAGCATGAGGAGAGATGGGAGGACAGTTCGGAGTAGACATGTTGCCCAAACAGTTTTGAGGCGAAGGGGAGGAGAGATATGAGACGATAGTTGGAGACTGTTGCGAGGTTGAGGGAGGGTTTTCTGAGGATGGGTGTGGTGAGGGCATGTTTGAAGGATGAGGGGAAGACGCCGGTGGTAAGTGATATGTTGAAGAGATGGGTTAGGGCGGGGATAAGGACAGTGGTGAGGTTAGGGATGAGAAGGGAGGGGAGAGGGTCGAGGGCACAAGTGGTGAGGTGTGATCGTGCTAGAAGGGAGGAGAGACGCACATCAGTCATGGAGGGAAAGTTACTTTTGGTCGAGGGGGGGTTGGGTGATAGAGAGGGAGGGCCTAGTGGATTGGGAATCGAAGCTTTCTCTGATTTTGTTGATCTTCTGTTTAAAGAAGCTGGCAAAGTCGGCGGCGGTGATGAGGGGAGAGAGGGTGCGGGGGGACGGAGTAGGGCGTTAAAGGTTATCAAAAGTTGCTTGGGATTGTGGGAGAGGGAGCTAATGAGAGACAAGAAGAAAGCTTGTTTTGCGGTGGTCAGTGCTGTCTTGAAGTCGATGACGGACTGTTTGAAAAAAGCGAGGTCCATTGCGGAGTTCAATTTCTTCCATCTCCGTTCAGCTACCCTGGACGTCCGTCGAAGTTTTTTGGTGCTTGCGGTGAGCCAGGGTTGTCTGTGTACATGGGTGTTGTTGTATGAGAGAGGGGCAGCCTGGTCGAGGGGTGTAGCCAGAGTGGTGTTGTAGAGGGTGGCGGCAGCGTCATGAGAAGAGGCTTAGTCAGAGGGAGGGAGGAGGGACTCTGTGAGGGAGTGGAAGTTAATGAGCTTGAGGTCTCTTCGTGGGTGGGAGAGTTTCCGGAGAGGGGGGAGTGTGGCTTGGCGGGGAGAGGAGAGGGGTTGAGTTTGCGAGGTCAGTGAGGGGACAGAGGCGGGTGAAGACGAGGTCTAGTGTGTGACCGTTATTGTGTGTGGCTGAGGAGGACCATTGAGAGAGGCCGAAGGGGGAGGTTAGAGAGAGGAGTCTTGAGGCAGCAGCGTGGGGTTTATCAATTCGGATGTTGAAGTCGCTCATGATGGTGGTGGTGATGTCTGGAGGAGGGGAGGTTGAGAAGCCAGGTTGTGAAGTGGTCGAAGAAGGTGGACGAGGATCCTGGAGGGCGGTAGACGACAGCCAGTTGGAGGTTGCAGGGGGAGAAGATATGCACCGAGTGTGCCTCGAAGGAGGGGAGGGAGGTAGAGGGGGGAGGGGTAATTGGGGTGTACCACCGCGGCAGTTGCTGGGGCGGGGGGTGAGGGATAGGGTGAGTCCGCCATAGGAGAGGGCGGCGGGGGAAGGTTGTGTCGGAGGGGGTGAGCCATGTTTCGGTGATGCCAAGGAAAGAGAGTTTTTTGGTGATGAAGAGGTCGTGGATGAAGGTGAGTTTGTTGCATACTGAGCGGGCATTCCAGAGTGCACCAGAGAGTGGGATTGGGGGATGGGTGTAAGGTTGCGGATGTTAAAGGTGGTGAGTGGGCGTGGGCTAAGGGTGATTGTGGGGATGTGTTGTGGGGGACCGGGATTAGGGGAGATGTCGCCAGCAAGGAGGAGGAGGAGGGAGAGGGTCAGGAGGTGGGGGCATGAGAGCTTGCGTGGTGGGCGGACAAATTTGAAGATAAAGGCTTGGGTGTGGAGGAAGAGTTCGGAGGAGTGGGTGAGATGGTTTGGTAGGATGGAGGGGGAGAGTGTTATTGTGTTGTCACGAGGAGCGATAGAGGGGGGTTGTAGGAAGTGGAGTAGGATAGGAGTGAATGTGAAGAGAAGGAAAAACATTGCATGGGGGTATAGGATTTAGTGGGAGTAGGAGGTGGAGCAGGGGAATGAGGTGCAGATGGGGAGTGGTGGTGCTGCCGGGGTTGGGATGCAGGGGACACAGGAGGACAGGAGCAGCAGGAGGGGTGAGATAGAGGCAGGGGTCTGGAGCGACAGGGGACAGGTGCAGCAGGAAGGGTGTGCAAAGCAGATGAGTGACAATCAAGTCCAGGCAATCGCAAAGCAAATGGAGATGTACAGAGTCCAGCAGGTGAAGCAGGGTGATGCGGTGCGGTCAGAGACCAGATTTAGGTACAGTAGTGTGGATGAGATGCAGATGCAGCCGTGGATGCGATCAGGTGCTGCTGGGGGTGAGATGCTGAGGTGCAGTCAGTATCCGATGGAGCTGGGGGTCAGATGTAGGCAGGGGTTTCCATGTGGCAGAGGAGTCACTCAGAGACAGATGAGATGATAAATATATATAATTTGCCAACGGTGGATGGATAATCCAGGGGGGAAAAAACAAAAAAAAAAATGTTGCCTGTCTATAGAAGCCCATCTCAAATTAGTCATGTCTTCAGATATAGGGTAGAGTTGCCTTTGGGTATGGTGTTGAGAAGAAGTAAGGAGGCTTGATTCTATCAGATGTTTCTCCATATTGGAAGATAAATTAAAGTTGTAGAGTTTTATTTTTTTTTTAATAATCTTGTTGGGGTGCTATGGCAAAGACCTGTACTCCTTTTAGGATGTGGTGCAGACATGGAAATCCACAGTATGCCCTACCTCCTGAAAAATGAGTAAGAACACAACCATATTGGAAACCACATGCAGTAGTTTGCGTTCAGGATTTGGGCACAGTTCCCATAGAAGCAGGCCCCATGCCATTATAGCCGCAATGCTTCAAAGTTGTATCACAACAATTTGGTAATGTTCAATATTGTGACTACTGTTAGCATATTGACTAAATATGGGCCACCACTAGAGCTAGGGCTTCTTGTGTCCCCCAAAACAAGAAAGATACAGGTATACCAAAACTGGCATTTTGTTTTTCAATCATGAAGAGATGACTCGTGTTAGTAACTCTGAATTCATTAAGAGATGGGAACAGCTTAAGGCCATGTGCACATATTGATTAATTTGGTGATTCAGTATTTGCAAGAAAAAAAACAGGAGCAGAACAGTCAGAAGAAAAGTATAATAGAAATTTGTCAGTTGCACTCGACCATGCCCTTCCATGAAGAGCTACGCCTGCTGTCCAAAAAGTTGACAACTACCATAAAAAAGTCACTCAATTTTTGTGCAACTTGCAATTGTTTTTTTTATCGGCCCCAAACTTCAAGGTTTGATCACTTATAAATTATTTCCTGCTGCTAAGTTCTGAGCAGTGCAGGAACATACTGGCTAGTGAGCATTGCAGTTCTCCCGCACAATAGTAAACTGTTTATTTGACTCCATAAAGGGGACACCAACTGTCACTGTTAATGGTTATGTGTACTTTGCAACCAATTCTCTGTACTCTAATGCATAAAAACATTATTAAGAAAATAGGTTTATTTTATTTTTTTATTTATCTGTAGGTTAAGAAGAAAAACTTGCCTATAAAATATCTGTAGGTTAAGAAGAAAAACTTGCCTATAAAATATTAGCATCCAAGCTACCATGAAAACCCTAAGATTTCTAGGTTAAGATTGGCAGTAACCGAACATCTACATTGTTACTTAGTATATATATGTATTACTTACTGCCAGGAGTTTCCTGAACAAATTTGACAATTTTTACATTCACAAATATTATTTTTGAATGAAAAGTTAAAACTTGCCATACTGTCCCATAGCCAAATATTTTCAAAAAGTAGACTGCTAACCAGGTAAAAAAAAAAGTCATACCGAAATTTCCACACATTCTCCAGGATTGTTAGGGGGGAACTTTAATTTACCAAGACAGACAAACCCTTAAAGGAAACCTGTCAGCTCGTTTTTACCCCTAATCTATCCTGTCTCTGCAGCTTTCTTGTACATCCCTAAGCATCCCTGTCTGAGCTAAAACGGTCCTACAATGGTTGTATAAAATGATTTTGTTACTTATATCTCCGTATGCTACTTGGTCTTCTTGACTAAAGTATGTAGTCACACTGGGCGTTCGTCACGACTCCATTCTCCCCCCACCCACTGCCCCTGGTATTATACCCCAGTGGGCTTGATCATTCATTCTGAAGCGCGGTCAAAGCTTCTCCTTCCGGGTATGATGCACCTGCTGCTTGTCATTTCGGGTCCTGCGCACTGTTGGGGTGTATTGGCATACAGGCCATGTACAGTGTGCACTCCAAAGCGGGACAGTGTACCCGATAATCCCCCCACAATGCAACAGACCGGAAATGATACGCAGCTGGAGCATCATACCTGCAAGGAGGAGCCTTCCATTTTGAATCGGGACCGCGCTTCAGAATGAATGATCACACCCACCGGGGCATGACACCAGGGGCAGGGGTGGGGAGAATGGAGTTGTGAAGAACGCCCAGTGTGACTACATACTGTAGTCAAGAAGACTAATTAGCATACGGAGATGTAAGTGACAAAATAATATTTTACAACCATTATTTGACAGTCTTGGCTCAGACAGGGATGTACTAGAAGTTGCTGGGACAGGTAGTGATTGGTTTGGGGGCAAAAACAAGCTGATAGGTTCCATTTAATTGTTAGGTTTTATAAAACTGTGTTTTCTCAAAGAACTCCATATTGAAATATGTTCTTATGAAATAACTGCTTCAGGCAGGTTTCTATTTTTTCAAAGAGCATGAAATAGTCCAAATTTGTTTAATGTATTGTTTAACCCTAATGATTTTACTGAGCTGAGATTCCTTATTCCTTGCCCTATTTGTCAGGCTTAGGCTATATTCACATATTTGTGTAAAACGGATGTTTTTTTCCCATATGTCATCTATACTGTCTCCATTTAGTTTTTTCCATGGACTCTTAACAATGGACATGTGAAAGACAAAATAATCTATTAAAAACCTGAAGTACCTGTTCTGTTGTGATCTGTCTTCAATGTTGCTCCTGATTTAGTTGGACTCACTTAAATGGCTGAGTCTGATCTGAAAACGGATGAGAATATGACCTGCTCTGAATCCTATAGACCAGAGACCTGTTTTTAAACTAGTGGGTTTGGGTTAGTAAAACTCTATGGTTACATGTTCTGTCTAAGAAAAACATGGACTGCACCAGGACGTGACACATAGTTGTGTGAATGTAGCCTTACTTAGTTATTTCTTCAATGAGAAAAGCATAAAGTAGATGTTTCTCAGTCATAGCTTGTATCCTGTCTGCAGTTCACTGGAGCAGACTAAGGACTTTTTGGTAAGAATTTCTGTGTTACCCTGCACATTGGGTGACAATATTACAATTGTGACTATCAAGTGTTTTCTTATACTTCCCGCAGTGGATTCACTATTGAGTTGGCTTCGGCGTTCACAGTTGTGGTAGCTTCCAATATTGGACTCCCTATCAGTACCACACACTGCAAGGTATGCCCTTTGCATGTGACTGCATTTGGGGTAGTCAAGGCTATCCATTTGCTTTACCTTTGATTTCAGATCGATGTTTACTGGCACAAAGAACATGTTATGTGTCTAATATAGGCATGTTTACTGCTACATATGGGATATTGTTTTTCCATAGTTCTGAGAACCCTGTGATCTGCTATATAAAATATATATAGTTTACTGCTTTATAGTAAACTAACAGGTTTGAATAATACTTGGAGCCTTATGCCTTCTATAGATGGGTCCACTAGTGCCATTAAAAATTGATCTAAAGTAAGTCACTCACAAAGCCTCATCCTATCCCGCCATCTACCATCCACTCTCCTCTGTGCACGGCTTATGGTTTCATGCAAGTTTTTCACCCTTCAAACTGTCTTCTGTTGTGTTTTTTTCCCCACAGTGGATTTTGCGTTGAAGTAATGTCTGGGCTAACTGTATTATTAGCCTCTAATGTTGGTATACCCATAAGCTCCACTCATTGCAAGGTATTGGGTTTGCAGTGGTACAATAGAAAATGTCTTTATGTGCCACAATCAGAATATGATACAGTAGTCCCGTTGTCTTTGACTTCAGTCTTGTTACATTGCTATTGCTTGCTCAGTAAATTTGTAATAGAATATTGAAAATGTCACTCACATGGCATTGGTATGGCAACCATAAACACTAAAATATATACCAAATTACTTTTATACTTATTCCACTTAACTGTGAAAAAGGAGTTGTCACTGTTGGTTTATAAATTGCCCTATTCAAATAGCCTGAACTCTAGTGTTGCCTATTGGTTGCAGCAGTCCTAAGGCTGGATTCACATTTGCGGACCCCTCCGCAGCGTTCTGCAGAGGGGATCCGCAATGTGACCGCAGCGGCCGCCAGCTCATATCTTAACGGGAGCGCACGGTGCTGCGCATGACCGTGCGCACCCATTCACACCCATATGTGATCTGTGCGCAGTCGGAAGCCTGCGCACAAATCACACAGTCTCGTCCGCACCAGGGACGCGACATGTTGCATTCCTGGTGCGGACGACAGTGTGTGATCTGTACGCAGGCATCCGCCTGCGCACAGATCACATATGGGAGTGAATCGGTGCGCACGGTCATGCGCAGTCAAGCGCAGCACCGTGCGCTCCCATTATAAAGATAGGAGCTGGCGGCCGCTGCGGTCACATTGCGGATCCCCTCTGCAGAACGCTGCGGAGGGGTCCGCAAATGTGAACCCAGCCTAAAAGTCAACACCAACCTTTTAACAAACTTGTCACATGACTTAAAATAAGAAGCCAAACCACACACACTATTTGCAGACACATGTTCTGGGATTTTTGTCAATCATCAGTGCAAAGCAAGAGATCTGATTTGCCTCTGACAAGGAATCTGATGGAAAGCATTTCTCCTTTATGCCACGTTGGCATTAGAAGACTTAAGTACGGCATGATCTTCTGCAATTTTAACTATACAAATATCCACATAGCGAGGACGAGGACTAACACTATTTGCTACCTATTTAATGTAGCGATTCTAAAAGTCAATATTGACCCTTTTACGAGCCTTGGTAGATGGCTTGGGTACAAATCCAAACCAGACACTTTATACATTTTACTAGAACTTCAATGGGACCAACCAGCTTTAAGAAAATGTTTAGCGTGAATGTTACATTTGCGTCTTTTAGCTTTCTAAAATCTTGTTGGCATGTGAAAGTCATGGAGGGAAATTTTTTTTAATAAAGACCTTGTGGTTATGACCATTTATCTGCATTCATCATTACTTGTGAGAGCATGCCAAATTAAAGGGGTATTCCTACCTTTTAGGTAACATTACTTTGACATGTATGCTAATAAATAGCACCACAACAAAGCTCATCTCGCTGAACCCGAAGATGTATACGTCCTACTGGTTTTTGGCCTACAGAGATGACGTGCGGCTCACACCACTTTATATATTTTCAGATTTTTCATATGGTATATTTTCTGGTTGTAAAATTACTGAAGTGGCTTTGGCTTGAGCAAAGATCCCAGTATTTAATATGTGAGCATGCTTATTTCAAGTAATGTATAAATTACTGAAGTCAAAGATCAAATGTGTAGTTCTCCTCAGATCGCTGTATTGATGCTTCAAACTGGTCACTAACTCATTCCATAACTGCTTCTTCTCCATTCCATTACTAACATCTAACCAATGCCTAATATGAACCTCAAGTGTTTCTTGCAGGCTCATCATTAGTTAGTACCACTGCTCTCAACATCCAATCATTAGCCTAAAAGATGCTGAACATCACTTTATTTCAGAATCTGATTTTCATTTGCATACCCATTGGTATTAAGCTGTAGAAAAAACCGCAGTTACTTAACTATTCATTGAGGAAAAAAATGTAATTGTACTACCAACATTTAACTTTGTGGATCTGTTATGTGTTCTTTACATGAATATTCTAAGTATTTTGTTTTATTTTTTTCTTTCACGTCCTATAAAACAAAAGGTTGGATCAGTGGTGTCGGTGGGCTGGATCCGCTCACGCAAAGCTGTAGACTGGCGCTTGTTTAGGAACATCTTCCTGGCCTGGTTTGTGACCGTGCCTGTGGCTGGGCTCTTTAGCGCTGGAGTGATGGCCATCCTTCAATACGGCATCCTACCCTACGTTTGATCATATAACATCTGACTAAGGCAAAATCCTATAGAAATCTCCTTACTGGAAACCACACAAAGCTACAGCAATATTACAAGCCACCCGCTTTACCAACAATGTGGAAAATAACAAACCCTTCTACTTATCAACGCATCATCATCTTGATGTAATAATTTTGCTGTATATAATGTATGTCAAATTGGTGATATGGTGAGATGTGGCTTATTAATTATATTTAAATAAATATATATATATATATGCGTATAGTAGGTTACACTACCAGAGCATTATAATTTGGGATGGGAGTAATTGCATAGCCTTTTATATCTAGATAAAAGCTGTACATAATGTATTATTTTTGTGAAGTTGCTTTTTTTAATATTCGAAAAAAATAGTACAGATTATCAAATATACCCACGTCTACTTGATATATACTGTAAGTGATAAGCGAGGTAGGGGAGTGGAATTATACATTTTGTAAAGATAAGCAGGGTTATGATTGAATTTAAAGAAGTCTGGAACAAATATACAAAAAGATGTGCGTAATACTTTATGGACAAAAGTTCAAACCCAATAAGTAGCTTTTACTGTATTATAATTTACATTTGTACATACTTTTGCATATCTTCATTGGCAAATATCCCTTTCATGTGTTTTAATAATAATAAAAAAAAAGTGTAGTAGAGTACCAAAGAAGGTAGGTTGTACCTGGCGAGTGTACCAGTGTAGTGACACTTGTGTGTCTATCTGCGACTTGTCCAAGCCTTCAGAAACCATTACATTTTGTGCTTTAATGAAGCTCTATGAATGTGTGTGGAACAGCACGGATGTATGGAACTGCTGCAGTTCACTAGTTATGCATATATCCGTTTTTAGAAGTGTTTATTATTGCTTTTGTATATTTTTTATATATAATAGATTTTTTTTTTTCCCTCTCAACTCCAGTTCTCAAAAAATGCTCAATAGCAGGGTTGTGGAGTCAGTAAGCCAAACAACCAATTCAATTTCATTGAATCCAACTCCACCAAAATGGACACCGAGTCCATGTCTAACTCCATGACTCCGACTCCACAACCATGGCTGTAGGTCAGTAAGCCAAACATCCGACTCCTCAATTTCACAGAATCCGACTCCACCCAAAATGGACACAGAGGAGCATATTGGCAAAACATTAACAATAAATATTATTGCAATCATACAATGTTACTATTTTAGCGTTGTAAAGATTGTTGTGTTGTGTATCTTCACCATTGTAGCAACAAACGACCACAGGGATTTTTCCACAAAGGGAATAGTCCCCCTCTATTTATCTCATACACTGAGGTCTATTGGCAGTTACAAACAACTAAGACCCATCCTCCTACAGTAGTAAAAAAAAAATATAGCTGATCGAAGCAATGCATTATAGGTATAACTAAAACAGACCTATAAAGAATTTCAGAATTCCCTGCTCTCAATCAGTCTCTGCATGACAAGTTGAAATTTATTAACTAACTAGATGATGACCCACATCGTGAGATTCCAGAATGTAAACGGTATCCCAATGTTACTAGTTATGTGTATGACCAATATGTATGTTGTAACAGGCAATGCTATCCATATGGTACTGTTTGTGTGTTACCTAATCTGCCAAGCGAAGAGATATTGGGAATGTTTTGCTGTACTAATATGGCAGCCGTTACACCCTGAGCAGTATTGCACATCAGCAGGAATAGCAATAGGGTGGGCACATTGGCTATGATCTAATGGTAGATGCTAGACTATGTGCTCCTTCTAGGTTTGAATTTATAGTGTGTGATTCCATGGCTTAGAAAGTCAACAACTTGTATCAATGTTACCTGTTGAACTGATTGATTATATGCACATATTTAAAAAAAAAAAAAATCTGTTTTTCTTGCTTTCTTGATGTGTGAACACACACATCACGTCTTTGAGAGACATTTTTTACCATCACTCTTCACTTTGTGCACGAGATGCATATCTGGTCAGAGGACCCCCTCTTAATTACTTAGACATCCCTAACAGGCTATATGAGGTTTAGACGAGCACCTTAGAGAAAATGTTTAGTATTTGTGGTACTTGAGGACTGGAGTTGAGAGACACTGTTGGCAAAGTTATTGCCATCTCGGCCTGTAGTGGATTGCTTAATATGTGCTGTGTTGAGTCTACATACTTTTAATAACACAACTATGCTAAGCTTTATCTTTAGGCCCAGATATCATGGTTATTTACACATTATTTGCTTTTCTAAAAATTTACAAAAGTTCCTAATATTTTATTCAGTCACATTCATTATCTTATAGATGCAAAATCAGTTTTAAGTTTGGTTTGCTTTAGTGGGTCGGTCAGTTGTTGTCAATATTTCTCTGTACTGAATCAGGCCAAGTTATCAGCGATAAATAGTGATTTGGCTTCAGGAAAGAAATGGTATCACAGACTAAAAGCCCCGTCACACATAACGACACACCAGCGATAACGATATGCCGAGATCGCTGGTGCGTCGTTTTTAACATCCCTGGTAAGATGTCAAACAGGTATCTCACCAGAGATGTCACCAACGACTTCAGCAACGATCCAGAATTATACCGAGGTCATTGGGAATTGTCACTCCATAGCGTATCATTGAGATCATTGGTCATTGTCCCTTTCAAACACAACGATGTAGCGCTCCCAGCGAGTGCTACAACGTAGAAATGGCCCAGAGCAGTGTGTAACGATCAACGATCTCACAGCAGGGGCCAGATCGCTGGTGCGTGTCACACAGAACGACATCGTTGGTGGGATTGTTGTTACGTCACAGAGTTACCATTACTATGCAGTATCTTAGTATTACAAAAATTCTAACAAATGGCTGTACATTTAATAATGTGGGTCTGCGCCTGAGACAGCAAGAGTCGCTCTAGCTCATAAATAGACCACCCTATGACATCCGTTTGCCCTAATGGAGCATACATAAAAGGCTGTAACAGTTAGACGACTACTTTGTAAGGTAAATTAAACGTTTTAAATGTTAACCACCTTTAAATAGTAGAAAAGGGTCAATGGATTATAATGCTGCTGGGGTGCATTCAAAGGTTGCTATAAAAGTGCATGACGTGTACCACAAAATGCCATGGATCCAAGTACAGGTGACGCACATTTTTATGTGCTTTACCTGTATCTGCTGGAAAAAAAAAAAAAAAACAGCAGTATATATTGAGGTTTTGCTCATTTTTTGGCCCCATGGCATAGTACTGCTCCACACATGTACATAGTCATAGAATGGTCTTGCAGTTAAGTACCTGATTCACCATTGGCATTTTTTGAAGTCCCTCTCTTTTTTTTGTCTTGGTCCGTGGTACTGGATTTTTACACCAAACTCCGGTTTTGCCCAAAGTAAAAAAAAAATGGTGTTTATTTTTTGTCTTTTAGCTTTTTTTTTTGCTACTTTTTAGTGGAAAAAAAATGCATTAAAATCTGCTGTACGTAACATCACTCCAGAGAGAACCAACGCACATCTGTGGCAAGCATTGCAATTTTTCAGAAAGCCCCAAATGATGAATCAGACGAAAACAATCTGGCAAACCTACAACTCCAACCTGTGGCAAACTGAAAGCAAAAAAAAAAAGCCAGGCAAACACACACAATAAACTTTGGAAGAAGTGCAACTGGAGAAATAAGTTTGGTGCAAAGAAAAAAAAAAAAAAGATGCAAAACAATAAGGTGCAAATGCAGTGATAAGGCTGCTAATGACCTTGAGCCAACATTGGAATCACTGAGCTGGTGAAGTCAAAAGCCTAAAGCAGTGTTTCTCAACTCCAGTCCCAGGACCCACCAACACATCATGTTTTCAGGATTTCCTTAGTATTGCACAGGGGTTTGAATTATCCGCAGTGCAGGTGATTAAACTATCACATGTGCAATACTAAGGAAATCCTGAAAACAAGATCTGTTGGTGGGTCCTGAGGACTGAAGTTGAGAAACACTGGCCTAAAGGATATGTAGACCGAGAGGTTAATATGAAAATGTTATAAGTCATTGATTTAACAATTCTTACCACTGATATTTATTATATGTTGAATATATTATATCTCCGTAGTAGACTGCAAGTTGAATATTCACATAGCTTACAAGCTTTAGCCGTTCCATGTTCTGCATTTCTTCCTCTTTTAGCCTTCTGCGGTATTGGAAGAGGAAATCTGCACAGCAGCAGGCTCAATGCCATCTGATCTTTTAGTTTTTCTGCAAAATACAAACTTGTTGTAATTTCTATAAAAGCATTATGTTTTCTTGCTACATATCAGCTGTTCTGTCTTTTAAAGATTGCATCCTTGACAATTTTATAATTCATTTTTATACATTTCACATCCTTTAGCGATTAAAAATATTTTTTTATGAATTTTTCAGAATAAACATAGATACAAAACATTTCAAGGTGAGCAGGGTTGGAATCATAGTCTCAGTAGAATGTTATGTAGCACTCAAAGGGATTATCTGGCACCACTCACCTCTGTATTGGGAGATGAGTGGTGCTGATGTCGTGTCTCCACTTATCTTCGCGTCTGCATTGGGAGACGAGTGGTGCTGCTGATGTCGTGTCTCCACATATCTTCACCTCTGCATTGGGAGATGAGTGTGGTTGCTGCTGAATATCGTGTCTCCACTCATCAATCTTAACATGTGCACGATTCCTTCTGATCATGCACCAAGTAGGCATGTGCAGATGTGATGTTATTGGCACCTCTCAATTTCCCATGTGGAAGCGACTTGAGCCAGACTATCTATTACAGGGACAGTTCTTTAAATGTTCATTTTAAGCAAGGTTTATCAATGCTGTCATTTTGGAGCTGTCTTCCATAGTAAAATTAATATCTACAACTTCATGTAAATGTTGGAATTGGAATGCTGCTATAATTTGTTTCATTTATAAAAATAAAACTAACTGTAGAAAGAAGAAATCTAAACGGCAGAATCTTTTGCATCTAAAGTTGCATAGACTCAAATGATATCAACAAAAACTACAGCTTACCCCTAGAAACATATCAATCCGAAAATAGTGTGTTTTTTGGATATTTTTTTTTATAAAGTAGTACAAGAAAAAAATAACTGACCTGGAGAACAAAAGTACTTATGCCACATAGTAAATCCTGTAAGGACAGCACCCCAAAACCAAAAAGAACAATGTAATTGCTGTATTTTCTTTTCTCTTACACCCAATTTGGATTTTTGTTACATTATACTATGACCAAATTAATTACCATATATTATTCAAAACTAACACAACTCCAGCAAAAAAAAATAAGTTTTCATCCACAATTGTTGATAGGAAGATTTAAATACTATTGGTCTTGGAAGGCAAGGAGGAAAAAAGGAAAAACAAAAAAACCTCTCTGCTTTGACACCATACAGATAGCATCTGTTACCAATAGACCTCCATGTTAAAAAAGAAGAGAAAAATTATTTTCTGCTGACCAGGGGTGGGAAGTCCAGTCCTCAAGAGTCGCAAGCAGTTCATGGTTTCAGTATTTCCCAGGCATTTGACAGTTGGAGTCATCTCCTGTACAGAAGATTAAATTACCAACTGTCAAATGCTAAGGAAATCTGGAAAACCTGCAAGGGCCTGGAGTTGTCCACCCTTGCTCTAGACCTTGCTGTATAGAATAGCATAGTCTACTAATGCAATTCTTTACCCTTTACCCCTTTTAGTTTTTTTTTTCTTTATCTATGAGATATACTCATGTAGCCAATTGAGTACTATGGACACATTTAGCATTTGTATATTTGAAGCCTTCCTGGGGAAAAAAATTAATTGGATAGGACCTATCCAGATCAGTCTGTTATAAATTGCACTTGCTTGTCCATTATATATTATAAAACAAACTTCTCTTCCAAGATTTTATTCTAAGGCTATGTGCCCACTGTGCATTTCAGCTACATTTTTGGTGCATTTTCTGCAGCCAAGACAGATCCTCTTTTTGCAAAAAAAGCATCACAAGTTACCCATCTGTTAGTGTATTTTTCCTTTTTTTTTAGTGCTACATTTTTGCTTTTTCAAAGGAAAAATGCAGTACTATTCGATAGGGGATAGGAGATCTAGACAGACACACACACACCTTTATTACCTTCCCCAAAGTATGCGGTGTCAAGCAAGTGTTACTTCCGGGTATCGTGCGGTAACAGGTCATCTGACTGAGTCAAATGGCCAGGTCCTTGTGAGTTCTTTCAAGTCCTGTTACCTGGAGCCCGGAAGGAACACATCGCCAGGGCACCCAATGGGATCGCCATGGAGGGTAACAAATTGGAGCGTTTGTGGTGTGGAAAGCGCACTAAAAAAGCATCACAAACTGACTGTGAATACCGATCCATTTGTGATGGTTTTTTCTGGGGGTTAGAATGGGGGTCAATGGGGAAAGTGCAGCCTAAAAACGGACCAGTAATTGACATGCTCGTTTTTGAGCTCATCCGCTTTGTGTGTCAAAAGCGGACCACCTAAAGACGCACATGTGGGTGGGCACAGCATTTTTAAATTGTCATATACTAATGTGAAATGCTGTGTTATTTAAAAGTACAATATTATTGTAAATAATGTGTTATTGCTGCCGAAATGAAAAAAAATGGATCACCTAAAGCGCAGCACAAATGTCCAGTGGACACATAGCCTAAGAAGCGCACCATATCTGTATCATATGAATACAAACCAAAAGCCCTCCCTCACTTTTTTTTTAATATATATACAGCATTTTCCTTGGATGCTATTGGTCAAATAGCGAGCACACTGACTTAGTTTGCCCAAAATATTATTTGTTCTGTTTGCATTCTTTATAATAATTGTCGTGTGAGTATCGGTCAATCTGTAGATAGTTTTGTATGTTTAATTGTGCCATAAAGCAGCTTGCACTGATCATGAACCAGCACAAACTCTGTAAAGTGTTTCAGGAAAATCCTGCTCACAACTAAATGTTACGATTTGTATATGTGTACCTGTGTAGGCACATATGGGCTGCTGAGTGGATATTTTTGAAAGATGCAGAAAATAATTTAAATATTGTTGTAAAGTATAGCAGAATATCTAACATACAGCAATTCTGAAATTGTGTGATACATATATGTATTAAAAAGGCATATTTTATTTTATACCATGAAAAAAAGGAAACAGAAAATAAAATCTAAAAGTTCATATACTGTGTGCTTTTGTAGTCTGTGTTTAAGATTGGTTATTTTTCAGTCTTTTGGTTCTCATATGAATATTAGATACGTTGCTAGACTACGTTTCAAAGAGAATCTGTCAGCAGGATTTTGCTATATCGACAGAGCTGCTAATCAGTGGTCAGGCAGGGTTGGACAACCAAGCACAAGACAGTAATAATCTCCTTCTGATTAAACACTTACAGCCCAGTAAGTGACATATCTCTGAAATCAGTCTCTGCTCCTACATGATGCTCCTCTCAGAACACTAAGGCTGGCTTCCACTTGCAGATGCATCTGCAGCGTTTTGCAGATGCATCTGCAAGTATCAGCATGCAGACCACGGCCGTGGTGTGAATGCTCTCATTGATTCCTATATGTGAGCCGTAAGCAGGCGTATGCCTGCTTACAGATCACACTCTCCCGCCCGCACTATGGACGCGAAAATGTTGCGTCCAAGGTGCGGGGCGGGAGTGTGTGATCTGTCAGCAGGCATACGCTGCTTACGGCTCACATATAGGAATCAATGAGAGCATTCAGACGCGGTGCGCCCTATTATAAACATAGGGACCGCGGTCTGCATGCTGATACTTGCAGATGCATCTGCAAAACGCTGCAGATGCATCTGCAAGTGTGAAGGCAGCCTCAGAAAACAGACAGTTTGCATTGCAAGAGCTTCTTCTGATATTTTTTACTACAGTAAATACAATGCCTTGAAAAATATTCATACCTCCCCATGAACGTTTCTACATTTTTTCCATTACACCACAAAGTTAAAAGTACTTTATTGGGATTTTGTGATATGCCAGCAACAAGTATTTGTGAAGTATCGGGGAAATAATACCTGGTTTTCTAAAATTTTAAAATCCAAATCTGAAAATTGCGACTTTATCCGTATTCAGTACCCTGAGTCAATACTTTGTAGAAACACCTTTCTCTGCAACTACTTTTGCAAGTCTTTTGGAGTATGTCTCTGCCAGCTTTGCACTTCTAGGGGCCTAAAATCTTTTCCGATTCTGTTTTGAAAAATGGCTCTAGCTTAGTGAGATTGGATGGCGAGTGTCTGTGATCAGCCATTTTCAAGTTATAAATTACAGTGGAGAAAAAAGTACTTAGTCAGCCACGAATTGTGCAAGTTCTCCCACTTAAAAAGATGAGGGGCCTGTAATTGACATTATAGGTAGATCTCAACTATGAAAGACTAAATGAGAAATCTGGAAAATCACATTGTCTGATCTGGAAAGATTTTTTTTTTTTCAAATTTTGGTGGAAAAGAAGTATTTTGGTAAATAACAAAAGTTAATCTCAATACTTCGTTATATATTCTTTGTTGGCAGTGACAGATGTCAAACTTTTCCTGTAAGTCTTCACAAGGTTGGCACACACTGTTGCTTGTATGTTGGCCCATTCCCCCATGCAGATCTCCTCTAGAGCAGTCATGTTTTGGGGCTGTCGCTGGGCAACACGGACTTTCATTTCCCTCCAAATGTTTTCTGTAGGGTTTGTATCTGGAGACTGGCTAGCCCACTCCAGGACCTTGAAATGCTTCTTGCAAAGCCAGTCCTTTGTTGTCCTGGCGGTGTGCTTGGGATCATTGTCATGCTGAAAGACCAAGCTGTGTTTCATCTTCAATGCCCTTGCTGATGGAAGGAGGTTTGCACTCAAAATACATGATCCCATTCATTCTTTCATGTGCACGGATTAGTTGTCCTGGTTTCCTTGGCAGAAAAACCGCTCCAAAGCATGATATTGCCACCCCCATGCTGCACAGTAGGTACGGTGTTCTTTTGGATGTAACTCAACATTCTTTCTCCTCCAAACACGAGTTGTTTTTCTACTTTGGTTTCATCTGACCATATGACATTCTCCCAATACTCTTCTGGATCATCCAAATGCTCTCTAGCAAACTTCAGATGGGCCCAGATGTGTAATGGCTTAAGCAGGGGGACGCCTCTGGCACTGCAGGATCTGAGTCCCGGGCGGCATAGTGTTAATGATGGTAGCCTGTGTAATGTTGGTCCGAGCTTTCTTCAGGTCATTAACTGGTCCCCCGTGTAGTTCTGGGATTTTTGCTCATCGTTCTTGATATAATTTTGAACCCATGGGGTGACATCTTGTGTGGAGCCCCAGATAGACTATCGATGGTCTTGTATGTCTTCCATTTTCTAATTATTGCTCTCACAGTTGATTTCACCACACTAAGTTGCTTGCCTATTGCAGATTGTCTTCCCAGCCTGGTGCAGGGCTACAATTTTTTTCTGGTGTCCTTTGACAGCTCTTTGGTCTTCACCATAGTGGAGTGTGGAGTGTACTGTTTGAGGTTGCAGACAGGTGTCTTTTATACTGATAAGTCCAAACAGGTGCCAGTACTATAGTTAATGAGTGGAGGACAGAGGAAGCCTCTTAAAGAAGTTACACGTCTGTGAGCGCCAGAAATCTTTCTTGTTTGCAGGTGACCAAATACTTATTTTCCACCAAAATTTGAAAAAAATTCTTTCCAAATCAGACAATGTGATTTTCAGGATTTGTTTTCTCATTTTGTCTCTCATGGTTGAGATCCACCTATGATGTCAATTACAGGCCTCTCTGATCTTGTTAAGTGGGAGAACTTGCACAATTGGTGGCTGACTACTTTTTTTTTCCCCACTGTAGGTCTGGACTTTTACTGGGCCATTCAAGTACATGAATATGCTAAACCAGAGGTCCCCAAATCCAGGCCTCAAGGGCCGCCAACAGTGCCGGTTTTCAGGATTTCCTTAGTATTGCACAGGGATTGGAATCATTACTTGTGCAGATGATCACATTAGCACCTGTGCAATACTAAGGAAATCCTGAAAACCTGCACTGTTGGCGGCCCCTGAGGCCTGGAGTTGGGGACTCTGTGCTAAACCATTTCATTGTAGCTCTGAGAATGGCAAGAACAACATTGAAATACATAAAATATATACTAAAATTATTGTTGTTTATATTTTGTATATATCATTAAAAAACACCAAGTAAATGAAAAATTAAACTTGCATGATAGAAAACAGTGGAGCGCCAGTGTGTAAAGAAAACAAAATAAGTAAATAATCCCAAAGATAATATGCTGCGACTAAAAATAAATGTAACCTGAATTTATTAAATGTATTATACTGCATACCTTGCAGTAATAAGACCAATGTAGTGCAGGTGCAATAAATATTAAATCGAAATAGTCAAGGGGGGTTTGTATGTGATTATAGTATATATATGATATATAACATCTCTCCCATGATTTTTTATTTTATGTATATTCTATAACAAACAATCCCATTCCTATGAGGTATGCAGCGTACACTGGTACACCATCTCCTAACAGAGCCGATTACTGGGCAGGATAGATTGGTGAGTAGAGTCTTAGTGCCGTTACCTCATAGTACAGTTGGAGAGAAGCCAGTAACATATCGTCAAAAATATGTAGGGGAACTCTAACCCTTGCTCCAGTGGACTGTATGGGAACAGATTGACCCAAAGCTACATGTAGGATTTCATAGTACTCGCAAATCTTTAGGCAGATGGAAACCCTGGTCAGTACAGGGCCCTAGCCTAACTAAAACTTACAGATGTCAATGCAGGAGGATTATAAACCTGGAGGTGAATCCCCATAAAGGAGATGGGTACACAGGAAATCCTACTATACACGAAGGTTGCAAAGACTAGAAATATGGGGTCAGCTGGAGAATGCCACTCTAAAGGAAGTCAACTCTATTGTGTCAGTTTGGGCAACAAGATAGGCTCTGTTTGCATTTGATGTCATCACGCCTCTTATGTGACTGTTGTCTGTTTGGTATCAGCATGTCTGTGGAGCAGTACCGTCTGAGGATGTTATCACCATCATGGTTCTGTACTCTTTCTGGCAATTTTTATCAAATACTGCCTGTTTCATCATTGAATTTCCTTCTGACTCCTGTATTCCATGCATCAACATCAAAGGGCACGCCATTGACCACCTAGCTGACAGGGAAAACATTTATTCTGGTGTAAAACCCCACACATCTACAGCCAAGTGCTTTTCACTGGCACGACCACCAACACTCATGACACATGCTATAGGATCTGACCCATGCCCAGTATCTTGGGTAGATTTCATTCTGGATGTCAAACAAGTGTAAGGAAATGCTATTAATGCAAGCAGATATAAAGCAACAGTAAAGGCTAGAGGTGGAAAATGTGCCTACATACTATGTATGAACTAATCTATGTGCCAAATATTAACCTAATGTAATAAAAGAGATCAGAGGCGCAATGGGTGTACCTGTTAATGTAAATACCCTAACTGATGTATGGGCGCTCACCTTATAGGGTTGTGCAGTCCTTGCACAACCCAGGTGTAGACGGTGGTGGGGAACTTTCCTCCTTTCAGGCTCTGATGGCCGCCGGTTCCTCTATTCTCAGCGTGGCGCCGCTGTTCCCCGCCCCAGCCACGATCACGTGACCGGCAAAGCCGAAATTACGTCACCACAGGTCCTGGAAACTCGGCTCTGTTACCCGGCAGCCGCAGGTCCTGGTCAATGTTTGCCTCCAAGCTGCTCCAACTGCTGAACCTCAAAGAGGATTTCAAATGGAAATTAAACAAAAAAGCGGTCTGTAGGAGCGCTAAAGGAGGGACAGGAACCTTATTAGCTTAAATTAGCTTTATTAGCTAAATTAGCTTTATTCTTCCTCAATATCCAAACAATGCTTTCCACGAAAATCTGTCTTCCTCAGGTGGATCACCTGAGGAAGATGGATTGCCGGGGAAACACGTGGAATATTGAGGAAGAATAAAGCTAAGTTATAAACCATAATAAGGTTCCTGTCCCTTCTTTAGTGCTCCTACAGACCATTTTTTAATTTAATAATTTACATATTAACCTAAGGAAGGAAGCCACCTGAGGAAGACTGATTGCCGTGGAAATGCGTTGTGGGATATTGAGGAAGAATAAAGCTAAGTTATAAACCATAATAAGGTTCCTGTCCCTCCTTAAGCTTTCCTACATACTGCTTTTTTGTTTAATTTACATATTAACCTAAGGTACTGTGTCAAGACGACTCGCTTAGCTACAGTCAGAAGCAGACACAGGAATGGTGTTCGGCTGCAGGTTTATTGATACCGCATAAACCCAGCAGACTTTGGCACAAAACCAATGGAGGCTCACTGGCTTGAAAGGTAAAACAAACAAAAAAAAAAAAAACGAGTATACACAGCTCGGATGCGTACAGGTACTGACTGCCAGGAAACTCCAGCTACTCCTCAGCTGAACTTCACAGTGTGGAGGCTGCACACACAGTCTCTCCAACCCCAGAAAAAAAAAACAGGCTTTTGCTTTCAATGTGGCTCAGCCACGCCCTCAGGGGAGGTAGGGGGAATAACCTCCTGCCCTCTTAGTCATTCCCCTAAACCACACAACCTTTTGAAATTAATCCCACAACACATAACATGCTGGGTAACCTTTACAGGTCTTAGGTTACACAGGCTAGTAACCTGCGTGACACGTACCTCCCCACAACTACAAGGCCATAGACCGTGCCACACATTCCCCCCCTCTGCCCAAAGCTGGGGATTTGGGCACTTACCGATACCAGGCAGGGAAGTCTAGAGAAGGGCATCATCATATCGGTGCAACTTCCCCGGCCTATGCTCCACATGCAAGTCCTGAAGGGCCAGGAACCGCCTAGTGACCCTGGCATTGTGTCCCCGCTTTTCCCTAAACCATCTCAATAGGGCATGGTCTGACACCAATTTAAACCTCCGGCCCCGTAGGTAATACCTCAGGGTATCTATGGCCCACTTTATGGCTAGACACTCCTCCACCACTGCATAGTTCGTCTCACAGGATGAAAGTTTGCTGCTCAGATAGAGAATGGAATGCTCTTCCCCATTTATGTCTTGGGAGCGCACGGCTCCCAACCTTCCCTCCGAAGCGTCTGTCTGGACCACAAACTCCTTTGTGATGTCTGGTGCGACCAGGACCAGCTGTTTGCACAGTGCTAGCTTCAACTGTTGGAATGTGGCCTCTGTTTCCTCCATATGTTTCACCATGGTAGATCTGGTGCCTTTTAGGAGATGTCAGTGGCGCGGCCATCATGGCAAAATTTGGGATAAACCACTGGTAGTATCCCACCAAACCTAGGAATGCTCTTACTTGCTTCTTGGTGACTTGGTCTCCCGACGGCATAGCCAAAGTATTTGGCCTCTTCCTTCCCAATGGCACATTTCCTGGGATTTATAGTAAATCCCGCCTTCCCAAGAGCATCCAAAACGGACTGAAGTTTCGGAAGATGACTAGCCCAGTCTGAGCTAAAGACTACGATGTCGTCGAGGTAGGTGGCTGCATACTTCTTTTTGGGGGCTAGGACCCGATGCATAGCCCTTTGGAAGGTGGCTGGGGCCCCCTGGAGTCCGAACTGCATCCAGGTGTACTGAAAATGTCCATCCGGTGTTGAGAAAGTGGTTTTCTCCTTAGCCGTCTGGGACATGGGGATCTGCCAATAACCCTTTGTCAAGTCAAGAATGGTGATGTATCTCACTGGTCCAAGCCTCTCAATTAGTTCATCGACGCAGGGCATCTGGTGTGCGTCACACTTAGACACCTCATTCAGCCGACAGTAGTCGTTACAGAACCTCCACTCTCACCTGGGGATCCGTGAGCACGTCATGCTCTATCACCTGAGTATGCCCTGGCAATTCCGCAAAAAGCTCCCGTTTCCGCTGTAGTAGCTCTCGACACTGTTGCTTCTGGGCTGGCGAAAGGGTCTCTGCAATAGTGGCTTCCTCCACCCTGCCTTCAGGAGCTGCCTCCAAGTAAGAAGTTCCTGCAGGTTCCCGGTCCTGGTACGGCTTGAGCAAGTTCACGTGGTATACTTGATACGCCTTTCTGCGGCCGGGCTAGTGGACTTTATAATTAACGTCACTGATTTTTTTCCACCACCTCATATGGCTCTTACCATTTGGCCAGGAATTTGCTTTCGACTGTGGGGATTAGCACCAACACACGGTCCCCGGACTGGAACTGTCTTAGTCTCGCTGATCGGTTATACACCCTACCCTGGGCTTCTTGTGCCCGGAGGAGATGTTCTTTCACAATGGGCATCACCTGTGACATTCTTTCCTGTAGCTGGATAACATGTTTAATGATACTCCGATGCGGCGTGACTTCAGCCTCCCAGGTTTCCTTGGCGATGTCGAGGAAACCTCTTGGATGTCGCTCAGCTTGCGGAACTTCTCTGATGGAGAAGAGTAGGAATGGGAGCAGGTAGTCCCAGTCTCACCTGTCTTTTTACACTACTTTCGTGAGCATCGCCTTTAAGGTCTTGTTGAACCGTTCCACCAGACCATCCGTCTGCGGGTGATAAACTGAGGTCCGAATCTGGGCTATGTGGAGGACTCTACAAAGCTCCTTCATTACTTTGCTCATGAAGAGGGTTCCCTGATCGGTCAGAATCTCCTTTGGCAGCCCTGTTCGAGCAAAGATATGGACCAGCTCTTGGGCTATGGTTTTGCTGGACGAGTTCCTTAAGGGGTACTGCTTCGGGGTACCGAGTCGCATAGTCCATGATCACCAGAATGTATTGGTGACCCTGAGCGGACTTCACTAAGGGACCCACCAGGTCCATGGAAATCCTCTTAAACGGAACCTCTATCACCGGTAGAGGAACTAAGGGGCTTCGAAAGTGGGGAGAGGGAGCGGTTATTTGGCAGGTGGGGCAGGACCTACAATAATTGAGAATTTCCCAGTAACACCCCGGCCAGTAAAATCTCAAAATCCTCTCCTGCGTTTTTTTGACCCCTAGGTCCCCCAGAGCATGTGAGTGAGCCATGTCTAAAGGTACCGTCACACGCCGCAATCTCCTGGTGATGTGTGGCGATCTGACGTGTGCGCTCACGTTTTTCGTGCCTGCCTCAGATCGCCGATGGTGGCGTCACACGCCGCATTTGCGCCCTGAAGCTATGTTGATGTGTCGCTCCGGAAATCACCTCAGCTACAGCGGAACCAATTTTGCCTCATTCCATCGCCACTTCACACGCTGCAATGTCAAAAGCAATGTGGGCGTACATGTTCAACGCAGCGAGGAGATAGGCGTGCCACAGTGGTTTACACAGCGCCCCATACATGCTCATTGGACAACGCAACAGCGTTACGATTGGTCAGCCTGCTCTGGAAGGCTGACTAATACATGACGCCATTGTCTATCGGAGTTGTCACAAATACACGCTTGTGTCGTCAATTGTGGCCATATCACTAATCATGTGTAAACATCAGTACTTACTTAATGACTCTGACCAGCTAGCTTGGTCGTTAGAGGTTTTTATGTGGTAACCATCCAATCACAGAGCATCTGCGTCATCTAATTCACACACGTAGAGTGATTGTAGTGCGTGGCCCATGGCACCCATCTACGATACGTAAAACAAGAGAAAAGGGGGGGGGACAAGAGCGCAATAGTGCCCTTATCACTAGACACTGATGGGTGTAATGGTGAGTAATTAAATCTGCTCACCTGGTCCAGTTGTGAGACCCACAACTGGTTTGAAGGCTTATTGGTAATGTCCTGATGGCTGCTGCTGGACTCCCACCGGCCACACTCACGTGTAGGTTGTAACAATGCTTAGGGAAAAAAGGTGTGCTGTAGTCCGCGCTGCCAGGATCACTCACTCCAATAAATACGAGTAGAAAATCTTCATCAAAACCTCCTTTATTCTCCTACGCGTTTCAGTGCCCTCCTGGCACCTTCATCAGGGTTATCCCTGAAACGCGTAGGAGAATAAAGGAGGTTTTGATGAAGATTTTCTACTCGTATTTATTGGAGTGAGTGATCCTGGCAGCGCGGACTACAGCACACCTTTTTTCCCTAAGCATATCTACGATACGTAGCCCAACACCTGAGCTGTCATGTGTGGCACTATACTCCACACAGCACAACTTAATACACGCGGACAACATAGCTTGCGCTATTATATGACGCGTGTAATTTCACTGAGTTTGCGGACGGTTGTGTAGCTGAAGATGTGTGTGGTGCTGAACGGACAACTCTTCAAATATGGCACGGTGTTACCTGACAGCCAATGGGAACACAGTAGCCCACACCAATCATCTCAGACGGGGCACGAACTACAGAACGCTAAGGCACGCCTACGTGAAATCATAGAAAGCGCTGTTTCCATCACTATCGCCCTGTCACACGCCAAAACACGAAAGTATCACCTTGCCAATTGCGTCTGATTATTGAGCACTGTTCAGGAATCAGGCGACGGCCGATGGTGATTTATCGCCACAAAATCGGCAAATCACACCAATCGTGAGGCAATTTCACGGCGATTTCACTGGGGCGACACATCGCCTTTCAGATCTCCAGGCGAGATTGCGGTGTGTGACGGTACCTTAACACTCTCCTTCGGTATGGCCTTGGCACTAACAGCTGTTCTACTGTCTCACCACCCCTTAGTTAAGCCACCCGGTATAGCAACTCCCCCTGTACTGCGAAATTGGGGAATCTGGTATCGGCCCCAGGCTCTTGTGCAAAGCCATTACATACAGTAACCTGGTCAAACGCCCCCTTTAAAGTCAAGTCCCAAATTTGAGCAGTCCCAAAGTTGTCGTCGGATGCATCTAACTCAGGTACGTCCTCCATCTCAGTCTCCGCCTCGCCCTCATCGCCGGCGAGGACACACAGAGGAAACTCGTTCCCTTGAGGCTTTGCGGGGCTTCTTCTCCAAGGACCTGGTTTCCGTGCACGCTACAAAGTCCAGTTCTTCTACCCCACAAATCCCAAAACAAGGGAAAGTCACAGCCCAGTATAGCGGGATTTATCAGGTCCTTGACCACACCAGCCTCATGGATTTTAGCACCGCAGTCTGTTTCCACAGTCACTCTGGCTACAGGATAGTTCTTGACGTCCCCATGTATACAGTGGACACCCACAGTTCTGGCCGCGATCAGCTGATGGGGTAGGGTAGCACTAATCAACATCACCAGACTTCTGGTGTCCAACAGTCCCAGGACCCTGACTCCATCCACAGACACGGCACACACCTGTGGTCCCTCCCTGGTTTGTCCATCCACACTACAGGCCGTATAGGCATAATAAGAGCACCGTCTACCCAGGCTGCAGTCCATCGGCTCAGGGAACGTAGGGCACCTAGCGGCTATGTCTCCAGGGTTATGACACCGCCAACATATCACCTCTGCCCTAGAAGACTTGGCTGGCCCATCAGTGGAACTGGGACGCCCTCCATTTGCGGCTTTAGCCCCCTTATGTGGTGTTACTGCTCCCCTTTGGGTGCCGCAATACAGAGAGTACATTAGGTCCGGTTTTCCCAGGGACTTTTCTACCACCTGGTACCTCTCTACCCAGCCCACAAGGTCAGCAGCGTTCCGAGGGTCTCCCTGGGCAACCCAGGTCTGTACCGGACGGGGTAGGGAATGAATAAACCTGTCCCTCATCACCCGTTACACCATCTGGGCAGGAGTGGCAGACACATGCTGCAGCCATTGCTGGACTAAATGTAATAAGTCAAACATCTGTATGTGAGGGGGTTTGTCACCTGCGTACGCCCAGTGGTGGATTCTTTGCGCTCTGACCGCCATAGACACTCCGGACCGCGGCACTATCTCTGCCTTCAATTAAGGGTATTCCTGTGCATCTTGAAGTGCCAGGTCATAGTAGGCCTTCTGGGGTTCACCGGTTAAATAGGGGGCCAGCATCTCCGCCCACTGCTGTGGTGGCAACTTCTCCCACTCCGCTACCCTCTCAAACACAGACAAGAACGCCTCAACATCATCCCCTGGGACCATCTTTTGCATCGCCCCCCTAACGGCCTTTCTGACGTGTGAGTCATCATTCGACCCTGGGGGTGGGGCGGACGCTCTGCTCTGGATGGCGTTAGCGAGAAGCTGCATCTGCTGCTGCTGCTCCTGGTGGTGTTGCTGCGCTTTCTGCTGCAACTGGATCTGTTGTAGCAACAACTTGGTCATTTCCTGGTGTTGCTGTTGCATGCTCTGCTGGCTCTGCACATGTTGTTGGTGCTGCTGCTGGCTCTGCAGCAGGTGTTTGAGGACCTTCTCCATGCTGCCAGGCTTCTCTTAGCTGCAAAGAGACAAGAAACAGGAGGGGCGCTCCAATGGGTAATACCTGATGGTCAAGGGGGGGGGGGGATTAGGTTTACACTAACCTTTCCTGGTTATGCCACCCGTACAACCAGGATCTCCAGCCTGTGGTGTATTGCTGCTCACCAAGCAGAGCCCAGCACTTCCTGGATGGCCGAATCACGTGACTGTGACATCATCCAAGGTTCTTCAGTCTTATGCTCCCAGCGGTCTCCTCCTATGCAGGTCTGCGATTATTCCTGTATCTTGAAGCAGATAGACGGGTTCCTGGGGAGCAATGCCCGTATTCTCCGCCAAGTGTGGCAAAACGACTCGATCGGCTTCAGTCAGAAGTAGACACAGGAATGGTTTTCGGCTGCAGGTTTATTGATACCGCATAAACCCAGCAGACTTTGGCACATTAACAATGGAGCCTCACTGGCTTGAAAGGTAAAACAAAACAAAATAAAGCAAAACAAGTATACACAGCTCGGATGCATACAGGTCCGCCTGTACTGACTGGCATCAAACTCCAGCTACTCCTCAGCTGAACTCCACAGTCTGGAGGCTGCACATACCAGTCTCTCCAACCCCAGAAAAAAAAACAGGCTTTTGCTTTCTTTTCTTTTAAATGATCTTTTTATTAAGATGAAGAATGTATTATGAAACATTAAATTAACATTACAGCCAAGGTTAAATATCATAGCAAAAGAAGAGTAAAAATGGGTGTGTAACCAATAGAACAGCAAATGATATACATATCTTTGACTACAGCTGATAGCAAGGGATCACATCCCGTTGTATGGCGTAGTCTACTCTTGTCCAGGAAGAACTATAAGTAATAATTCACAAGTTTGTCAATGTCCTTGAAATCCCAAAGACGTCGGTAGTGCCATCTATATACATCTCTTAACTGTAGATTTAGTACTTATTCTTATCTAAAGACAACATTTTCAATGAGACCGTTAGATTAGAAGAAGTTTAAAGAGAGAGAGAGAGAAAAAAAAAAAAAAGAGAGAGAAAGAGAGAGAGTTGAGAAGATAGAATGGGTTGAGAGGAATGGAGGGGTAGGTAGGGGGGGTACGAAGGAGCTGGACACTCATCAGTTCTGTGGCGGCAAAGGCCGCCCTTGTCGCCAGGAGTTGGAGATTATCCAATGTTTGTTCTACTTTCCCTAAAATTTATCCAAGAGGACCAAGTTTCTCTGAACGATTTTTGATTATGTGTTACAGACGCCACTGTCAATGCAACTCGATATAGGGAATCCACTTTTTCAAAGAGCTGCGAGGTAGTGGGTATATCTTGTGTGCCCCAATGCATCGGAATTAGTAATTTGGCTGCCGACAGGCAATTAAGTGCTAGTTTCGAGGTATTTTTATCTTTTGGCCAGAGAGGGAAATTCAACAAGGCAGTCTCCAACGTGAGCCGGTGAGGTTTTTTCGTTACTTGTTTTATAAATTCACTCACTTGCCTCCAGAAGGCCTCAATCTTAGGGCAGGTCCACCAGATGTGTATATAATCTCCTCCAGTGTCCCCACACCTCCAGCAGTCAGTGGAGTTCCCTCCCTGCCAATGATATGTTCTTTGAGGCGTAAGGTACCAACGTGTAACCACTTTGAAAGAGTTTTCTTGAGCCCTCACACACTGCGTGGGGCCATGGGAACAATTATAAATATGTTTCTGCTGAGCTGGAGACAATCTGTTTCCCAGTGTGCAATGTAGCTCCTTTTTGAGCAGCACTCGTTTGTCAGTAACGTTTGTTAGAGGGTAGAGAGAATTTTCTTTGGTCTGGAGGCGGTGGCGCATAATTTCTCGAATGGAGTCATCGGACGTGAGAGATCTGCTGATCTCAAAAATGGGGTCAATTTGTCACGGAGGCAGTGATATTGAAGGAAGGTCAATCGCTGTAGTCCTGGCATCCTATGCAGTTCGGTCAAGTCTGGCAGAGACCCCTCTATTAAGATTTGTAGAAAGAAAAATAGGGAGGGGGACAAGAGGCGCAATAGTGCCCTATCACTAGTGACACTCGTGTATGCAGGTAGTGCTATGAAGCTCCTCACCTGGTCCAGTTGTGATCCCCACAACTGGTTTGAAGGCGTTTTGGAATCTCTGTTCCAGCTGCTGCAGGACCTCCAACGACCACTAGATAGTGGTTTGAATCCAAGAAAATGATGGGAGTGCTGGTGTGTCACGGTCCGCGCTCCTGTAGTATGGATAAACTCACCAAAGAGCCCAGAGCATTTTCATCCTTTATTTCCTCCTCTCTCCTACGCGTTTCAGCGCCACACCCGGCGCCTTGAATGTCCCTGAGGAAGGCGCCGGGTGTGGCGCTGAAACGCGTAGGAGAGAGGAGGAAATAAAGGATGAAAATACTCTGGGCTCTTTGGTGAGTTTATCCATACTACAGCAGCGCGGACCGTGACACACCAGCACTCCCATCATTTTCCTCTATTAAGATTTGGTCAATGGACATTTCCGACCAGTTATGAGGCATCACCACTGCACCGGATAGCATCCCTGAGGAGGGGGCCACCAGGTCCGCAAGGGTAACCAGGGGTGACAGCGAAGGGATTAATGTGTGTCTTAATTTTGACCAGATATGTAACGTGGCTTTGGTATGTATGTTGTGAATCGGATGTAGTTTGATTTCACGGTCGCAGGTGAGGAAGAGGGACCTGAGTGGTAGCGGGGCCAGAGCCTCTTCCGCTACAATCCATTATTTATCTCTCGACTTTCTAAGAATATCCACCACTCTTGAAATCATCGAGGCATGGTAATACTTCCGTATATCAGGTGCTCCCATTCCTCCCCTGCATTTAGGGAGCGATAGAGTCCGATACGAAATTCTAGGAGTTTTCTGGTGCCATATGTATTTGCTGAACATAGAATTGACCTTGGAGAGGTATGTCGTTGGGATCACTATAGGAAGCATATTAAATAAGTACGTAAACCTGGGCAGGATTAAACTTTTTAGTACATTTTTTCTACCCATCCAGGAGAGGCAATTGTCCCTCCAGGATTTCATAGTTTTCATGACGTCATCAAGCAGCGGCAAAATATTTAGCCGGAAAAGATCGTTGTTGCTTCTTCCCAGTTTTACGCCTAGATAGCGGATGCATTGTGCAGGCCATGCGAATGGGTAGAGCGTTTTGAGTTTATTTTGCGTTGTACGGGGTAAGTTAAAAGTTAGTGCTTCTGATTTTGAGGTGTTAATCTTAAAATTTGATAGGTCTATACAAGCTGGGAAGCCGCGGAGTGGGTCTGTCATTACAATTAACAGGTCGTTCGCAAACGCCGCCGTCTTAATATGTGTACGTTGCAAAGTAATGCCTTCCATGTCATCCCTCGACTGTATAGCAGCTAGGAGGGGCTCCATAGTGAGGACAAAGAGGAGCGGCGAGAGTGGACAACCCTGTCTTGTACCGTTTTTTATCTCAAATGCGTCTGTGAGAGTATTATTAATCCGGATGCGTGCCGTGGGGTTACTATACATCGCAAATATGGCTCCAACCAGTGAGGGTGGGATGCCAAAGGCAGCTAAGGTTTCCTCTAGGTAAGTCCAGTCCACTCTGTCGAAAGCCTTTTCTGCGTCGGTACCCAGTAAGACTAGAGGTAGATTACGATGTTTGGCAATTTGTATCACGTGTAGAATTTTGTATACATTGTCCTTCCCCTCTCTACCCCCACAAAACCTGTTTGGTTCGGTGAAACCAACTGGGGCAAAAAAGTTGCTAGTCTCTTTGCAATCATACTAGCGAGCAGCTTCAGATCGACGTTTAATAAAGAAATCGGTCTGTAGCTGCTGCACTGCTCCGGGTCTTTACCTTCTTTGTGGATTAAAGAGATACTGGCTTCTAGCATGTGGTGAGGGAGCACCGTATTGCACAAATCCAGGAAGTGTGGAAGCAGAGCGGAGGAAAAGGTTTTATAGTAATGGGCCGTGAATCCGTCAGGTCCTGGGGATTTCCCAGTCGGGCATCCCGACAGAGTGGACTGGAGCTCAGAGAGTTGGAATGGTTTGTTAAGTTAAGCTTTTGAGATTCTGTGAGACTGGGTAGCTGTAAGCCGCTCAGAAAACTCCTGATCTCGCCTTTTCGCAACGCATTTTGTTCCCTAGATTCATCTGGTCTCAGGTCGTAGAGGTGTTTGTAGTAATCCAGAAATGCGCCTTCCACGTGACTGGGATCATCAGAGCATACACCTCGACTATTTTTGACCGAGCCAATCAGGGTTCGCGCCTGTCTTTTTCGAATCAGCGAAATCATGAATTTGGAGGCTTTGTCCCCGTGTGCGTACATTTTGTTTTTCCATGAGCTATAAAATTTTGCTGATTGTAGGGTAAGGAGGTCTTTAAGTTGCTGCCTCTTTACAGACAGCAGATGTAGTGTCGGCTGATCAAGTTTTCTTTTATGTTTCAGTTCTAAAACTGCGATTTCATCTAACAGGTTATATAAGGCTTGTTGTCGTTTGTTGTTGAGATAGGAGGAGATTGAGATCAGCTCACCCCTTATTACTGACTTGTGTGCCTCCCAAAGCATCTGAGAGTAAAAAAATCCCTGGTCTGTGGAGCGCTAGGGCTAGAGATAAATGGCACTAGGGTTATTTTAGAAAAAGTTTCTTTATTAACCTCTTACAGGCCACTACGCGTTTCTGCAGCAAAGCGCTGCCTTCATCAGGTGATGCTTGCAAGCATCACCTGATGAAGGCAGCGCTTTGCTGCAGAAACGCGTAGTGGCATGTAAGAGGTTAATAAAGAAACTTTTTCTAAAATAACCCTAGTGCCATTTATCTCTAGCCCTAGCGCTCCACAGACCAGGGATTTTTTTACTCTCAGCTTCTTGCACTTGTGCACACCTGGCAAGAGCAGCTCTGGACAAGAGATACCATTAATCCTAGATCCTGAGTTCCATGACCTAGCAATACAACACGGTCACCGTTGTAGGACCTGTGGTGACATCAATCCGGTCATTGATCGGGGCAGTAGTTCGAGCTCCCGGAGCAACTTTCGGTGCCTCCACTATACCTCCAGGCGGAGGTGGATTCACAGGCGTAAGACCGCAGTTGTGCAGGGTTGCACAACCACCTCTGGTGAGTGGCTACACAGCCCTGGGCCTAAATCCACTTCAAAAACTTTCTTCACATGCGCTCCCACCCCCTCCCCCCTTTTTGTCCCAAAGCATCTGGACCGACATATGTAGCATTGAGAGTAAAATATCTCTGAAACGCTTCAGATATGCGCTCTTTAACTCCCTTCTCTGCTAGTACCGATTCATTGAGACGCCATGATCTACATTTTGGTTGTTGTTTCAGTAGAGTCATTTCCAATATTACCGTGGAGTGGTCCGAATAAATGGTAGGTGTTATTGTGGATTTTTTAATGCATGGTTGGTATGCCTTGGGGACAAAGATGTAATCAAGTCGGTGGTAGGACTTATGAGGGAACGAGTAGTAGGTGTAGTCGCGTTCGGCGGGATTCAGGCACCTCCACGTATCTACCAGATGTTGGACATTGAGACTCCGCTGTATTCCAGCCAGGTCTCCCGCCGAAAGCACACTTTTTTGCTTAGACGTGTCCATCAGCGGATTTAGTGCTACATTGATGTCACCGCTGACCACCAGGACACCCTCTTTAAACCTCTCTATTTTAGCCAATGTTATTTTTAGCCATTTTGCTATCTTTTTGTTTGGAGCGTACAGGCTACATAACGTCACCAGCGTTCCATTCAACAGGCCCTTGACTAGAATGTATCGCCCTTGAGGGTCCACCAAAGTGTCTCTCATTTGAAATGACACGCCCGTGGCTATGGCCACTGAGGTGCCCCTAGATTTCGTCTGTGTCGAAGTAGCATGGTACCATTTATCGTAGCCTGTGCGGTCTAAGTTGGGCAGCTTGTCTGTCTTAAAGTGTGTCTCCTGTAAGAGGAGAACTAATATTTTTTGTTGCTTTAGACGGTGCAGTGTGTGGCGTCTGGCGTGTGGTGAATTTAATCCGTGTGCGTTTAGGGAAGCAAACTTCATTACCTTAGATGTGTTCTCCATGGTGTGTCTGGTTCAAGTCGCATGACACTAGTCGTCTCCATCAACTCCACGTCCCCCGGGGTAAGAGGGTGAGAGAAGGAAAGATAAAGGAGATAGGATGTTGTAGATAAAAGAGATAGGAACAGTATAACTTCAAAAGGTATTAATGCAAATATCAACTTATTTGAAACACTTCGTCTCATCAACGTAAGGTAACGACGAGCCATCATAGCCAGCTCAGAGGAGGAATTATAAAATCGGTGCTATAAATGCAATAGCGTAACCATAGCCTCCTGTCTCAGGTGAGGAATGGGGTTTGAGGGTAGGGGGAGGGTTATGGGGTAAGGAGAGAGCTCGGGGATCAGGTAGGGATGGGTGAGGGAGGGCTTAGGGGCTAAGAAGCATAAGAACAAAGGCTCTTTTAGTTTGAGCCATCTAAATAGTGTTGGTACAGATCAGGTATCCGTGTTGTGATTGTAAGCATAAAATAAACAATACCGCCCCAGGTCCCTTCCAGAGCATGGTCTGCTATCGAGTTCCCAAAAGTATGCTTTAAAGACGAGCAATGATCCCATAGCGGATATAGTTGGGAAAGCGTTCCTCGCTGAATGTTTCAGGATATCGCGAAGAACAAATGCCCAGGGCAGGCAGTCAAATTGAAAAAATGTAGAGGGTCGCTGTTAAAGCGGAGGGGGGAACATATATATCTCAGGTGGTGTCACCCAGGTCTTTCATGGGCGGCGTCTTAGCTGCCTTCCTTTTTAGTCTTTGAGCCTTTGGCATGGTGACCACTTACCAGGACGTTTAAGGTCGACAGCGGCTTAATCAAGGAAGCGGAATAGAATGATTCCAGATCCAGGTAGACATCCATAACGATCTCCAGCTCCTCACAGGCAAATTTGATGTCTGCCGAGGACCTGGCCTGGAATTTCCTGTCTCCTGCAGTGATAAAGATACCAAAGGGGAACAGCCAACGGAAACGATGCAGAAGAATGTCGGTGAACGGCTTCAGAAGTCTTCTTTTGCGTAGTGTGATAGCCGACAGGTCTTGAAACAGTTTGAGTGAGGAGCCCTCATACATGACCGTCTGTTGATCACGTGTCTTGCGCAGAACCAAGTCTTTAACTCTGTAATCTAAGAATCGGCAGATTACGTCCCGCGGCTGTTCCCCCTGCGCGGCCTTGGTTTGAGGGCTCTGTGGACTCTTATCAATTCTATTTCCCTCACATCCTCTCCTGGTAGAGTGCTTTTAAAGATTTCAGTGGCTGCTTTCTCGAGAGTTTCCATTGCCACCGACTCAGGGAGGCCTCTTATTCTTATATTATTGCGCCTCTCTCGATTTTCATGATCTTCTAAAGTGGTATGGACCGTGTGGAGTAGGCTTTCATGAAGTTGTAGGCCTTCCAGGATGGTATTGGTTTGATGAATAAGGGTTGACTGAGAATTTTCGACTATTTCAATTCTGTGGCCTTGTTGAGTAAGATCCTGTTTAATGTCCGCTAGTTCTTTTCCAATGGGCTCTAATGACTTAGCGAGAATACGTGTGATAAACGAACGGGTGACTAAAGCATCTTTATCTATTGGCCCTGCTTCGGAGTCACTCTCCAAATCAGACTCTGATTCATCCGCTAGAGCCGAGTCAGGGAACTTAGAGGTCACGTCCATATCAGTTAGCGTAGCTTGTTTTTTCCAAAGCTTGTCCACATCCGCTTGTGTGACAGATTTAGTAATTTTGGACGGCCCTTTCGGGGTTTTAGTACCTGTTTTCCCCATGATGAGTAAGTGATAGTAATGGGAAGAGACAGTTCAGGGTGGTTACGGAGTTCCTCCTGCTGGTCACGGAGGGCTACTACAGCATGGTCAGTTTGTATGGGTGGTCAAGAAACGCAGTGTTAATTTCGCTGACAGATATTAAGTGAGATCCACTGGTGTTAATGTCAGATGCACCAGGTTTGCACTCAAAGGGACCTAAGTGTGGCTATTGTGGTGATATAAGCCCAAACACATCTACTCGTCCGTCTCCAGGTCCGGGGGCCTAAAATCCGCAGGGGCCGGGTGTGTCTGAGTACCCCCCAGATCCAGGGGCACAAATGCCAGGAGGGTTGTGTCCCCCTAGGCACCGTAGGGGTCCAGGGGTACAGAAGCTGCAGGGGCCGTGCCTGCTCAAGCACCTCTCATGTCCAGGGGTGCAGGACCTGCGGGGGTCGTGTCCGCCGGATCACGTCTCAGGCCCAGGGCATTGAGGCTGCAGGAGCCGTGCAAGCTGAAGCACCTCCTAGGATTAGGGGCCGTGCAAGCTTAAGTCCTTATGTTAGGGGTCTCTGTGGGTGGAGGAGAGCTTTGTATCTCTGTGCAGTATAGTGTTCAAGGGTGCCCGCACTCTCTGGGACCAAGGTGTCAAATAGTTAAGTCTATTTCTGCCTCTGCTTTCCCGGGTCCAGGGCAGTGGTGTTGGTGTGCACTGTTATCTAGGTGGTTGTTAATAGCAGGGTCCTGCTTTACACAGTATGGAGCGCCCTTGCTCACCAGTCTCTGCCTCCGCAGCCAGGCAAGGGCAGCTCCCGCTTTCCAGTTCCTGGTACCACAAGCGTGCACTCACCCGGTGTCTCGTGCCTCCGCAGCTCTCCTGCAGGGTCTCCGGTGCCTGCGGGCGGCACGCTCCCGCTCACTCCACTCAGCCCGCACTCTGGATGCGCTCCTGCCCCACCTCTCCCCGTCTCCCGAGCGGTCGCGCTCCTGCACCAGTCTCTTTCACAGCACGGGAGTAGCTGATGCCGTGAAGCGGGAAGTATGTCTCCCGGCCGCCAGGGGCTTCGTCTCTCACAAACTCAGGGGTGGTCAGCAGGGCCCTGTAGGCGTCTCGTGGCAGGTCTCACTCCTCGGATCCCGGGGGTCCTAGGTGTTCAATAGTCCGATACACCGGCTTGCAGGGGCGCAGTCGACGGTCCGGGGCACACTTTTTATCTTTTGGGGTCTTTCTTGAGGCTAGATGGCACGGATTATGATGATTAGGTAGGAGAGCTAGTATACACAGCCTCCTCTATCCGCGGCCATCTTGGATCTCCCAGGCTTTTGCTTTCAATGTGGCTCAGCCACGCCCTCAGGGGAGGTAGGGGGAATAACCTCCCACCCTCTTAGTCATTCCCCTAAAACCACACACCCTTTTGATTTTAACCCCACAACACATAACATGCTGGGTAACTTTTACAGGTTTACAGGTTTACTAGTAACCTGCGTGACACGTACCTCCCCTCAACTACAAGGCCAGTGACCGCTTCACAGTACATATAAATTATTTTTGTTCACATGATAGTGATACAAAGTTAATTGGCATAGGAATCAGTTTACAAAAAACAACAGTAGTAATGGTACTTGACCTACCTAATAAAACTCCACCTCATGTGCAGGACCCACTCCTGATGCGTGTTCCGGCGTACCTTCGTCAGGGTCTTTCTAGATACAATTAGCCACTCAGGATTTTATTTAGGGTTATCAGACCTCAGGGGGTTGAATACAAATGAATTTCACACATTTTTGGATTCACATTTTTAAAAAATATTTACAAAACCATATACAATTTTCTTTATACTTCAAAAATTCTTGCTACTTAGTTTTAGTACATTACACAAAATTTCGGTAAAATACATTTACATTTGTAGGTGTAACGTGAAGAAATCGAAATGTTCACATGGTATGAATAATTTTTCAAAGCACTGTTCCTATACTACCCATGAAATAACAATTTATGATCATCCTTATAACTCAGCGTTGTGATAATTCTCTACTACTGCTCCTAAAAATCTATGAATAAATTGACAACTGGGTGTCACCAACAGGGTGTGTCAATTTGTGATCACACACTTATCCTCTGGGGTTTTTTTTTTTTTTTTTAGCTCAGTATTATTTAGTTGTATACCATTTCTATTGTACTGGGTTCTACTGTTGTGGTAAAGGTAGAAAGGGTTATTTTACTGTGTGAAAAAAAAAGACCTGACTATGAAATATTAGTAAAATGAAATATAAACTGTATACCTGGTGTTAGGTGTATTTTTTACTTTAAAATCCAGATCTGGACTAGATATAAGATGCTTTTATTCTCATGGTGGCCATTTAGATCAACAATGTTTTTTTTTAGATGTATTTAGTTTTTAGTTCATGAAATGTGTAGCTAGAAAAAGACCTAAGGTCTTGTGGAAAAAAAAATGAAAAATCTAATGTATATGAACACCACCATTGCCATACTTGTTGAAGGTGAGTGACATCACCACCAGTCCCACAGCTTCTATCCCTACCTTGAAATGA
Source organism: Allobates femoralis (assembly GCA_033576535.1). Taxonomy (NCBI): domain Eukaryota; kingdom Metazoa; phylum Chordata; class Amphibia; order Anura; family Aromobatidae; genus Allobates; species Allobates femoralis. Next base: position 326,632,319 of record JARQOC010000003.1, read on the forward strand.
ACTATCATCGGGGCGGCACTGATACCACTCACATTATTTTGATGACTGCTTCTTGATGGTGTACTTCAGGGAAACAAACTGCAGGCCAGTTTGCTTCAGCTTTTCCTCTGCCTGTTTCGGCGCTGTTGATTCCAGACGTCGTCAGAAAGTGACGGTATTAGAAACTTTAGTAAGTGACTGCAAGCCTGCCCCCTGATCCCTCAAAACGAATCTTCACAGAAAGTAAAGTAAAAAACATATAGGAAAAAGAGTCAGGTGTTTCAAAGGAAAGCAAATCACAAAAGTGGTTAGGGGTTAAAATACATATTTATTAAGAGCATTTTAGGTATTGGACAACTGCTTAAACTTCCTTAAGTATGAGGGTTTGCTTTTTATTCTAATACATATATTTTTATATGTATACTAGCTGGGAGCCCGATGCACATGCATCGGGATTCTAGAGCGTCGAGTCTCCTTAGAGTCGCCTTAGAACTGCTCGCAATGGCTGCTTCGCGGCCAATGCTTCGCGCTGCTAAGTCGACTCGCCATGCCCGCTGCGTGGGCATAGCGAATCGCCTTAGAAGTGCTCGCAATGGCCGCTGCGCGGCCAATGCTTCGGGCGTATCCACATGACCACGCACGACTCGCAATGGCCGCTTCGCGGCCAATGCTTCGCGCGTATCCACATGACCACGCGGGGCAAAAAACCTATTCGCAATTATATAATAGATGCACACAGTGTATCATAAGTTACGTTATATCAAAGGGTCATATCTTTAGTGTTGTCCCATGAAAAGATATAATAAAATATTTACAAAAATGTGAGGGGTGTTGTCACTTTACCGATATATTATATGTATATATATATATATTATTTATATTTGTGTGTTTTTATTATTATACTAATAGAACAACCTAAGAATCTTCAAAATTATATACATTTGTTTTTTGCCGCCATATGTTGTATAATGTTTTTGTCAACAGAGCTGTGTGAGGGCTAGTGTTTTTAAATAGTAAGTCGTCATTTATTTGGTAATTTCAATAGCTTATGTCCCAGTGGATTGCAAAATACACTACAATACTTTTAAATGACAATAATATACAGAGAAATATATAGCCAAGTAATAAAATATTAAAACTTTATTATGATACTATCTGTAGCACCCGGCGTTGCCCGGGATGGTAACTAATTGTTCTTAGCTATAACAAAATAGAGTGGTTTAACATAAAATTGTTTTGCACATAAAAATCACAAAGTCTTCTAGGCCTGTGTATGGCCTCCTGCTATATACTGCGTTTGTGTGTGGTCTCCTGCTATATGCTGGGGGCTGTGTGCGGCCTTCTGTGTACTGGGGGCTGTGTGTGCCCTTCTGCGGTATACTGGGGCTGTTTGTGGCATCGGCTGTATACTGCAGCTGTTTTTAGCCTTCTGTTTACTGGACGCTGTGTGCGCCCTCCTGCTGTATACTGAAGGCTGTGTGTGTTGCCTCCTGCGGTATATTGGGGACTATGTGTGGCCTCTGGCTATATAGCCGGAGGTCACACATAGTGGGGGCTGTGTGCTGCCTCTTGTGGTATACCGGGGACTGAGTGTGGCCTCCTGTGGTATACTGGGGACTGTGTGTGGCCTCCTGTGGTATACTGGGGACTGTGTGCAGCCTCCTGTGGTATACTGGGGGCTGTGTGCAGCCTCCTGCTGGAAACTGGGGGCTGTGTGCGGCCTCCTGCTGTATACTGGGGGGTAGGTGGCTACGCATGCTACTATTGTTTTTTTTTCCTCTATGTATCTGTCCCTGTGTGCCTATCCTTTGACCTATCACATGATCTTTCAAAAGTTGATCATGTGACATGTCACATAACGCTTGGAGTTGGGGTGCCCGGGATACTCTTATTTCGCCCTTGTCCTCACTAAGATTAGTTTTGTACTTTGTCCAAATCTCCAGGAGATTTGAAATGTTACAGGTTGTTAAAAGAATAACAAAGCGGTGTCTTGATGGTTTCGGGGGCTTTGTGTGGCTGCTGCTTCACTGAGTGTCATGTCCCAGTGTGCAGCATTTTCCAGAAGTCCTTGTCTTCAGCAAGCTTCCCTGAATGTTTCACAGACATACATAAGCTCTGTTAGACTATGAATGTCCTATGTTGCCTATAGCAACCAATCAGAAGCTGAGCTGTGATTGTTTACTATAGGCCACCTGATAAATATTTAGACCATCTGTCAAAACAGCCAGTGCAGTATCTACTAGTGCATCTCAATGAATTAGAATATCATCAAAAAGTTTATTTCAGTAATTCAATAAAAAAGTGAAACGCATATATTATATAAAGTCATTACAAACAGAGTGATCTATTTCAAGTGTTTATATCTGTACAGTCATGGCCAAAAGTTTTGAGAATGACTCCAAATTTATATTTTCACATGATCTGCTGCCCTCTGGTGTTTATTTGTGTTTGTCTGATGTTTATATCACATACAGAAATATAATTGCAATCATATTATGAGTACCAAAAGGTTATATTGACAGTTAGAATGAGTTAATGCAGCAAGTCAATATTTGCAGTGTTGACTAGTGATGAGCGAGTATGCTCTGCGCTGCTCGGTACTCGCACGAGTATCACTGTACTCGGGCTACTCGGCGAGCACCGAGTAATCTCGCGATACTCGTGCTGTGCTCGTGGTCCTCATCCCTGCATGTTGGCGCTCTTTTAAGAGCCAGCCCACATGCAGGGATTGGCTGGCAGACCACTGCAATGCCACAGCACTGTTAGTTGTGGCATTGCTGTGATTGGCCGGCCTGCACAGCGTGACCGAGCCTTTATAAGACCCGGCCCCGCTGTGCTCTGCACACAGGCATCCAGACAGTGAGTGTAGGGAGAGTGTCTGCTGCTGCTTAGGGACAGATTTGCGGCCCTCATAGGTAGATCCGGAGCAGGGCTGCAAACTGCTGCTGCTGACCACAACAGTCCTTCTCAGGACTAATCTAGAAGGATATAGGCAGGGTGATCCAGATCGGAATCCAAGCTTTTCTGTGACCATAACAGTCACCAGACTCTTGAACTTACTACCTTGATCCAGGTTAGGGACTAAAATCCAAATCTCCTGTGACCATTACAGTCACCAGACTGGTGTACTTACTACCTTAATACAGGTTAGGGACTAAAATCCTACTCTCCTGTGAGCATTACAGTCACCAGACTGGTGTACTTACTACCTTGATACAGGTTAGGGACTAAAATCCTAATAATCTGTGACCATTACAGTCACCAGACTGGTGTACTTACTACCTTAATACAGGTTAGGGACTAAAATCCTACTCTCCTGTGACTATTACAGTCACCAGACTGGTGTACTTACTACCTTGATACAGGTTAGGGACTAAAATCCTAATAATCTGTGACCATTACAGTAACCAGACTGGTGTACTTACTACCTTGATACAGGTTAGGGACTAAAATCCTACTCTCCTGTGACCATTACAGTCACCAGACTGGTGTACTTACTACCTTGATACAGGTTAGGGACTAAAATCCTAATCTCCTGTGACCATTACATTCACCAGACTGGTGTACTTACTACCTTGATACAGGTTAGGGACTAAAATCCTAATAATCTGTGACCATTACAGTCACCAGACTGGTGTACTTACTACCTTAATACAGGTTAGGGACTAAAATCCTACTCTCCTGTGACTATTACAGTCACCAGACTTGTGTACTTACTACCTTAATACAGGTTAGGGACTAAAATCCTACTCTCCTGTGACTATTAGTCACCAGACTGGTGTTCTTACTACCTTAATACAGGTTAGGGACTAAAATCCTACTCTCCTGTGACCATTACATTCACCAGACTGGTGTACTTACTACCTTGATACAGGTTAGGGACTAAAATCCTAATAATCTGTGACCATTACAGTCACCAGACTGGTGTACTTACTACCTTAATACAGGTTAGGGACTAAAATCCTAATAATCTGTGACCATTACAGTCACCAGACTGGTGTACTTACTACCTTAATACAGGTTAGGGACTAAAATCCTACTCTCCTGTGACTATTACAGTCACCAGACTGGTGTTCTTACTACCTTAATACAGGTTAGGGACTAAAATCCTACTCTCCTGTGACCATTACATTCAACAGACTGGTGTACTTACTACCTTGATACAGGTTAGGGACTAAAATCCTAATAATCTGTGACCATTACAGTCACCAGACTGGTGTACTTACTACCTTAATACAGGTTAGGGACTAAAATCCTAATAATCTGTGACCATTACAGTCACCAGACTGGTGTACTTACTACCTTAATACAGGTTAGGGACTAAAATCCTACTCTCCTGTGACTATTACAGTCACCAGACTGGTGTTCTTACTACCTTAATACAGGTTAGGGACTAAAATCCTACTCTCCTGTGACCATTACATTCACCAGACTGGTGTACTTACTACCTTGATACAGGTTAGGGACTAAAATCCTAATAATCTGTGACCATTACAGTCACCAGACTGGTGTACTTACTACCTTAATACAGGTTAGGGACTAAAATCCTAATAATCTGTGACCATTACAGTCACCAGACTGGTGTACTTACTACCTTAATACAGGTTAGGGACTAAAATCCTACTCTCCTGTGACCATTACATTCACCAGACTGGTGTACTTACTACCTTGATACAGGTTAGGGACTAAAATCCTAATAATCTGTGACCATTACAGTCACCAGACTGGTGTACGTACTACCTTAATACAGGTTAGGGACTAAAATCCTACTCTCCTGTGACTATTACAGTCACCAGACTGGTGTACTTACTACCTTGATACAGGTTAGGGACTAAAATCCAAATAATCTGTGACCATTACAGTCACCAGACTGGTGTACTTAATACCTTAATACAGGTTAGGGACTAAAATCCTACTCTCCTGTGATTATTACAGTCACCAGACTGGTGTACTTACTACCTTGATACAGTTTAGGGACTAAAATCCTAATAATCTGTGACCATTACAGTCACCAGACTGTTGTCGCTGTATACAAGCAAAATGCGCAAGGGCGTTGGCAAGGAACAAGGAAGTGAACGTGATGGTGGTGGAGGCAGAGGCCGAGGTCGTGTGCAAGCACTAATTTCGTAACAAGAAAGGGGCACATCTACTCGCTCACACGTCCTGTCCCAAATTCTTGGGGCCCGCTGCAGTACACCGCTCTTGAACCAACACCAGTGTCAACAGGTTGTTACTTGGATAGCGGATAATGCTTCAAGTCAGATTGGCACCTCCACAAACACCCTGTCTTCCACACGGTCAAGTGTCAGTAGCCGTGATACTGCACCGCACATTTCCCAACCTGATCCTCCTTCTTACCACCAGGCCGAGTACACGTCCACGGACATTACTGATCCCACACTTGGACACTCGGAAGTCCAGAAGTGTGTATCCATGGGTGAGTGGAGGTACATGCAAATTCCCATAACAAAATTTAAATTCAGTTGTCATTTGTTGGTGGTGTGGTGAAGTCTGGCCCAATCCAACCCTTCTTGATCAGAGTCAGCCTGTCAGCATTTTCAGTTGACAGGCGGGTGCGTTTATCAGTAATGATTCCACCTGCGGCTCTGAAAACACGCTCTGACAAAACGCTAGCGGCAGGGCAGGCCAGGACTTCCAAGGCGTAGAGAGCCAATTCATGCCACGTGTCCAGCTTGGAGACACAATAATTGTAAGGCACAGAGGAATCTAGCAGTACAGTTGTTTGATCTGCAAGGTACTCCTTCAGCATCTGGCCAAACTTAGCATTTCTTGTGGCACTACCCCACACCTCAGGGGCTGTGGTACGTGAGGGGCTGAGAAAACTGTCCCACATCGTAAAGACTGTTCCCCTACCTCTGGCGGATTGGACTTGTGCCCCTCTCGGCCGTACGCCTTGATTGTCCACCGATTCCTGACCTATGCCGCTAGTGTTTTGTGAGGGGAAAGATTTGCCTACTTCTGTGACTATGGCCTTCTGGAAATACTGCATTTTGGCTGACCTCTCCGCCTCAGGAATGTGAGACATAAAGTTCTCCTTGTAGCGTGGGTCTAACAGTGTTGCCAACCAGTACTGATTGTCGGCCAAGATGTTGTGAACGCGAGGGTCACAAGCCAGGCAGCTTACCATACAGTCAGCCATGTGCGCCAGACTCTTAACAGCCATCACTTCAGTATCCAGACCAACACGATGACTGAACATGCTGTCCTCCTCCTCCTCCTCCTCCTCATCTCCACTGTCCTCTGGCCAGCCACGCAGAATCGAGGGTATGACTGGTGTGCATGTCATATCCTCAATTTGGCCAGAGAGTTGCTCAATGTCTTCATCCTCCTCCTCCTCGTCATAGTCTTCCACTGCACGTTGTGATGAGTAGAGATGAGCGATGTTCGATTCGAATAGTTCGCCAATCTCAAATTCGAGTTGATTTTGGCCCTATTCGAGTCATTCGCCGAATTCGAACAATTTGGTTCAAATTCGGCGAATTTCGAACATGTTCGATTTTCGTTCGAAAATGCGGCAGATGCGGTCAGAAAACCGCATCTGCCGCATTTTCAGCCAAAATAAACATTCCCAAAAAGAAAGAAAGTGTTAAAAATAAAAAAATAATCAATGCTCACCTGTCCGCGGTCCAGCGACGCCTCCAGCAAGGTCCTGTGGCTTCTAGGACCTGTGGTGACGTCATGTTCTCGCGCGCGAACTCCGGTCACATGACCGGAGTTCCGCGAGAACATGACGTCACCACAGGTCCTAGAAGCACAGGACCTTGCCGGAAAGCTTAAAATAGATATTTTTATGTTTCGGACACTTTCTTGACCTTGCCGGAAAGCTTAAAATAGATATTTTTATGTTTCGGACCCTTTCTTTAAGTAAAAGAAAGTGTCCGAAACATAAAAATATCTATTTTAAGCTTTCCGGCAAGGTCCTGTGCTTCTAGGACCTGTGGTGACGTCATGTTCTCGCGGAACTCTGGTCATGTGACCGGAGTTCCCGCGAGAACATGACGTCACCACAGGTCCTAGAAGCCACAGGACCTTGCCGGAGGCGTCGGTGGACCGCGGACAGGTGAGCATTGATTATTTTTTTATTTTTAACACTTTCTTTTACTTTTTTTCACTTCCACAATGTATGTATATACATTGTGGAAGTGAAAAAGCCCCACAAGCCCGGTTTGTTCGTTTTCCGGGGTGTTCGACGGTGTTCGTCGAGCATTCGACAAACATTCGTCGAACACCCCGTCGATTCGACGAATCGAATCGAATTCGAACACCGGGGTGGTGGCTCATCTCTAGTGATGAGATGAGGCTGGGCTGTGTGTTTTCACCCACACCCACTACTGTTTCTTGCTCCAAGTCATCGCGCTCGGCCTGCAATGCATCCTCTTTGTTTTTCAGCAGAGACCGTTTTAGAAGGCAGAGTAGTGGTATGGTGACGCTAATAATGGCGTCATCGCCGCTCACCATCTTGGTGGAGTCCTCAAAGTTTTGGAGGACGGTACAAAGGTCGGACATCCATCTCCACTCCTCAGGTATTATGTGTGGAGTTTGACCCATTTCCCGACGGCTTAGGTGATGCAGGTAGTCCACAACTGCCCTCTTCTGCTCACATATCCTGACCAACATGTGCAGAGTTGAATTCCAACGCGTGGGGACATCACACACCAGTCTGTGGGCCGGAAGACGCAAACGGCGCTGAAAGCCGGCAAGGCCGGCTGAAGCAGCAGGTGACTTGCGAAAATGTGCAGACAGACCGCGAACTTTTACCAGCTGTTCAGACAGCTCTGGGTATGACTTTAGAAACCTCTGAACCACCAGGTTTAGCACATGGCCCACGCATGGAACATGTGTCAGCTGGCCTCACCTCAAAGCTGCCACCAGGTTCCGGACATTGTCACACACGACCTTTCCTGGCTTTAGGTTCAGAGGTGTGAGCCAGTGATCTGCCTGCTGTTTCAGAGCTGTCCACACCTCTTCTGCATTGTGGGGTTTGTCACCTATGCAGACTAGCTTCAGCACAGCCTGTTGCCGCTTCGCAGAGGCAGTGCTGCAGTGCTTCCAGCTTGGGACTGGTGTGGAGGGTACAGTGGATGAGGATGTGCAGGAGGAGGAGGAGGAGGCTGAAGAGCATGACATTCCGGAGCTGTAGAGTGTCGGTGAAACCCTGATAGAGGTAGGGCCTGCTATCCTTGCTGTGGGAAGGACGTGTTCCGTCCCTCACTCAGACTGTGTCCCAGCCTCCACTATATTAACCCAGTGTTTTGTCAAGGAGATGTAGCGGCCTTGCCCACAAGCACTTGTCCACGTGTCTGTGGTTAGGTGGACTTTGGCTGAAACAGCGTTGTCCAGGGCACGTGTGATGCTGTTGGACACGTGGTTATGCAATGCGGGGACGGCACATCTGGAGAAATAGTGGCGGCTGGGGACCGAGTAACGTGGGACAGCAGCCGCCATCAGGTCGCGGAATGCTTCCGTCTTCACCAGCCGGAAAGGCAACATTTCTAGCGCTATGAGTCGCGAAATGTGATAATTCAGGACTGTGGCATGTGGGGCGTTGGCAGCGTATTTGCGCCTGCGTTCAAAGGTTTGCTGAATGGATAATTGAACGCTGTGCTGGGACAAGGACGTGATTGATGGTGGGGTTATTTGTGCGTGGGCAACTTCCGGTGCAGGGCCGGAGGCTTGTTCTCGGCCAGCATGTACAGGGGATTGGCTCGCATGCACAACACGCGAAGACGTAGCAGTGACATCAGCAAGCACCGCTCCTCGACTCTGTTGTACTTCCCACAAAGTCGGGTGCTTGGCTGACATGTGCCTGATCATGCTGGTGGTGGTCAGGCTGCTAGGTTTCGTACCCTTGCTGCTGCTGGCATGGCAGGTGTTGCAAATGGCCTTTTTAGAGTCATCTGGAGCCAACTTAAAAAACTGCCAGACTCGGGAAGACCTAACATTTGCACAGGCACCTTGTGTCGTGTTGTTGTTCCGGGGAACGGTTGCCTGCCTTCTGCCTGCGGACCTGACCCTGCTTCGTACTGCCTGTTGGGATGCTACGCCTCCCTCCCCCTGTGCACTGCTGTCCTCACTCTGCATATCCTCCTGCCAGGTTGGGTCAGCTACTGGATCATCCACCACGTCGTCTTCCTTTTCCTTGGCTAATCGCTGGACTGCTCCTCCTTCTCCTCATGTGCCACCATGATGACCGTTACAATAGTTAGGCTGTTGTTTCAGGTATACCCCCAGTGGTAAATTTTTACACCCATTCTTTTTGAATGGGCATTACAACGACAGGATACCCGCTCCTTTTCAATGGGAAAAATGTTTTGAGGCCCTCCTGCACGTCTCTATCCTGGGACAATGTGGAGCCTCACAATTTTTGGCTGCCCTGGCCAAAGGGCTATACTACAATACACCCACTTGAGGTTTACAGGCCCTACTGCATGTCTGTATGCATGGGTCATTGTTGAACCTCCCAATTTTTGGCTGCCCTGCCAAAGGGCTATACTACAATACACCCACTTGAGGTTTACAGGCCCCCCTGCATGTCTGTATGCATGGGTCATTGTTGAACCTCCCAATTTTTGGCTGCCCTGGCCAAAGGGCTATACTACAATACACCCACTTCAGGTTTACAGGCCCTCCTGCATGTCTGTATGCATGGGTCATTGTTGAACCTCCGAATTTTTGGCTGCCCTGGCCAAAGGACTATACTACAATACACCCACTTGAGGTTTACAGGCCCTACTGCATGTCTGTATGCATGGGTCATTGTTGAACCTCCCAATTTTTGGCTGCCCTGCCAAAGGGCTATACTACAATACACCCACTTAGGTTTACAGGCCCTCCTGCATGTCTGTATGCATGGGTCATTGTTGAACCTCCCAATTTTTGGCTGCCCTGGCCAAAGGGCTATACTACAATACACCCACTTCAGGTTTACAGGCCCTCCTGCACGTCTCTATCCTGGGACAATGTGGAGCCTCCCAATTTTTGGCTGCCCTGGCCAAAGGGCAATACTACTATACACCCACTTCAGGTTTACAGGACCTCATGCACGTCTCTATCCAGGGGCATTGGTGAACCTCCCAATTTTGGACTGCCCTGGCAAAGGAAAATACTACAATAGACCCAGTTCCTCAAAATGGGCACATTATGTCAAGAGGCCTTCATGTACGTCTCTTCTCAGGGACATCGGAGTGCCGCACAATGTTTTCACGTAAAATCTTTCATGTAATCACAAAAAGTAACATACACCAGCTGTATCTCACTATTGGGTATGTGCCCTTAACATTTCCACCCTAAATATTCATTTTGGTATCATTTTGGATGGTTTTCTGGTGACTCCGTAAAATTGGCGTGAAAGTCGGACAAGATTGTTCACAGCTGTGACTTTTGAGTGAGAAATGCTTCCAGGGTCTTCCCCATGGTGTTGCCATGTCATTTGAGCACTCTTCTGAGACTTTTGTGACATTTTTAGGGTTTCTACAATACTCGGGTCTCCCATAGGATAACATTGGGCTCGGTACTCGGGCCGAGTACACGAGTATCTCGGGATGCTCGGCCCGAGCTTTGAGCACCCGAGCATTTTAGTACTCTCTCATCACTAGTGTTGACCCTTCTTCTTCAGGACCTCTGCAATTCTCCCTGGTATGCTCTCAATCAATTTCTGGACCAAATCCTGACTGATAGCAGTCCATTCTTGCATAATCAATGCTTGCATTTTGCCAGAATTTGTTGGTTTTTGTTTGTCCACCCGTCTCTTGATGATTGACCACAAGTTCTCAATGGGATTAAGATCTGGGGAGTTTCCAGGCTATGGACCCAAAATCTCTATATTTTGTTCCCTGAGCCACTTAGTTATCACCTTTGCTTTATGGCAAGGTGCCCCATCATGCTGGAAAAGGCATTGTTGGGCGCCAAACTGCTCTTGGATGGTTGGGAGAAGTTGCTCTTGGAGGACATTCTGGTACCATTCTTTATTCATGGCTGTGTTTTTAGGCAAGACTGTGAGTGAGCCGATTCCCTTGGCTGAGAAGCAACCCCACACATGAATGGTTTCAGGATGCTTTACAGTTGGCATGAGACAAGACTGGTGGTAGCGCTCACCTCTTCTTCTCCGAATAAGCTGTTTTCCAGATGTCCCAAACAATCGAAAAGGGGATTCATCAGAGAAAATGACTTTACCCCAGTCCTCAGCAGTCCACTCCCTGTACCTTTTGCAGAATATCAGTCGGTCCCTGATGTTTTTTCTGGAGCGAAGTGGCTTATTTTCTGACCTCCTTGAAACCAGGCCTTGCTCAAAGAGTCTCCGCCTCATAGTGCGTGCAGAAGCACTCACACAAGCCTGCTGCCATTCCTGAGCAAGCTCAGCACTGCTGGTAGTCCAATCCCGCAGCTGAAACAGTTTTAAGATACGGTCCTGGCACTTGCTGGTCTTTCTTGGGCCCCCTGGAGCCTTTTTGACAATGGAAGCTCTCTCCTTGAAGTTCTTGATGATGTGAAAGATTGTTGACTGAGGTGTAATCTTTCTAGCTGCGATACTCTTCCCTGTTAGGCCATTTTTGTGCAGCGCAATGATGGCTGCACGTGTTTCTTTAGAGATAACCATGGTTAACTGAAGAGAAACAATGATACCAAGCACCAGCCTCCTTTTAAAGTGTCCAGTGGTGTCATTCTTACTTAATCATGACTGATTGTTCCATTAACACAGGTGTGGGTGTTGATGAGGACAGGGCTGGCGAACAATCGCTAAAACGATGTTACCTGCTCCTTTTAAGGCAGGACTGCAATGATGTTGAAATGTGTTTTGGGGGTTAAAGTTCATTTTCTAGGCAAATATTGACTTAGCAAGTAATTGCTGTTAAGCTGATCACTCTTTATGACATTCTGGAGTATATGCAAATTGCCATTAGAAAAACTGAAGCAGTAGACTGTGTTAAAATTAATATTTGTATCATTCTCAAAACTTTTGCCCATGACTGTAAATGTTGATGATTCTGGTTTGCAGCCAATGAAAACCCAAAGGTCATTATTTCAGAAAATTAAAGTAGGGAAGAAGAAGACTTAAAAACCGCACTGCCATGTCCAAGAGACATCAAAGGGTGAATATAATATTGATTTATTAGTCAACGTGTTTCAGGGCTCCCAGAAACGCCCTGAAACATGGCAATATTACATTGACTTTTGAAGATCATTAAGATGCACTAGTATTAGCTCACACACACTAACAGTAAATAGGCCTTTTTTGGTGAATGACTAAAGCAGAGGTCCCCAACTCCAGGCCTCAAGGCCCGCCAACAATGCAGGTTTTCAGGATTTCCTTAGTATTGCACAGGTGATAATGTGATCACCTGCACAGGTAATGATTCCAAGCCCTGTGCAATACTGAGAAAATCCTGGAACCTGCACCGTTGGCGGCCCTTGAGGCCTGGATTTGGGGACCTCTGGACTAAAGCATGGGGTTAAAATTTCCCCTCAAAACATAATCTGAGTCAAATGGGATGGCTGTGCAAAATGTTGTGATTGTAGATGTGACGGTGCAAATTCCTTTAATAGACATACATTCACACATATACTCAGCTTTATATATTAGATATTAACATATAAGGTAGAAAAGAGCGAACAAAAATAAGGGCACAGCAGAGGGAGATGGGCACAATAAGGTCAAAGGAAAATAATTATAATATAATTACAAGAGCAACACAATGGCTATGTATTAAGGCACTGACACTTTCAATAGTGTAGTAATACATTATAGATACTTACCTTCATTAATTAAAACCCCCTTTGTCGCATAATTTGTTCATATTTTGTATTACAATGTATTTTTCTCTAAGCAGTCTCCTATTAAGCTTTCTTATTAGGAATGCTAACATAGCTAATACCGGGGCTCTCTTTAATCCCCTAGCTGCCATGACATCCCATGGGCAGTCTGCTATTGTGTTGTTATGGTACAGTGAAATGGCAGAGGGCCTGTGTCAGCTGTGTAGATTCATGCGACTTTACTAATGCAATTGAAGCAAATTCCAATCGTACCTATTTCATGAACGTATTGTGAGCCACTCCATACATACCCACAGCAAATGTATGGGAATGGGTTTTCTGTAAACTATAGAAACAACTAGAATAAAAGAAATCTAAAGTTTAGATGTAAAGATTGTTTAAAAACCATGGTTTTTAACAGGTTTAAAGCCCAAAGGAACTGTGGAAAGTAGTCCTGTAATGCTAACCACCAGGTGATAAAGCCTATAGTATATGTAAACAATAGCATAGAGCCTGATAAGACAGGCAAAATTGTTTCTGTTTTTTAACCTTTGCAGCATGTTGTCCTCAATTTATATACAGTTGTGTTCAAAATAATAGTATGTTCAAAAACCTGAGTTAAGCCCAAAATCTTTATAATAGTTTTTATTTCCATACATTGGGAACATTGCACACTGTTTTTTAAGTCAAAACATGAAGAGAAATTTATATAATTTTTAACTACAGAAAATATCACAAAATTTACATTGGGCTGTTCAAAAAAATAGCAGTGTCAGCATTTGTCTTTGCAAACTCCAAATATGTACTTTTTTTTAGGATTTAGCATTCCTGTAAATCACTAACCTAATATTTAGTTTTATAACCACCGATTTTAGAACTGCTTCTATGTTGCATAGAGTCAACCAACTTCTGCCACCTGTCAACTGTTATTCCAGCCCAGGATGCTTTGACTACATCCCACAATTTATTTGCACATGTTAGCTTTGCCTCAGAGATAGCATTTTTTATGTCACTTAACAAGTGTTCTATTAAAGGATTAAGAGCCTGGGATTGGGCTGGCCACTCCATTACCTCAATATTGTTGGACTGGAACCATGATTTTGCTTGTTTATTAATGTGTTTATGGTTGTTGTTGAAACACCTATGTCAAGGACATTTCCTCTTCAGTGTAAGGCAACATGACCGCTTCAAGGATTTTGATTTATACAAACTGCTCCATAATCCCTCGTAGGCCTGGCACCATAGTAAGAGAAACATACCCATATCATGATGCTTTGCTTCAATGTCTTCAGAGTGTAATTTAGAGTTTGGGTGTTTGGGTGTCTAATGAACTGTCCTTGGACCCAAAAAGAGCCACTTCCCTTTCATCAGTCTGCAAAATTCTTCATTTCTCTTTAGGCCAGTTGATGTGTATCTTGGCAAATTTTACCTGCTTCAGTACATCTTTTTTTAACAATGGGACTTTGCGGGGACTTTCTGCTAATAGATTAGCTTCATACAGGCGTCTTCTGTCACAGTACTCACATGTAACTTGAGACGGTCTTTGATCATCCTGGAACTGAGCATTGGCTGAGCCATTGCCATTCTGGCTATTCTTAAGGGCCACCTGATTCACGCCTGTTTCTTCACAGAATGATTGACCTCACTAATTGAACTCCACACTGCTATTATTTTGAACACAACCTCTTTCAATAAATCATTCAATTATACAGACTCAAAAACCTGCAGATCATGAATATTGAGGCCGGCTACACACCACGGCCAGATACGAACCGGGACTGTCAGGAGTGAACCTGACAGCCCCGGACCGGATCTGGATACAGAACCGGATGGCCAATTATGCCCTCCGGTCCAGTGTGCAGCCGGATGGCTCATTTGCAGCCGCAGCTGCTGATAATTCAAGATCCTGAACTGTCAGTAGGGGACAGCTCCATGGTGCTGAGCTTCAGCACCCGGCGTCCAGCTCCCGGGTGTGGCTCCGGTGCGATCAGGTGCCATAGATCCCCATGTTTGGGGGCGCCGGATCACACCGGACCAGGAGTATCAGCTTTTTACCCCCGCATGCAGCATTTTTGTGTCCGGGAGAAAAATCCGAATCCTCCCAGATTCTCCCGGACAAATTCATCTGGCTCCATCCAGCCCCATAGCATACTATGGAGCCGAAATCCCATCCGAGGCTGTCAGGTTCACCCCTGACAGCCCCGGATCGGATCTGGCCGTGGTGTGAAGCCGGCCTGAGTCTGCTGGTTTTCCAAGACTCTATTGCACAAACTGGTAAATTGGTTGACATGTAGTTATATAATTTGTACTAAAACAGTGAATAATCTGGTTAATCATATTGAACTGCTATTATTTGGAACACTACTGTAGCGAAAACCTGCTGACAGATTTCCCTTAAATATGAGATCTCGCTGCTTCATAACAGGGATTCCAACACAAGTCTTGATTTGCTTTTTGCTAGTGATATAATTTGTAGAGAGTGTTTAGAAACTTCCTTAAAAGTTAAACAAGTATAGCTTTACATCTATTTAGGAATAAGGTTATGTAAAACTATTATGAAATATGTTTATAATACTTGCACCAAAAGGATTTCCTGCAAATGTCAATTAATCTCTAGTATGTCTTTAAAATGTACGTTCTATTTCACCTAACTCTAAAGTGAAAACAAGGTCTTCTTAATCACATTGTCTACAAGGTATAATGGTCAGTCTAACTCAGGAACCATACGGATTCTCATTTTTGTTCTCCCTCCATGTAACCAATCTTGTCTGCACTACTGATCAAGAATTACATCCATAATTTTGATATTTCTACTGATAAAAATGACTTCTATCATTTTACGTGGTTTGGTCTTTTCACATGGAAGTAGTACTTTACTAGATCTGAAAATGTTAAGTGCTGACACTGAGTATATATATGTAGAGGTCACTCCCCAAATGTCTTTATCTACAGGGAATATACAATTTAAGCTTCATACTGTGTGGTTATCACCTTAGCGAGTGATTTTTAAAATTCCCTGCAGTTTCCTAAGGGTACCTTTACACGCGGCTACATTTCTAGGGTGGCTACAGGTAACTTACTGGTTGCAGTGAAATCATGGAGACAAGGTTCTATCTTGTTGCTGTGTACAAATGGAATAATCTCTCCATGATTTCACTGCAACCAGTAAGTTACCTGTAGCCACCCTAGAAATGTAGCCGCGTGTAAAGGTACCCTGAAACTGTTCTCTGTAGCTCTCAGCCGGTTGATTTAAAGACTCTCTAGATTTAGTTTGAGCTACACTTTGAACATCCCTCTTTACTTCTCAACACTGGTGTGTTTAAAGGTACAAGCTGTGCAACAATTATAATCTCAACATCACTAGAAATATAGTTTCCTAAAAAATGTTAACTCCTTAACACAATAGGATGTGACACAAAGCAAAAACATTTTTTTAGTCTTTTTTTTCCTCAAAGTTCAATTTTTTTCACCAACCAACCACCTGGATTTAACCAACTGTAAATCAGTGCAGCAGGTGATTGATGTGTGCAGCATGACATCACTACTCGGGTTTCTTTTTTTTTTTATTACTTCCCTGTGGGCTTGTTTTTCAGGTGTAAGCTGCTCTCCACCCTTTCCCATCCCCCCAGATAAGTCTGGATGAGAGGGAGGGAGGAGAGGATTCAGTTTACAACAGAAAGACAAGTCCACAGGGGAGGAATAAAAAAAAAAGAAACCCAAATAGTGTTGTCATGCTGCACATATTAATCACCTGCTGCACCGATTTACAGGTGGTTAAATCCTGATGTTCCATTCCCTTTAAACAAAAACTGTGCGAGTCTGGTATTGCTGTAATTGTACTGACCTGGACAATCATTTTTCTAAGTCAGTGTTACCACAGAATGAATACGAAAAAAACAAAAACCATGGCAGAATTGCATCTTTTTTCACCATTGTTACCCTCTTTGAATTTGTTTCCTTTTTTCCCCCTCTCACATCATATGGTAAAATGAATTACAGTGATACCTCGTTTTTTGTCGAGTTCAGTTATTGTCGGTTTCGATTTTCTTAGATTTTTTCAATGTAAAATGTGTCTTGGTTTTCAACGGTTTTTGTCGGTACATAGCTGCTAATTTTGCAATAAAAATATGATTCCCCTTCTAAAATGTGCATCCCTCTCTCCCCTCCTCGGCATCTTCCATACACCAAAAAGAGCTTTTATAAAAATAAAATAACATATTAAATGTTTATTTTCTTTAAATTAGTGTTTCATACTCATTTTACAGTAATTTCTGAGTGTTTCCAGTATGAACCGCTATCTTTATCCACTATAAAATGTGCTTTTTTGTAGGTCTTTTTCAGTGTCTAGAACCAATAATTGTTTCCTATGGAAATTGTTGCCTCGGTTTTCATAGATTTCGGTTTTCATTAATAGTTTTCAGACTGATAATCGACGAAAACCGAGGTATCACTGTATGTCATTCAAATCTTCAACTCATCCCTTATAAACAAGCCCTCTTACAGCTAGTTTCGGATTGATCTGCAAACCACAAAGGGCAACACCATGAAGAGACCTTCACAAAGGAATGTCAAACTGGTCCTAATCCAAGGACAATGGTGCACAACAGCATAATATACAGTAGCCAGACTCCTCTAGTCTATATTCTAGGTAAACTACCAGGTCAGCGTTATATTGATTTGGCCAAAGAACCAGTATGGTAATTCTCTAAGACTGGTTTCACACTGCAGTTTTTTCCCTGATCAGGTTTTGTGTGTAAAAACCAGGAGAAGAACCAGGAGAGGAACTTGCAGAAAAAAACTATAATTGAAAGATTGACACCTGTTCTGAGTTTTGGAGACACTCCTGGGTTTGGCACACAAACCTGATCAGGAAAAAAACTGCAGTGTGAAACCAACCTAAAGTGAGCCATGAGCTCTTTTTTAACACTGTATAAGTCACATTTTTTTTTGTATCCAATGATAGTTGGAGATTGGTCTGAAGATGACGTGGGCAATGCCAGAAGAGGTTTTAATGTGGGAATGTGAAAGTGTCCCATAAGCCACTTTTCAACAGAGATATTATGATTGTTTCTCTATTTTTTTTCATTATTTGCATAATGTTAACGTCTATCGCCCATGTGATTTCCACAACTCCATGATTTTTCCTTCTTGGTGTCGCAGTTTCAATGTTATGTGGTGTTTACCATGATATAAAAGGTTGCCTACTGAATGCAAAATAACAATCTTTGCAATAATCTATATTACGTGCATATTTACCACAAAGTATAGAAATGTAATCTCTTTAACTGGATAAAATTATCATATGGAATTTTCCTAATATATTATTTCCCTACTGAACTCATTCGTTGTGATTTCCTAGAGTATTTTTTCTTATTTTGTCTTAGGGTATTTGCTAACATTTTTGTGCAAAATTCTTCGAAATATTGCATGTTGTTTATGAATTTGGCACAAAATCAAAACTACTTTATTTTTTTACTTTAAATATTTTTTAGGTGACTTTTCAGTACCAAATGTCGCAAAATCATTAAAAAATGTCACATTTGTCTAAAAATACTCCAGATGAAATACTTTGCCTGAAATCTTACACAAGCAGAGCACTGGAGCAAGATGCACAAATAAAGTGTAACATTTAGAAAAAGTGTTGGCCTAATGCATATTGATCTGTATGTATTGCAACAACTATTGTTTGTTTAATATGATGTGATTTTATGTCTGCATGCATATTGTTCAGATGTCAACAAAGTTAAAAAAAAAAAAGGGGTCCTCAGTCCTGCTCCCTGCATGCACATCCTATTGTGGAGCTGAAAGCTGAAAGTCACAGCAGATCTCTCTCTCCCTCTCCAGAAACCAGATTGATCCTATTCTCATGTTATAAGCTGGATGTTGATAATTCTGAATAAATGAACATTCTCTGTTGCTCGCTGTGGACATCACGCTGATTAACGCGCTGCTTACAGGTTATGGGCCCAGGAATCACAGAAGTCCCAGACCTCCAGAGCACAGAGATAGAAAGACAACAGCAGACTGAGAAGAAGTAAAGATGGCCACTACCAGCAGCTCAGCAAAGTTTACAGTGCCAAGCCTGAATAACCAGAACTACCAATCCTGGAAATTCAAGGTGAAGATGCTGCTGATAAGGGAAGGTACATGGAAATACACTCAGGAGCCCAAGCCTGACCCAGTACCACAGGACTGGCTAGAGATGGATCAGAAAGCACAGAGCACCATATCACTCAGCATAGAGGATGATCAGATCGTGCATGTGTGTAAGTATGAATCTGCAAAGATAATGTGGGAGCAGCTGCAGAAAGTACATGAGAGGATAAATCTAAGTAACAAACTCTATCTAATGAGAAAGCTATATCAGTCTAATCTACACAGTGACCAGGACATGCAGGACTACATTAGAAGCACTCTAGAGACTGAAGAGCGCCTGCGGGGCATTGGAGAAGATATGAAGGACTTCCATGTAGCAGCACTACTACTTAGTGGTCTCCCAGAAAGCTATGACACGCTTGTAACTGCACTAGATGCACGCCCAGATGATGAGCTTACATTGGAGTACGTCAGAGGAAAGCTTGTAGATGAATATAAGAGAAAGGCAGAAAGTGTGAGCAGCAAAGTATGCAACAAGGAAACTGCTTTACAAACACAGGATGAGCCCACCAGCAGAAACCACCCTAAAGAAACACGTGAATGTTTTGTATGCAAGAAGCCAGGTCATTTAAAAGCTGAATGCAGAGTCTGGAAAGCTAAAATGAATCAGCTGAAGAAGCAAAACAGTAAACAAAGAGTTAAGAGTGCTGTATTTGAAAATAATGATCCTGTAAATACTGAGGCTACATTCACATTAGTCAATGCATTTAAATCAAAGCATGCGTGGTGTATAGATTCTGGTGCAACCAGTCACATGACCAATGACAGAGACTTCTTTACTAAGCTTAACCAAAGCAAGTCAGACAAAGTGATAATGGCGAATGGTCAGTGTATGAACTCAGAAGGCATAGGAGATGGTTATATTGATTGTAACATCTCTGCAACGCAAAGCAGAAGGATTCCTGTGAAGGATGTGCTATATGTGCCTAGTCTTGAAAGTAATCTATTATCCGTGAAAAAGCTTACAAAACAAGGGAATGAAGTTACGTTTAAGCACGATAGCTGCATCATCTCAAAGCAGGGTCACACACTAGCAAAAGGAGAAATCAAAGATGAACTGTATCAGTTGAAATGTAAAGAGTGTGTATGCACAGCTAAGCAAGAAATGCACAAGAACTGTATTCATGTATGGCACAGACGGCTTGCGCATAGAGACCCAGAAGCAATAAGAAAGTTATTCCAAGAACACTTAGCTGATGATATTACAATTGATCCATGTAACCAGACAGTGAGGTGTACCAGCTGTATCAAAGGGAAAATGTCCAGAAAGGCCTTTCCTAAGAAAAGTACTACAAGAACAGAACAGCCACTAGATTTAATACACACAGACATCTGTGGCCCGATGCGTATTCAGACCCCTGGAAAGAAGAGATATTTTCTTACATTCATTGATGACAATTCAAGATACACAGTTGTCTATCTACTTCACAGCAAAAATGAAGTTCCAGAGAAACTTGAAATATATCTAGCTGAAGTATATAACAAGTTTGGGAGAATGCCAAAAATTCTACGTGCAGATAATGGGACTGAATATACAAGTAATGAGACACAGAGCATTTTAAGGAGAAATTGAATCATATTTCAGATTACTACTGTACCATACAACCCTGAGCAAAATGGTGTAGCAGAAAGAAGGAACCGAACACTCTGTGAAAGCGGAAGGAGTATGTTATTTGATGCAAATCTGCCTACAGAATATTGGGGTGAAGCTATTATGACGGCTTGCTATCTTCAGAATAGACTACCAGGTAAAGCGACAGAGAAAACTCCATTTGAGCAATGGAATAGTGCAAAGCCAAAACTACAGCACATAAGGATTTTCGGAAGCAAAGCATTTGCATACATTCCCAAAGAAAAACTAACTAAGTGGGAATCTCACGCTAAGGAAGGCATTCTAGTAGGTTACAGTGAAACCCAGAAAGGTTATAGAATTCTACACCCAGAGACAAACAAGGTCACAATAAGCAAAGATGTAGTGATTGATGAAAATTTTGTGTCACCCAAGTTTTGTGATATTATGCCAATAGTCCAGATGAAGCAACAACAACAATCTCAGTCACAATCACAAGACAACGAAAGGGAGAATGTAGAAGTCTGGCTAGTTTCTTCAACCACTGAAGAAACAACAAAAAGCCTAAGTAAACCTGAAATCAGACGATCGTCAAGATCAAACAAAGGAATACCAGCTAAACGTCTATCCTACATTCTCAAGACACTACCTGAGTCAGAGCCACAGTCATGGGATGAAATGCAAAAACTGCCTGCTCATGAAAGAAGCCAAAGGTGTATCAACACCAATGGAATCATCCTACCTGAAACTGGAAGAAGATGACCTGTTGCCTAACAATGAGAAATATCGACAGGCAGTGGGGGCACTTCTATACATATCAACTATGACTCGACCAGATATTACAACAGCAGTTGGAATATTGTGCAGATATGTGGAGAAACTGTGCCAAAGGACTGGAACGCCATTAAAAGAGTTCTCCGATATTTAAAAGAGACACAAGAAGTAAATTTAAAATTATCTGCAGCAGGAAATATAAAACTCACTGGCTATGCTGATGCAGATTGGGCTGGTGATTTCCATGATCGTAAATCCACAAGCGGATACATATTTAAACTTGGAGAAAGTTCAATCTCCTGGTCTAGCAGAAAACAAGTATCTGTTGCTTTGTCATCCACAGAAGCTGAGTGTGTCCGCAGCCTATGCAAGTCAGGAGATCATTTGGCTAAGACAACTGATAGATGATCTTGGTAAACCGTTAATTCAGCCAACGGTGATATATGAGGACAACCAAGGATGCATTAAACTTGCATTCAGTGAGAAGATCAGTGCTAGAACCAAGTGCATCGAAGTCAGATGTCATCATCTACGTGATTTGATAGATCGTGGCATAATTCAGTTTGTTTATTGTGAGACTGATAAGATGTAAGCTGACATTTTGACCAAGCCATTGCCACGACCTAGGTTCCAAGGATTGTGAACCGCTATGGGACTAACAGAATAAGTAGTTGTTGAGTGGGGGTGTTGGCCTAATACATATTGATCTGTATGTACTGCAAGAACTATTGTTTGTTTAATATGATGTGATTTTATGTCTGCATGCATATTGTTCAGATGTCAACAAAGTTTAAAAATAAAAAAAATAAGGGTCCTCAGTCAGAGACAGGATGCTCCCTGCATGCACATTCTAGTGTGGAGCTGAAAGCTGAAAGTCACAGCAGATCTCTCTCTCCCTCTCCAGAAACCAGATTAATCCTATTCTCATGTTATAAGCTGGATGTTGTTAATTCTGAATAAATGAACATTCTCTGTTGCTCGCTGTGGACATCACTCTGATTAACGCGCTGCTAACAAAAAGTCTCATTTTAAAATATCTGGACAAGCAAAGGTATCGAGACAAAAAAAAAATTTAGGGAAAGACAACTTAAAATGGTGCAAAATCTTTAGAGAATACGTTTTAAATACTAAAGACACTAAAATGGAGGGAATTGTACATTGAACTTCTGTGGAAGGAGCTGAAAACTGCAGTCTGCACCCTTCATACCTGAGACAGCTGGGAAGCTTGCTCATGAGGAGTTGAACGACGTTCAGAAGTCTCATTTTATTAGTTTGATTATCTTTATCTTCTGGGATATTCACTTTACTGGCTTTAACAGCCAATCACAGATGCTGTCAAACAGAATGGACATCTGTGATTGGCAGTTCGAATAATCTGCAATCAGCCCATACATTCTAGTATGGTAGAATGTATGGGCTGCTTTCAGCTCCACACACAACACAGTGTTTAGGAGAGTAAAAATTGTCTGGAATAGATGGTGGACCCTTGTGGCCTTGGGGGTCAGTGGGAGCTCTTGTCCGCTGGTCCAGCTACCTTTAGAAAGACCACATGGACCAGGTCTCATCACAACTGAACGCCTGAACTCCTTAACCGTGGGCGGAACACTACTCAGACGACACAGGGTAAGGCAACCACACACGGTAAGACATATTGGATCCCCAACAGTCAAAGGCATATAAGACATAACCAAGCAAAACACAATATAACAAGCAACAGAGTCTCGCCCTTCCACTGGCTCACCAGGGATTAGAATGCTCATGTCTCGGTGCTTCCAGGGCTACATACTCCAATCTAGCATCACCACACTTTTGGCGGGCACCCACTGAGCAAGGAATAGTGTCACGTCCTACTGACGGACTCACACGTGAACCCACTGGACCGCGTAAAGCGGATGCTGATACCGGGTGATAGAGAGTCAGACAAGTACCGTAAAGTCAACTGGTTTATTATCAATAACAACAACAACACAGAACCCCACGCCCCTGGGGAGTGCCACAAGGTCGCAGCACTGGAGACCCACCGAAGGAGGCCCCGGAGCGCTTAACCCCTATACAGGGGTCCCGCCGGAACCAACCTCGGAGGGGCCAATGCAACGGACACGAGTGTTCAACCGACCCCAGGCGACGTGGTAACAAAACAGTAACCGGGTATACAAATAGAAACGGAAACACAGAGGACCAGGAACACGGGAAACCAGGAATACAGGGGAATCCAGGAATACTGGGAGATCCAGGAACACAGGTGGATCCAGGAAACCAGCCAGGAACACGGGGGATCCAGAACCACAGGGGAGTCCAGGAACACAGGGGAATCCAGGAAACCAGCCAGGAACACGGGGGATCCAGAACCACAGGGGAGTCCAGGAACACAGGGGAATCCAGGAACACAGGGGAATCCAGGAAACCAACCAGGAACACGGGGGAATCCAGGAACACAGGGGAATCCAGGAAACCAACCAGGAACATGGGGGATCCAGGAACACAAGGCGATCCAGAGCCGGCAGGGCAGGAATCTGTAGGAAGCAAAGAGAGATCAGGCAACGGACCAAAACAAGGAGCGACCTGACCAGACCAGATATGGCAGCTCCACTAGGGAGAAGAGGAGGTTGCCCTGGCCCCGACTGATTGGCAACAGGAGGTTTATATCAGAACAGGGCAGTCCTGATTGGAAGGACCCAGAGACCTGGTAATTGGCTGAGGGGAGGAGTAAGCTCCCTGCACTCTCCAGCAGAAACTGATTAGGAGACAGTTCCATGTGCACAAGCAGTGGTACCGGAAGTGAGAGGACAAGTGTTGCTCAGGCAGAGGGTGCTGGACCCCTGCGGCTGGGGACAAGTGCGCGTACCCGGGGGCATACGGTACGGAAGTTGCTACCCAACCGACCCACGGGCGGCGGCTGCCTGAGCCGTCGGCAGACGGACGACACCCGGGAACATGGAGGCTGGACAGAGGCGATAGGAGCCGAAGGAGTAAGGGCAGCAGGTCGGGGGGCACGGGCGGCAGAACCTAGGGTGGTAACAAATAGCGACAAGCTTAGGAAGCTAACCAAGCACTGCAAAGTCTATAGCCAGTTGACAGAGTTGTCCCAAACTGGGTATCTTCCTTAAGTAGTCTCTGGTATAATGACACGATGTTATCCTGGCAGCCCAAACTGAAATTTCTAGCCTGGGGTTTTGGTCTTCCATTTGGGATCGGAGCCAAGTCTAGATTGAAACCATGTTGCATATGAAGACATGATATGATCCTCTAGTCAGGGCTGAAGTCCCTTGACTGAAGCCACAAACCATAAAGAACTGCTGGTGACTGAAGAAAGTCCTTTTTATATCCCAAGCCTACCCCTCAGGGTATATTGTGTTCTTCCAGGATTGGTGGAATAAGGCTGTGCTCTTATTGGATGGATTTCAAGCTGAATGCTTAATTCTCCTTTGAGTAATGTAGTCAGGGGGACTGAAGGGGTGATTTATACTAGATTAGCAATGCACAAATTCATGACAATAAAGGCTCCGCAAAGTCTGGCAATAAACAAAAAATGCTTTTTTTTTTTTTACAAAAAATAACTTTTTGAATCACCATATTTTAAGACCTATAATTTTTCTATATTGCTACCAACAGAGTTATGTGATATGTATATATGTATACATATATATATACATACATATATACTGTATATACAACGTATTTTGCACCTTATGAGATGCACCGGATTATAAGTCGTACCCCATATTTGGTGACAGAAAAGAGAAAAAAATTTGATGTTGAATGGGGTCCATCTTACAACACCAGTGTCTGTCTTACAATCAGTAAATAAGGTGCCCCCCATGCTGGTACATAGCCACCATGCTGGTGCACACTTAAAAAATAATAAACAATCATACTCACCTCTCCATATCGCTCCCTGCAACCCGCACCATCATGAGCAGTGTGTGCAGTGATAACATCACTGTGCTGTTCTGCTCACATGACTGGATGCTGGCACAGACAGAAGGATGGCGTGGGCTTCGATATGGAGAGGTTAGTATGCTTGTCCATCGCCAGGATAGTCAGTGCTTTCCACGCAATAAAAGATGCGTGGAAAGCACTCACCCAGGATCACATATTATGCTCATATCATATGCACTGCTCACCTCTCAGTGCTGATAGGTGATGGACCGGGAAATACAGTGCATATTACATGAGCCTAATGAGTGGGTCCACGTGACCACAGGCCACAGCTGCAGCCCACACCAGCCTCCGGACACTGCTCCAAAGCCACCACCCCCCTACTGCACAGCATATAGTAGATTCAGATTATAAAACGCACCCTCCACTATCCCCCAAAATTTGGGGAAAAAGTGTGTTTTATAATCCGAATAATACGGTATATATATTAGGGCGGGTCGTGCAAGTAGGGTGGTTAAAGACTTCTCTCTGACCGTGACACAAGGGGTTAATGAACCTTGCCATCTTACTTAGAATAAGAAGCCAAACTTGAAACGCCATTTGCAGACACATGTTTTGGAGTGATCTGACTTGGCTAGATGAGATTCTCTGACTGGGGGCCTAAGTTGGAACGTTTCTCCTTGTGGAAAGTGACATGCCTGACATGCCAATGTAGGGAGATTTATAGGCCATGCAGTGCTCCTTAATTATTTAGTATTTTAGCAAGTAAAATCTACAGCTGTTTCTCTATAGATTTAAATACAGTACTGCATATTAAATCTAGTTTTCATGTGCAGGATTAAAGAAAGGCATCTTTTATGTTTGAGGGATAAAAACAAATAATTTGGAGTTATTAAAACCCCTTCAAGATCAGTGATGTATAGGTACATCATTGATTGTTTTCTTGATTTTGATGCGAGCTCACATGCTGAGCTCGCATTGTTCCCCACACACGTTGACTGATCTCATCAGCCGACAAGTGTAGCTTACAGGTGTAATGACCGGGAGGCCAGTCATTTGTGTTTGAGAGATACGGCACTGCTATGAATGATTCCGACTTCAGCATAGTGTCAAACTACTATGTCTTTCTATGAAAAATTGTTAAACAAATAACAGGGTTGCACTCTCTACAAACTAAGGGCCACAACAGCCCAAACACAAAATACAAGTTATGCAGCCTGAGAGAACTCTCGTGCCAGTTTTACAGGGAGGGACACAATTACCCCTGGGCTATGTCACCCCCACCCTTACTCGATACAGGGCCTACCCAGGAATTTACCGCGGCCACAGCACATGTTCTTCTCAGGAATATACACTATGTTCCAAATTATGCAAATGTTCTTTTTCTTAGATTTTCCTATATGGTCAGTACAAATGATAGTCAGTGTAATAAAAGTCATCACCTGTTAGAGTATACATCGAATTTTATTGAAGAAACCTCCCAATGATAACAGAATAATCTTCAAAATTAAAAAAAACACTAAATGCACTGTTCCAAATTATTAGGCACAGTAGAGATTCTAAACACCTGATATTTTTGAAAGAACTGAAAATGCTCATTTGTTGAATTTGCATCATTAGGAGGTCACATGCACTGAAATGAAAAGCTCCAGTTTTAACTCCAAAACATCCTAACAGGCCAAGTTACATGTTAACATAGGAACCCTTCTTTGATATCACCGTCACAATTCTTGCATCCATTGAACTTGTGAGTTTCTAGAGAGTTTCTGCTTGTATGTCTTTGTATGATGTCAGAATAGCCTCCCAGAGCTGCTGTTTTGATGTGAACTGCCTCCCACCCTCATAGATCTTTTGCTTGATTATACTCCAAAGGTTCTCTATAGGGTTGAGGTCAGGGAAAGATGGTGGCCACACCATGAGTTTATCTCCTTTTATGCCCATAGCAGCCAATGACCCAGAGATATTCTTTGCAGCACGAGATGGTGCATTGTCATGCATGAAAAGGAATTTGCTCCTGAAGGCACGTTTTTGCTTTTTGTACCATGGAAGAAAGTTCTCAGTCAGAAACTCTATATACTTTGCAGAGGTCATTTTCACACCTTCAGGAACCTTAAGGGTACTGCCACACACAGAGATATATTGCATGCAACTCACTGGTTGCAGTGAAATCATGGACACATTGTTCTATTTTGTGGCTGTGTGCAAATGTAATAATGTGTCCATGATTTCACTGCAACCAGTGAGTTGCGTGCAATATATCTCTGTGTGTGACAGTACCCTAAAGGAGCCTACCAGCTGTTTCCCAATGATTCCGGCCCAAAACATAATTCCTCCACCTCCTTGCTGACGTCGCAGCCTTGTTGGGACATGGTGGCCATCCAACAACCATCCACTATTCCATCCATCTGAACCATCCAGGGTTGCTCGGCACTCATCAGTTAACAAGACTGTTTGAAAAGTTAGTCTTCATGTATGTCTGGGCCTACTGCAACCGTTTCTGCTTGTGAGCACTGTTTAGGAGTGGCTGAATAGTAGGTTTATGCACCACAGCAAGTCTTTGAAGGATCCTACACCTTGAGGTTCGAGGGACTCCAGAGGCACCAGCAGCTTCAAATATCTGTTTGCTGGTTTGTAAGGCCGTTTTAGCAGCTGCTCACTAAATCCGATGAATTTGCCTGGCAGAAACTTTCCTCATTCTACCTTTATCTGCACGAACACCCAGTTCTCCTTTTATTAGGCTCACCTGCCAAATTACTTATTACAGGTATCTGAGATTGATTTCAATGATCCAAAGAACCCTGAGACACAATACCATCAATGGGTTTCATTGACAAAAAAAAAACCTATCACACTTAAAACCAGTTTGCATAATAATTTGGAGCATGGTGTAATCTTACTCCCCCATCCAACATTAATTACAATATGTCCCAGGTACCCTTATTTCCCCCTTTATAACCACTTGAATGTAACCCACAAGTTATTTACACAGTATACAGCTTCCCCTTCTGCAGGAGCAAAAGTATATCTCTCGGTGCTGGTATAAAACAACAGATAGCAGACCAACTTTTGTTTAACCTTAATCTCCGGCCACAGGATAATATCACCTTTTTCTCTCACCAGGCTTTCTAGCACATCCTGGTGCAACAGGAATTGGAATCGCTCTCAGTTCCATGATGTAATTCACTATGGGATTCCTCTGTATCATGCACATGCTCAGAGTCCTAGTATACAGGATCTTTCAAAGTCTCTAGACCAAGCCTGGTCAGTTCATCAGCAGGAATACACACAGGATAGTTCTCTGCAGTTCCACAGTCACTGACTACCTTTCCCTAGCTAACTGTACTGTTGGTGAGCGGTCACATATCTCGGTTACTCACAACACACAGCTTCCTCTTGATCACACCATCCAGTTCAAGTCCCTGAAAGAAAGCTCCAACTGTCTCAGAAGCCAGGCACATTCTCTCTCTCTCATCAGGCATGGCACAATCTCAGCTCCACGTGTGATCACCAGTGATGGATTCTGCTTCTTCTACCCGCCCCTTGACTTCCTGAACACACAGATTCCCGAGCTTTTTCCTTTACTTAGCTCCTGGTGACCCCTACTGGTCAGGCCATGTCATTGCAGGAAAAATTTACAACATCAGTGATATTTACCCATTATTAGGAACACATATCCCTTACACAGGTGCGATCGGATCATAGATCCACCCACGACAGTTAACTTGTTAGATCACGATGTCAAACTATGACAACACCATTCCCCTCTGCCATCCATTGCCCTGTAACGTGTCATGACAGTGAGGGGTTAGATGATGACTCCTGTCACTGTCATGACTCACTTCCTGTGAACACCAGCATTCATTTGTGCTGTGCATAGCCGTGCACAAGCAATTCGAGAGTGCCAGCTTCAAGTCTCCTAAAGGGACTAGTAAAAACAATAAACAGTGACATTTTTTTTTCAAAAATATAAAAAAGCACAGGTTCAAATCAACCCTCTTTTGCCCCCATTGAAAATAATACTATTAAAAATACACATTTGGTATCGCTTTGTTCAGAAATGCCTGGTTTATCAAAACATTAAAAAATTAATCTGATCAGTAAACTGCATAATGTAAAATAAATTAAAAACAAAGTTACGTTTTTTGGTTGTCGCAACATGGCAATAAAATGCAATAACGTGATCAAAACAGCGTATCTACCCAAAAATGGTATCATTAACAATGTCAGCTCAAGGCGCAAAAAAATGAGAACAGTACGGGTCTAAGAATATGGCGAAAAAAGTGCAATTCTTTTTTTTTTTTTTGACAAACTTATTGATTTTTTTTAATCACTTACTTAAAAGTAAAAGTATAGATGCTTGGTATCTATGAACTCATACTGACCAGGGAAATCATACTCACACGTCAGTTTTAGCATAAAATTAACATGGTAAATAAAACAATAATAAATGTGCACTTTTTTTTGCATTTTTTGCAATTTTACCACACTTGGAATGTTTTTTCTAGTTTTACAGTACAGTAGATGGTAAAATCAATGAAGTCATTCAAAAGTACAACTCGTCCAGCAAAAAACAAGCCCTCATATGGCTATATTGACGGAAAAAATTAAAAGAGTTATAGCGTTTGGAAGAAGGGAAGGAAAAACGGAAAATTGCCCGGGGTTGAAGGAGTTAAGACACAATACGGTATAATAAAACATTTTCTTTAATATTTTTAATTACATTTTTTTTCATTATAACAATATTTTATATTATAATTCTTTAATTATTGCTAGCTCATATTTTCAGTACGGTAACTAGCCTTTCAATTTAGTCAACTATAGCATTTTATTAATAACAATCATTAATCATTGCAAGATGCAATTTGTATTTCGTACACATAAAGACATTAGTCAAGAAGCCTGTCACAACCATTAGCAAAGTTGACTTGACTGTAAGCCTTGATAATATATTCTAGCTCAGTAGATTGTAGCACAGTGAGGGAGGGGAGGAAGCAAAACACTTTCTTTGTCCTTATGTTTACAGGATCTATGACAACCAGATTTTTTCTTTTATCTCTTTGACATCTAAGTTCTTACAGGCTACTAATGGGAAACATGCTAACTGTAGCTAATCATACCACTGTCCTTTTAGGAGCTATTGTGCCTACAATAATGTCTAGTAAAGTAAGCATGCAGTCATTAAAGGGGTGCTCCAGAACGTTTTTTTTAACTATGTGCATAAAAATTAACAGAGCAACTACCTGTCTGTTGTACCCAGCGCCAGCCTGTCACTGACTGCCCCCGCCAGCATGATATCAGCAGTCACGTCCTATCAACAGAGTAGAGCAGAAAAGAAGCCACATTTTTGTCGAAGTAATGTCAGCGAAAGCCAGTTGGAGTGGTTTGTGGACACTACCAGCAGGCAATGGTGCTTGCAATAGTAGGCAGGTATTTATCAGCTATCCACCTGTTACTTCTTAGGCACAGTGTAGAAAACTAAGTTCGGTCAACCCCGTTAAGGTTGCAGCCTAAGCAAAGAGATAGCACTGTGTAGCCATGAAGAAGAATTTGAAAAATCAATTAATTTAGTATAAATATTGTTTGTAATGTGTACTAATGGCTGTAATGGCTATATTGGTCAAGTAATTACTCAGTTCATCAAGGCCTAGTACTGTCTGGTGTCTCGAACACTGGTCGAGAGCTAAACTAACAAAAGCTGAGAGTACCGGCCACTGTCCTTTATGTACACAGAGAAAAAATATTTAATTAGAAATAAAACAAACACTTAGAGACTCCATCTTTATTCAAAAAACAGTCTTAGGCTACGTTCACACATTTGCGTATTTTGCTGCGCTTTTTTGCGCGCGCTTTTTGCCGCGTTTTTCGGCCGCGCAGAAAAAGGGCAGCAAAATACGCAGGGGCTTTCACACACTGCGCTTTCTTTCCCCCAGAAAGCGCAGTGATGTCACAGAGGGGAGGAAGAATCCTGCTTCCTCCTCCCCTCTGTGACATGTGTGACAGCCCCATTAGACTTCACAGTGTATTAATATACACTGTGAAGTCTAAATTAAACAAAAGCAAATGTATGTAAAATAAAAAATAATGAATACTTACCCTCCGACGCCTTTTCCCGGTGTCTGGTGCCTTCTGCCGCTATCCGGTCTCCGGTTCTAAGTCAGATCTCTTCTGACAAGACCTGTGATGACGTCAGAGGGGGGGCGTTCCCGGGGCGGTCCCATCGCTGATTGGCTGCTCGCGGTCATGTGATATGTATCACATGACCGCGAGTGCCCGGGAACGCCCCTCTGACGTCACCACAGGTCTTGTCAGAAGAGACCTCACTTAGAACCGGAGACCGGATAGCGGCAGAAGGCTCCATACAGCGGGAGAAGGCGTCAGAGGGTAAGTATTGATTCTTTTTTATTTTTCATTCACTTGCTTTTGTTTAATTTAGACTTCACAGTGTATATCAATACACTGTGAAGTCTAATGGGCGGCCACAGCTGTCACAGAGGGGAGGAGGAAGCAGGATTCTTCCTCCCCTCTGGGAAAATACGCAGAAGTAGCTGCGTAAACAATTGACATATCAATTGTTTACGGAGCTGCGTTTTCTCCCGAAAAACGCACTGCGTATTTTTACGCAATGTCTGCACTGCAAAGTGAATTTCCCATTCACTTTGCAGGCAGACAAAAGGCACATTGCATATTTTGAAAAGCGCGCGTAAAAAAACGCGGCAAAATACGCAATGTGTGAACGCAGCCTTAAGTTCGACGTAGTCCAAACGAGAAACAATGTTAGCTCTGCATCGCCTTGCATAGATGACACATGTCTATGCAGAGCGAGAGCAGGCTGAAACTGACTGTGACAGTCAGGGTTCACCCGCGGTCATAGCTCAGGCCATGATCGCAGGTGAACCCTGCAGTCACAGCCCGAACACTGCCGAGCGTTGGCCGGAAAAAGCCAAGCACAGACAGTGCAGTGAAAAATCCCGGATGTTAATGAGCGGCCCCGGAAGTAGAAGCGGCCACGATAGGAGACGGGAGGACTCGTCGCTGGCAAGGTAAGTATATATTTATGATGTTTATTAATGTTTTATGCTTTTTTTTACAGCCTCCCCGCCCCACCCCCTCCATCCCATGTCAGTAAAGTTCAAGCTTGGTGGTTCGGACACAAGTTCATGTCATCCCCGGCCCCGAGCTCGAACTTTACAAAAAATTCGGGTGAACCGCCGATCACTAATCATAAATTGTTAAGTAGTTGGTTAGCAAAAACTTATGACCAAAAGTAAATGAGCACTTTCCATTTACATTTGAGCTTATTGGGCTCCCTCATTTACAACCATGAGTGTTTTCCGTATTTTTCGCATTATAAGACGTACTTTTGTTCCCCCAAATTTTGGGGGAAAGTGGGGGGTGCGTCTTATAATGGGAATATACGGTCCTTTACTACTGGGGAGGCTCGGTGCAGCTCTGCAGTGGTGTCCAGAGCCGGGGCGGGCTGGTTGTGGTCCTCAGGAGGCAGCGGGAGGTCACGTGCTCCCACTCATTAGCCTCCTCCGATATGCACTGCACTGCCGCTGTCCATCACCTTGGTGCTGAAGCCAGCACCAAGAATCTGGACAGGGGTGCAGCGCATATCAGCTGTGCCTGCACTCACCCCCCTGTGCTGGCACACTTGCCCCCATCACTGTTTAAAGCCCCCCTGTGCAAGCACACTTGCCCCCATCACTGTTTAAAGTCCCCCTGTGCAGGCACACTTGCCCCCATCACTGTTTAAAGCCCCCCTGTGCAGGCACACTTGCCCCCATCACTGTTTAAAGCCCCCCTGCTGGCACGCACATAAAATAAAAAATCATTACTTCACCTTCCGACGATCGCGTTCCCTTCTGCCAGCTGATCGGTGACTTCCTGCTTTGGTCTTGGCATCGGGTCATGTGACCAGAGTGCATCATGTGATCGGATGTCATCCCTGTGCACTCCCGATGGCTGACCCAAAGCAGGTATACAGTATATATATATACAGTTAGGGCCAGAAATATTTGGACAGTGACACAAGTTTTGTTATTTTAGCTGTTTACAAAAACATTGCATAACATAGATAAGGAGTATAGACTTGAATATATCATGAAAAAATATCAAATTTATTTAGTATGACAAGCAAAGACAAGGGGGGGAAAGATCACAAAGTGCTCCATGCAGGTAGCCACAATACGGTTTACATATATTGCACTGTATCAGACACACAGACCATGTCTGTCCATATATCAAGACAAAAAACTGGAGTCTGCGCAGAGACCCATATACAATAAGTCAATTTGTGGGCACCTAATACATCATCACCTACACAACCATATGGATAAAGGTTTATACTGACATTAAAACATGTTCCATACATATATCCCTTGTGGTATTTGTGGGTCAAGATAGAAGAGGCATACCCATATATCATACCCAGACTATGGGAACAGAGCGCTACACCTAGGAGTATTACTGACAGGCAGTCTCAGTGTGTCATGTAGCTAGGAGGCATAGTTACCAGAACCGTCACTGGCCATCTCGCATGGGGCAGCAGGGGGGAGGGGTGGTCCGGACCAGGGGACCCCAACGCGTTTCGTGACCACAGTATGTAGGTCACTTCATCAGGGGATGCTCCAGGCTCCTCCATCGGAGATTTTTATATCGCTCACGCCACCGGAAGTGACGTTACGCAAGCCGGTCACCTGACCGGAACTATGCGCGGCCGCGTCACAGCACACTGCACCGCCCACCGCACCGACGTCAGGCCACACGTGCGCGCACGGTCGCGGGGACGCGTCACCATAGCGACCGCGCGCGCACAGGGCCCGGACATCAGTGCTGATAGGCAGGAGACTCTGTGACGCCGCGCGCATTGGGGGACAAGCGAAAGCAAGAGAGGGATCTGCACATATCACCACAATGATCTATTAACCCAGTGTGCCAGAATATTCCATCATTTGGAGTCATACATATATTATAACATTAGATAGTGGCACATATAGCACACTGGTGCAATGTTCTTCTGATTCCAGGTAGATTATGCAATCTCCACATAGATAGTCCTCAAGTTATTCCTTAGGAAACCTTGCTTGTTTATAAAAAGAGCCAGAAAAATCCCACAGAAGCCGAGGGAGGAACCTAAAAAAATCCTTAAAAGAGGAAATAAAAACATAAATGTGTCAGAAAAAAACTGACTAAAAACATTTGAGAGGTACAAAAGATCAGGACACACCAGGCAGCAGCGGTTACAGAAAAGGCGCAAAGCTTAGATCTTCGTTTAGACCTTTAGGTGACATTGTGTTCAATGCCACGATCCACTTTGTTTCCCTTTGTGACAGTACTTTACGGACATCACCACCCCTAATACCACCGTGTACCACGTCGATGCCTCTGAACATCAGGGTCGACGGGTCTGTTTGGAGTAACTTTTGAAGTATGCCCCCTAACTTTAGTGTGGTCTACTTCTTATTATGGAATTCTGCTTGTTTACAAAAACATGTTCAGAAATACAATTATATATATAATATGGGCTGAAAGTGCACACTCCCAGCTGCAATATGAGAGTTTCCACATCCAAATCGGAGAAAGGGTTTAGGAATTATAGCTCTGTAATGCATAGCCTCCTCTTTTTCAAGGGACCAAAAGTAATTGGACAATGGACTCTAAGGGCTGCAATTAACTCTGAAGGCGTCTCCCTCGTTAACCTGTAATCAATGAAGTAGTTAAAAGGTCAGGGGTGGATTCCAGGTGTGTGGTTTTGCATTTGGAAGCTGTTGCTGTGACCAGACAACATGCGGTCAAAGGAACACTCAATTGAGGTGAAGCAGAACATCCTGAGGCTGAAAAAAAAGAAAAAATCCATCAGAGAGCTAGCAGACATGCTTGGACTAGCAAAATCAACAGTTGGGTACATTCTGAGAAAAAAGGAATTGACTGGTGAGCTTGGGAACTGTAAAAGGCCTGGGCGTCCACGGATGACAACAGTGGTGGATGATCGCCGCATACTTTATTTGGTGAAGAAGAACCCGTTCACAACATCAACTGAAGTTCAGAACACTCTCAGTGAAGTAGGTGTATCTGTCTCTAAGTCAACAGTAAAGAGAAGATTCCATGACAGTAAATACAAAGGGTTCACATCTAGATGCAAACCATTCATCAATTCCAAAAATAGACAGGCCAGAGTTAAATTTGCTGAAAAACACCTCAAGAAGCCAGCTCAGTTCTGGAAAAGTATTCTATGGACAGATGAGACAAAGATCAACCTGTACCAGAATGATGGGAAGAAAAAAGTTTGGGGAAGAAAGGGAACGGCACATGATCCAAGGCACACCACATCCTCTGTAAAACATGGTGGAGGCAACGTGATGGCATGGGCATGCATGGCTTTCAATGGCAGTGGGTCACTTGTGTTTATTGATGACATAACAGCAGACAAGAGTAGCCGGATGAATTCTGAAGTGAACCGGGATATACTTTCAGCCCAGATTCAGCCAAATGCTGCAAAGTTGATTGGACAGCGCTTCATAGTACAGATGGACAATGACCCCAAGCATACAGCCAAAGCTACCCAGGTGTTCATGAGTGCAAAAAAGTGGAACATTCTACAATGGTCAAGTCAATCACCAGATCTTAACCCAATTGAGCATGCATTTCACTTGCTCAAATCCAGACTTAAGACGGAAAGACCCACAAACAAGCAAGACCTGAAGGCTGCGGCTGTAAAGGCCTGGCAAAGCATTAAGAAGGAGGAAACCCAGCGTTTGGTGATGTCCATGGGTTCCAGACTTAAGGCAGTGATTGCCTCCAAAGGATTCGCAACAAAATATTGAAAATAAAAATATTTTGTTTGGGTTATGTTTATTTGTCCAATTACTTTTGACCTCCTAAAATGTGGAGTGTTTGTAAAGAAATGTGTACAATTCCTACATTTTCTATCAGATATTTTTGTTCAACCCTTCAAATTAAACGTTACAATCTGCACTTGAATTCTGTTGTAGAGGTTTCATTTCAAATCCAATGTGGTGGCATGCAGAGCCCAACTCGCGAAAATTGTGTCACTGTCCAAATATTTCTGGCCCTAACTGTGTATATATATATATATATATATATATATATATAAACAACAATAATTGGAAATATTGAAATGTCTGTATTGCATGCAAATACATCTCCGGCACAAATAAGTCAACAGTTTCAACACAGGGACATTTTTGCCAGTAGCGCTTTCCATTTCAGTCTATGGGTCCAATGAAAAGACAGATTTCTACTAGCTCTATACATGGAATTAAAGTAATACTGATTGTATGGCCTCTAAGCCAGTGTTATGTTTAGAAACCATAATACGTACAGTAAAGATGTTTAAGTTAAGTTAAGAAGGGTAACAGATGGCATGTGGAAGCACCTCGCTTCGAGGGATCTTTGCGGATAATTATTGTGCTGTAAATGCTGATGCAGATGGTAATGAAACTCAATGTGTAATTGAAATAACAAGCTCCACATAGGCTTTACATTTACTACTTCTAAGAGTATAGTCACATTGTGGCCCTGAGGATAATTTCCAAATACTGTAGCTTTTTATAACTAAAATATTTTTTTTCGTAAAAATTTATATATTTTATCCCTCATATGTAAGGAAAGGGGATATCCAGTATTCAGGAGAAAAAGATCAGCTTTATTTAAGAAAAAGCACCACATCTATTTGGAATTTGGCCAATATCACCATTCTGGCCTTTATTTTTATTTTTTTTCATTTGTGTTTTTCAACAGCCATAACTTTTTATTATTTTTGTGTTCATTTAGTGAACCCATAAAGTGACTCATAACTCATAAAGTGAGCCCTTTTTTTTGCACTGTCTAGGTGAGGGGAGATGGGGGTAGATGGAAACATTAGGTTTTTAAATTTTTCAAAAAAGCTCCATTCGGTTTTTTGGCAAAAATACAGAAAAAAACATAGTAGATATTTTTTTTTACAGCTTCACTGTGAAAAGGATCATTAGAAATCACCACGAATACGACAATACCAAATGTATGTAGTTTTTGAATGGTTTTCTTCATTTGCATAAATAAAAGAAATTTGGGCAATAAAACATTTTTTTTGTGTTGTTATATTTTCAGACCTGTAACTTTTTCATTTCTCTGTCCACAGCGCTATTAAAAGAATTGTTTTTGCAGGATAAGTTATGTTTTAGTTAAAAAAAATTGTTAAAAGGGTTGTCTACTACTTGGACAACCCCTTCTCATTCCCCATGTTTGACCTTAATAAAATAAAAAAAAGCTTATACTCACCTCCGTTGCAGTTCCTGTGAGGTTGTTAAGTCACTCGCGACCAACACTCAATCACTGCCGGTTTCTCTTCCCCCACCTTCGGACAAATGATTAATCCACAGGAAGTGAGTGGCCGGGCTCAATTATCCCTTCCTGTTATTTAATCATTGGTCAGAATACAGACAGAAAAGCCATCTGTGATTGGGTGCGTGATCACTGGAAATGCAAGCACCGACACCAATGGAACTACGCCAGTGTGGCGCCCCGCAACGAGTGCGTCACAGGAGGGTACTGCACCCCTGACTGAAGGTGCAGTATTCTCCGTCTCAGTGATGAACAAGTTAACCCCAAGGCTCCATACACCACATTCCACATCTAGAGGTAGAGGACCAATCAGGTCCTTGTGGGAGGAGAGTGAGATGTACAGTGTGGGGAAAGAGCAGAAAGAAAGTTAGAAAGTGGGAGAGACAAGGTCAAGACAGAAGTGGTGACAGACAGCTAACAGAGAGGGCACCGAGAAGCGGTAACCGAGAAGCGAAGGGGGCCAAGTAACCAGTAACCAAGTAAACAAGCAACGGGTAAAAAGACACCCGAGCCCAGTCCACTCGGAGTACCGGCTACGAGGCAGTGCAGATGTCCACCGCTGTACTACGACACCGGAGTGATAGAAGGCTTCTCAGGAGCGCATCACAACAATCACCATAACCGCAGCTGTGCCAGAAGGGGTACCCACCATTGGGGTTCAGGGGACCCATCGGGAGTCGATAGGCCTAGGCTTGGGTCCTCAACAGAGGTTCCTCAGTATCCTGCCCTGGTGCACGAAAGCAGCGAAGAGTAACAAGGGACAGATAGTTAAAGAGGGAACACTGTGGAGCCTTGGAAAGATACTGTTCATCACCGGGACCACCCGGTCAGTTACCTAAAAGAGACTGTTATCCCGTGTACCGTGCATAACCGAAGTAAAGACCCGTGCAGAGGAGCATTGTGTCCGAGCTTTCTTTCAGAACTGTTACTAACCTATTCACCTACCAAATTAACTGAGCTGCCGTATTCCACCAATGCAGCTCCTGACCCCGGGGACCTTTGCTCGTCCTGTGGGGAGCGGTTCCATCTAGCTGCAGTCCATCCCCCAGAGGTCCAAGCAGCGCCGGTGCCATCACAGGACACCCACAGGTGGCGTCACGAAAATTTTATTCTTATTTAACCGTGCATTGACCACCGGGCCCTTACAGCCTCAGGTACCGAACCGTGACCGCAGCCAGCGCCTGAGACCTGAGAACCCGGCTACTGTGAGTCACCAGCGTGGGAGGTGAGAATATTCTTTTTAATTTTAATGGGGCCAAACATGGTGAATGAGAAAAAGTTGTCCAAATAGTGAACAACCTCTTTAACAGAATACAGCAATATACTGTTCTTTTGTTTACTTTCTATGGAACTCACTATGACAGTTAAATAATGTGATAATTCTATAGTTAAAAGTGTTCCAATACCAATTATGTTCATTTTTTATATAATAAAGAATTTTTCATTTGATCATTCGACCATTATCAGTTTTTTCAAATTTCTAAAAGTGTTTATATTTAGTTTTGTTTTTGTCCAACTTGGGAATTTGATCAATTATGTAATGCATTGCGTTACTTCTGCATTTCAATGCAATGGGTAATGTGAGTTGGCCTCTGTACACCTTGACAATCTATTAGCACACTGTAATCACATAGTGCGGAGTTTCTTGTCTTTATTCAACTACTAAAGACCACTTCACACACTACAACATCGCTAACGATGTCGCTGCAACGTCACAGATTTTGTGACGTAACAGCGACCTCTCCTGTAGTGTGTGACAGCCACCAGTGACCTAGCCCCTGCTGTGAGGTTGCTGGTTGCTGCACGTCGTTCAGGACCATTTTTTGGTCCCAAGTCTCCCGCTGGTCAGCACACATCGCTGGTGTGACCGTGAGAGACGAGCGAACCAGCGACCTCACAGGCTGGTATCCATGATAAACAGCGGGTAACTAAGCAGCACGCGCCTAGATACCCGCAGTTTATTATAGTTACCAGCGTCCTCTCTGCTTACAGGCTGCGCTAAGCAGGGAAGACGCTGGTATCCATGATAAACACCGGGTAACTAAGCAGCGCACGCTGCTTAGTTACCGCTGTTTATCATGGATACCAGCGATCTCACGGTGCTGAGTTGCTGGTGAGTCACTGGTGAGTCTGCCTGTTTCACAGCTTACCAGCGACTCCAAAGAGACTTTCCAGTGATCCCAGCCAATTCGGAAAGTCTCAGTGCGTGAAGGGGCCTTTAGATGCTTCGACTGATAAAGACCATTACATCTAACGAGTTATCTCTAAAGCTATTGTAGTAGGGTGACAACTATATTATACATCTAACACCAGCTAAAGATGCCGCTAGACCAGCTCATGCTATAATCACATACTACACATACAGTATGGCCAAATTCCACAACTATCTGAAGTGGATGTCGCCAAGGAGGTTAAAACGCAAAGAAACACTACCAAGCATTTCAAGAGTTTTAAGGAATTTGTCAGCAGCAGATGAGGATCTGAGAGCACCTTCATGTAGGAAAAAGATTCTGAATCCAACAATATATAACTTAGTTTAACCCCTTCACAACCCATGATGTTGTACAACGTTATGGGCCGTGTCCCGGTGTTTGATGTGAGCTCCGGTGAGGAGCTCACATCAAACACCCGACATCTCAGCTGATCTCATCAGCTGAGATGTCGGGCTAACAGCACCGATTGGATCCGGGATCTGATCGATGCTGTTATCCCTTTGGATCCCGCTGTCAATCACTGATAGCGGAATCCAAAGGCGCCGCGGTGGGGAATGCACTGTTCCCCACCTGCACCAGAGATCCTGCGGGAATATCACAGAATCTCCGGCGCTCACATGACAACCCAGGGTCCTGGCTTGACCCTGGACGCTGTCACGGAGCACTTCCGGTGAGTGGTTGGCATGCGCTGTCAACCACTCACTGTCCACACTTCCGGTGAGTGGTTGGCATGCGCTGCCAACCACTCACTGTCCACAATTCTGACAGATACTGATGAGTTGCAGATCCTCGGTATCTGTCAAAAGCGATCGGACTGTGGATCCCTGTGCCTCCCTATGGAGCAGTAAAAAAATGAGAATGAATGATTAAATAAAGTTTTTATAAATATGTAAAAAAAAAAAAAAACATAAAAGTTCAAATCACCCCCCTTTTCCCCCATTCACAATAAAAGTATTAAATAAATTAAAAAAAATACACGTTTGGTATCGCCGCGTTCAGAATCGCCCCGTCTATCAAGATATAAAATCAATTAATGAGAGCCGTAAACTGCGTTAGGGAAGAAAGGTCCAAACACCAAAATTACGTTTCTTTGGTCAACATTGCTATAAAATGCAATAACAGGCGATCAAAACAGCGCATCCACCCAAAAATGGTATCATTGGAAACTTCAGCTGAAGAGGTAAAAAATAAGCCATTATACAGCCCCAGATCCTGAAAAATGAGATCGCGACAGGTCGCGGAACATGGTGCAAAATAATATGATTTTTTTTTTCCAACTTCTGAATTTTTTTTCACCACTTAGGTACCAGTAGAAGTATACATGTTTGGTATCTACGAACTCGTACCGACCTGAGGCATCACACTGTCAAGTCGGTTTTACCACATAGTGAACATGGCAACTAAAAAAAAAAAAAAAAAACCTAACATGTAATTGCACTTTTTTTGAATTTCCCTGCACTTGGAATTCTTTTGCAATTTCCCTGTACACTATATAGTAAAATAAATGATTGCATCTAAAAGTACAACTTGTCCCACAAAAAACAAGCCATCATATGTCTATATTGACGAAAAAATAAAAACGGTATGGCTCTTGGAAGCAGTGGAGAAGAAAACAAAAATGAAAAACAAAAAATTCCAGGGTCATGAAGGGGTTGATTAGTGCAGCAGTTCTGACACAATCAAAATGTTTTGATTTAGCAATGCAACAGAGCTGTAAAAGTTGTCTCCACCCACGCCAGGCTCTGTATACAATGTCCATGGACAGTGATCAGCTAATCACAGAAGGGGGTGGAGTTGAACTGTCATGCAGGAGGTAACATAGTCCAGCAATCATAAGCTAAAACAAACATTGCAGGAAAACAAAAAGCTCAGACTTTGATAGAAGAGTATTCAATTAATTTTTTCTTACCCCTAAGGCTGCATACTCACGGTCCGGAGGAGCTGTGTGTTGGACGCGGCTCCTCCGGACCTGAGTGAAGCCGCGTGTGGCCGCAGGGAGACCGCACCCGCCCTGTACTCACCGTATGCAGCGGGTAAAGGGCGGCTTCTCCCTGCAGTCTATCTGTGGCAGTCACTTCTGACTCCGCAGCGTGAAATAAACATGCTGCGGAGGAGCGGACTGCCAGCAACCCACAGCACAGCTCCAAACACACTGAGGGCGGGTTAAGCATAGTGAGGATGGGATTTCTTGAAATCCCATCCGCTATGCTTGTACTGTACTACGCAGGTTTTGGATGCAGCGGCAAGACGCTGTGTATACTGACCGTGAGCAGGGCCGGTTTTAGACAAAGTTGGGCCCTGGGCACAAGTTAAAAGTGGGGCCCCATCTGCTAATAAATAATAGTAATGTCATCCTGCGCTTGTATACCGGCTCCTCACACAGGCTACGAAAGATCACTAATAGATCATTAGGGATAGGATGATCACTAATCATTGGGGATAGGACGATCACTAATAGATCATCGGGGATAGGACGATCACTGATAGATCAAAGGGGTTTGAACAGTCACTAAGGCTGGGGTCATACTTGCGTTTTTTTCATGAGTTTTTGGAGACCTGCATTTCGTAAAAAACATGTAAAAACGCACCCATAGGCCCCCATGTTAAAAAATGCATGCCCTAATAGCAAAAACGCATGTGTTAATAGCAAAAATGCATGTGTGACAGTACCATGCGTTTTTGTGTGCGTTTTTGCTATTATGTGATTAGCTGACATCAAAAACGCATGCAAAAACGCATGCGTTTTTTTAACATGGGTCCCTATGGAAAACGCATGCGTTTTTGGATGGTACTAAATGGTACTAATGTACCATGC
Source organism: Allobates femoralis (assembly GCA_033576535.1). Lineage (NCBI taxonomy): Eukaryota > Metazoa > Chordata > Amphibia > Anura > Aromobatidae > Allobates > Allobates femoralis. The sequence goes on from JARQOC010000003.1 coordinate 326,674,821, forward strand.
GTTTTTGCATGCGTTTTCCATAGGGGCCCATGTTAAAAAAATGCATGCGTTTTCTAAAAAAATGCATGCGTTTTTAAAACAGCACCAAAAAATAGTGCATGCACTATTTTTTGGTGCGGATTTAAAAACGCATGCAAAAACACAGGGTGCCATCACACACCTTAAAAAACTCATGCTGACATGAAAAAACGCATGGAAAAACGCATGAGTTTTTTTAAGTCACTAAAAAAACTCATGCCAAGTGTGACCCTAGCCTAATATATCATTGTGTCCACATACAGATCGTGCTATTCAGCAGCACTTCTGTTTACACCGAGTGATGTGCTGCCCGAGAACAATGGTCCTGATTTATTAAGACACGCTGTGCAAGGCCAGTCTTAATTAATGAACCTGCTGGAGTAATGTTCACCCACTTCATTAATAGGCACACAGCGTATATATAATATTTTATATAATGTGTATGTTCTGTGTATATATGTGTGTATGTGTGTACATTTGTGTAGGATGCTCACGGGGCTTGTACATTTCCTAATTAATGAAGTGGGTGAATATTACTCCAGCAGCTTCATTTATTAACCCCTTCCCGCCCGGGCGCGCAGCGTATGCGCCATGGAAACATCACCGTTCCCGCCCGATGACGCATACGCTGCGTCATCGCGGTTTCCCCCTTGCTGCGGCTCTATTAACCGGGTTCACGAAAGGGTTAATAGAGCCGCAGCTAGGGGACAAACTCTAGATGACCCCACGTGAGGGGATTTCCCCCCCCCCCCGTGGCTAGGAGCCCTCCGATTGGCTAGTTAAGTGACAACTAGTCAATAGTGATGATTGAAACATTACACCAATAGAAATTGGTGTAATGTTTTCAATCTGGCCATAGCCTGATGCTCAAAGCATCAGGCATTGGCTGGGGCACTGTGAGGTGTGTGTGCCCTCCCCCCCGATCTGATTGGGGGCTAGCATCCATGTGATGCAAGCCCTCCAATCAGATGTGCAGGGGGATGTTTACAATATGGCTGCCGAGCTCATCAGCTCCACTCTGTCGGTGGACGCTGATGAGCGTGCACCCCTGCAGCCCTCCGCTGCCACCGACCGTGCCCACGTGGTGTGAGCCCCCCCGCCGTCACCGAACTGCCCGGAGCTGCCGCCGCCGCCGCCGATCGCCGCTGCTGCTGCCACCGCCGCCGCCGATTGCTAGTAAGTTCCCCTCTGCTGTGATCCGCTCCCTCTCCTCCTCCCCTGGTGTCCTCCCACCCTCCCCCATTGTCCTCTCCCCCTCCCCCTTCCCCATTGTCCTCTCTCCCCCCTCCCCTTTTGTCTTCTCTCCCCCCCCCTCCCCTGAGTTTGCTCTCTCCCCCCCTCCCCTGAGTTTGCTCTCTCCCCCCTCCCCAGAACTCGTTCTCACCGGTCCGGTCTGCTCGGTGTTGTGCCCTCTTCTGCTGCTCTGCTGCTTCTGCCACCCGGTGGTGATTGCAGGCAGCAACAGGGCCATCCCAGCACCTGTGATCACCTCGTCTGTGAGTGGCCGATGCCCCCTGACCGACCGCTGCCTGGCCCGAGTGACCCCCTGACCGACCGCTGCCTGGCCCGAGTGACCCCCTGACCGACCGCTGCCTGGCCCAGTGACCCCCCCCTGTGACCCCACGACCGCTGCTGCCCGAGTGACCCCCTGACCGACCGCCGGGCCCTGGCCCGAGTGACCCCCTGGACCGACCTCGCTGCCTGGCCCGAGTGACCCCCCTGACGCGACCGCTGCCTGGCCCGAGTGACCCTGACCGACGCTGCCTGCGATGACCCTGACCGACCGCCTGCCTGGCCCGAGTGGACCCCCTGAACCGACCCGCTGCCTGGCCGAGTGACCCCCTGACCGACCGCTGCCTGGCCCGAGTGACCCCCTGACGACGCTGCCTGCCGATGACCCCCTGACGACCGCTGCCTGGCCCGAGTGGACCACCCTGGAGTACCCTGACCCGTGCTGCCGCTCCCGCTCTGCCTGACCCCTGACCGACCGTCGTCGACCGTCCTGCCGTCCCCTGACCGACCGTTCCGTTGCGTCCGTCCGCCCGCCCTGACCGACCGTCGTCGTCCGCCGCCCCTCGAGCCGGACTGACGATCGTCGTCCGCCGCCCTGACGACCGTCGCCCGAAAGTTACACCAGTTAACGTTCACATACACGCACACTAAGCACACGTACACGCACACTAATAAAAGTTTACTTTTTTTTTTTTTTACACACGCACACAGCACATACAACATGTCGCGCCCGTCCCGCTCATCAAGGTCACAAAGGGTGTACTCGGCTGAGGAGGCATATGCTATACTTGCCTCCGATGCTGACAGTGAGGAAGTGGACCCCACGTTCCACTATTCCTCACATTCTTCCTCCGACAGTGAAATCTGCAGCAGTGACACCGACTCGCCACCACCACGAAGACGGCGGAGGACAAGAGATCATCCGGAGCCAGAGGAAGAGGAGTCGGAGTCCGAGGAAGAGGAGTCTGAGCCTGGAGAAGAGGAGTCGGAGGAAGACCCACAGCCGTCAGTGAGTAACCCTCCACCTGATGCTAGGCATGCCCAACCTAGCACCAGGGCCCCTGTGTGGATCCCCGTCCCTGATCGGTACACTCCACAGATTCCTGATTTCATTCCCCAATCAGGAATCCTGTTTGAGGCCACAAACTTCAGGGAAATTGACTTTTTCAAAGTCTTTTTCTCTGAGGACTTTGTGAGGCTCATGGTGGAGCAGACGAACCTGTATGCCCAACAGTTTCTGGTCCAAAACCCAGATTCCATCTTTTCTTCTTGGACTCCTGTGGACTCTGGAGAAATTATGAAATATTGGGGTTTGATACTTCATATGGGGATTATGACGAGACCAGAAATGCGCCAATGCTGGAGTACAGATAAGTTTTTTCTAACTCCAGTGTACGGCGAGGTGATGGCCCGAAACAGATTCGACGCCATCCATAAATTTCTCCACTTTAGGGACAACACTGACAGCCTTCCCCGTAATGACCCGAATTTTGACAGATTGTTCAAAATTCGACCGGTCATCGACCACTTCAGCAGCAAGTTTGCTGAAGTGTACGTTCCCAAACGGGAAATTTGTGTGGACGAATCCCTCGTCCTTTACAAAGGTAGGCTTAGTTTCCGCCAATACATTCCCAGCAAGAGGGCCAGGTATGGGATAAAGCTCTACAAGCTTTGTGAGAGTACCTCAGGGTACACTCACAACTTTAGAGTGTATGAGGGGAAGGATTCGAGGATCGAGCCCCCAGAGTATCCCCCTGCTCTGGGGGTATGCGGGAAAATAGTGTGGGATTTGTTCCACCCACTACTTGATAAAGGTTATCATCTATACGTTGATAACTTTTATACAAGTGTCCCGCTCTTCAGATCCCTCTCTGCCAGAACTACCGCCGCTTGCGGTACTGTGCGCAGAAACAAGAGGGATCTCCCTATGCCGCTAATTGAGCAGCCTCTCCCAAGAGGTGGGAGCCGAGCTCAATGTAGCGGCAACATGGTACTGGTCAAGTTCAAAGACCGAAGGGATGTCTTTATCTTGACCACAATCCATGGTCCCGGGACCAGGGCCACCACCACCAGAGGTACCCCAGGACAGGTCCACAAACCTGAATGTGTCCTGGGGTACAATAAGAACATGGGAGGAGTTGATTGTTCTGATCAAGTCCTCAAGCCCTACAGGGCCACGCGGAAAACGAGGAAGTGGTACAAAAAACTGGCCGTGTACATTGTCCAAATGGCAATGTATAATGCATACTTGCTGTCACGATGTGCAGGTCACACCACTAACACCTTTCTTGAGTTCCAGGTGAAGGTGATCAAGGCCCTGTTGAATGGAGGAGAACGAAGACCAAGAGAAGAAGGAGGACGAGAACGAAGACCAAGAGAAGAAAGAGGAAGACGAAGAGAAGAAGATGAAGGGGGCCCCAGCACTCCTGGAACTCGATATTCCCGCGTGGTACCAGGGCAACATTTTGCAGAGAAGGGGCCAAGAAAAAGGTGCCGGGTCTGCCATCAAAGGGGGAGCAGAACGACCGTCCAAACCCAATGTAAAACGTGCCCTGACAAACCAGGTTTGTGTATCTTCGGATGTTTCGAAATTTATCACACGACTCCGGACTGACATGCACCCACAACATCATACACAAACACACACACACCTGATGTACACTACAACACACCAACCTGACATACACACCCTGATGTACACTACAACACACCAACCTGACATACACACCCTGATGTACACTACAACACACCAACCTGACACACACACCCTGATGTACACTACAACACACCAACCTGACATACACACCCTGATGTACACTACAACACACCAACCTGACACACACCCTGATGTACATTACAACACACCAACCTGAGATGCTCTACGATAAGTGCCCCCTTAGTCTTTACCATGGCTTTGGGGTCTTATTCCGGTGCTAGAACAAATCCCTTCCTGCAGAAAGGCCAGGCCTCGCCTCACGGTGACCTGTCCTTCTCAAAGGCTGGGTACAGTTGTGTAATTATATGTGTAATTATATTATATGTGTGATTATATATGATTATATGTGTATGGGGTCATTTGTGGGGGAACTCCAATGTATAGGCACACAGGGGCACACAATTGGAATTTTTAGCGGACACCATGTCGCGTTTGGAGAGCCCCTGTGTGCCTACACATTGAGTTCCCCCACAAGTGACCCCATTTTGGAAACTAGACACCCCAGGGAACTTATCTAGATGGGTAGTGGGCATATTGAACCCCCAGGTGCTTCACAAATAAATGGGAAAAAAAAAAAAGTGGAAAAAAAGTACTTTTACGTTTTTACGGATTAATTTGTGAAGCACCTGGGGTTCAATATGCTCACAAACCATCAGAATAAGTTCCCTGGGGTGTCTAGTTTCCAAAATGGGGTCACTTGTGGGGGAGCTCCAATGTGTAGGCACACAGGGGCTCTCCAAACGTGACATGTGTCCGCTAACAAGTTGACCTGATTTTCCATTCAAATTGTTAGCGGACACCATGTTGCGTTTGGAGAGCCCCTGTGTGGCTACACATTGGAGTTCCCCCACAAGTGACCCCATTTTGGAAACTAGACACCCCAGGGAACTTATCTAGATGGGTAGTGGGCATATTGAACCCCCAGGTGCTTCACAAATAAATGGGAAAAAAAAAAAAAAGTGGAAAAAAAGTACTTTTTCGTTTTTACGGATTAATTTGTGAAGCACCTGGGGGTTCAATATGCTCACAACCCATCAGGATAAGTTCCCTGGGTGTCTAGTTTCCAAAATGGGGTCACTTGTGGGGGAGCTCCAATGTGTAGGCACACAGGGCTCTCCAAACGTGACATGTGTCCGCTAACAAGTTGACCTGATTTTCCATTCAAATTGTTAGCGGACACCATGTTGCGTTTGGAGAGCCCCTGTGTGCCTACACATTGGAGTTCCCCCACAAGTGACCCATTTTGGAAACTAGACACCCCAGGGAACCTATCTAGATGGGTAGTGGGCATATTGAACCCCCAGGTGCTTCACAAATTGAATTGAAAAAATTAAAAAAAGTACTTATTTTCACAAAATTTTGTTTTTAGCTAATTTTTTAAATTTCAAATGCCAACAGCATAAAATTCATCCTAAAATTGTTGGGCAATTCCCTGAGTACACCGATACCTATATTGTCAAAACACTGTTGGGCGCACTTAGGGTCGAGGGAAGGAGCGCAATTTCACTTTTTGAATGGAAAATTAGCTCCAAAAGTCAAATTGCGCTCCTTCCCTTCTGAGCCCTCCCGTGCGCCCAAACAGTGGTTTATGACCACATATGAGGTATCGATATACTCAGGAGTAATTGCCCAACAAACTTTAGGATCCATTTTATGCTGTTGCCCATGTGAAAATGAAAGATTTGAGTCTAAAAGAACATTTTTGTTGGAAAAATTTAAATATCCATTTTTTGTTTCCACTTTGCTTTAGTTCCTGTGAAGCACCTGAAGGGTTAATATTCTTCTTGAATATAGTTTTGAGTAGCTTGAGGGGTGCAATTTTTAGAATGGTGTCACTTTTGGGTGTTTTCTGTTGTGTACACCCCTCAAACGGACTTCAAATGTGATGTGGTCACTAAAAAAATGGTTTTGTAAATTTTGGTGGAAAAATGAAAAATTGCTGATGAACTTTGAACCCTTATAACTTCCTACCCCAAAAATTTTTTTTTTCCAAAATTGTGCTGATATAAAGTAGACATGTGGGAAATATTATTTATCAACAATTTTGTGTCACATAACTCTCTGGTTTAGCAGAAAAAAAATTCAAAATTTGAAAATTTCGAAATTTTCAAACTTTTTGCCATATTTTTTATTTTTTCACAAATAAACGCAAAAATTATTGACCTAAATTTAATACTAACATGAAGCCCAATATGTCACGAAAAAACAATCTCAGAATCGCTAGGATCGGTTGAAGCGTTCCAGAGTTATAACCTCATAAAGGGACACTGGTCAGAATTGCAAAAAATGGCTCGGGCATTAAGGCCAAAATAAGCAAAAATGGGCTCGGGGGTGAAGGGGTTAAAGGAGTTCTCCACTATTAGAAGAGGCCCTTCTTATATCACTTGTTTCCCACAGTTAGAAATAAGACCCTATACTCGCCTTCTATGCTAACTACATACTACACACCAGTATACACTATATAATACAAACCAGTGTCTAACATCAGTATATACACACCAGTGTATACACTATATACTACACACAACTAATATATATATATATACAGCGCTGGACTGGAGAACCTTGGGCCACCAGAGACAATCATTCTTGGGGACGACCATGATGCTATATCATCAATATGGTAATAATAGAAGAACACCAATTGTATAGCAAAATGTGCAAATTTTTTTTGTAATATACGGTCATACAAAATGGGCCCAATTTATGAAAAACCAGCTTTTTCACGCCAATTTTGATGAGGTGGCATGCTGAGGTCAGATCTCCCTGGCTTATGAAGAGATATACAACTCTTCATGGATCTGTAGCATCTGAATAGTGTCACTGCTGAAAAGTCTTGCTGATTGACAGCCAGATCCCCACAGTTAGGTATCAGGGAGCTGTCTGTCAATCTGGATGACACCAGCAGTTATGCTCCACTGACAGAGGAGAGTGGAAAAGAAGGAGCTGCTCAGTCAATGTGATTTCACTGGCATCAGAAGAATCGTCATCAGAAGACATATACTAAACCACACAGGAGAGCCAACAGCTCCTCTATATACTGTCCTACACAGGAGAGCCGACAGCTCTTCTATATACTGCCCCACACAGGAGAGCCGACAGCTCTTCTATATACTGCCCCACACAGGAGAGCCGACAGCTCCTCTATATACTTACCCATACAGGAGAGCCGACAGCTCTTCTATGTACTGCCCCACACAGGAGAGCCGACAGCTCTTCTATATACTGCCCCACACAGGAGAGCCGACAGCTCTTCTATATACTGCCCCACACAGGAGAGCCGACAGCTCTTCTATATACTGCCCCACACAGGAGAGCCGACAACTCTTCTATATACTGCCCCACACAGGAATGCCGACAGCTCTTCTATATACTGCCCCACACAGGAGAGCCGAAAGCTCCTCTATATACTGCCCCACACAGGAATGCCGACAGCTCTTCTATATACTGCCCCACACAGGAGAGCCGACAGCTCCTCTATATACTGCCCCACACAGGAAAGCCGACAGCTCCTCTATATACAACACCACACAGGAGAGCTGACAGCTCCTCTATATAGTACATCACACAGGAGAGCTGACAGCTCCTCTATATACTACACCATACAGGAGAGCTGCCAGATCCTCTATACACTACACCACACAGGAGAAGCGACAGATGATGGATACATAGATTAGAGATAGATAGAGGGATAGATGGTTATAGATAGATGATGATAGATTCATAGCTAGATAGTACACACATACACAGAGCTCTGCTATGCTCATATTATGCATAGTGTTATTTCCTATTTGTTGGAAAATTTGGTGTACATGGTGTGTGCACAGCAGAGAGGTGTTTGCATTGTGTACTAGATTTCTTCTCATTATCAGGCAGCTCTGCACACCCTAGCTCAGCACTCAGCAGGCAGCATGATCCTCTTCACGTTCTTCCCCCAGTCCCTGTGCTCAGGGTGATATAGCAGTGCTGGCACACCTTCCCCACCCACCCTCCAGGGATAGCAGTGTATGGTGTACTAATATAAAGCTCACAGTGCTCCAGCAGCTCTTCCTGTATCTGGCTCTGTGGAGCAGATGAGGGAATGCTGCTTCCTTATTCAAACCTTGTATTTGTGTACATGGGGCCCTCACTCTCTCCTTTCTGAGGGCCCACTCCAAAACTGTCACCCCCACTGACGCTGCAGACACTGGGGGCCCTCATTCTGAAGAACAATAATAACAGAGGAGCCAATGTAACTTACTTTGGCCCAGAGAGTGATGCAGGAGGGAGAAGTGGATTCCCTCTGTTCATCATAGCGTCAGTGAATGAAGAGATGAGGAGACAGGGGCTCCACCAATCACAGCACAGCTCACTGGCACTCCACCAATCATAGCACAGCTCCCTGCCTGAGCTGTGCTACTAATCGAAAGGACAGAATGCAGTCAGAACGAACACTGATTGGCTGTAGTTTAACCAATCAGTGTAAGGCTGAGCTACAGCACCGCCCTCCTGCATTACTGAAGACCGGAGCAGTGCAGAGCAGTGATACCGCAGTAACAGCTGATCGGAACAGCGGTGTTCCGGTCAGCACGCAGAGTGAGTGGCAGGATGCCGCAGATGGTGGTGATATTCAGCGCCCACTGCTCTCAGGGAAGGAGAGCGGGAAAGAGCCGATAAATCTGAAGCAACATTATTAGTGTACGACCCTGCTGGAGGGCCCTTCAGAGGGGGGGGGGCCCTGGGCAAGTGCCCAGTCTGCCCCCCCTAACGCCGGCCCTGACCGTGAGCACACACCCTTACAGAATGCTGTCTTCAGATTACATAGCAAAATCCTGCTGACAGATTCCTTTTAAATGAAATCTTTCACCAGGTTTTCGTGACCTAATCTGAGAGCAGCATAATGTATAGACAGAGACTCTGAATCAAGTGATATGTCACTTACCAGGCTGCTTGCTGTAGTTTTAATAAAACAGTTTTATCAGCATAAGATTATCACTAGACTACTAGAAAACCTGATGCTATGTAGTCATGCATATTAATGAGCTCTTTATAACTTCACTGCATCTCACTGTAAAGTGTATTAGTGACACTAATCAGTGACCAATGAAGTTAGAGAGCATACCCCAAGCTTGATTGCACATGGTCAGGAAGGCAGAATATAATTTACATACATGAGAGCTGTAGAGCCCCTGTGTGTGATTAAAACAGAAATAGTGGAAAATCAAGGATATTCTGAATATATCACAATAATATTGGAAATGAGATGGAGTAGTGTTACTTCACAAGAGATTTGTTGTATTTCAGAGATCAAGCTTTCAAGGTCTCAAGTAATCCATCCATCCAGAATAGATGTGTTGAACCTCACAAGGCTCAGATAACTGTAGTTAGCGTTTCTAAGAACTGGTAACATATCTTTTAGCACCATTTGCTGTTTTATGTCATTATTGAGATGCCTTCCTAATCTTCATTTGGTCAACGTCAATGAAAAAAATATAGGAAAAAGGTTTCATAACAAGAGTCAAAACAAGATCTATATAACACTGTTGTATCTGTGAATCTGACTTAAGGCTATGTCACACACTTCAATATCGCTAACGATATGGCTTAAGCAACACGCTTTTTTGATCGCTTAAGTGATATAGTGTGTGGGTCGTTGCGTGTAACCGAGCGATCTTGCAATGAAAAATCGTTGATTGTTTGGTTAAAGATTTGTGAGCAGGACCTCAAATCCGTCATTCATCGTTCAATTAACGTGCGCTCAACCTGCTGCATCGTGCTGTGTGACACCTCACAAACGATTTCAATCTCGACTTTGCCTATTCCTGACGGTAGATGGTGTGGATCGCTGAGTAGTGCACATGATCGCTGGCACGTTGCCAAATTTAACATCGTTAATGAGATCTATGCTTGTAACACCGCACAAACGATATCAATAAATTGTTCTAACGATCTCGATCACGTGACTTTTCAGGTGATATCGTGATTGAGATTGAAGCGTGTTGCGTGGCCTTTATGGCGGGTTTACACGTTGCGTATCGGAGTCCGGTTTCAATAAAAAGTCACGTGGTTCGATCGTTGGAGCCGATATCGTTCCTGCGTTGTATGGTGTGAACGTCCAATACGATGCAGGAACGATGTCAATGCGATATCGGGGATTGAATGAACGTGCTATTCAATGCTCCGATATTGAATAGAGATTGGAGCCGGATCGTGCTGTGCGACAGCCCAACTACGATGCGATGTTCAACGTCACCCATTCACTCCCATGTTAAATGGTCGTTCCTGGGTTGGGGGGCGTAGACATCGCACGGACGTTGTATTCCGATATCGCAGCATGTAAACCTCCGATGCGATGCGGGAGAAACATGCACTAAATGCGCATTCCCGCGCCATTGAGTTGCGATATCGCAACGATATTGAAACGTGTAAACCCACCATTAGAGATTGATAAGCAATGTGGTACATTTTGGGGCTTTCATCAATATGTTGCAACTGGAACAGAAATTACATTTTATGGAAAACGAATATCTGTATGTTATCACTCCCATCACTGACATGCACTCTAAGGAGTAGTACTAGTGTAGAAAAAAAGTCTAAAATTTATATACCTGAAATTTTCAGTTCCTGGAGTCGTATGGCAGCACACAAATGGGTTAATCCCTCAATCCCTAGTCAGAAGAGAAGATGTTAATTAGCAATACACACAAACTTTGACTAATTAGACACTCCCCCTCCCTCTACCCTCCCTCAATAAAGGGAGAAAGCAGACCACACACCATGTATGTTTATCAAGCAATAGTGATTTTAATAAGGTGAGAAGTCTGTGCTGTCATAGGAATGAAAATTTCAGGTAAATACATTTTAGACTTTCCTGATAGTGATGAGCGAGTATGATCTGCGCTGCTCGATACTCGCACGAGTATCACTGAACTCGGGCTACTCGGCGAGCACCGAGTAATCTCGCGATACTCGTGCTGTGCTCGTGGTCCTCATCCCTGCATGTTGGCGCTCTTTAGAGAGCCAGCCCACATGCAGGGATTGGCTGGCAGTCACTGCAATGCCACAGCCATGTTAGTTGTGGCATTGCAGTGATTGGCCGGCCCGGCCACGATGTGCTCTGCACACAGCCATCCAGACAGTGAGTGTAGGGAGAGTGTCTGCTGTTGCTTAGAGACAGATTTGCGGCCCTCATAGGTAGATCCGGAGCAGGGCTGCAAACTGCTGCTGACCACAACAGTCCTTCTCAGGACTAATCTAGGAGGATATAGGCAGGGTGATCCAGATCGGAGTCCAAGCTTTCCTGTGACCTGAACAGTCACCAGACTGTTATACTTAATAGCTTTATAACAGGCAGGTTCTAAAATCCAACTTTCCTGTGACCTGAACAGTCACCAGACTGTTATACTTAATAGCTTTATACAGGCAGGTTCTAAAATCCAACTTTCCTGTGACCTGAACAGTCACCAGACTGTTGTACTTAATAGCTTTATACAGGCAGGTTCTGAAATCCAACTTTCCTGTGACCTGAACAGTCACCAGACTGTTGTACTTGATAGCTTTATACAGGTTAGGGTCTAAAATCCAACTTTCCTGTGACCTGAACAGTCACCAGACTGTTGTACTTGATAGCTTTATACAGGTTAGGTTCTAAAATCCAACTTTCCTGTGACCTGAACAGTCACCAGACTGTTGTACTTGATAGCTTTATACAGGTTAGGGACTAAAATCCAACTTTCCTGTGACCTGAACAGTCACCAGACTGTTGTACTTGATAGCTTTATACAGGCAGGTTCTAAAATCCAACTCTCCTGTGACCTGAACAGTCACCAGACTGTTGTACTTGATAGCTTTATACAGGTTAGGGTCTAAAATCCAACTTTCCTGTGACCTGAACAGTCACCAGACTGTTGTACTTGATAGCTTTATACAGGTTAGGGTCTAAAATCCAACTTTCCTGTGACCTGAACAGTCACCAGACTATTGTACTTGATAGCTTTATACAGGTTAGGGTCTAAAATCTAACTTTCCTGTGACCTGAACAGTCACCAGACTGTTATACTTAATAGCTTTATACAGGCAGGTTCTAAAATCCAACTTTCCTGTGACCTGAACAGTCACCAGACTGTTGTCGCTGTATACAGGCAAAATGCGCAAGGGCGTTGGCAAGGGCGTTGGCAAGGAACAAGGAAGTGGACTTGATGGTGGTGCAGGCAGAGGCCGAGGTCTTGTGCAAGCACTAATTTAGCAACAACAAAGTGGCACATCTACTCGCTCGCACGTCCTGTCCCAAATTCTTGGGGCCCACAGCAGTACACCGCTCTTGAACCAAGACCAGTGTCAACAGGTTGTTACTTGGATAGCGGATAATGCTTCAAGTATGATGGGCACCTCCACAAACACCCTGTCTTCCACACGGTCAAGTGTCAGTAGCCGTGATACTGCACCGCACATTTCCCAACCTGATCCTCCTTCTTACACCAGGCCGAGTACACGTCCACGGACATTACTGATCCCACACTAGGACACTCGGAAGAGCTGTTCTCGTATCCATTCGCAGAATCAGGCCTCTCGCCAGCTGATGAGATGGTATGTACAGATGCCCAAATATTTGAGCAGCCACGTTAGCATGAAGGGAACGTTGGCAACGTGTCTCAACAAGGGGTGGACGATGATGAGACACAATTGCCAGGAAGTCAGGAGGAGGATCAGGGTGCGGAAGAGGAAGACGACGTGGAGGATGATCCAGTAGCTGACCCAACCTGGCAGGAGGATATGCAGAGCGAGGACAGCAGTGCACAGGGGGAGGGGGGCGTAGCATCCCAACAGGCAGTACGAAGCAGGGTCGTGTCCGCAGGCAGAAGGCAGGCAACCGTTCCCCGGAACAACAACACGACACAAGGTGCTTGTGCAAATGTTAGGTCTTCCCGAGTCTGGCAGTTTTTTAAGTTGGCTCCAGATGACTCTAAAAAGGCCATTTGCAACACCTGCCATGCCAGCATCAGCAGGGGTACGAAAACTAGCAGCCTGACCACGACCAGCATGATCAGGCACATGTCAGCCAAGCACCCGACTTTGTGGGAAGTACAACAGAGTCGAGGAGCGGTGCTTGCTGATGTCACTGCTACGTCTTCACGTGTTGTGCGTGCGAGCCAATCCCCTGTCCATGCTGGCCACGAACAAGCCTCCGGCCCTGCACCAGACGTTGCCCACGCACAAATAACACCACCATCAAGCACGTCCTTGTCCCAGCGCAGCGTTCAATTATCCATTCAGCAAACCTTTGAACGCAGGCGCAAGTACGCTGCCAACGCCCCACATGCCACAGTCCTAAATGATCAGATTTCGCGACTGCTTGCGCTAGAAATGTTACCTTTCCGGCTGGTGGAGACGGAAGCATTCCACGATCTGATGGTGGCTGCTGTCCCACGTTACTCGGTCCCCAGCCGCCACTATTTCTCCAGATGTGCCGTCCCCGCATTGCATAACCACGTGTCACAAAGCATCACACGTGCCCTGAACAATGCTGTTTCAGCCAAAGTCCACCTAACCACAGACACGTGGACAAGTGCTTGAGGGCAAGGCCGCTACATCTCCTTCACGGCACACTGGGTTAATATTGTGGAAGCTGGGACCCAGTCTGAGCGAGAGACGGAACACGTCCTTCCCACACCAAGGATTGCAGGCCCCACCTCAGTCATGGTTTCACCCAGACTCTACAGCTCCGGAATGTCATGCTCCTCAGCCTCCTCCTCCTGCGCATCCTCATCCACTTTAGCCTCCACACCAGTCCCAAGCTGGAAGCACTGCAGCACTGCCTCTGCGAAGCGGCAACAGGCTGTGCTGAAGCTAATATGCATAGGTGACAAACCCCACAATGCAGAAGAGGTGTGGACAGCTCTGAAACAGGAGGCAGATCACTGGCTCACACCTCTGAACCTAAAGCCAGGAAAGGTCGTGTGTGACAATGGCCGGAACCTGGTGGCAGCTTTGAAGCAAGGCCAGCTGACGCATGTTCCATGCGTGGCCCATGTGCTCAACCTGGTGGTTCAGCGGTTTCTAAAGTCATACCCAGAGCTGTCTGATCTGCTGGTAAAAGTTCGCCGCCTGTCTGCACATTTTCGCAAGTCACCTGCTGCTTCAGCCTGCCTTGCCGGCTTTCAGCGCCGTTTGCGTCTTCCGGCCCACAGACTGGTGTGTGATGTCCCCACGCGTTGGAATTCAACTCTGCACATGTTGGTCAGGATATGTGAGCAGAAGAGGGCAGTTTTTGAGTACCTGCATCACCTAAGCCGTCGGGAAATGGGTCAAACTCCACACATAACACCTGAGGAGTGGAGATGGATGTCGGACCTATGTACCGTCCTCCAAAACTTTGAGGACTCCACCAAGATGGTGAGCGGCGATGACGCCATTATTAGCATCACCATACCGCTACTCTGCCTTCTAAAACGGTCTCTGCTGAAAAACAAAGAGGATGCGTTGCAGGTGGAGCGCGATGAGTTTGAGCAAGAAACAGTAGTGGGTGTGGGTGATAACACACAGCCCAGCCTCATCTCATCAGAACGTGCAGTGGAGGACTATGACGAGGAGGAGGAGGAGGAGAATGAAGACATGGAGCAACTCTCTGGCCAAATTGAGGATATGTGTGGCGCCCCGCAACGAGTGCGTCACAAGGGAGTATTGCAGCCGCAATATTCTCTTGACAAAGCAGTGCAATAGTTAACTCTGAGATCCAACCCAACATACAACACCTAGAACAGAGGACCAATCCTAGGTCCTGGTGGGTGGAGTGTTAGGGTAGTGAAGTAGAACACACAATAATCTAGACAGTCTGAACAGAGTCTGGAATCTAGAGCAGAACCTAGAACACAGAACTTGGAGAGGAGCGGGGGCTCCGCACTCCGTGCGGGCCCCTGGGCCGTCACCGGTCGGGTGTCAGCACCTGAGGCCTTAACCACCGGGAATGGGCATTTCTACACGGGTTCCCAAAAGACTCCCGTGCCCACAACTCACAGCCGGTTCACTGGTACCGAAGCTGGCAGCAGTTCACCTCTGCCACGCGAACCAGCCCCGTGGAGGAGCAGCTTTATAGGAGCACCCCACCACCAGCCAGTTTCCAGTCGTCTAACCAGCGGTGTACCCACTGAGGGACCCAAGGCTCCCCAAAGCATCCAGAACGTACATCATGGATAGGGCATTGAAGCAGCCTCCCCGTACCCGACCTGGTATTCCTGGGCGACGCTGGCAAGAGAAGCTAAGGAGGTAGAAAGGAGGTACACTGCGGATCTCTGAGGAGCACTATCACTGCTGAGTCCACCCGGTCTTCTACTCAACCACTGTATGCCATGTACTGCCTGCTGGTTACAGTAAAGAACCGTTGCAGAGACTATCTGTGTCCGTGTCTCCTTATGAACTGTCCGTCATTAACTAAAGGTAACCGCAGCTGCTGCACAACATCTTGAGCAGCTCCAGCCCCCGGGGATCACCGCTCAGCCTGTGGGGAGCGTAACATCTTGCTGCTGTCCATCACCCCGGAGGTTCCGCAGCGTCGGTAGCCCTTACCGAATCTACTCATAGGTGGCGTCACGAAGAAAACAAATTAAAACCCCTTTAATCTGTTCCCGTAAGACGTCTTCATTTTTGATCTGCACTACACCGGGCCCCACTACCGGCAGGCGCGGTCCACCCGTGACAAGGAGGGAGAAGAATCGCCTGTATCAACCGGAGTCCGCCGGCCGCGGTGAGTCAGAAAATGGCGTCACGAACAGGATACGAGCAGGCCCGTTACCCAACGGGTATATTGTGCTTAAACTGGACTTTATTGTCTACAATTGGACTTTGTTCGTCCCTAAAAGAACTTTCCCGCCTTTACACCATTGGGTCAAGATGGCGCCCAAGATGGCGTTCCCGCCACAAGAAGCCGCCACGTGAAGCCCAGGAGTGAGTCAACCCCCCCCCCCTCATCGTGGGAGGGCTAAAGACAAAAGGCGCCAAACTCTTTGTCCGCCCTGATTGCTCGAATCAACCATGGGGGCGGACCCCAAAGACTTTTCCCACGATTGGACTACAAAAGCCCAGAGGAGATGGGAGTGTCATACATAGACACACCGACAGAAAGAGA
The DNA here is from genome assembly GCA_033576535.1 of Allobates femoralis. NCBI lineage: Eukaryota > Metazoa > Chordata > Amphibia > Anura > Aromobatidae > Allobates > Allobates femoralis. The sequence continues at coordinate 326,691,167 of JARQOC010000003.1, forward strand.
AGACTTCTTCACCAGCTCAACCAGAACGTCTTACCGGTTGATCGGGTGTGGTTTCCCTCCAAAGAAGAATGGCCAGCATGAGACTCCAAGACCTGATGCGGGAGGTCGAGGCGGAGGCCAGAGCAGCCATCAGCCAACCGGGTCCGGATCCTGCCCTTACTATAGACGGCAGTCCCGACTTCTGGCTAGAGGCTCTACAAGACCTCCGGGTGCGGTTACTAGAGACAGTGGAATGGACGATCCGTAGCTGGAGCGCGACCCTAGGCAGACGACTACACCATGCGATGCAGCAGAGCCGACCGGGTACAGCTTCTCCAAGCCCAGACGACGTCACCAGCTTCTCGACCGCCTCACCCTCGCCTACCACCTGTCCTGCTCCGTCACCTGAGCCAATAGACTGTGTCATTCCGGTGGAGGCCGCAACTCGACCCGTTCCAGCGACCAACATCGCAACCGATCCCGTTCTTGAGCCGGAGCTCATAACACGCTCCATTGAAGAACTCGATCTCTACCAGGTTCCCACTGAGGAACCCGCGACATGTTTCACCACTACAGAGACAGTCGCCTGTTTTATCCCCGTACCGGAGGCTTCCCTTGCCATTGCCGAGGCCTACCGGGTAACCGGGATTGAAACACCTTTACCTGCGGAAACAGATGAAGAGGCAGGCAGCCTGGAAGCCCTGCAGGACGTCCCTACGGAAGGATCCGCAGCACCACCGCCCTGTTGTACAACGGAACAAGCTTCAATATCTCTCATCATCGAGCAGCCTGATGTGGTCATCGAGGAAGAGGTCGGAGAGGATGACGACGAGACCCACAGCACCGCTGAGGATTTCGACACCGGGTTCGCTTGGGGAGACAGCAAGGAACTTCCTTCCGGGCACGCAGCTCGGGTACACTGGTCGGGTGCACTGCCGACACCTTCCCCTGTGCCGTTCTACCGGGTTCCGATACAGACAGCCCGCCAAGTTCAAGCTTCCCGCCAAACCACCAGCTCCGTTACTCATCTCTACACCCCGAGCCGTAACGACGGAGATGTACGCCAGAGACGACGAGAGGAGTGGCAAGCCCGAGAACGCGCCAACATGGAGGCCCGTGCCGAGGCTCGCCGCCAGCCGCCGCTGCCTGATGAACTCCGCCGTGAAGGTAGAATTTCCACCTTTAACTTACATACCGGGTGGGGGTTCGCTTGGGAGGTGGGTTTGAATGAGGAGGTGTTTGTGGGGCGCCGGGACGTTGAGTCTAACTTGCCAAGAGGACATCCCGATCGCGACCTATACCGGGGCGATATTATCACCTACGAGCGCTATGCTTGTGCAGATGGGTGGTTTGCTATCCGGGTACGCCATCACCCTCAGAGCCAGTGACTTTAAAACTTGAACTTCATCAATGACTCTGTTCCCGTTAATCATTGACTGTGTGATCTCGCGGCTACAGCCTGGACTCTAGTTAAAGTACAGCCGACCGCCCGCCGGGTCCGCACAAAGTGATTACCTGTTTCTTTGCTTATATCATCAAAGCATACCTTTACCTGTTTTTCTATTTTAATAAAAGTGTGTCATATATGTATAAAAATGTAAAAACCTCTGTAATGTGAGTAGTTTGACGCTTGGGGACAAGCTGATTTAACCAAGGGGGAGTGTGGCGCCCCGCAACGAGTGCGTCACAAGGGAGTATTGCAGCCGCAATATTCTCTTGACAAAGCAGTGCAATAGTTAACTCTGAGATCCAACCCAACATACAACACCTAGAACAGAGGACCAATCCTAGGTCCTGGTGGGTGGAGTGTTAGGGTAGTGAAGTAGAACACACAATAATCTAGACAGTCTGAACAGAGTCTGGAATCTAGAGCAGAACCTAGAACACAGAACTTGGAGAGGAGCGGGGGCTCCGCACTCCGTGCGGGCCCCTGGGCCGTCACCGGTCGGGTGTCAGCACCTGAGGCCTTAACCACCGGGAATGGGCATTTCTACACGGGTTCCCAAAAGACTCCCGTGCCCACAACTCACAGCCGGTTCACTGGTACCGAAGCTGGCAGCAGTTCACCTCTGCCATGCGAACCAGCCCCGTGGAGGAGCAGCTTTATAGGAGCACCCCACCACCAGCCAGTTTCCAGTCGTCTAACCAGCGGTGTACCCACTGAGGGACCCAAGGCTCCCCAAAGCATCCAGAACGTACATCATGGATAGGGCATTGAAGCAGCCTCCCCGTACCCGACCTGGTATTCCTGGGCGACGCTGGCAAGAGAAGCTAAGGAGGTAGAAAGGAGGTACACTGCGGATCTCTGAGGAGCACTATCACTGCTGAGTCCACCCGGTCTTCTACTCAACCACTGTATGCCATGTACTGCCTGCTGGTTACAGTAAAGAACCGTTGCAGAGACTATCTGTGTCCGTGTCTCCTTATGAACTGTCCGTCATTAACTAAAGGTAACCGCAGCTGCCGCACAACATCTTGAGCAGCTCCAGCCCCCGGGGATCACCGCTCAGCCTGTGGGGAGCGTAACATCTTGCTGCTGTCCATCACCCCGGAGGTTCCGCAGCATCGGTAGCCCTTACCGAATCTACTCATAGGTGGCGTCACGAAGAAAACAAATTAAAACCCCTTTAATCTGTTCCTGTAAGACGTCTTCATTTTTGATCTGCACTACACCGGGCCCCACTACCGGCAGGCGCGGTCCACCCGTGACAAGGAGGGAGAAGAATCGCCTGTATCAACCGGAGTCCGCCGGCCGCGGTGAGTCATATGCCATGCACACCAGTCATACCCTCCCTTCAGCGTGGCTGGCCAGAGGACAGGGGAGATGAGGAGGAGGAGGACAGCATGTTCAGTCATCGTGTTGGTCTGGATACTGAAGTGATGGCTGTTAAGAGTCTGGCGCACATGGCTGACCTTATGGTAAGCTGCCAGGCTCGTGACCCTCGCGTTCAGAACATCTTGGCCGACAATCAGTACTGGTTGGCAACACTCTTAGACCCACGCTACAAGGAGAACTTTATGTCTCTCATTCCTGAGGCGGAGAGGTCAGCCAAAATGCAGCAGTTCCAGAAGGCCATAGTCACGGAAGTAGGCAAAGCATTCCCCTCACAAAACGCTAGCGGCATAGGTCAGGAATCGGTGGACAACCAAGGCGTACGGCCGAGAGGGGCACAAGTCCAATCCGCCAGAGGTAGGGGAACAGTCTTTACGATGTGGGACAGTTTTTTCAGCCCCTCACGTACCACAGCCCCTGAGGTGCGGGGTAGTGCCACAAGAAATGTTAAGTTTGGCCAGATCTTGCAGATCGAACAACTGTACTGCGACATTCCTCTGTGCCTTACAATTATTGGGTCTCCAAGCTGGACATGTGGCGTGAATTGGCTCTCTACGCCTTGGAAGTCCTGGCCTGCCCTGCGGCTAGCGTTTTGTCAGAGCGTGTTTTCAGTGCCGCAGGTGGAATCATTACTGATAAACGCACCCGCCTGTCAACTGAAAATGCTGACAGGCTGACACTGATCAAGATGAACAAGGGTTGGATTGGGCCAGACTTCACCACACCACCAACAAATGACAGCGGAATTTAAATTTTGTTCTGTGAATTTGCCATGTACCTCCACTCACCCATGGGTACACACTTCTGGACTCTGGCTAATCGCTGGACTGGTCCTCCTTCTCCTCATGTGCCACCATGATGACCGTTACAATAGTTAGGCTGTTGTTTTAGGTATACCCCCAGTGGTAAATTTTTTCGCCCATTCTTTTAGAATGGGCATTACAACGACAGGAGACCCGCTCCTTTTCAATGGGAAAAATATTTGAGGCCCTCCTGCACGTCTCTATCCAGGGACAATGTGGAGCCTCCCAATTTTTGGCTGCCCTGCCAAAGGGCTATACTACAATACACCCACTTGAGGTTTACAGGCCCTACTGCATGTCTGTATGCATGGGTCATAGTTGAACCTCCCAATTTTTGGCTGTCTTGCCAAAGGGCTATACTTCAATACACCCACTTCAGGTTTACAGGCCTTCATGCATGTCTCTATCCAGGGACAATGTGGAGCCTCCCAATTTTTGGCTGCCCTGCCAAAGGGCTATACTCCAATACACCCACTTCAGGTTTACAGGCCCTACTGCACGTCTCTATCTAGGGACAATGTGGAGCCTCCCAATTTTTGGCTGCCCTGCCAAAGGGCTATATTACAATACACCCACTTGAGTTTACAGGCCCTACTGCATGTCTGTATGCATGGTCATTGTTGAACCTCCCAATTTTTGGCTGCCCTGCCAAAGGGCTATACTCCAATGCACCCACTTCGGGTTTACAGGCCCTACTGCACATCTCTATCCAGGGACAATGTGGAGCCTCCCAATTTTTGGCTGCCCTGCCAAAGGGCTATACTACAATACACCCACTTGAGGTTTACAGGCCGTACTGCATGTCTGTATGCATGGGTCATTGTTGAACCTCCCAATTTTTGGCTGCCCTGCCAAAGGGCTTTACTCCAATACACCCACTTCAGGTTTACAGGCCCTACTGCACGTCTCTATCCAGGGACAATGTGGAGCCTCCCAATTTTTGGCAGCTCTGCCAAAGGGCTATACTCCAATACACCCACTTACTTACAATGGGCACTTCAGGGGCATTGGTGAACCTCCCAATTTTAGACTGCCCTGGCAAAGGAAAATACTACAATAGACCCAGTTCCTCAAAATGGACACAATATGTCAAGACAGGGCTTCATGTACGTCTCTTCTCAGGGACATCGGAGTGCCGCACAATGTTTTCACGTAAAATCTTTCATGTAATCACAAAAAGTAACATACACCAGCTGTATCTCACTATTGGGTATGTGCCCTTAACATTTCCACCCTGAATATTCATTTTGGTGTCATTTTGGAAGGTTTTCTGGTGACTCCGTAAAATTGGCGTGAAACTCGAACAACATTGTTCACAGCTGTGACTTTTGAGTGAGAAATGCTTCCAGGGGTCTTCCCCATGGTGTTGCCATGTCATTTCGGCACTCCTCTGAGACTTTTGTGACATTTTTAGGGTTTCTACATGCTGCCGGCAGTCATTTCATAAAAATACTCGTGTCTCCCATAGGATAACATTGGGCTCGGTGCTTGGGCCGAGTACACGAGTATCTTGGGATGCTCGGCCCGAGCTTCGAGCACCCGAGCATTTTAGTACTCGCTCATCACTATTTCCTGATCATCCTATGGCAGCACACAACTGGGAATTGGAAAAGCAATAATTTAAACTTAGGGTTGGGTATATCCCTGTGTCGCTTGTTTTAGCACTTTTTGCCAAAGGTTGAGCCATCCATAGCTAAGATGTCAATACCACAGTGCATCATTAATGTAGAAGATGATGAAAAAGTGGAAGCTCTACACATATGGTTTAAAGGAATGTGTGCTAGTTCATACCAAGAAGCTGAAGCAGTCCGAGTAGAACGGGCCCTGAAGCACAGGGCCATCTCTAACTGATTTAATAGGTAGGTATCAGCAAACTGAAGAAATAGATTTTCATTCTTCCTCAAAGGAAGAATGTTCTGGAGATAAAGTAGCAGAATTTTTTTAACATGCAGTAAACTGAGACTTTGTTCATCGTCATTATGTGGATCTTGACCTAGTACAGGCAGAATTATTTCCTGATTGAAGCTGAAAGCAAAGCCAATCTTGGAGGAAATCCAGGATAAAGCCTTAACATCATATGGTCTGTACCTATTCGTAGATATGGTTCTCTGGAAGACAATGCCTGGAACTCTCCTATTTGTTTGGCAGTTGTTATTGCCACTAAAAACAAGGTTTTCCCAGAAGATGTTTGATTGATGTCTGTGATGAAGGTTCAAAGGGAAACGTTGAAGTTCTTTTAGGACCAAGGTGAGATCCCATGTGGGAAAAAGGAGGTACAAACAGTGATCTTAGGTTCCTAATGACCTTAAAAACCATGATGATGAGCCAGTCTGGAAAATGAGCCATCTAGGTGTATATTGATGGCTGGAACCTGTGTCTTTAGTGTGTTAAACTTCAGTCCCTTATCGAGACCAGCCTGGAGGAATTGTAACACTGAGGCTATAGACCTTAATTAGTTTCTTTCATGGAACACTATCCATTATAGATTTTCCATATTCTTGCATACACTCTTAAAGTTTCTGGTTTTCTAGCTATCAAGAAAGTTGATGACCTGATCTCGTAATCCTTAAACGCTAAATTTGTCCAGACAATCTCTATGCCGACAGATGCAACTTGCTTGGATCCAGTGGAAAATGTTCCCTTGAAATAGGTGATCTGGTACAAGTTGAAGATTTCAGAATCTGCTCCCGATAGCTAACACACAAGGAGAGACCAGTTTCCTTGTGGCCTGAAGGGAATAACTGCTATAGCTTCTGCATGTTCTTCCCTGATCTTATTCAGGGCTCTTAGAACCAGTGTCCAAGGAGGGAAGAAATAGATCAACAGACCTACCCAAGAAAGGGCCAAGCCATCCATTGCTCACAGATGATTGTGTCTTTGAAGCGTTGACACTTCCCTTTCTGAAGTTCGGCTATCACATTCAGATCGGGAACTTCCATGAAGTTAGTATTCTGCAGGAAGATCTTTCCATGAAGTTAGTATTCTGCAGGAAGATCTTTCCATGAAGTTAGTATTCTGCAGGAAGATCTTTCCATTAAGGCTCCATTGTGATAGAAGTATTTTGTTGCAACTCAACCAATTGGCTTTGACATTGTAGACCTCAGGTATATAAACTACTGAGATATTGTGTAAGTTCTTCTCTTCCCAGAGAAAGATCTTGTGACATTCTGCAGCTAATAAGGGACTCTTGGTTACATCTTATTTATGGATATAAACCACTGATGCAGTGGCGTAACTAGAGTCTGGTGGGCCCCGGTGCGAAATTCAGACCTGGGCCCCCCCCATGCACACACGTTGGTCGGATGCTTGTGTCCCGTGTAACATTCAAAGTTCTATAAAGACTCACAAATTGACCCCTCTATGTATTAATGTCCCTCACCCTGCTATATATGGTCCTCCTCCTGGAATATGGCCCTTATCCTGGCATATATGTTCCCCTTTCTGGTATATATGGTCTTCCTCCTCCCACCATGATAGGCGTCCAATTATTATAACTCCCATATTCCTCCACTCCAAAACCCAGTGTCACCCCACATGTTAGCCTATTCCAGTAGTGCAGTCTTCTGCTCTCCTCTGTCCCCCGCTCTTCACCTCTGTGCCCCACTCTCCACCTCCTCCTGTGTCCTCCTCTGTCCCCCATTCTCCTGTGTCCCACGCTCTTCTCCTCCTCTGTCCCCCGTTCTTTATCTCCCGCTCTCTTCCTCCTGTGTCCCCCGCTCTCCTCCTCCTGTGTCCTCCATCCTCCTGTGTCCCCCACTCTCCTTCTACTCTGTCCCCTGTTCTCCTGTGATCCCCACTCTCTTGCTCCTGTGTCCCCGCTCTCCTGTGTCCCTCGCTCTCCTCCTCCTCTTTCCCCCGTTCTCCTGTGTCTCCCGCTCTCCTCCTGCTCTGTCCCCGTTCTCCTGTGTCCCCTGCTCTCTTCCTCCTCTGTCCCCTGCTCTCCTCCTCCTCTGTCCCCCGCTCTCCTCCTACTGTGTCCATCGCTCTCCTCCTCCTCTGTCCTCCATTCTCCTGTGTTTCCCCCACTCTCCTCCTCCTCTGTCCCCAGTTCTCCTGTGATCCCCACTCTCTTCCTCCTGTGTCCCCGCTCTCCTGTGTCCCTCACTCTCCTCCTCCGTCTCCCTGCATCCCTCGTTTTGCTCCTCCTCTATCCCCCGTCCTCCTGTGTCCCCTGCTCTCCTTCTGCTCTGTCCCCTTTTTCTGTCTCCCCCACTTTCCCCCTCCTGTGTCCCCCGGCGCTTTCCTCCTCTCACCTCTCTTCTTCTCTTCTGCGAGTATTCAGCAACAGTGTGTCCTCACTTTCTGGATGAGCGGCCAGGACTAGACACACGGCGGGAGATTGAGGAGGCTGCCGCCTGACTCTCCGGACCTCCAGAAGCTTACGGCTCTGTCCTCAGATGCAGCACGTGACGAAGCAGCCGTGGGACTTTCGAAGCTGCCGCCCCACCGCGCCTTCCTGTCCTCCGGCAGCCGGAATCAACCGCCTGGAGACCGGCCTGGCAGAGCGCTATGCAGAGACACGGATGTGCATCCTAGGGATGCACATCCATATAAAGCAGTCGCAGGGGTTGGCAGGCGCCGAGCCCCTAAACTTCCGGGCATGGTCGCACTTGCAACCTCTGCGACTGTGGGTGGTACGCCACTGTATGTATGGTCCTCCTCCTGGAATATGCCTTTATCATGTTATGTATGGTCCTACATTATAGTAAAATGCAGCCTCACAGTCCTCCATAAAGTATAATGCAGCGTCCCAGCCCTCCATATAGTATAAAGCTGCATCACAGCCCTTTATATAATATAATGCAGCCTCACAGCCCTTCACATAATATAATGCAGCGTCCCAGCCTTCCATATAGTATAAAGCTGCATCACAGCCCTTTATATAATATAATGCAGCGTCACAGCCCTTCATATAGTATAATGCAATAATGCAGCCTCATAACCCTCCATATAGCATACATCCTCTCAACACACATACACACACAGGGACACAGACACGCACACAGGGACACAGACACGCACACGGGGACACAGGGACATGCACACAAGGACACAGGGACACACACACAGGGACACGGACACGCACACAGGGACACGGACACGCACACAGGGACACGGACACGCACACAGGGACACGGGCACGCACACAGGGACACGGGCACGCACACAGGGACACGGACACGCACACAGAGACACAGACACGCACACAGAGACACAGACACGCACACAGAGACACAGACACGCACACAGGGACACAGACACGCACACAGGGACACGGACACAGGGACACGACACGCACACAGGGACACGGACACGCACACAGGGACACGGACACGCACACAGGGACACGGACACGCACACAGGGACACGGACACACACACAGGGACACGGACACACACACAGGGACACGCACACAGGGACACGGACACGCACACAGGGACACGGACACGCTCACAGGGACACAGACACGCACACAAAGACACAGACACACACACAGAGACACAGACACGCACACAGGGACACAGACAGGGACACGGACACAGGGACACGGACACGCACACAGGGACACGGACACGCACACAGGGACACGGAAACAGCAGCACCGTACACTAACGGCATCTGAGGCAAGGAGATGACTGCAGTGCCGCTGTTCTGGTCAAACACATGCCACGAGCCGTCTGGGCAGCCAATCACAGGCCAGTAGCTGAGGTCAAGCGCCGACTGGCCTGTGATTGGCCAGGACAGTGGCAGGGGCAGAGAGAGAACGGTGCTGCTGGACTTTATACATCTGGCGGCTGTGATCAGCCGCCTGGGGACATGGATGTGCGTCCGTAGGGATAAACATCCATGTAAAGCGGATGCAGCCAGGGGTCGACGGGCCCCTGTACCTTCAGGCCTGGTCGCAGCTGCGACCGTGGATGTTACGCCACTGGGAAGGGTGCACACAGTATAGGGGGTACAGTATGTGGGGTGGGCATGCACAGTATGGGGAGGGGGCACAAAGTATATGGGGAGGGCACAGAATAGGGGGCACACAGTATAGTGGGAGGGGGCACACAATTTATGGGGGTACAGTATATGGAGAGGGAACACAGTATATGGGGCAGGGGCACAGAACACTGTGTCTGACCTGTTACAGGATCTGCAAGTCCCTCCTGGTGATCAGCTTGCAGCGGTTGGCCCCCAGCACCCGCACCTGCTCCTCTGTGCACACCACCGGGGTGATGTCCAGCCGCTTCAGCTGAAACTCCTGCGGCAGACAGATTAGCTCCTGCCTGTCTGCTCCAACATCAGGCACTCACTGCCGCCCCCGGGAGCCGGGCTGTACTTGTCCAGCAGGCAGCAGCTCTCAGCAGCACTACAGGAGGAGCAGAGGCGCGGACACGGCCCTGGCCTGCTCTCGGCTGGAGGCAACAAGCAGCTGCCGCTGCTGCCTCATAGTCTCAGAGCCAGAGTGCAGAAGCTGCCGGCCACACACATCGGCGATACAAGCCTGCTTAAACGCAGGCCGGCGCCAGGACCGCCACCTCCCCTCCAACACACTGGCCATGCAGTCACATGGATGTGCGTCCTTGGAGACGCACATCCATGTGAAGCGGCGGCCCGGCGCTGGTATCAGCGGTCGCAGGGGGCTGCGGGCGGACCGGGCCCCTTATAGCCCCGGGCCCCGTCGCAACCGCGACCCCTGCGACCGCGATTGGTACGCCACTGCACTGATGCTAGATTGTCAGATTGGACTACTACAAATAGCGGGTAAAGAAGTTGACAGAAATGAAAAAGTGGCAGTCTTACTTGCTCTTACCAAGGTCTCTGCACTGAACTGTCGCCTACGTAGCCCTCCCCTCACACAAGCCCTGATGCATCCGTGGTTAGAGTCATTGGGCAGCAAGTAAAAAGGATCTTCCCTAACTCAGATGTAATGGGGACACATAACCACAGGAGATCTTGCCTGGAGGCTTGTGGCACATACACAGGGAATGATAGTGAAAGTCTAACTCGGTCCAGCACAAGATATTTGATCAGAGAGAGCTGAAGTGTTGCTTGGCCCATGGAACTGCATCTAAGGATGATGACAGTATCCCCAAGACTCTCATAGCTGCTCTGATCAAGACTAGAGCCAATTGGGGTAGATGAGACAGACTGATCAGAAGTTAATGGAGTCTTTCGCTGGACAAAGTCAAAGAGAAATGGTGAGAGTGGATGACAAACCTGGGGATCTTTAATGGCTAGGGTCATACTTGGCAGTCAGTTTTTTTTAATGGATCCAATAACGGGTTCGTTATTTTAAGGCTGTTTTTTGGGCATTTTGTGTGCCTAAATAACGGATCCATTAATGGTTGTACCACATATGTAGCATCCGTTAACAGATCCGTTAACGGATAAGGCTCATTTTTGGGTGGGCTTTTGATTTGGCACTAAATATGCATGGGTAGTGTGCCGCCCAGCTTAGGGGACCGGGATACCCGGCGCAGGGTCCCTTTCCTTGGGGGAGTCACTGGTGGCTGGACCCAGGCCGTGGCCCCAGGCTGGCACACTCCTAAAGGGGGGTATTTACAGGGGATTTAGAAGTTTATATAGTTTATAAAGTTTGTAGATGTTATTGTCGTGACGCCACCCAGAATAATGTGGCTATATATGGCCACCGCTGCCTTGTACTGGCCAGGGGATGATGGTGAGAGGCAGCTGAGATGGTATAGCCCTTTTCCGGGTAGGGCTGTAGGGTCCCCTGGACAGGTGATGTTAAAGTTAATGATGGATGAAGATGGAAGTATGGTGAGGAGATGTTAAGGGCACAGACACTTACTTGATTCACAGCAAATTCTCTCAGCGGTGATGGTCCCAATCCTGGATAGATGGTAGCTGTTAAATCAGAGGCTGAGGCACAGATGAGGTTTAACTGGTTTACTTTCAACCAAACTATAATACAACAAGTCCCGTCTCCGGAGTCTGCAATAGGGGTTCAGTTGCTCAGGCCCCACCGGGTCCTTTACCTCCTGCTTGCGCTGTCTATGTGGCCCTGCTGCCGTGTGTGAACTCGCTGCCGGCCCAAATCTGTCCTCTCTGGGTCCCACTCAACAGGCAACTTGAGTCCTTTGTCTCTCTCTGCTTACCCCCTCCGGGAGTACTGCTGAACTCTTAGTATGTTGCTGTGTCTGGCCCTGTGAAGCTTGTTGTTACCTCACGTTTTCCGGTTGCTGTATTGTATATCACTAATGCAGCCACGGATCCGGTATCCGTATCTGCGCTTTTTATCTAGGGTAGATAATGATGCTACCCGATTCTGAAAGTGTTCCTCTTATCAGTTTTCTCCTCCTCAGACCGATGGCTTGGCCCTGGAAATTGTCAGCCAGTCCTCAGGAACTCAATGCAGCTCCTGTCACTCTGAGCTCCTGGCTCCAACTGTCTGAAAATTTACCTCAAACCAGTGTTTTATCTCTAGGGAAGTCTCTGGTGTCTCTGGAGCTCCCCCTACTGGCCAAAGGTGGTAGTGCAGTGGCTTGGCTTTCTAAGTGAGTGCAACTATTATGATCTTATACTGTGGCTAATACCCGCAGGGGCGCCACATTCCCCCTTAGTTAAGAACAGTACTCCGGGACTGTGGGACAATAAACATAAGATATAACAGATAATATCTACAGAGTCTTAAAAAAAAACAAAAAGTTACAAAAACCACTCAAGTTTAAAAAATAGAGTCTTGTAAAAAGTCACTTCAAATAGCGTCCATTAATACAGCTCTGTCCTTGAGGGCTATTTATTTGTTAGGAAAGGCACTGCAATTAGCGTCCATTTTTCCAACAAAGTTTATGAATAATTTAAGAATGTTCAAAAAACAGTCTTTCCGGAGCTTTAATGTACCGCCTCCGGGCTGATAAATGAAGAAAAGAGTTCAAGAAATATGCAAGTAGTTCATACAGAATAGTCTCTGTAGGTACTGGGCTCTTAACGTTACATCTAATAACTACTAATTAACAATTAGACAAGTTCCTTTCAGATATTTCTGGTTGAAATATCTATTTACATTTGGTAGTCTGCATATCTTGCTGGTAATTGACCCTGAGTACTACGCTGTGATCTGCGTAACGCTTGTGTACTGGGTGTACTCAATGTGATGGTGTGAGTGGATGTATACCTAGTAAGTACTTCTGGTTCTGCTAGGGATAATTCCACATTTGTGGGGTTGGCAATTCCACCGTGTCCAGGACTATTATTACTAGGAATTTGTTCTTCCTGTCTTGGAACATCTTGTGGTACAGGGTCTGCTTCTAATTCTATTGGTCTTGGGGCTTCTGGTATTACAGGCTCTGGTGTTTGATAGAAGGCCATCATGGGAACTACTACTGCACCATTGTAGGTTGGCCAGGTTTTAGGAAAGTCTCCTAAATAGGTGTGATATACTCCATCTTCTTCGTTTTCGTTAACAGGTTGAACCGGTACTGGTTGAATAACTTCTGGTTCAGGTTGAATGACTTCTTTTTCTTTCAATGTCTCTGGACATAGTTTTAGATTGTCTCTTGACACTAGTACTGATGTTAATCCACCATCTTTGCTTATAAGACACATTTTAGGATTGTTCACTCTCATTGGTAAAACTGTATATGGGACGGATTCCCACTGATTGTCCAATTTATTAGTGCGACGGTTTCTCTTGAGCACTTGATCACCAGGTTTTAATGGGGTTGCTAGAGCATTCTGGTTGAAGTATTGCTCTTGTCTTTCTCTAGTTTTCAGGAGATTCCTTTCTACGCATTCTTGCACTTGGCGATACTGTTGTTGGCGTAGGGAGTCCCAGTTGGAATCCTGCACCTCTGCGTCAGGTTTTACGATGCCCATTTCTAGATCTATTGGTAGCTTGCCAGGTCTTGCACGCATAAGGTAAGCTGGGGTACAGTTTGTGGAGCTTACCGGGACATTGTTATAGAGGTCTACCAAGTCAGGCAATTTCTCTGGCCATAGGTTTCTCTCTGTCTCTGGTAAAGTCTTTAAGAGATCGATTACAATATGGTTCATTTTTTCGCATAAGCCATTTGTTTGCGGATGATAGGCTGTTGTACGGATCTTCTTGCAGCCATACATATTGCAAAATTCTCTGAAGATCTCTGATTCAAATGCTGTGCCTTGGTCTGCGAGTACTTGTTCCGGATATCCATGGGGTCTGCAAAAGTATGTCTGGAACGCCTTAGCTGCTGTTTTTGCAGTGAGATCTTTCACGGGCACTACTACCAAGAAACGTGAGTAATGGTCCACTATGGTTAAAGCATAGACATAGCCGGACCGGCTTGGTGTCAATTTCACGTGGTCTATTGCTACGAGCTCAAGTGGTTGCTTGGTAACTATAGGCTGGAGTGGTGCTCTTTGGTTTTTTAGATCTTTTCTTCTGAGGTTGCACGGACCACAGTTTCTGCACCATTCTTCAATTGATCTTCTCATTCCAACCCAGTAGAATCTTTCTCTTAAAAGTACTTCTAGCTTTTTCCACCCGAAGTGACCAGCACCATTGTGATAAGCTTCTAGGACCATTTTTATATCTTGTTTAGGCACAATGATCTGCCATACTAGCTCATGCGTCTTTGGATTGGTATATCTTCTGCACAGCTTTCCTTGGTACAGGAACATTTTGCCTCTCTCTTTCCAGAGTTGATGTGTCTCTTTCGGTGCATTTTCATTGGGATACGCACTTTGCTCAGTCAGCAGTTCTTTCACCAACTTCACAGCTGGATTGCTGTCTTGAGTGTCAGCCCATCTGTGGTGTGCTAATGGGTTGAGATTCACCTGTTGATGTTTCTGGTAGGCACTGGATTGATACTGTCCTACCTTGGGACGATGGAAGGCGGGTAGTTCAATTTCTTCAAGTTCTACCGGTTCTTCTTCCACGTCTCTCAAGTGCGGCATCCGGGATAAGGCGTCTGCATTTCCATTCTTTCGGCCTGCTCTATACTTGATCACGAAGTTGTAATTAGACAGCCGGGCTATCCATCGCTGTTCCAGCGCACCTAACTTGGCTGTATCCAGGTGGGTCAATGGGTTGTTATCAGTATAGACGGTGAATTCTGCAGCTGCCAAATAGTGTTTGAAACGCTCAGTCACAGCCCAGACTACTGCCAGTAGTTCTAACTTGAAGGAGCTGTAATTTTCAGGATTTCTTTCAGTAGGCCGGAGCTTTCTACTTGCAAAGGCGATGACTTTCTCCTTGCCTCCTTGCTTCTGAGATAGTACTGCTCCCAGTCCCACATTACTGGCATCTGTGTAAAGGATGAAAGGTTGATGGTAATCGGGGTATGCCAGAACTTCTTCTCCGGTCAATGCCTTCTTCAACTTTTCAAAGGAATCTTCCCTCTCATCACTCCACTGGAAAGGAGGATTGCGGTTTGAAGGCTTCTTCGACTGCCCTACCAGGATGTCTTGTAGAGGTGCTGCTAGCTTGGTGAACCCTTGGATGAATCTACGATAGTAGCCCACCAGTCCCAGGAATTGCCTCACCTGTTTCACGCTGGTAGGTCTTGGCCAATCCCTTATTACGGTTACTTTCTCGGGATCCGGTGCTACTCCTTCTGAACTTACAACGTGTCCCAGGTATTGTACCTTTGGCTTTAGAAGGTGACATTTTGATGGCTTGATCTTCATACCATACCGGGATAAGGCTTCGAACACTTCTGCCAGATCTTGTAGATGTTGTTCGTAAGTCTTTGAGTAGACTATTACATCATCTAGGTACAGAAGGACGGCTTCAAAGTTCTTGTGTCCGAGACAGCATTCCATCAATCGCTGAAAGGTACCGGGTGCGTTGCAGAGTCCGAACGGCATACAATTAAATTCACAGAGACCCATTGGTGTGGTAAATGCTGTCTTCTCTTTATCTTCCTCAGCCACAGGGACTTGCCAATACCCACTTGTTAAGTCTAAGGTGGAAAAATAGTTAGCAGATCTTAAAGCGGCTAATGACTCTTCAATTCTAGGTAAGGGGTAGGCGTCTTTATGGGTAATGTGATTAATCTGCCGGTAGTCTACGCACATTCTCATGGTTCCGTCTTTCTTTTTAACTATTACCAGAGGGGCTGCCCAGGGACTACAACTGTCTCTTATTACCCCGGCCTGTTTCATCTCTCTCAGCATGTCTTTAGCACATTGATAATGAGCGGGCGGTATGGGTCTATATCTCTCTTTTATTGGTGGGTGGCTACCGGTAGGAATTGTATGTTCTACCCCTTTTATCTGTCCGAAGTCTAATGGGTGTTTACTAAAGACCCGTTCATATTCTTCTACTAGTCGGTACACCCCTTGTTTTTGGTGGGTAGGTGTTGAATCTGTACCTATATGCAGCTGCTGACACCAATCTTCTAATTCTCCACTTGAACCATTGTCGTCCGCCTGACATGACGGATTCAAGGGCCCAATGGCTATGATGGCATTGTTGTCAACAGTGTATAGCTTGGCCATTGTAGCGTACCTTGGTAAAGTGACCTCTTCCTCTCCACAATTCAAAAGACGTATGGGCACTCTTCCCCTGTGTACCTCGACTATTCCTCTAGCCGTTAATATCGTGGGTCTACTATCAGTGTACACAGGCTCTACCAAGGCTTGGTAATCTCGTCCTTTAATACCAATGGCTGCTCTACACCATACCAGCATTTCAGTTTTTGGAGGTATTACTATAGGAGTTGGGTCACTTACCCTCACACTGCCGATTTCTCCACCTGCAACCTCTACTTGTTGCTTCAGCACCAATGCTTTTATCTCTCTCCAGAGAATTCTCTGCTGGCAGGATTGGGCAGTTTCCGCAAATTGCTGTAAAATAGTAATAACCTCGGAAAAACAATTTTCTAAAACATTCATACCTACCAATACAAAAGGTTCCCGTCGGTTAACATCAACAATTATGATACCCTGATTTTTTAATTCTGCTCTACCAATCTTAATGGTCATCTCTCTAAATCCTACTTGCGGTACCAATTTTCCATTACTAGCATATATACTTAGCTCAACATTAGATGGTCTTTTATCAATGTCTGAATCTGCCCAGTACCTCTTATAAAGGATATGTGGTATAGATGAAATCTGGGAACCAGTGTCCAACAAGGCATTGAGGGGAATACCGTCCAGCACGATGGGGATAATGGGACGTCCTCCGACGTACTTATCGTGCCAGGATGTTGGGCCTTGAAAGTTCACTCCTGCGAAGCGGCCCGCATTCCCAGGGGATCCTTGTTTAAATCACAATTGCGGGCGATGTGGCCTGGCTTCCGGCAACGGCGGCAAATAGGCTGTCCATCCGGCTGGTAACGGTCGTTGAGTCGTCCTCTCCACGCTGGGTATCTCTGGGGTCTCATCCAGGGAATATCCTCTCTGCGGTTCGCCAACTCCATCTTGGATGTAGTCTGTGATTCTCTCATTTCCTGCATGGTTTTAGCCATTGAGGTGACAATGTCTGTTAGAGAGTCAAGCTTTTGCTGGAAAGCATCATTAGCACTGGCCTCCAGGGGCTTAACTGATGTCACTGGCACTCTCTGTTGTTGAGGGGTTTCTGTAATGGATTGCTCAGGATCCTGATCCCAAAGTGCCTCTGCCTGCTGGAGACGAATAGCGCTCTCCTTTAACTGGGCAAATGTCACCTCAGGGTCCTTGAAAGTCAGCATACTCGCATGCCCTCGATGAGAAGGGGTTAATAGTCCCTCAATGAATTGATCTTTTAACAATTTATCAGCGCCAGTGTTAAACATTGGTTCAGCCAGTGTAAGCGCTTTAAGGGCCTCCTGTAAATTCAGGGCAAAGTCTCTCACACTCTCATTGGCCTTTTGTTTGCAATTGAAGAATTTGGTCTTTGCTTTGCTACCAGCAGTAGTTTCAAATACTGCCTTTAATCCAGCTAGAATATGCTCAGCAGTGTCTTTTAGATCAGCGGACCATGCTGTGACTTCTCGCTTGGCATTACCACTTAACTGTGCCATCAGCAAACCGACACGCTGAGCTTCTGCCATTGGAAACATGTTTAAATAGGCCAGCAGTTTTTCTTTAAAATCATCAAAAGTATTAGGCTTACCTTCATACACTGGAAGCCATGGAGCACCTGGGGTATATGGCATCAACATCGGCATAATGGGCGCTGCACCTTGCGCCGCTGTGCTGCCGAGCGCTCTGTTTTGTGCTTCAGCTGCATTTGTGTCGCCGGGTGTTTCGGCGTCTCCGTGCTGCGACATGTTGCGCCCCCTTAGTTAATCCGGACCCTTCCGGTCCTCTGCTTCCGTCGGGATGGCGTATAATCGTTCCGCTGTGCAGCAGGATTGGTTTTCCCCTTTTGCCGACGTCAGAGCTCTCAGCTTGGTGCCGCCCACAAAGACACGCCCCCTGCTGCTTCTGCTCGCCGTGAGCTCAGTAATGGCGGAATCTGAAATTTTTCAGTCAGATCAGAGCTCAGGGCTATGACACAGTTCAAATAGCAGTCTCGTGCTGTGGCAGTTATGAGGTAATTAGTGATGATGCAATTTTACCTCAGAGGCTGGCGGCCATTTTGTTTCAATGTTAGTCAATGGGAAAAAGTCTATTTCAATGGTTTCCAATGGGAAAATCACTTTTTGATAAAAAAAAGTCAAATTTTCTCGGATTTTCTCACAATTTTCGGCATTAATCACGGCACACAGTACCCGATTTAACCAGGCACGGTAAATCCTGTTCGTGACGCCAAAGAGAGATGTGCCGCCCAGCTTAGGGGACCGGGATACCCGGCGCAGGGTCCCTTTCCTTGGGGGAGTCACTGGTGGCTGGACCCAGGCCGTGGCCCCAGGCTGGCACACTCCTAAAGGGGGGTATTTACAGGGGATTTAGAAGTTTATATAGTTTATAAAGTTTGTAGATGTTATTGTCGTGACGCCACCCAGAATAATGTGGCTATATATGGCCACCGCTGCCTTGTACTGGCCAGGGGATGATGGTGAGAGGCAGCTGAGATGGTATAGCCCTTTTCCGGGTAGGGCTGTAGGGTCCCCTGGACAGGTGATGTTAAAGTTAATGATGGATGAAGATGGAAGTATGGTGAGGAGATGTTAAGGGCACAGACACTTACTTGATTCACAGCAAATTCTCTCAGCGGTGATGGTCCCAATCCTGGATAGATGGTAGCTGTTAAATCAGAGGCTGAGGCACAGATGAGGTTTAACTGGTTTACTTTCAACCAAACTATAATACAACAAGTCCCGTCTCCGGAGTCTGCAATAGGGGTTCAGTTGCTCAGGCCCCACCGGGTCCTTTACCTCCTGCTTGCGCTGTCTATGTGGCCCTGCTGCCGTGTGTGAACTCGCTGCCGGCCCAAATCTGTCCTCTCTGGGTCCCACTCAACAGGCAACTTGAGTCCTTTGTCTCTCTCTGCTTACCCCCTCCGGGAGTACTGCTGAACTCTTAGTATGTTGCTGTGTCTGGCCCTGTGAAGCTTGTTGTTACCTCACGTTTTCCGGTTGCTGTATTGTATATCACTAATGCAGCCACGGATCCGGTATCCGTATCTGCGCTTTTTATCTAGGGTAGATAATGATGCTACCCGATTCTGAAAGTGTTCCTCTTATCAGTTTTCTCCTCCTCAGACCGATGGCTTGGCCCTGGAAATTGTCAGCCAGTCCTCAGGAACTCAATGCAGCTCCTGTCACTCTGAGCTCCTGGCTCCAACTGTCTGAAAATTTACCTCAAACCAGTGTTTTATCTCTAGGGAAGTCTCTGGTGTCTCTGGAGCTCCCCCTACTGGCCAAAGGTGGTAGTGCAGTGGCTTGGCTTTCTAAGTGAGTGCAACTATTATGATCTTATACTGTGGCTAATACCCGCAGGGGCGCCACAGTAGCAACACCCCTCAGCCAATAAGAAAGGCAGGTCATTTAGGGGTGTTGCCACCTGCATTTTGGACATTTTGTGTCTCTTTGTACTGTGTGTGCATTATGGAGGTTGAACTTGATTTATTGTTCCTGGAGCTGCGCTACGTGGCCCTCATGTTGCAACATGCCTGGCATAGCTGGCTCTGGATACATGAGGTCAACCTACTACGCCCACAGTATGGTTCTTTTCATGTCCTCTATCCGCAATTGAGGATGTTCCCTCACAAGTTTTCAACGTTTGCTCAGAATGTCTGTGCCTGCTTTTGATGGCCTTCTTGCCGTGGTGGGCGATGATATCTCTCGCCAGGACACACGGTGGTGGCCGGACATTTCCGCAGCTGAAAGATTTGTAATGACGCTAAGGTAAGTGTTGTTAGCCTGCTGGCTGCTTGCCTGCACACACAGAACACGTGTGATTTCTCCATGTCTGAAGATTAAAGGGAACCTATTGGCAGGTTTTTGCCATGCCATCTGACAACAGCATAATGTTGAAATACAGACCCTTAAAACACCGATGTGTCATTCACTGTGCTGTTTGTTGCCATTTACATTGACATAAATATTTTTCTTTTCCATAAGTATGACTCTGTGAATATGGCACTAGGCTAATTCGACTGCTAATGTGAATCTCTTGCGGATTACCCAGTTTTTTTTTGTAAAACTACAGTGAGCAGCCAAGTAAGTGACGCTTCGCTAGATACAGGATCTGTAATCTGATGTTATGCATGTTGCATAGGACGTTGGCCAAACCTGGTGTGTGGTTTCCAATAACTCATGTAATGTGTCTGTACATGCCTAATTGCTGTGTATATTTCACTTACAGGTATTTGGCCACAGGGGAGTCTTATGCCTCTCTTCATTACCAGTTCCGGATTGGCCGGTCGACCGTCAGCACCATTGTCCTGGGGGCGTGGCTTGACGCAGCCAGGATATGGCCGCTTGATCCGGGAGCTCCGGAGATCACAGGACCTAAAGCGGCTCAAAAAGTGCTCAGTGCCCCGGTACTCGCCTAAAAACTACCCTCCCAAGCACAGGAGAGTCCGGAGAGCGGATGGGGAAGACCCGGAGCAGGAAGATTAATCCCCCGCAGCGAGTGACTGATTTTTTTACCAGCACCAAGCCTGCAGGAAGCTCTCCCAAGATGGCGCCGGCTCCTCCTCCAGACGGAGCTCTGTGGCCTCATCAGCGTCCACCAGAGGAGGGAGGGAGGATTCCCCCGTCACACACCAGAGCATGAAGGCGATGCTTTCCTCCATGCTCTCCTCTCTCAGGACGTCGCTACAAGATGACATAAAAGGTATGGTAGCTGACATGAGAAGGGATCTGGCAGAGGTGGGAGGCCGGACAGACGGACTTGAGCGAAAGATGACAGAACTTGTAAAGTCCCATAACGAATTAATAGATGCACAAGAAGTGCTCAAAACAGACATGGCTACAATGCAAGCCAAACAATTAGATCTTGAAGACAGACACAGAAGAAATAATATACGTATAAGGGGGATACCGGAAACTGTACAGCCCAAAGATCTGCGCCCACTTTTGCAAGACTTCATAATGGCAGCTATACCTGATGTACAGCGAAAGGACATTATTATTGACAGAATACATAGGGTGCCAAAGCCTTCGCATATTAACCCCTCATTACCCAGAGACACAATTGCAAGGATCCACTTTTATGAACTAAAAGAGGACTTTCTTTACAGTCTGAGAGGCAAACCTGCCCTTCCGGAGCAATTTACATCCCTCACAGTTTTCTCAGATCTATCCCCAGGCACTCTGGCACTGCGGAGGGTGTTCCAGCCTTACACCACTACCCTCAGGAAGGAAAATATTCCATACATGTGGGGCTTCCCAACAAAACTCCTCATACGGAGATATAACACCACTCATGTCTGTATTCTCCCAAAGCAAGCAGCCAAATTACTGTCCCAGTGGGGGTTGGGATCGCCGACTAACAATGGGGACCTTCCCTCTCCTTCGATGACATCACACAAAAAGCACGTTGATCCTGAATGGAGCACAGTCTGAGCACATTATCCAATCCTGTGGATTTCTGAACTTTCCTTCCGGAATTGGCCAAGGACCATAAGTAGTCCTTCTTCTTCCTTTTCACCCTATCCGAGAAGGACTTGTTTCTCCTTTTCTGATACTTCGACTACCTCGGGTGACTATTCAAGAGCCAGGGATAAGATCTGAACTCCTGGTCATGACCCCATAGAGTGTATTTTTGTCACTCACTAGTTTTCTACTGGAGAACATGACTGCTTCTCCATTTCTGTTAACATTCTGGTTTGATTTTCTCTTTTTTACTCTTTTGCTACCCAATTTTTGTGGTACGGGACGTCAGTCCCCCTCATTTGTGGGAGTTTTTCATGTTGACTGTTATATATTTCCCCTAATCCTTTTTTCCTCTCCTACTTCCCCCTCCTATCTAGGTCAGGATTGTATGACTATGAAAATGTTGTTAAAAAGCTTGTTGGTTCTATTGTGCCACAAGCCCTCGTATATGTCTCTGTTAATACTCCATTATGAGCATTAATATATTATCCATTAATGTTAACGGGTTAAATTCCCCAGCAAAAATGTCTATAACATGGCGTCATTTACGCAAATCAAGAAGCGAGGTTGTCTTTGTCCAGGAGACACATCTGTTGGCGGAGGATAATTTTAGAATGCAATCACATTTTTATCCGCATCAATATTTCGCTAATAATTCAACAAAGAAAGCGGGAGTGGGAATTTTTATAAAACATACAGTATCTTTCCAACTCAAAGCAACTATACCTGACCCGGAAGGGCGTTATCTCATCCTTTTATGTAATTTCAATAACTGCAAGTATACACTGGTTTCAACGTATGCCCCCCCCCCTCCGGCCAAATTAAATTTATGCGGTCTCTCCTGGACGAGGTACAACTCCATGCGCAAGGTCATAGACTTATATGTGGAGATTTCAACATGCCAATGTGCAAGCGGTTAGATTGCACTGGACCTTCACACGCACGAGGGGAACTAGGCCCTGTGATCTTAGAAAATGGTTTACATGATGTATGGAGATATCAACACAGTAATGAACGGGATTATACCTTCTTCTCAAATAGATACCACACATATAGCCGCATAGATGCCATACTAGTAGATGACGCTTTATTACACAAATGTCAACAATCCGGTATAGGTAACATAACATGGTCAGACCATGCACAGGTCACCTTAAAAATCATGGACTCCTCGGCCGTAGCACCACCACACATATGGAAAATGAATACATACCTACTAACAAATCCAGATATCATAGAGGAGATAACTGACCAGATTAAAGAATACTTTCATGTTAATGATAACGGAGAAAACACATGATGAAGTGCTATGGCTATCACATAAGGCAGTGGTCAGAGGCCTATTTATTAAAATAGCTGCTCACACAAAAAAGCGATATATGGCGGACCTAGAAAATACTCTGATTAAAATTAAAACTATGGAAAGACAACACAAAGAAACTCCGTGCCCACATATATTAAAAACCCTTCTAGATGCCAGGAACCATTTAAGATCCCTCTTATTCCAAAAAGCTGAAAAAAATCTTAAAAAGCTGAGAGCTCGGTATTATAATATGGGAGACAGGGCCGGAACATTATTGGCCAGACGGGTTAAAAAAAGAACTGCACGATTTAAAATTCCTTTTCTCATATCACGTACAGGGTCTCAAATGCATAATCCCATCTCTATAGCGGAAGAATTCCGGGTTTATTACGAGTCACTATATAACTTAAAAAATGACAGCAACACGACACAACCAAACGACACCACAATCTCGTCCTTTTTAGATAAATTAGATTTACCCAAACTAACACCAACCCAATTGAGCACATTGAATTCTCCAATTACAGAAGCAGAACTAAGACAAGCTCTCAGGACTACTAAAAGGGGCACAGCGTCTGGACCTGATGGCTTTCCCTTTCCATATTATACACAATTCTTTTCCATCCTCTCCCCTTATTTATTGAGATTGTTCGCTTTCTGGCAATCTAAAGGGGAAATTAGGCGAGAAGGCTTGGAGGCTATTATTACCACTCTCCCTAAGCCGGGAAAGACACCCACAGAGACGGGGAACTTTCGCCCGATTGCGCTGCTCAACTGCGACACTAAATTATATGCGAAGGTGTGGGCTACCAGATTGATGGAAGTTCTCCCATCTCTGGTGGACCCAAACCAGGTTGGATTTGTGCCGGGCCGATAGGCGCGAGACGGAACTAGACGCCTTATAAATATCCTTGAACTAATGGAGAAGTCCGACTCCCCCGGTGTGCTCTTGTCTCTTGATGCTGAAAAAGCTTTTGACAGAGTACACTGGGGGTATGTTGAAGCTGTACTAAAAAAATTTGGTATTATAGGCCCGGTTTTGTCGGCTCTTATGGCGTTATATTCCTTTCCTAATGCTTCCGTCTGCGCCTTAGGCTTTGTATCAGAACCCTTTAACATCTCTAATGGCACACGTCAGGGATGCCCTCTTTCACCACTAATATTCGCATTGGCAATGGAGCCCTTGGCGGCCCAAATCAGGCGAAACCCCCGGATCAGGGGAGTCAATATTGGAGGTATAGAACACAAAGTTGGCCTCTACGTGGACGACGTTATCCTGACATGCACAGACGTCGTTCCCTCATTACTGGAAATAATGAAGGTTCTGGGAGAATTTTCAGCTGCATCCTATTATCGACTAAATGCCTCCAAGTCTGTTATATACCCGATAAATTTGACCAAGCAAATACAGGAAGAAGTTAAAAGTCGCTTCTCCTTTACATGGTCTCCTGAGGGGTTTAAATACCTAGGTGTCTATATAACCCATGTTCATAAAATAATCAAAGCAAACGTTGATCTGTTAGCCAAAGACATTGGAGGGGAATTGGATAGGATTACCTCAGTGGGCCTCTCTTGGATCGCTAGGATCCAAATAGTAAAGATGTTAATTCTCCCCAAACTAATTTATTTGTTCAGATGCGTGCCCCTCTCTTTTCCTCGATCATGTTTAACTAGACTTCAACGTATCCTCAACAAATTTATATGGAGTGGAAAGCCCCACCGTGTACCACATAAAGTTATGATTTTACCATATAACAAGGGAGGCTTAGGGGTCCCTGATGTCCTCGCATATCATAGAGCGGCCATCATGGAACCAGCACAATTATGGTGGTCAGGAGATAAGACTTCATTGGACTGGTTACAAATAGAGGCCTGTTTGGCCCCATCTAATTCCCTCAGGATCCTGCTGGAGGCAGATTTATTGAGCCCCCAGAAGAGTGTCGGGATTCTCGCTTCCATGAAGGCTCTACTGGGAATGTGGCACCAATTGAGCCGAACTCATCTCCAATTCTTATTTAAATACATATCTCTCAAAGCTCTAGAGGACTTGATCCCCGACTTATCTCTGAAACAGTGGAGGGAAAGTGGGATCTTCAATTTAAACGACCTTCTTGACCCGAATGGGATAAAATCTTTCCAAGATATAGCGATTAAATATGAACTATCTAACAACTTATTTTATCAATACCTACAGATCCGCCATTTGATAAATAAATGCAAACCACCCCCTACTGACTTAGCCCAAGCTGACGCTCCTCTGCAAAGATACTTTAAGTCATCTTGCAATCAACATGGTGTCTCCATATTCTATCAAGCTCTCATCTCCTCATTTGGGGAAACTAAACTTCCATTTATGGAAATTTGGGAGCGGAGACTTGCTTTCACATCTTCCTTAGAGTCATGGCATGCTGTTACTTCACATACTGCTAAATACTCGTCCTGTTTAAACCACCTGGAACAGGCCAAAAAATTGGAATTAAATTGGTACCTAACCCCTTTAAAAATACACAAGTTTCAACCATCCAAATCTAAGGAGTGTTGGAAAGGTTGCTCTCAGGAGGGCACAATGGAGCACATGTGGTGGCACTGCTCTAGTGTGCGGAACTTTTGGAAGATAACAGAACAAATTTTGAAGGAGGTCACAGGTTTGCCCATAACTTTGGACGCCCCTCTGGCCCTACTGGGCATAGACATAGGACGATTCCTTTCCCTTCTCAAACCTATTATCACTAATATACTAATAGCTGCCAGGATGTGCGTGGCAAGACATTGGAAGGATGGGTCCGCCCCAACAAAGGACGAACTCATTTCTCTCATTAATTTACACATGCAACATGAAACTATACTAACGCATGATAACAAAGTCAAAACAAAAAAAATGAACTGGTGGGACCCATGGATCTCGTCACAATACACACGTGTGTCCCAATAAGCGGGACCCTATATTGCTCACTCTCATATCTCGGAATCAAACATATACACCGAACTTAAATTGCAGAAATAGTTTGTACTGTATAGCGAATATAATCCTCTCCTCCCTTCCTTCCCCCCTCACCTATCCCCTTCCATTCTTTTATTCTTTCATACATTTATCCTCTCTAGTATATATTTGATAACGTCATTGTGTAGAAATGATTGTTCTCTGTTTGTTACTCTTTGCTTTATAAAACAATAAAAATCAATGTTTTAAAAAAAAAAAAAAAAAAAAAAAAGCACCATTGTCCTGGAAACGTGTGAGATTTTGTGGTCCAAGCTCCAGCCCCTGGTGATGCCAGCACCCACCGGCCAAACATGGCGGGAAAATTCCGTCTGTTTCCAACAGCTTACCCAGTTCCCAAACTGCATCGGCGCCCTGAACAGAAAGCATATAAGAATCTAGAAACCACCACATAGTGGTTCGAATTATTTCAACTACAAAAAATTTTATTCCATCGTCCTAATGGCCATAACAGATTCCCAGGGCCGATTCATCGCAGTGGACACGGGGGCGTATGGCCGTATGAATGACTCCCAAGTGTTCAAGGACAGTGCCATGGGGCAAGCACTGTATAATGGCCGCTTTCATATCCCACCACTGTGCCCTTTGCACCTGTGCCCTTTGCCTTGCACCACTGCTCCCAGTGCACCTAATGAAGCCATATGGCAGCCACACACTCACGCCTGCCCGCCGTAACTTTAACATGCGGTTAAGCCGAGCACGGCAATATGTTGAGTGTGCATTTGGCGTATTGGCTGCAAAGTGGCGGGTGCTGCTGACCACTATACAGTTGCACCCTCACAATGTGGACATCATGGTCAAGGCCTGCGTCTGTCTTCATAATTATGTCTGTAGGCTAGAGCCAATAAACCTTGAACCATATGAGTGGGTTTCCCCATTAATAAGGCCTACAACAGGCAAATGTCCGGTCAATGGTTGCAGCAATGGAGGTGCGCAACCAATATGCCTACCACTTTATGACTGAGGTGGGGCAACATACTGGTCGCTAATGGCATTTGTGTTTCAACTGTCGCTCTGTGTTGCCTATCTACCTCCTTCGGATTTTATTTATGTCTTTAATTTGTTACCACATGTAACACACCGCTTAGGTGACATTTCCTTTTTTCATTATGTGTTTAATTTGTTACCACAGGTAACACACCTGTTTGGTGTTTATTTATTTTCAATTAAAACCATTTTTATGCCATTGTAGTTTTATTTGTCTTGTGATACGTATTCTGTTCCCACTTAAAGGCGATAAAGGCATGCTGGTTGTATAATGGGGTGAGAGTTCTTTCTTACCTTTGTACTTCCAATAAGAGGGGCAGACAGGACCCGGAGCAGCGTCTCAGATAAGCGTACACACGTTAGGATGAAAACAATGCTGGTTTATTCCATAGATGAATGATCCAAAACATGGCATTGAAATCTTGTATGAAGCTTGTCACTGCAGTCACTACTTGTGGGTCAAAAACTTTGGTTCTCCAGCTCTATGAGGATGGAACTCTCTCCAGTAGAAAATGTCTCCTAAAGACTGGGCAAAACAGGAAGAGACAAACAGCACGTGCAGGAGCCACACCCCCATAGGCTGGACAAGGAAAGGCAGAAAGAATTGAAAGGTCTGGCCAGCAGGTGGCAGCAGAGACAAGCATCAGAGATATAATCAGATTAAACTATAAAACAGGATTGAAACAGCACACTCCCCATCTGGAATTCACTTTGGGGATTCCACTATTAGTCCATAACAATACCTAAAACGAAGGGCATGTTAAATACAACAATTCAAATTCAAAAAACCAAAATGAGAGAAAAACGCTAAAGTTCAGGTCCGGAAGCGTTCATCCCGTAGTGGCGCTCTCTGCGGGCAACAGCAGAATGAGTTCGTGGATCGGCCTTGGAAAGGTCTTCGTCTCACCTTTCCTGAAGACCCTTAGCTCCACCTTCCGCACATTGCCGTCCTGGCTAGGTACTGTCTTAGTAACAAGTCCCAGAGGCCAGTCAGTTCTTTGAGTGTTCTGATCTTTCATAAGGACCAGGTCTCCTTCCTTGATATTTGGCTTGGGATGTCGCCACTTCCTTCTTCCTTGAAGAACGGTGAGGTATTCCTTTCTCCATCGATTCCAGAAGTAGTCGGCCAAATATTGGACTCGTTTCCAGTGTCTTTGGTAGGTGTTGGCGTGAGTGAAGTCTCCGCTGGGAATTACCGCGTTGTCAATTTTTTGAGTAAGAAGGATAGTGGGAGTCAGCATGGTTGGTACCTCTGGATCCATTGTCACGGGCACGAGGGGTCTCGAATTGATGATGGCTGAGACTTCGGCTAAAAGAGTGACTAGAGTCTCGTGCGTGAGTCTTGAGGAGTTAACGTCCTTTAGCATGGAGTTCAGGATGTTGCGTGAGATCCCGATCATCCTCTCCCAGGAGCCTCCCATGTGAGAACTGTGAGGAGAATTGAAGATCCAGGTGCAACCCTTGTCTGCTAGCTGGTCTTGGATTGGCTTGGTGTCGATGTTCAGCTCTCTACATGCACCGACGAAGTTGCTGCCACGGTCGGACCTCAGCTGCTTTACTGGTCCTCTAATGGCAAAGAACCTCCTTAAGGCATTGATCAGGCAGGAAGTATCCATGGATTCTAACACCTCAATGTGAACGGCTCGAACACTCATGCAGGTGAATAGCACAGCCCACCGCTTATTGTCTGCTCGGCTGCTACGCGTTCTGCGTGAGGATACCATCCATGGTCCGAACACGTCTAGGCCCACGTAGGTGAAAGGTGGTTCCGTAGAAAGTCTGTCTGCAGGCAGATCAGCCATTTGTTGGCACAGTTGCCTTCCTCTCGTTTTGCGACAATGCACACAATCATGGAGTATTTGTGCTACACGTCTCTTCATTCCAATGATCCAAAGGCCTGCCGACCGTACGGCACCCTCTGTGATCTGCCTGCCTTGGTGTTCAGTCCTTTCATGGTGATGTCGGATCAGCAAGACTGTAACGTGGTGTTTGTTGGGAATGATGAGAGGATTTTGTTCTGCGACTCCGAAACGAGCCTGATTTAAACGACCGCCGACTCTAAGTAAGCCAAAACTGTCCATAATCGGGTTTAGATTGGCGAGAGGGCTTCTTAGTGGAATCTGCTGTTTGTTGTGTAAACAGTTCCATTCGGTGGCGAATTCGCTCTGTTGGAGGTGGCGTATTATGAGGGACTCACCATGGGAGATGTCCTCAGCAGAAAGGGGTTTGTGGCACACATGCCAGCGATGACAGTCTCTGTTTTTTAGGTCTGTACGATAGCATCTGGCGATGTGCACTAACCTGGCGACAGTCTGGACGAGTCTTGTCCAGCTGGAGAAACGTTCAAAACGTTGGCAGCCGAGGTTGGAAGCTTCCTCTGCACTGGTGGCCAGGGTGTTGACTTCAGTTCGGACATCTGGATCGTTATCTGGATCTAAGATGCTGAAGTTTTCCTGGACAGCTTCCTCCGACTGTCTCAGCAGGAACTCTGGACCTTGGGTCCTTTTGAGCAAATCAATGGCTGCTTCCTCGGTGGGTAGTGATTTGAGCCCGTCATCTACGTAAAAGTCTTTTTCAACAAAGTCTCTCGCGTCTGTGCCATACTCGGACTCTCCCTCTGACGCGGTTCTTCGGAGACCATAGGTTGCGTGAAAGACTGATCTTCCTAAGTTGTCGGTACGCAGGGAAGAAGCGACGTCGGGTAGCTGTATTGAGTCTGGGGGCTTCTCCTTCACTTCATGGTGATGAGGAAATGGTCTTAGGCAGGTTGTGCGCCCATCTCCATGCACGTAGGTCCTAAAGGAGTCGATTTCTGATCGATCAACACACACATTTCCTATGACTACCCATCCCAAGTCCAGTCTCTGGGCGTATGGTGCATAGTCAGGTCCGTTGCACTGTTGTCGCACCTTGTGTACCCTCAGGTTGTCTCTGCCGAGAAGGAGTAGAATCTCCGCGTTGTTGTCTATAGGTGGGATAACGCTCACGAGGTGTTTCAGGTGTGGTTGATGAAGTGCAGCTTCTGGGGTAGGAATTTCACTCCTGTGGCTGGGTATTTGGTCACATTCAACGAGCGTTGGTAGAGGTATTTCAGTCTTCCCGTTGATAGGAGAAGCAATGAATCCCCGGGCTCTTCTGCCGTTAGTCTCTATGCGGCCTGAGCAGGTGTTCAAGGTGTAGGGTTCTGATGGTCCACTAATTCCGAAGGCTTCAAAGAATTTGGTTCCTTCCAGGGACCGGTTGCTTTGGTCGTCTATGATGGCATACACCTTCATTGCCTTTTCTGGGCGTCCCTCGGGATAAACCTTGATGAGGCATATTTGGGCACAACATTTCTCCATTCGGCCCTCTCCACATACCTCTGAGCATGAGCAGGAAACAGTTGTGGCGGTGTCAGTCTGATTCTGTGGCTCCCCACCATGACTTGGAGCGGGAGCGGTGGTGACTGTAGCCGGTGTGTCTCTAGCTAGCCGAGTAGGATGCATGGCTGAAATGTGCTTTTCGCTGTGGCACTCCCCACACTTGACTGTGGATTTACAGTCCTTGGCCATGTGCTCAAGTGATGCGCAGCATTTGAAGCAAATCCCTTGTTCAAATATTTTTATTGGATTTAATTAGATGAACATCAGTTAACATTTGATTAACAATATCATTTTCAATAAGGATTTGCATTTCAGTATATACGTTGATAAACTATAGTAAACAGTAAAGTTCTAATAAACAAACAAATTCAAAGGAAGAGAGCCAAAGGTAGAAGAGGGGGGGGGAGAAATGAGGTAATGGAGGGGGGGAAAGGGGAATGTTCCAATTCAGACATTAATGCTGTTCGTGTTCCACTTCAAGATAAAGTTTGTTCGTGGGAAAGATTTTATTCCATAGTGTCCATTTTTTTGCATATTTCTTTAGTTGATTATTTCTTGCGGCATGTGTCCATTCATAAGCGTTGTGTGTCGCAATAATGTTAATCAGCATGTTGAATGAAGGGGGAG
Source organism: Allobates femoralis (assembly GCA_033576535.1). NCBI lineage: Eukaryota > Metazoa > Chordata > Amphibia > Anura > Aromobatidae > Allobates > Allobates femoralis. The sequence goes on from JARQOC010000003.1 coordinate 326,721,968, forward strand.
TGGTTTCCTTCCATTTTTGTGTTATTAGATTTTTGGCAACTAATAAAATGTGTACTACTAGTGCTCTTGATTGTGTAGAAATTTTGTTTATGTCAAATAAGAGTAGGGTTAATTCCGGTGTCAAATGGATTTCTTCTTCAAGAATTTCGTTAATAAGTAATTGAGTTTTCCCCCAGTATTCTTCAAGTGAGGGGCAACTCCATAGCATGTGCTCTAGAGTTCCTAAATTGTCGCAGTTCCTCCAACACATGGGGGATTGTATGGTGTCGAATTTGTGTATTCTAATTGGAGTATAGTACCATCTTGTAGTTGTTTTGTAGAAGTTTTCTATAAGGGAAGCATTGGTAATACTTTTGTGAACAGTTTTGTAAGCTGCTTCCCAAGATTCCAGATCAATTGGTGTATGGAGTTCTTTGGCCCAGGTTTCCATAGTTGGTAATTCTGTAATTTTTGAGTCTTGATTGAGTTCAGAATATATATTTCTTAGAGTCCAAAATACTTTAGCTTGCCCAAATCTGAAAAGTTGAGTCACAATGTGTGGAAGGTGAGTTTTGTCCTTGAGTTTATCAATGAGTAACTTTAGTTTATTCCAGATTGGTTGATCCTCGTTAGATAAATTGAATTTAGTTTGGAGTATTGACAAAGGTAGTAGTTGATTTTCGTTGTCCGTAATGTCTGCTAAGGTTTTTATACCTTTATCCGACCAAGTATTAGTTTTGATGTTTGTTGTGAAAGATGAAAGGGCTTCTATTGGAATCCATCTCGGAGGGATCTTTGGTTGGGATTTTGATGTAACTAAAACAAGTGATCTCCATGCGCGTATTGTTGCTTTAAGTATATGTTCTTTTGGTAGCGTTTTGTTCTTTTCAGAAAGATAGGTTAGTAGATACCATCTAAGATCGCCCGATTTCCTGTTGGATTTCTCTAGATCTACCCACTTTGGTTTATTAGAGACGTCCCACCATTTTTGACTGAGTTTAATTATTGTAGAATAATAGTAGGCTGAGATATTTGGTACTGCTAGTCCTCCCTTGTTCCTGCTTTTTTGTATTGTGAGTAGAGAGATCCTTGGTTTTTTCCCTCCCCATATAAATTTAGAGAGCTGGGTTTGTAATTTTTTACACCAGGATTGCGTAAGATGTAGTGGGATTGATCTAAAAACGTAGAGTATTTTGGGAAGGACAAATAGTTTATATGCTTCGATTTTTCCTATCAATGAGAGTTCAGTTTTGGATAAGTTAATGATATCATTCTGTATTTTTTTATAGAGCGATTGAAGGTTGGTTTCATATATATTATTAATTGATTTTGTGATAGTTATACCTAAGTAATTTAAGTTTTCGGTTTTCCAATTAAAGGGCGTATTTTGTTGGAGAGTTTTCGTTGTAATTTCATTTAAATTAAAATTTAAGACCTGGGTTTTTTCTATATTAATTTTATAAGAAGAAATATTTGCAAAGTCTTGTATAGTAGATAAGAAATTGGGAATGGATGAAATTGGGTTGGTGAGGGTCAAAATAATATCGTCTGCAAATAAGCAAATTTTATAATCAGTTTGATTTATATTTAAGCCCGTAATGTTTGGATTCGTCCTGATCTTCTGTGCTAAAGGTTCGATAAATAAGTTGAATAGTGATGGGGATAGGGGGCAGCCCTGTCTCGTTCCATTTGTCAGAGGGATTGGGTCGGAGAGGTGGTTGTTTGTGAGAATTCTGGCTGATGGGTTTACATAAAGGGACTTGATAGTATGTAAAATTTTTCCTTGAAAGCCAAATTTTTGGAGAACCTCAAAAAGGTAGTCCCATTGGACTCTGTCGAATGCCTTTTCGGCATCGACAGAGACCAACACTAATTGCTTATTCGTGATTTCTGAGTGTGAAATTATGTTTAATATTCTCCTAGTTGCATCTGTTGAGTTTCGGTTTAGAGTGAAACCTACTTGGTCATTATTTATTAATTTTGGTAGTATACGCTGAATTCTTGAGTTAATTGTTTTTGTTATTATTTTTAAATCAGTGTTTAGTAGTGATATGGGTCTGAAGTTAGATACTAGATCCTTGTCTCCTTTGTTTTTTGGGATGACTGAGATAATTGCTTGTAGCATTTCTTGGGGTGTCCGAAATTCCTTGTCAGTTAGAGAGTTTATTAGTTTCGTTAGGTAGGGTGTGAGGATGGTTTCATTATTTAAGTAATATTCATTTTGTATTCCATCTGGTCCTGGTGATTTGCATTTGCTTAATGAAAGTATGGTTTGTGAAATTTCTTTTTCAGTATAGTTCTCGTTAAGGTTATTTAGTTCTTCAGTTGTTAGTGATGGAAGGGTGATTTCGTCCAGAAATTTTTTAATATTGGAAGTTGAGGGTTTTGGTTCTGAAATGTCATCTTTTAGATTGTATAAATTCCGGTAATATTCTGCAAAAGTTTTTGATATCTCCGGTGGGTTTTTTTCAATCTGGCCGGATTTGTTTTTAATTTGATGTATATTAGTTTTAGTTCTGTGAATTTTAATGAGGTTTGCAAATACTTTGGTTGGTTTATTGATGTTTGAGTAAAATTTTGATTTTGTGATTCTTACAATCTTGTCAAATTCGTGAGTTAATAAATTTTTTAGTTCAATTCTCAATTTCAGCAGGTTTTGATGATTTTCGTCCGTTGGACTTGTGATGATAGTCTCCTCTAGTGACTTGATTTCTTGGGTAATTTTTTTTGTTTGACTTTGAAGTAATTTCTTATGTTGCGCATTAAGTTGAATCAGTATTCCTCTTATTACAGCTTTATGTGCTGTCCACAAATTGCGATGGATACCTCTTTAGTGTCGTTTATTTTGAAGTAGTTTTGTAGTTCTTCTTGGATTTTTAGTTTATATTTGGGATGTGAGAATAGGTATGAATTTGCTCTCCATGGTGAGTTGTTGTTGAAGGGATGGATATTAGAGGTTTCGAACGTTATGGGTGAGTGGTCTGACCATGTTCTTTGTAGAATAGAAATTGATTTGATTTTATGAAGAGAATGAATATCTGTCAGAACCAGGTCAATTCTTGAGAAAGATCTATGAACATTTGAGTAATATGTGAACTCAATGGAGGATGAATTTAGGCATCTGAATACGTCGTAAAGTTCTTCGTCTCTGATGAGTCCGTCAATTTGTGTATTGGCATTTCTGGTTTTGTTGGATGTGTCTTGAAGGGGATTAGGAATTGCGTTAAAGTCTCCGAATATTAGCAGTGTGCCTTTCTGATTTTCCCGGACTGTTTTGAAGAATCGTTTAATGAATGTTGTTTGTCCTTTGTTGGGTGCGTAGATGTTTGCTAAAGTGTAAATCACATCGTTTAGTTTACAAGTAATTATAATAAATCTGCCTTCATTGTCTTTGATGGTTTTAATTTCCTCGAATTTTAATGAGTTGTTAATAATAATTGCGACTCCAGCTCTTTTTTTAACATTTGACGAAAGAAATATGTGTGGGTATTTTTTGTTAGTGAATTTTGGTGGGTTTTCTACTGCGAATCTAGTTTCTTGGACGCCAGCTACATCCACATGGTTTGAAGTTAATTCCTTCCATAAATGGAAACGCTTTTGTGGAGAGTTTAGTCCGTTGGCGTTTACTGTCATAAACTTAATAGACATTATTGCAATTGCAATTGCTAGGTTGTAGAGTGAAACACTTTAGTTGAAGTGGAGAGGGGAGGTAAGTATAGGGGAAAGATAGGGGAGCAAGAGAGAACAAAGAGAAAGAAAGATAACAATTAGGTCTAAGTCTAATAAAACTTAAGTTTGAGCAGGAAGTAATCAATGACAACAGTTATGAACTTCCTTAATGGGCTCGTGTTTGGGCCTTAGGTGCCTTCTTGTTCGGACCTTTCATTTGTTGAGGGGTGGTTAATCATTGATGTGTAGGTTTTTTAGTGTCTTTAGTCCTGTTTCAATGTCTTCAATTGTGATATTTTTCTGTTTGTATGTAAATATGATGGAGTTGGAGGGTCTTCCCCATCTGTATGTGATCTGGTTTTTTTGTAGGATTTCTGTGATGGGTTTTAGAGATCTTCTTCTTTGCATGGTGTCTTTGGAGATGTCCGAGAAGATTCTCAAGTTCTCATAGGGAGGTGGCAGTTGGTTCTTCTGTCTTGTGTAATTATTGATTTTTTCTTTGGTCTGGTAAAATGTGAATTTTACTATAACGTCTCGTGGTACTTCGTCAGGGAGGCGTTGTGGCTTGGGGAGTCTGTGAGCCCTTTCAATGGAGGTTTCAATATCTGGTATGGAAGGACAAAGTTTTTTTGTGAGTGACTTGGTGTAGGAAATTAAGTCGTGGGGTTTAACCGATTCCGGAATTCCTCTTATCTTTATGTTTGATCTGCGATCCCGATCCTCCCTGTCAATTATTCTGTCTGTGAGTATTTTTATTTCGTTTTTTGCTTTGGTTAGTTCCGCATGCTGGTTTTTAACTTCCAGTTTAAGGTCTTCCACTTTTTTTTCAGTTATATCCATTCTGGAATTTATCGCATTAATGGAAGATTTGACTTCTGCGAACTGTACTTTGATTTCCTCTTTTAAGGAAGTGAAGAGTTGTAGAAAGAAGTCTCTATCTGGTGGGTTTCCTGGTGCTGAATTGGATGGGTGGCTTGTGTTGTCTAGGGAGACCTTAATTTTTTGCCTGGCTGGACTCCTTATTTGTGAATGGGTCATTTCAGTTTCTTTTTGTTTGGTTCTGTTTTGAGTGGGTGAGCTAATTTCTTTCCTTTTTGTGCTGGAGGTCGTGGATTCAAAGATCATTAAGTCTTCTGTGTCCTCCTCCTTTTCCTGTTTTTTGTCATCTTGGTGGGTTTTGTCTTTATTTTTAATGGATTTATTTGGGCTATAGACAAGAGTTTGAATTTTGCCTTTGGTGTTTGTGGCAGAATCCATTTTTAGTTCAGTCAAATTGTGATTTGAGACACCTCTAAGTTTAGTTGACATGATCTTCTGTCAGAAAGTGTTTGAAGCTATTCTCACTGAGTGAAATAGTTAATATCTTGGAGCGACTTATTTAGTGATTAGCAGAGGTGTTTCTTAGTGGAGGTTGTATCCTAGATCTGTAATGCAGGAATATGCTGGGAACCAATTAGTATTTTATGAGCTTCCTCCTTAATTAGTAGTTCAGTTATTAGTGTTTTTATTTTGTCATTTGCTTATCACTTGGACAAAGTTTGTGGGTTGGGTAGTTAGTTTAAGGTGATTACTTGTCTTCCCTGTGTTCTTGCCTGTGGAAGGTGCTGTTTTGTGCTTAACAGGGCTTTGCTCTGGCTGCAATGTGGGCTGTGAGCTTGTAATAGCCTGTGTCTACTGAAGGCGAGGGGCGTGGCTTAATGGCGCGGCCTTCTTTTTATGTGGATATCCCTCCGCCGGGCGCAGCACTTAATAAAGTGCCCGTTTGATTTAAGCACCGGGTGTACCACTTGTGCGGGAAGCGCGCGGCTCACTCACCGGAGTCCTCCCTGTCCTCGGCTGCTCCTCCGGGGTCCGTCCTCTCTCCTCAGCCTCTGCTGGCACAGGTATGGGTATGTGAGTGTGAGTGCTCTTAGCTCCGGTCAGTGGCGGGTTAATGCTCCGGCTCCGGTGTTTCCGCTCTGTCTGGAGTAGCTTTCGGGTGGGTCCCGGTCTCCTGGCGGTCCTCGGAGGTCCTCTGCAGGTGCGGCCCGCTCCTCTCCTTATCCCCTCGTTCCAAGATGGCGCTGGACTGTGAGGGCTGAGTGGCGAGGCAGTCTGTAGATCTGCTGTGGTGCCTCTAGTTAGGGAAAAGATCTAAAAATCACCCCCTGTGATCTAGATGCGTGTCTCTTAGGGTCCTGGTGCTTTTTTGGATTTAGTGACCCCAGAAGACACCAAATCCGTCGCTTTTGATTTTGGGGCACCAGAGCTCCTGAAGATCACATCTACATGGGGCTGCAGGCCACGCCTCTTTTGAAGCAAATCCCAAGCTCAGTGAGGATCTTCTTGCGCTCCTGTAAGGTTTTGGATCTAAACCCCTTGCGCTTGGTCAGTGAGTGTGGTTTTTTGTGGATGGGACATTCACGATTGAAAGACTTATCTCGTGGTGAGACAATGTTCTGTTCGTCTGTGGGCGTTGCGGGTGATGGTAGCTCGGTCTTTCTAACACTCACAGCTCTCTTAGTGTCTCTGCGTTTTTGTATAGCACTTTCATACCTTGATGCTGGAGTTGCTGCAGCTGCCGAAGTGTTGGATTCTAGGAAGTCGAGGCTGGGGTCATTCCTCATCTGGGCCTGCTCGTCAATGAATCTGCAGAAGTGGATAAATGGGGGAAAGGTGACGTCGTTCACTCTTTTGTACCTTGAGACTGACGTTGCCCATTTCTCCTGCAGACTGTATGGCAGCTTCACCACGATTGGGTTTACTCCATGGGCTGAATCCAGATAGCACAGCCCGGACAGACGAGGGTCTCTTTTAGCGAGCTCCAGCTCCATGAGCAGATCACTTAGGTCTTGGAGCTTGTGGACTTCTTTAAGGTTGATCTTTGGGAAATCCTGCAGTCTCTTGAATAGGGCTTTCTCTATTGCTTCCGCGCTGCCAAAGGTGCGTTCCAGCCTTTGCCATGCGGCGGCGAGACCTGCTTCTGCTTGTCCTACATAGACGGTTCTGAGGCTCTTGATACGGCTTGAAGAGCTTGGGCCCAACCACTTGATCAGGAGGTCGAGTTCCTGTTCTTCGGTTAGGTTGAGATTGGCGATGGCTGCCTTGAAGGTTGCTTTCCAGGCCCTGTAGTTCTCTGCACGATCATCAAAATTCACAAGACTAGTACTGATTAGCTCTCTGCTCACCATGAACCTGGCAAACTCGGACATGTCCGACTTCTCACCACTTGTTGCCACGACGACTCGTGATGCCCCTGGGGCGTATGGGCCGCCTGGCGTGAATGGATGAGCTGTTTCCGGGTAGAATGGTGCTGCTGCAGGGTTGAGCTGTGGTTTAGCCCTTGAAGAATCTGACGAATACCGCTTGAGCTGTGAAGGTGGGCCAGGAAACGCTGGGTTGCCATCTTGTGGTGGTGACTGTGTTTGAGAGGGTATCTCTCGGCGACTGTCGTTAATTAGCTCGGGTGCCTTCGAGGGTACTGGCACCTTTAGAAGTATGTTGGGGGTTTTGGTGTCGTTGACTTGGACGGTACTGTAAACCGGGGTCGTTACAGGTACCCGGTTTAGCACATAGTCTCTGGTGCGATCGACTGGATCATCCGTTTCCAGTGGTGGCGAGTTAGCTGGATCAAGACCTTGGATCAATGCCTGCTCGAGTAGTCTTACTTTAGCTAGCGCAACCTCCACTTCCATCTGTGACCGAAGGATCTGTATTCGAGCCTCCGCTTCTGCTTCGGTCCTTTTTGCTTCCATCTCCGCTTCCGCCCTTTTAGCCTCTGCTTCTGCCCTTTTTGCTTCCATCTCCGCTTCCGCCCTTTTTGCTTCCACCTCTGCTTCTGCCCTTTTTGCCTCTGCCCTTGCTTCTGCCCTTTTTGCTTCCACCTCTGCTTCTGCCCTTTTTGCCTCTGCCCTTGCTTCTGTCCTTTTTTCTTCTGCTTCTCTCTCAGTGAAAGAACGTCTCACCCTGGATTCCTCTGCTATTATGCGGGCCTCTAGTATCCTGTCGCTCATGGTTGAACTTCTTGAGGATGATGACCTGGATGCCCGAGAGGAACGTTTAGATGAGCTCGATCGGTGTGATCTGGTTTCTTGCAGGTGAGAGATACGGTGTTCGGCCTTGTTTATGGCGTGTCGGACCTTGGCATCTCTCCCTTTGTCCGTCTCTAGCGCCTTACTGAGGTCTGAAAGGGATTCATCAGAATTAAAGTCTTTTAGAAGGGCAATGTACCTTGTTGACAGTCTCTTGTATCCTTCATGGGCGGCGTTCAGCCGTTCCATAACAGACTGTAAGCTTGCGGCGTTGCCTGACGAGGGTTCAAGTCTCGACATGTAAGAGGCGACGCGTTCCCACTGTTCTTCCAGGCGTTCACTTAGCTCATCTTTCATAGCGTGATAGTTTTCAATTGCCTTTACCGTTGGTTTGGAAGAACGTTTTGGTCGGGTAACTTGGTCTGCTTGAGACGTGGGGTCTGCCTCCTGGGCTTCATCGTGGACGGTATCAGGTTGTATTTGCTCTGTTTCAGCAGTATGAGCCTGTCCGAGGTCCTTTTCGGCCATTTTGAATAAAGGTGTACTGTCTCTTTAAAAAAACTCAACTTTTGAATAGGGGTCCGAAAATCGCTGTGCGGCTCTGCGGGAACTCCCGGATGGGATCCCCAAGGTGGCTTTGACGAAACTTGGAGTTCGCAGCTCGCCGATGTGCAGTAATGAGGTATAGTATACTGCAGGCTTATGGAAGCGATGTGGCCAGAAGGAAACCGCAGGTGCATAAAAACAGTTCTTTATAACAGTACAGGCAGAGCTGATACAAGATGTGGCAGGTGGGAGAGCTTCCTCCAGGCTTGTCCAGACGTGCACTGCTGCAGGCAGACAGATACACAAGGCTTGTTGCTGGGCAGATTAATGCACAGAGGGACAGGGCACATGGAGAACTATAGCTGGATGTTGGGCTGTAAGGCAGTTTTCTAGCTGCTAGGAGCTTTCAACCAAAGTTTTTGACTTCTGGGAGCCTTCAAGCAGAGTTTTTGACTGCTGGGAGCCTTCAAGCAGAGTTTTTAACTATTTGGAGCTTTTAAGTAAAGTTTTTGACTATTCTGTTCCCACTTAAAGGCGATAAAGGCATGCTGGTTGTATAATGGGGTGAGAGTTCTTTCTTACCTTTGTACTTCCAATACGAGGGGCAGACAGGACCCGGAGCAGCGTCTCAGATAAGCGTACACACGTTAGGATGAAAACAATGCTGGTTTATTCCATAGATGAATGATCCAAAACATGGCATTGAAATCTTGTATGAAGCTTGTCTCTGCAGTCACTACTTGTGGGTCAAAAACTTTGCTTCTCCAGCTCTATGAGGATGGAACTCTCTCCAGTAGAAAATGTCTCCTAAAGACTGGGCAAAACAGGAAGAGACAAACAGCACGTGCAGGAGCCACACCCCCATAGGCTGGACAAGGAAAGGCAGAAAGAATTGAAAGGTCTGGCCAGCAGGTGGCAGCAGAGACAAGCATCAGAGATATAATCAGATTAAACTATAAAACAGGATTGAAACAGCACAATACGCTAACATGTAACAGAAACACATGATTGTTGGGCTTTGCCCACAAGGATGCTGGTTTGCAAATGTACACTATACATACTCACTCTTCTACCAATTTCGTGTTCAGCATACTTTTCATCGCTGTCACAGCTTGATGACATGTAGGTGTTTGGGTTTGTCAGCCTCATGTGGTCATGACTGTCAGCACCAAGTCACATCCACCCACAAATTCTCAAAATGTAGTTTCACATGTCCTTTGTTTGGACACAGACAAATGCCCCATATTCTAAACACACAATGTGATTATGATCAGTAACTCAAACACAACAGCATTAATTACTGTATTTTTCGCTTTATAAGACGCACTTTTTTTCCCCCCAAATTTTGGGGAAAAGTGGGGGGTGCATCTTATAAAGAGAATATACGGTTCTATACTGCAGGGGAGGGTGGGGGCAGCTCTGGAGTGTGTCCGGGGGCTGGGGCGGGCTGGCTGCAGGCTGCGGGAGGCCCCCCACTCATTGTACTCATTTAATTTGCACTGCATCTGCTGTCCATACCTCAGTGCTGAAGCTAGCACTGAGGTATGGACAGGGGAGCAGGGCATATTATATGTTCCTGCAGTCCCCCCATCCTGGATATGGCCCCCCATGCTGCTGGGCACAAAATAACAACTATTTTCAACTTACCTCTCCGGCACTTGACTCTGTCTCTCAGTGCCTCTCTCCCTGACTGCTGCAACCTCCGGGGGCCCGGAGAAGCCAGTCATGTAATCAGCACTGTCATCAGTGTGAGCCCGATCAGATGACCGGCTTCTCCGGGATCCCGGAGGTTGCGGCAGTCAGGGAGAGAGGCCGTGTACCAGCACAGAGGGCCATGTAACAGCACAGGGAGCCGTGTACCAGCACAGGGGGCCGTGTAACAGCATAGGGGGCCGTGTAACAGCATAGGGGGCCATGGGTGCCAGCATAGGGGGACGTGGGTGCCAGCACAGGGGGCCATGGGTGCCTGCGCAGGGGGCCATGGGTGCCTGGGCAGGGGGCAGTGGGTGCCCACGCAGGGGGCCATGGGTGCCTGCCCAGGGGGCCATGGGTGCCAGCGCAGGGGGCCATGCGTGCCAGCGCAGGTGGCTGTGTGTGCCAGCGTAGGGGGCCGTGTGTGCCATCAGAGGGGGGCCATATCCAAGATAACGGGGCTAAATCTAGTATGGGGGGGACTATATACCAGGATGGAGGGGCATATATACCAGGATGGGGGGGTCATGTAACAGGATGAGGGACATATATACTGATTGTAAGATGGACACTGGCATTATAAGTCGGACCCCATTCAACATTAAAACATTTTTTTTCTCTTTTCCTTCACCAAATTTGGGAGTGCATCTTATAATCCGGTGCATCTTATAAAGCGAAAAATACGGTGTGTTGTGTAAGTATGTTGTGTGTTGACTATGTTATGAGAAAATTATGATTATGTAGCCCTAATAATGCCATATTATTCATGGTGTTTTTGTATGTCTGACTCGCCCTGTTCCAAAATTATTGCACACACAGTGTTTTTGATTGTGGCCCAAAAAATATTTAATTCCCAATCAGGACTCATAGTAACAAAAAACATGCTCAACATGAGCTACAACAAAACTCAAACAACATCCTCATTGGATGATAACGTGTGAGACCACATGTAAACTGGCAAAACAAATGGGTATAGGCAACAGTGCAATAATGTGTGGACAAACAGGCACCTATTGCTTGTGAAAATAACTCCCAGGAAAAGTGACAACTAATCTGGGTCTTTTTTTTTTTTAAGAAGTTATGGATTACCAACTTTTTGATTTTGTTAAAAAAATGCTTTATTAAAAATCCATTAAAAAGGTCAAGACTGCCGAGACCCAACCAAACCCTGCCTCCCAGCAAATGACGCGACACATATGTTTACTTTAACCAAACTTTATTTTGGAGAGGTAACGCTCTCATCTTTTACCACACATTGGCATAAACAGGGTCGCAGCTCTTTAAAATGGGCAAACTGCCCAACAAGCTAGGGTTCGGGAAGAATTACCGCCTTCGGCCTTTCGTTGCGGGTTTCTTACCACCGGATAGCTACCCCTTTTCCGCCACTGCGACTTTAAAACAATCTCACAAAACAAACAGGGAGGGAGGATGGGAAACAGGTCCGGGTCCAAAAGAGAGTGCCGGATTCTGTTGGGCAGTGGCTTTTATGCTGGTGGGTGGACCCCTCCGCGAGGGGGGATCCTCCTCCTCCCACGTCATAGCTGGGAGGAAGCTGGACTCCAGGAAAATGGAGGGGACCCAGCAGTCAGGGGGCAACAGCCTAAACTGCGGCTGCAGTGCCCCTCAGACTGCCGAGACCCAACCAAACCTCGCCTCCCAGCAAATGATGCGACACAAATGTTTACTTTAACCAAACTTTATTTAGGAGAGGTAACACTCTCATCTTTTACCACACATTGGCATAAACAGGGTCGCAGCTCTTTAAAACGGGCAAACTGCACACCAAGCTAGGGTTCGGGAAGAATTACCGCCTTCGGCCTTTCGTTGCGGGTTTCTTACCACCGGATAGCTACCCCTTTTCCGCCAAGGAGTAGCGCTGCGCAGCAAGCTATGACCCCCCACCACCAAGCGACTGAAGGACCTGTGCTACCCCTTCCCGTATACCAGCTAGGAATATATCCATCCCGGATTCATTTAAATGAATCCCATCTGGTCTCATGAAACCAGAATTGTCACCTTCCAACCTGTGATGCCTCACCCCTACCCCATTCTTAAACCGAATGAAGCGGGAAATTCTTTGGTTCAGTGTACGCCGGGACCTTTCCATAACCCCACCTTCCCTGGCGCCATGCCAGGCGAGACGTGGCACCACCTCGTACCACACCATTTTCAAATCTATGAAAAAAATAGGGAATTTGTCCATGTCTGAACGCATCAGGGTCAACAGCTCCGCCAATGACAAGGATGCCAAATCATTGCCGCCGGCGTGTAACACAAGAACGACCGGTGCCGTCACTGCTCTTGAAATTTTGACGACTTCGGGCAACATTCAACACGTCAAGCCCCTTTATCCTCTCCAATTCACGCCCAAGTCCAAAAATCCCAATGAGCACCCACCCGGGCGGGAATCAGCATGCCTGGCCGCCCAATAAATGTAGGAATGCCCAATTATCCAAACACTGGGCTGGATTCCATCTGCAATGAAATAGCAATTAATAACAATCCCATCAATTATGAAAACACCCCCAAAGACCACCGTTCCTATTGACCATTCATGCTAGCTTTTTTTTTTTTTTTTTAACCACTTTTGCGAACTGTTAACCCCAAGCAACATTCTACAAAATCAACTCGGGCCTGATATACCTGACAAAACATCTGGATCGCCATCTCCCGATCTGCTGAATGTTGTTTTCCGCCATGCCAGCTCGGGCGGCTTCCATCGCTGCTCCTATCTGAAAAGAGTGGGTGCCATAGTCTGATGCCGGGAGACCTGACAATATGATCCGCAGAACTGACAAAAATTGACCCACCAATAACGGGGACCCGTCTTCGTGAATGAAAAATGCATCACCGACACCTCTCATGTTTGCATATGCCGTAACCAAAGCCATGGGGCACACTGGTCCCGGGATCCCAAAAAGAGGAAACCAAGTCCATTTCTCGTCCGGATCAGTTTTTGATTTTCATAAACGCAGTCGTAAACCATCCCCACAAAACATGATGTCATCACGTCGCAGACCCTCCCTCCCCAGGCGGGATTTTGTTAAAATTTCCCCGATCCGAAACGCGCCGAAAAAGGTTGAGTCCAAATGCTGCTGAAAATAAAACCAACTCATAATTGGAAACGCACGCTGCAACCATCCCCTTTATTAAATCAGCTAACAGCTGAAATGTAATAGGCCTTCTGTTATCCGTCCGGGGATCCGATCTCTGCCAACCCCTCAATATGCGACCTACCAGAAAACATTTAGTAACATCCGGGCAGCTGCACAACTGGAAATGAAAGGCTAAACCGGACATCCGATTATGGGCCACTGCTCCCGAAACACCGCTGCTGCACAGGTCATGCAAGTATAACAGAGTATACCTCAACAATGATTCGTTGGACAGCCTGACCGGGTTGTCTCCCACCATCCTACACCAGTCGCCCCACGCCTTACCGTATGATCTCCACGTGGACGGCGCAATTGAAGATGGGATGAGTTGCATCAAGTCTCCAGCAATTCCCACATTGATGCCGGGCAAACCGAATCTGTTGCCCGGGCGGACAGGTGAAGTTCCCAAAATTTCTGAAAGTTAAAGCGGGAGAGAGCATCAGCCACCTCATTATGACAACATGGAATGTGCTTAGCTGTAAACCGCACATTAAAAGACAAACATTTTAGTACAATAAACCTAAGGAGCGTAATGACCGGAGGAGAGGAAGACGATAAGTGGTTAATCGCATGAACCACACTAGCGTTATCCGACCAAAAACGCACCCGCCTGTTGCGAAGCTCCGATCCCCATAACTCCATTGCCACCGCAATTGGGAATAATTCCAGCAATGTCAAATTTCTCGTCCAACCCCTCTCCACCCAAGCTTCCGGCCAGCCGGCCGAACACCACTGGTCAAGAAAAATAACACCGAAGCCGGCCGATCCTGCCGAGTCCGAAAAAAGCTGAATGTCATAATTGGAGCATTCCTCCTCCTGAAAACACGTATACCAATTGTACGTTGACAGGAAAATCTTCCAGACTCTCAAATCATCCTTAAGGGGCCGTGTAATCCTGATCCAATGATGAGGGCGGGATATTCCTCTCGTTGCGATGGATAACCGTCTGGAAAAAATCCGGCCCACCGGCATCACTCTACAAGCAAAATTAAGGGAGCCTATCAAGGACTGCATCTGAACAAGTGTTACCTTCCCGACTGAAAGAAATCCTTTGATCAACTCGCTCAAGGCCTGACTCTTGTCCTGCGGGAGCCAAAACTCCATCGCCACGGAATCGATGACTATCCCTAGGAACGACAGCTCCGTAGCCGGACCTACAGTCTTATCTGCCGACAGGGGCACGCCGAAAGTTCTCATTAAAGACCGAAATCGATCCAAGATGTCCTGGCATGCGGGGGAACCGGCGGGTCCCACAAACAAAAAATCGTCGAGGTAGTGGGTAACAGATTTTGTATGGGCATCCACCCGGATCGCCCACTCCAAAAAGGTGCTAGATATTTCAAAATACTGACAGGAGATTGAACAGCCCATTGGCAAACAGATGTCATAAAAATACTGGTCATCAAATGACGCGCCCAAAAGGTGGTAGCAATCAGGATGGACGGGCAACAGCCGAAAAGCTGATTCGATGTCCGATTTTGCCATAAGAGCGCCGAACCCGGCCTCCCTGGCTATATCAACCACCCTGTCAAACAAAACACAGTGTACCGCTGAATCGGCACTCGGGATACCATCATTTACGGAACCTCCCTTCGGGTGAGATAAATGGTGAATGAGGCGAAACCGCCCCTGTTCTTTTTTGGGAACAGTACCCAACGGGGAAACCCGCAAGTTATGAAAAGGCGGGGAATCAAACGGCCCCCGAAAGCGTCCCAATAGGACTTCTGTAGCCAGTTTCTCCCATAAAACATTGGGAAGCAATATTGCCGAGCACAAATTAGGGGCATAGGACGGAAAATCAGAAAAAACGAAGGGGATGAAAAAAACAAAGAAAAGCCAAAACTAATCTGGGCCACGGCAGCCTTATTGGGGTACCGGTCTAACCCCGTCTTTTTCACATTCACCGGTGTCACGGACATCCCCCTGTGAATTGCTTCTGGGTCCCCCGATTTTGTGAGAGTGGCGGGTGCACTTAGCCGCCGCATGGGTTCCTCCACAAGAGGAACACTCGTGCTTGTACTTACACAAGCCATAGAATTTACAATGCCCTTCATTGAAGAGCCAACAAGTACCTGGTCTGCGAATGACCGCTGTGCCCGTGCTGGCACCAGACTCAGTGGTCCCTGCTGGAAAGGGGGATGGAGCAGTTTTTTGCGCCATCATCAGGCGGATTCACGAATCCGTGGCTTTCACACCCCAGCCGAGGTGCGGGTGTAGTGCTAATTGACGACGGAAATCCTCGTCGTATCTCCATTACGCGGATCCGCCGTGCGCCTTGTAAGATTTATAGATGCTATCCATGTATATGAATAGCTCCGAACATCTTTCAGGGTGCCTTTGCCCCATGACGCAACCCAAGACTGCGAACGCCTGCAACCCCACAGGGACACACACACACCACAAAGAGACACACAACAGGGACACACATCACACAGACCCCCCACACAGGGACACACACACATAGCCACCCTATAGGGATACATGCACTCACCCCACAGGGACACACACACCACAAAGAGACACACACACACCACACAGACCCCCCACGGACACACACACACATACACACCCTATAGGGACACATGCACTCACCCCTCAGGGACACACACACACCACAAAGACACACACAACACAGAGACACACACACCCCACACAGACACCCCCCCACAGGGACACACACACACATACACACCCTATAGGGACACATGCACTCACCCCACAGGGACACACAAACACCACAAAGAGACACACACAACACAGATACACACACACCACAAATAGACACACAACAGAGACACACACCACACAGACCCCCCCACAGGGACACACACATACACACCCCAGGGACACACACACCACACAGACACAGATGTGCACAAATCACCTCACACAACTCGCCTCATACGTGTGCTATCTTTATTTTCCAAACATCTGATTAAAAACAGCCAATGTGCAACACATGTGCCATATAGGGAATTAAGGCAGATGTCAGTCACATGAGTTGTCTATTATGTGTATGTGTGAGGTAACATATACTGTCCGGCCAGGGGGGAAGGTTTACTATTGGCTGGAGATTTATCAGGCTGCCTATAGCAATCAATCACAGCTCAACTTCTATTTTCCTACAGGTCATTAATATGACATATTCAAATTCTATTTTGTTATAGCTAACAGCAGTTATTTATTAACCCGGGCGTAGCCGGGTACTACAGCTAGTATATATATATATATATATATATATATATATATATACAAAAAAACAGAAAAAACTGCACAGCACTCACAGACATAATGTGAACTGGTGCCAGCAGGGACACTGGGTCAATAATCAACTAGAAAAAAATTCTCTGCAGCACTCAGCTACTACCAATGATGTACACATGCTAACAAGCTGTATATATATATATATATATATGAGAAATTTTTTTTAAAACTTGCGTTTTTTTCAAAAAACTCAAATTCTTCTTTTTTTTGGGGGGGGGAGTTCTTGGTACATACATTGGCCAATGTCTGTTTGCTCATCAATCGCGACAAGGTGACCCCATACACATAGATATACATACACATAGATGCATACATACACATACACATCTCTTGGTGAGCACAAGTTGACACAGACCCACCAGAGATATCAGTGGATTTACCTTTTTAAAGTGCAAATGATTCCCAGGTGTACAATATGTAGCCCATCGAGAATCAAACCCAAAAATAATCAAATACTGAAAGATAGGGCGCAGAATACTACAAAAAGGAATATAGATTTTATAGTTATAAATGTATGTGTCATATAAAATTATATCCGTATGTACCATATGAGCCTTACCAAACTATAAAAGGCAAGAAGACAACCACGGTAAGAATGGTATTCAGCAAACCAATTTCTAGAGAATTAAAAAATGTCAAATTAAAGGAAAACAAAGATAGAAAGTTCAAAGAAAAAGAAAAGAAAGGGAAAAGAAAGAAGATGGAGGAAGGGGGTGGGAAATAGGGTGGGGAGGGGGGTTAAGAAAGGAAAAGAAAAATAAGGAAAAAGGGAAAGGAATAAAGGAGGAAAAAGGACAAGGGAAAGAATTTCATTTTTCTTTTTACACAAACCTCACTGATATACAAGGTCCCACATTTAAGGAGTAATTAATTTGAAGTTCCGGATATAGAAGGTTGTTCCTATCTAGAAAATACTACTAGGGCACAAGGATCTAGACAATAGACAGAATGAAGTATAGTAAACAGAATGTACCACCATGACTAAAAAATCTAGTATAGATATGATGACTCAACGTGGAAAATATACCTGTTTTATCTTATTTCCAGCATGCAAACAAAAAGTTTACAATATGCTGAAGAAGGGACCTCATAAGGAATCATGAATCTCATGTGGGACCAAGAAGTCTTTAGTGAGGATGTATTTTGTAGAAATCTAAGGTTTAGAAAATGCTCAAATTAGTTCAATAGCCCCTCAAGGGATTTTTTCCCCCTTTTTATCAAAACTCAATAACGTTTATGACAAGTTCATCCTAATGGTAAAGGATTCTCATATATCAAGAGATCACCATAAGTTCAAATAGATTAAAGGTCTCTCTCCTGGTCATATCTAAGTTAACAAATGCTAACAGATATAGATGTAATGTAACTCTAGACCAGGGACTCAAAATGTACGAACTAAGAAAGGGAGAAGTGTTCCCAACAAAAGGAAAGTGGATTTCTAACTTACCCCATTATGTTGTCGCCATTCACCTTGTGGTGTGCGACTCCCTCAGTTTGTAGGGCCTTTTTATACAAGTGCGCCAACTGGACCAATTATCTACTAATCTAGGTCTGCAGACTCGTCGTTACAGACCATAGTCACATTTAATGGTATCTTCACGCAATATTTGGCAACCAAATTGTTCATCTCGGCTCGAAAAGCATATTTATCATGGCCGTCGAGGGTCATAAGGTCAGGGATCTAGGCATCCATGAATTGTTGCCACTCACTGAGAGTGTTAATTGTCTCTTTGTATGGCAGTATTGCTGGTCTGCACTGTTTCTTGCAGACGATGGAGGCCATCTATTATCAGAGTGTCTGCTTCAGCACGCACCACATTCTACCTTCTTGGCTGGGTGACTCTGCCTTGTTGTTGTGCTGCTGGCTGTGGTGTGATGGTGACCATTGGTTCAGGTTGTGATTTTGTGAGGTCAATGTGTGTCGCCTCACATGGTGTTGTGTCAACCACGCCTTCAGTATTGGGTTGCCCATCTCCACTGTTGTACACCATCTCTTGATGTTCCAGTGGTGTATTGCTGAGAGTCCTGTAGAGTAAAAAAAACACACATAACTAACATGGACGTGTTAAGTTCCGGTGTAACACATTGTAGCATGCCTAATGTATTTGCCAAAGTACGCTCGCCCTTTAATCATCATCTGAAGGAAGCACAGCTGGTCATGGTGCGTATACAGGGTAGGCGGATCAGCAGCAGCACCATTGCGGTATTTATCCTTTTCACAGACATCACACACATCGATCTCTTATGGACCTCCACCACGTGTGCACTTTGTGGTCTACATGGTGTTGAAGGTGAAAGAGCAAAATTAAGTCAACATGTTTGAACAAATATTATCCAACACATGTTATTGTATACAAACAAATGTTGGTTGTGCAGCATGAGGATATACCAATGCGCTGTTGTTCCCCCTGGGTCATGTTCTTATAATTTGGTAACATCTGGGTGAAGATTGTGGTCCATATTTTGCAATTTTGCACCACATTTTGGTGGGCTGGATGGCCCTGGTCCCTGATAGAGCCATGAGGTTCTATTAAAGTAATGAGGACCTCATTGTCTAGTTGGATTTTTGGTAACCCCTTGGTAACCCTTAGCCAGTGACCTAGAGTAAGGAAAAAGAGAAATGTACACAACATCATGGTAAGCAGCCACATGTGTTTGCCGACACAGGTAACAATTTAGCTGACAGCCTTGGGCACATAAAATTTAACCAATGCCCTTAACACAAGTGGATACTAGACAGTATTTAACACTAAAAAGTTTTGTGTGGCCCATGAGTACATTCAACATCAGGTTTCTTACCACAGGAGCTGCCGTGGGCGCATCCTGAGTTCTTTTTCCATGGCCTCTTTTCCACCTATATGAGGCGTCCTTGTCCTGTGCATGACAAAACAAGCAACATATGTTTGTGTGAAAAACAACTACACACATGTTACCACCCTCCCCAACCATGACTTAACTTATTTGGAATCTTCACATACCTTATGGCGGATGCCGGATGTTCCCGCTTTCGCATGGTGTTTTGATTTTTGGGTGTGTTTGCCACTTGTGTGGCTCTTTTTGCACTGAACGAGTAAATTGTTAAAAAAAACCACATGGTTAAAATATTTGACCACACAGAACATGCTCACATGATGACACAGACACAAGCATCTCTATACACACATGTAAGGCCACACAAACATGTATGTATGGGAAAAAAATACACACAAGCACACAGTCCATGACAACCCGTACAATGCTACAATTCATGCATCTCTGTGTCCTCTGCACTTGTGGGCAAAGCATGAGTGTGGGGCCCACACATATATGGTGAGCCATTTGTGACACAAGTCATGGATGTTTGGCATGATGCTTTAACATAACATTTGCACATGACTTACAGACACAAGACACTTACTCGTTTGGCTGTGGAGTCTGTCGACACACTGGACGTTGACGAATTCTGAAAAAAATAAGGTCAACATGAGTGAGGGTCCATACATGTAGCCATATGTTACAAGAACATTTCACCACAGCAAGGGTCAGTGGGAAGAGTAATTGGCAGAACAGTCATCTTGAAAATGTGGGCACATGGGCAAACAACATGGCCAAATGCCACTTGACTGTGTGGTACACTTGGACGATGGGATGCTACCATCTGTGTGTGGGGGCATGTTAAAGGGCCTTGTGGAGCAGGTCACCAGACACACACACACCATGCGGAGTATGGCCAGGGAAATACAGTACATAGATGCAGGCCAGGACTCAGTATCACATTAATACATATAGGTCAAACAGTACACATGTCCACCACATGACACAATGTTTATTAAAAACATGTGGGGACCAATACCACTTAGCAAACTATAATGTTAAGGGCGGTATTAAAACCACCCCATGAAAGATCTCATGCGGCAACAAACCACATTTACACCAGTGATGGCAACACCAAGTATGTTAAGGATGCTGGTGTAAGTTTCCTGTGCTGCACACACATCATGTGACACGTGTGACATACCTTTATGTGACACATATATTAAACCTACATGAAATGCCATTTTTTTCCCACGACCAAAGTGCTAACAACGCAACATGTCTACACTGCCAAGGCCCCACTAATGAGAAGCCACCACAGTATATAACGGGTACTCACAGAAGCCTGTGATGAGGAAGAGTCCAAGGGGGTGTCAATATCGCTCAGCTCTGAGTCAGACATCTGTGGAGGTACCAGAAGAAGGACACATTACATGTGTGTAGCATGCAGTTTTCTAACATGCATGATCAGCACATGTAACACACGTGTATATACCTTGATGTGGCACATCCTGAACTTCAGAAGAAACTCCTGTGGGCAAGTCCAGACTCCCTGTGTTCCTCCCCCCCACCTTTGTATGGCTGGCAGAGGTCCACATGACCTGTGTCAAGATTCATTTTTGTGTTGGAAAAACTTAAGTATAAAAACGATCTGTTAATGCATGCCTCTTAATTGCCATTGCATTAACAGATGCATTTCCAATAGGGCCCCATGTTACAAAAACGGTATGCGTTTTTTTAATGCACCCAAATACGCTGTTTGCAGCATTTTTGGTGCCCGTTACAAAAAGGCATAGCATTATTTCAGTGCACTTTACACACTGCGTTTTTTACATTGGAGCCTATGGATCCGTTAACACATCCGTTTTTTCAACACATTATAAGTAAAAAAATGGATGCTTTTAGCGGATCCAAGGCTCAAGTGTGACCCTAGGCAATCTCTTGTAAGGAACCATTTGTGACTTTGGTCTGTTTATGAGGTATCTATGTGATGTTACTAAACTCAGCCTTGTGATGATTGTCAACTAGCTTCTATGTAGATCATTTGGAGTCTGAGAGCAGGCACAAGTATCCTTGTTAATTGGTGAATACCTTTGGGACTACAGAGATGCCAATGGGAAGATAGCTGAACAAAAAGTGGTGTAACTGGAATTCCTCCAGGATGGCTACCTGAAAGAACCTGCGATGTGCTGAGAGAATAAGGACATGCAGGTAGCATCCTAAAGATCTATAGTTGATAACCAGTTGTCCCTCAGCACAACTGATAGTGCTGATGGAGTGGTCTTCATTCTGAACTATTTCTTTACCAAGAAAGTGAGATCTATTACTAGACGTCATCTCTCTTCAGACTTGGGGACTAGAGACAGAGGGAGCACACTCCAGCCCGCCTTGATGAAGTGGCACATCTTCTAGTGCCCCTTTCTGTAGGAATTCTTATACTAGATTCTATACTATTGTATTCCTGTATTCCTGTCCTGATTCACCATCAGAACTTTAATGATATCTTCTAGTTTGGAACTGAACAATCTTGAAGTCTGGATTGGTGGGCTGCAGAAATGCATCATCATTGGCCCATTATTTGATCCATAGCGCCTTTCTGGAGGTGTTTGTATTGATGAGAAATTTATAGACCCCTTTTAGTGTACTAAGTGAGGCATTGCAGAAAAGTCTGAAGGTGGAGACAGAAGCTGATAGATATTAGACACTGGGCTCTAGTGACATCACAATGTCATGTGAGCCCTGAACCATGATTACTGACACAGCTGAAATGGTGGCAGCACGGGAGGTGAGTGTAGGTTTTATTATTTTACTAGTGGGAAACATCTGGAATCAGAAGGGGTTATTGATTAAAGTTACAATTCCCAGTATGTCCTTAGCAATGTGAAGGAGTGCTAGAAGTTGTTGTTATCAGTCATGATCAGATTGTGGACCATACAGAAACTACAGAACCGATGAGAATTTTTCCCATGCTGCAACCCTGAATAAATAATTGCCCCTCATTGTGCTTCCTGCACAAAATACCCACTCACACACTGCTCCTCTACAAAATAGCCCTCTCAAATTGCCTTTTTCCATAATGTTCCCCCAAACTTTCCCTTTCTATTTTATCTCTCTCATACTCTATCTCTGCCAAAGTCCCCCACTCTGCATTATATTATGCAATCACAATCTATAACGTTCTGCGTTGCCCCAAAATGTCCCAATTTACTCCACAATGTCCCCAGTTGCTCCAGAGTGTTCCAATTTGCTTCATAATGTCCCCCATTGTCAAAAATAGGTCCAGATTGCTCAAAAAGGTCCCAATTCGCTCCATAAATTTCCCATTGCCCAATTATGCATTATAAGATTAGAATTTGGTAAGCAAATGGAAATATTGCATAAACAGAGGTGCAATTTTAGGGGATTGGTTCAAAATCCTACATCACTATAGAAAATTAATAATCAAATGCACAGTCCTTTTTTAATACTGTGAGGCACCGCCGGCATGGTCCTCATGGCCGGGGCGCGTCACATGCAGGATCAAGGTATGATCCTGTGCACACTGGCCGGTTTGACTGTGATAATGCTGTGTGAACCAACTTTGAACACAAGGTATCATGAGCCTAATGAGCGGCAGTGAGAGTGGGATGAAATCGAGGAAGCCCTAAGGAATGAGGGCTGAGTGCTGACAACCCAGAACACAGGGAGTTAACCTGAGCTGTGTGAAAGGCTGATTATCAGCAGCTAAGGGGTGTGTCCATGTGGGAGTGGCTGGCACGATAAGAGGCAGCCAGCTGAGTGATTGAGAGAGGATGCAGAGATCCATTTTCAGCCAGACATCAGCCTGAGAGGATGTGGGCTGATTACCAGCCTGAGAGCTGAGCAGAGCCAGTCTGTGTGAGGGACTGGGAGTGCAAGTCCATGCCGCCATGTTGAGATGGTGAAGGGAGCATGCTAGCTCCATGCCGGTGCCAAGGTCCGCGGTTGTGATAGCACCTGGTTGGGAAGCCGTGGCTGAACCCGGTGGAGACTGGTCCGGGCGTGGGTTGAACCACGTCCTGGAAAGGAGCCCTTGGGGGACGCTTGGTGGACCCGTTACACAGGTAGCGAGACCCGGATCCGTGCCCGGTAAGACAGCAGTTCCCGTGTAACGGAGTGAGCTGTGTGTGAGTAATGCCAGGCGGGCATAACCGCTATTGGGTCCGACTAGGCAGTCGGTAAAGGACCTGTTGATGTATGTAGGGGCTTAGGCAATTGCCCTGAATGTAAGATGATGACCTATGTAAGAGCATTGTATAATAATGTGGGGAGAAAGTGACCCAGCCAGTATGGATGATGTTGGAGGCGTTCCGTCCCTGTGGGACGAGAGGGAGGCTTGCCCTGCTGCTTGCAGAGGGTACCCGTCCCTCAACCACGGCCTCTAATGGTGTGGGTGTGCCTGTGGTGCCAGACACAGGGGTAATAGGGCTCCTAGTAGGTAACGGATGAGGTTCCCGTGTACTATGGTTTGCCAGTCCCTGTAATGGGCCATGGAGGAGCCACAGTCCATGAATGATGGGCTGTGAGCGTGTGGAAGAAATGTATGTGATCCATGGACGTTTGAATGATGGATCACACATGGTATGTAAGGCCCGGTCAGGCAGGAATCCTGACTACGGGGTAATGTTATGTCATCGAGCTGGGTGACTAAAGCCAGGCGGCAGGTACCGCCATTGGGACCCACAGGGCCCGTTGAGGCGTATGTAACGAAGGTCAGAAGCAAGGGTTGAAAGGGCTCCTAGAGTGGGGACACCATGGTTGAACCAGGTGGACTCTAACCGGGACGTAGGCGGAGATACGTCCAGGAAGGAGCCCCTTGGGGATACATGACATACCCGGTTGCTCAATCCCTGTTATGAACCCGGAGGGGTCATCGTCGAAGTATATCAAATGTATTTATTATAAAGGTACTGTAAGATGTGTAAGTAGGCCGGAGGCCGTAGCCACCACGGGAGCTGTTAGTAGAGCTCCAATGGGGACAGAGAGATGGTTACAGGTCCCGGGTTATTGTGAATGTATATGTGCAATGTTCTATGTAATGTATGATGTATTTATGTAAAGTGTTTATAAGCAATGTGATATGTGTCCAACATGCTACCCGGGTTATGTTATTATATGTGAAAAATAAACGGGTACACATTGGTTAAACTTAGAATCACGTGTTTTGTCGTTATGCAAGCAGGTTCCCCGGTTGCTACCTCACATAACAAAAAATAAGACTTTTATTGGTGCAGACACAAAAAAATTTGAAAAAGTTGCTTTTTTGTGTCTGCACCAGTAAAGAACTTATTTTTTGCATTCAAAAAGGAGTATGCATTTGATTAATAATTTTCTACAATTATGCATTATGTCTGTTGTAAAGTAATCCTAATCCTCCCCACCATAGCTCGTTCAAAATTATTTTACATGTCATCTTCGGCTCCTACTGAAGCACTTACCTGTGCCTGCTGCATCCTCTCCGCCTCTGCAACAGTGTTATGATAGCCACTGCACATAAGAGCGAAGGCTGAGGAGTGTTCTTCCTCAGTCCTGGCACCAAGAGAGAGGTGGAGTCTCCAGGTTCTGCATGCAGAAAATTGTGTAGCCCGAGACTCCAGCATTCCGAACCTTTGGTGAGTCACATGACTGTGATGTCACCATAGGTCCTTCTGCAACAATGGAAACTTCAGTGATAGTACAGAACTTGTACTATCACAAGTGCAAATAGTACTAGTTCTGTTTAGGGATGGGCGAGTATACTCGCTACTATTCGGCACTCGCCGAATAGTAGCGGTATTCGTGTACTCGCTACTCGCCGAGTAAATTAGGATTACTCGGGAGTAGCAAGTACCGAATACTTTTGCAGTGTATCAATAAATACACTGCAAAAGTCCTGTAAAAGAGAGCAAAAGTGGTTAAAAAAAAAAAATTGGATACTCACCTTAACCGATGGCTGAACCGGGACCGGCCGATGCACGTCTATTCATGGAAAAGGACCTTTCACTCTCTCAGCCAATCAGATGGCTGGGAGAGATCTAGCCAATCAGATGCCGCCACGTCACAATCACGTGATCGCTAGCAGCCACCTGATTGGCCAGATGGAAAGGTCCTCTCAGGTACACCGAGGACCTTTCCATCTGGCCAATCAGGTGGCCGCTAGCGATTACGTCATTGTATCAGTAGATACACTGCAAAAGTATTCGGAATCGCTATACTCGCAACGAGTAGCAAGTACCGCTACCTACTCGTTGCGGGTATAGCGATTCCGAGTAGTAAGGTATTCGCCCATCCCTAGTTCTGTTCTATTGTTGCACTTTGTTTTGATATTCTGGGGGTCACTCAGAGGGTGGGGGCCCTGTTCAGCTGCCGGGTCAATAATGAAGGTGTCTGGAAGACTCCTTTCCATTACTAACACTAGGGCTTGGTTTAAGTTGAAACTTTACAGCTGAAATCAACCCTATCAATCTATTACCCACCACCATACGAGTACAAATAGGCAGTGCCAAGTAAAGCACCAGAATTGACGCATCTAATCTAATGCGTAACTTCTGGGGAGGCTGCAGGCTGGTATAACTAGGCTGGGAAGGGCCAAATAGCCATGACCATTAGCACCCTGATAATACCAGCCCCAGTTATATTCTATACCTTGGCTGCTTATTAAAAATAGGGCAAAACACATGCTGTTTATTTTAATTTGTTATTTAAATAATTTAAGAAACAGCATGGGATCCTGTCTATTCTTGATAACCAGGCAAGATAAAGTGGACATCTGCGGGTTAAAGCCTGCAGCTGTCTATTTTAACTGCGCTGGTAATCAAAAATAAATGGAAGCCCACACTGTTCAACATTTTTTTTTTATTTATTCCAAAACCACATTGTTGCTGGGCAATTGCCCTCATTTCGTTTCCTTTTGCAGCCCTCTAACCATTACTATGACCATTTTACAGTCATTTTACAGCACAGAAGTTTGAGTCTTTGATTTATATAGGGTTGGGAGTGCGAGGTCAAGTTCGGGGATCCTCCTGATGAAACTGCATGTGTAGAAGTGAAACGTAGGTCAGGGTTCTATCTGTGATATATCTGTCTATCAGCATGTCACAAAGTATTTATGGGACATACTTCATGAAATACTAGTGCTGTAAACTCTATTCGGTTATATTTTGTGACAAAAAGCCTATATTAATTATAGCGGGGCTGTCATTATAGGTCTTAATGTCGAGCTCCAGGCTTTGGGGTACTCTGGTATCAGGCTCCAAGAGGTTAACGCTCCTGTGTCACGGGGAGTGGTGGCCGCGCCTGATCCCGTGTCCTGGGGGACTTCTTTGAAAAAGGGGGTTTATATTTACAGGGGATTTTATATACAGTTGTCATGATGCCACTTGTAGTTTCTGGTGAGGAGTCACCAGCGCCGCCACAGTCCGCCGGAGGTAGATGGTAATGCGGAAAGTTGGCAAAGTCCTCTACAGGTAGGGCTGGACTTCTGGGGCAGCGTAGTGTGAAGGGGCAGCTTGTGGTGGAGCTGTAGATGGGATGTGGAGTGTTGGAGCAGTCTATGAGGGGCATCGGGAACAGAGAGGAATGACACACGCACACTGCAGAAGTCTCTCTTACCTTTTACTGGTGGTACGCAGGTAAAGATGTCCAGGGCACTGACAGGTGACCTGGTTGCACAGTGGGTCCCCACAGCAAGTGGGTATAAGGCCTCCTCTGTCCCTCTTTGGTAATTGAAGCCCAGCCTGCATGCAGCCAGACTGGCCCCCTCTCTCTTTTCTGCTTTTTGCTATCTGCTTTCTCTCCTCCTGTGCGGTCCACAGGTTACCCTCTCTGATCACTGCAGTGGTACACTGCTGTGTATGGCTCCCTCTCTCTGACCCACAGGGGGACCGGGTGGCTGAAGCCTCCCCGGTGTGACGGGGTTCTCTGTAGTCCTGGAGTATCCTACAGGTGCAGATCCCCGATATCCGGTACTTCTCTGGGCGAACTCCCTCAAGTTCCTCACTCCCTTTGGGCTATCTGCTCCTTGCCTTCTGTCCCCACTTAGGCTTACGGGACGTCAGAAGGGCGACTCGGGGTCACTAGTTCGGGCCTAAACGCGGCACCGACCATCAAGACGTCTTCCCAGCTCTCCTAGCGTCTGCGCACTCTGACTAACTCCTCCCCCAGCAGCAGTATTTATAGGGGATCTTGCCTAAGGGCAGCAAGTTGAGCTTCCCCTACTGTGCCAGGGTGGAAGATGTTGCATGTAGTAGGTACCTGCTGTGGAAACCCAGCCGTGCATTAGAGAAGTCTGTGGCTACCGGTGTGAGCAGGGCGCCACATTAATCTCAGTGCATATCGTTTTCCTAACACACTAATTTCAATTGTAGTTCTTTTAAATGATGATATGCACACTGCTCGTACTCTACTTTTTCATATATTATAGATACAGGCAGATAGACATTTGTTTATTGCGTTCCCATTTTGTGTACTGTGCTCTTTCTCACCTGTGATATTTTTATAATAGGACAATCATAATCTGTACTTAAAAAAGTTATACATTTCGTATTTATGTAATGTAATTAACATCTAATACAATTTTTTAAAATGTATTAACAATGGTTCTCAGTTATGTTGATAGGTTTGCACATTCTTACTCATAAATTTGGTGGAAAATAAGATAGAGGAAAAAGAAAGGGCAATATAACTGCAGGATCAGACTAGACAGTGGTTGTTTAATGTAAAGCTGCCATGATAATTTATAGGACTGGATAAAAGGCGTTGATACAATAAGACATGAAATATTCAATTAAAAATATAAGCAAAGTTGGGCCTTTTTTAAGTTTCAACCAATAAAAATAATCAACAGAAAGGAGTACATACGGTAGCTTTCGTGATCTCATGCATGGGGCTGCATTGCAATTCTGTGTTGTACAGTGACACAGTACTGTAACCAGGAGCATAGCGGCACACCATATGAATGATATGCCGAGGGTCACTGCCCCCCTCTACGACTTCACATGGGATGCAGATACTGTTCAATAAGATAGTGCAGCATTGAGCCACTAGCTCCCTGCAGCACCATTCAGCCTTTGCGTCTGAGAGCAACTCAGAATAATGGCCACTTTACACGTCCTGATATCGGCGTCCAACTCCGATAAAAAGTTACGTGGTTCGTGCGTTGGCCCCGATATCGCTCGTGCGTTGTATGGTATAAATGTCCAATACGATGCACGAACGATGCCAAAACGATATCGGGGATCAAATGAGCCTGCTCTCCAACGGCCCGATATTGGATGGACGTTGTGGCCGGATCGTGCTGTGTAAAAGCCCAACAACGATGTGGAGTACAACTTCCCCTATTCACTCCCATGTTAAATGGTCATTCCTGGTCGGCCGTACAAGGGGGCGTACACATCGCTGTGGCGTTGGCTGCCGATATCACGCTATGTAACATCTCCTATGCGATCTTGGAATTCTGCCCAGAAAAAGCGCACTCCGGCGCCGTTGGATCCAATATTGGACCGATGTTGGGACGTGTAAAGTGGCCATAACAGGTGTAATTGAGTGATTATATTGAGCCTTCTATGTGGAGTGAACCAAAGCCTGCACAGTGCTCTGGTTGCAGCAGACATTGGGAAAATGTCGGAAGGTAAATAGTACGTATTTTTTTTTCACTGTCATTACTTTTGGGGGCATGATTATGTGTGTGTGATGGAGACGAATGGCCTGCAGGGCCATCAAACTGTGTGTGCAGATCCTCATACTGAATTGGCAAAGTTGAGTCCCTCATACTGAATGGAGGACTGTGAGAACCCCTCATACTGCCTGTTTGCTACATTAAATTGTTTTGGGGGCCCTCATATTGTGTGGAGGAATGTGAGGGCCTTCATGGAGGCTGCAGGAGACATGTTATTGTGTGGGGGGCCTTCATACTGTGTGTGACGCTGTGTGGGTCCTCATACTGCCCGTGGGGGCTGATAGGAGACATCATATTGTGAGTTGGCCTCCATACTCCCTGCTTGGGCAGTATGTGGGGGACATCATATTGTATTTGTGTCGGCCCTCATACTGTCTGAGTGGATGTGGAAATTAGTTCCTATTATATTAAAAATGTATTTCATTTATTCTTGTTCACTTACAGGGATACTTTGTTTAATACTATTAAAGGATCAATAGTGATTGAGTTAATCATGAACAATATTTTAAATGTCATGTAGAGATAACAGGGAAATACCAGCTACTCAACAGATGGAAACTCACTGGTCCAAATAAATTAAATTGAGCAAACACAATAGGAATAGCAGGGAGGAGATGGTCAGAGTAGAAACCAATTAAATACCTCTATTGCAAGTAGAATTTGGAAATGTATTAGCATAAAGTGAGAAATCATTAAAAATTGACTGCCTTAACCTGCTCCATAAGGATTGAAGCATAAAAATGAGTACCGTATGTATTTTTTGTACACTTATAAAATATATTGTGTTTTTTGTGCTCTTAATTTATTAATTAGTGCAGTACAGTGTAAAGCAAGAATAAGGGGATGGAGTAAATGCAATTAAACATCACTATCTGCTGACCAAAGATGGTAGAACAGTGAAAAGTAGAGAGAATGACAGTAGGAGAAGCTGAAGAGTGAAGGACATTTTCCCCCAGGGAGGACAAGAGAGGAGGCACCAAGTCAGATGACTGCTGTGGCACCAGGGTCAGCGTCACCACCTAGTGCACTGCCTTACTGCCTTTGACAAACTGAAGACCCACTTGCCTAAGAGGACACTGTCCGCCAGGCGCTGACAGAGATGCATATTCTGGAGAGGGGGGCAGGCAGGATCACCTGATGCGGCAGACCAGGGTGTCTCCTCTGTAGCTGAATTTTTCCACCCACCATACTGGGCCAGAGTCGGCCATTCTGAGTCGGCTGTCAAGAGAGGGTGCAGAGTGCCAGCTCCCAAGGATCTATTGTCCTCACATCTTTTAGACTTTGAGGACAAAGTATAGGAACAGAGGGAGGAATTTGAGGACAGTATGGGGAGCAAGAGGGTAAATTTGAGGACACAGTATGGGGAGTGACACAGAGGATGAGTTTGGACACAGTATGAAAAGTGAGGGGGATGGGTGCAGATACAGTATGGGGAAAGAGGAGGGATGCAGACACTGTATAGGGAGCAATGGGGGATGGTGCAGACACAGTATGAAGAATCGAGGGATAAGTGCGGACACAGTATAAGAAGTGAAGGTGGATGGGTATGAACACAGTATGGGGAGGGGAATGAGAAGGGATAAGTTTGAGGTACTGATGAGATAGTATGGGATGAGAAAAATTTGAGGGGCACAGAATAGAGACTGGGTAGTGTGGATATTTATTTAGCAATTATCACTTTAAATTTTGAACGCAGTATGACCTTGGCCATGTCCCTCCATCTGATGTGAGCTCACACGCTAAGCTTACATTATTCCTTACACATTTCAGCTGATCTGATCGGTGCTGTTAACCCTTTGAATCGTGCTTTCAGTCACCGACAGCGCGATCCAAAGCATTGTGGCAGGGATTGTGCTGTTTCACTCCGTGATCAGAGGTCCCGTGGTTTGATCACGGGACCTCCGATGGTTGCCTTGACAGTATCAAGTCTCTACTCCAAGTCTCCCACCCTGACCGGGTCCTTGGCTTCCCACTCTTGCGCTGTGTGTGTGGCCCTGCTGCCGCTTTAGCTAGACTGCCGGCCCTGTCTCCTCTCACGGGTACCCACTTGCTAGGCAACTTGAGTCTTATCTTTGTGCTTCTGACCCCTCTGTGTTGCTTCGCTGTGGTACACTGAAGATATATAACCTCTACTAGTCCGGTGTTTACTGTGCTGCTCGTGTCAGGCATAATTTCGGATCTGGTATCCGGTCTTTGCGCTCCTCCGAGGCGAGTTATAGGGTATCTCAGTCTCCCAGATGTGTTCCTCTTAACTCTTTCCCTCAGACCCTGGCTAGGACTTGAATTGAGCAGCGGACCGTGGGGGAGCCTAAGGCAGCTCCTTTACACCCCAGTCCTTCTTCCTCAGTTCTCTCAGGAACTGAATTCACTGCTCACTTCCTCTCCACACCAGAATATATAGGAGAGCAGCTTTAGCTCCCCCTTCTGGCCTGGAGGCGCTAGTGTAGTGTTGTGTGTTGTGTGGGGAAATAACCCTTGGTGTTATTACTGTGGCACATTAATCCCTGGGTGCCACATTCCCCTTAGTGAAGAACAGTACTCCGGGACTGAAGAAAGCAAACAAACAATTAACATATCAATACATTTAATATTTACAGAGCATTAAAAATAAAAAAGTAAAAAACTACTAAAAGCTCAAAAAGAGTCCAAAAATTCAAAACGCAGTCTTTCTGGGGGTTTAGTCTATTGCCTCCGGGCTGATAAATATATACAATAGAGTCTTTACTACAACCAGTCCTGTGGTAGGTACGGTCCGTAAATAAAGAAAAAAAGTTCAAGAATATGTAAGAAGTTCATACAGGAAAGTCTTTGTAGCTACTGGGCTTTTTAACGTTGCAAAACAAGTATAAACACGTACGGGTGTCTCTGGTTTAAATGCAGTAGGCTCCCAAGTCCTCGGGTCACCGCATAAGAGGCCAAGTTCTTACTCTCCTTGGCTGACACCTAACACTATGCTACTCTCACCCTTTTTGTACATTTACACTTTACCGGGTTCTATTAACCTTTATAACAACATATTTACATTTAACATTTACTTCACATTTTAATCTTTGTACCTTGCTGGTATCTGACCCTGGGTACTACGCTCTGATCTGCGTAATGCTGGTGTACTGGGTGTACTTAGCCTAATGGTGTGGGTGGACGTGTACCTACTTCGAGTGTCTGGTACTATTGCGGATGGAGATCTGACAGTAGGACTGGCAAGCTCACTGGGAGCAGGAATTGGTTCTTCCTCTTCAGGCTTGACTTCCAGTTTGTCATGTTTTGGGACTTCTGGTGGTACGGGTTCTGGTGTTGGTTCAACCATTGGAGGGAAAGCAATCATGGGGACTACAATTGCTCCATAGTAATTTGGCCATGTTTTGGGGAAATCTCCTAAGACGGTATGGAATACTTCTTCTTCATCTTTGACAGGTTGGACCTGTACGGGTACGGTTACTTCTGGTGTCTTCAGGGTTTCAGGACACGGTTTGAGATGGTCTCTTGACACAACTGCTGACGTTCTTCCTTCGTCTTTGCTGATTAGACACACTTTGGCATTGTCTAAATTTGATGGTAAGACTGTATATGGGATGGTTTCCCACTGATTATCCAATTTGTTGGTGCGTCTCTTTCTTTTGAGAACATGCTCACCAGGTTGTAATAGAGTTGCTAGAGCATGTTGGTTAAATGTTCTCTCTTGTCTTTCTCTAGCTTGCTGGAGACTGTTCTCTACGCACTCTTGTACTTGGCGATACTGCTGTTGAAGTAGGGTATCCCAATTAGATTCTTTAACTTCCGCATCTGGCTTCAGAATTCCCATATCTAAATCAATTGGCAGCTTACCGGGTCTTGCACGCATAAGGTAGGCTGGGGTGCAGTTTGTAGAACTTACCGGGACATGGTTGTACAAGTCTTCCAAATCGGGAAATTTCTCTGGCCATTGATTTCTCTCTGACTCTGGTAATGTTTTCAACAGGTCAATCACAATATGGTTCATCTTTTCGCATAAGCCACTGGTTTGGGGATGATAGGCTGTCGTGCGGATCTTCTTAGAGCCGTACATGTTGCAGAACTCCTGGAAAATCTCTGACTCGAAGGCTGGACCTTTATCTGCCAGGACTTGTTCCGGGTAGCCATGAGGTCTACAGAAATGTGTCTGAAATGCTTTTGCAGCCTTCTTAGCTGTAAGGTCCTTGACGGGTACCACCACTAAGAAGCGAGAGTAATGGTCCACGATGGTTAAGGCATAGACATAGCCTGACCGGCTTGGTGACAACTTGACGTGGTCTAGCGCAACTAACTCAAGTGGTTGCTTGGTACTATAGACTGGAGTGGGGCTCTCTGTTGATCCTTTCTTCTGAGGTTCCACGGGCCACATTTTCTACACCAATCTTCAATTGATTTTCTCATGCCAACCCAGTAGAATCTCTCTCTTAAAAGCACTTTCAACTTCTTCCATCCAAAATGACCTGCACCGTCGTGGTAGGCTTTTAAGACCATTTTGACGTCTCTCTTGGGTACGATAATCTGCCAGACCAACTCATGTGTTTTAGGGTTGGTGTGCCTTCTGCAGAGCTTATCTGGATATAGGAACTAGGGATGAGCGAGCATGCTCGGCGCTACTCGTTACTCACACGAGTATCCCTGTACTTGGGATGCTCGGCGAGTACTGAGTACCGCCGAGATGCTCGGACTCCTCGCTATTCATTATCGATCTGACACAAATACACAGCTTCCTTCAGTGCACACAGTGAGCTGGCACCTCCCAGAGAGCAGATTGATTGTTAGGATCCCTCTGGGGGCACAGAGAGGTGTTGTATTCTGCGTTGATTTGAAAAAGCCCCCTCCCGCCCTTTCCCAGAAACACTCGGTTTATAACCGGAAGTGTGTGGGTGGAGCCTGTCACTAATTGACTTACATTGGGCTTGGTGCTCTGGCCGAGTACACGAGTATCTTGGGATGCTCGGCCAGAGCATCGAGTACCCGAGCATTTTAGTACTCGCTCATCTCTAATAGGAACAACTTGCTTTTCTCCTTCCAGAGTTGTTGGGTGTCAGCTAGAGCATTTTGATTAGGGTACGCACCTTGTTGTGTAAGCAGTTCTTTCACTAGCTTCACAGCTGGATCAGTATCCTGGGTGTCAGCCTATCCATGGTGTGCTAACGGCCTGAGATTTGCCTGCTGTTGTTTCTGGTAGATGGCGGGTTGATACTGTTCTACCTTAGAAAGGTGAAAGGCCGGTAGCTCAATTTCTTCCAGCTCCTCCGGTTCCTCTTCCACATCTTTCAGGTGTGGCATCCGGGATAAGGCATCTGCATTCCCGTTCTTGCGACCTGCCCTATATTTGATAACAAAATTGTGGTTAGACAGCCGGGCTATCCATTGCTGCTCCAACGCACCTAATTTTGCTGAGTCCAGGTGGGTCAATGGGTTGTTATCAGTGTAGATGGTAAATTCTGCAGCTGCCAGGTAGTGCTTGAAATGTTCGGTTACAGCTCAAACTACTGCCAGTAGTTCTAAATTGAAGGAACTGTAATTCTCAGGGTTTCTTTCCATAGGCCGGAGTTTCCTGCTTGCAAAGGCAATAACTCTCACTTTGCCTCCTTGCTTCTGTGACAGTATTGCTCCCAGTCCCACGTTGCTGGCATCCGTGTACAGAATGAAGGGTTGATGGTAATCTGGATACCCCAGGATCTCCTCTCCTGTCAGCGCACACTTTAGCTTTTTGAAGGATTCTTCCTTCTCCTCACTCCACTGAAAAGGGGGATTACGGGTTGAAGACCTTTTTGACTGTCCTACCAGGATGTCTTGTAGGGGAGCTGCTAACTTTGCGAACCCTCTGATAAATCTTCTGTAATAGCCTACCAGGCCCAGGAATTGCCTCACCTCCTTCACATTGGTGGGTCTTGGCCAATCCCTTATCACGGGGATTTTATCAGGATCCGGTGCTATTCCCTCTGAACTCACGACATGTCCTAGGTACTGCACCTTTGGCTTCAGAAGGTGGCACTTAGATGGTTTGATCTTCATGTCGTATCCGGACAAGGCTTCAAACACTTCTGCCAGGTCTTGTAGATGCTCATATGTCTTGGAGTAGACTATGACGTCATTTAGGTACAGGAGGACAGTTTCAAAGTTCTTATGTCCTAAGCAGCTCTCCATCAGGCGTTGGAAGGTAGCGGGTGCGTTGCAGAGTCCAAACGGCATACAATTGAACTCACTGAGGCCCATTGGCGTAGTAAACGCTGTTTTCTCATTGTCAGCCTCTGCCACAGGAACTTGCCAATACCCACTAGTCAGATCTGGGGTGAAAAAGTAGTTAGCAGATTTTAATGCGGCTAATGACTCTCAATCCTAGGTAACGGGTATGCATCCTTGTGTGTAATGTGGTTGATCTGCTGGTAGTCTACGCACATTCTCATGGTCCCGTCCTTCTTTTTAACCAACACTAAAGGCGCTGCCCAGGGGCTACAACTGTCTATTATTAACCCTGTAGTTTTCATCTCATTGAGCATGTCTTTGGTGGTTTGGTAGTGAGCGGGTGGTAATGGTCTCTTTTATAGGCTGATGGTTACCTGTGGGTATAATGTGCTCTACCCCTTTAATTTGCCCTAAGTCTAACGGGTGTTTGCTGAATATCTGCTCATATTCTTTTACTACCCGGTATACTCCATGCTTTTGATGGGAAGGTGTAGAACTGGTACCCACGTGTAGCTTTTGGCACCAATCCTCCAGCTTTTCCCTTGAGCCATTGTCATCCGCCTGACTTGACGGGTTCAAGGGCTCGACGGCTGTAATAGCATTATTATCAACCATGAATAATTTAGCCATGGTGGCATACTTTGGTATGGTGACCTCATCTTCCCCGCAATTTAGAAGGCGTAATGGCACTCTTCCCCGGTGTACCTCAACTACTCCTCAGGCCGTCAGTATAGCGGGCCTATTGTCTGAGTACACAGGTTCTACCAGGGCTTGATAGTCTTGCCCTTTAATGCCTATTGCGGCTCTACACCAGACCAACATTTCAGTTTTGGGAGGTATTACAATGGGTATCGGGTCACTTACCCTTATACTGCCAATTTCACCTCCTGATATGTCTACCTGTTGTTTCAACATCAGGGCTGTTATTTCCTTTTGCAGAAGTCTCTGTTGCCCGGCTCTGGCAGTGTCGGCGATCTGCTGTAAAACAGTAATAACCTCGGAAAAACTATTTTCAATTACATTAATTCCTAGCAACATTACTGGTTCACGTTCTCGCCGGTTAGCATCTACAATTATAATACCCTGGTTGTTCAATTCTACCTTCCCAATTTGAGTGGTCATTTCTGTGAACCCAACTTGTGGTATTAGTTCACCATTGCTAGCCCATAAGTTCAATGCAATGTTAGATGGACCACTAGTAATGTCTGAATCAGCTCTGTATCTTTTGTAGAGAACATATGGAATTGATGTTATCTGGGAGCCGGTATCCAACAAGGCACTGAAGTGAATGCCATCCAACACAGTAGGGATGACCGGGCGTCCTCCCACGAACTTGTCATACCAGGTTGAAGGGCCTTGAGAATTCATACCTGAGGAGCGGCCTGCCTTCCCAGGGGATCCTCGTTTAAAGCACAAAGTGACCTGGCAATGGCGGCAAATGGGCTGTCCATCCGGTTGATAGCGGTCGCTGGGTCAACCTCTTCTCGCTTGGTACTTCCTGGGCCTCATCCACGGGACATCCTTTTTACTGGTCGCCAACTTGATCTTGGGTGCAGGTTTGGATCCACGAAGCTCCTTGATGACTTTAGCCATGGAAACAACAATGTCTGTCAGGGCATGTAGCTTTTGGTTGAGGGCATCATTAGAGATAGGCTCTCTGTGTTCAGCAACAGTCTCGGACATGGCAGAAGTCGATGATGCTCCTGGCCGCTGAGGTGCTGCTGTAGGGCCTTGAATAGAATTTATATCCCGGAGCTTCTCTATCTGATGGAGACGGATAGCTCTATCTTTTAACACGGCAAAAGTCATTCCGGGATTCTGAATGATCATCATACTCAACTGTCCTCTGTGAGAAGGGGATAGGAGGCCCTCTATGAACTGATCGATTAGCATTTTGTCAGCTCCCGGGGCTAAGGCAGGTTTTGCTAGTTTAAGTGCTTTGAGCGCTTCCTGCAAGTTTAAGGCATAGTCTCTTGCGCTCTCCTTAGGCTTTTGTTGACATCCAAAGAACCTCATTTTAGCCCGGGTGTCAGCACTGGATTAAAATGCTGCTTTTAGTCCAGCCACAAGATGCTCTACAGTGTCTTTGTCGGTGTCCGGCCACCACGCTACTTCCCGCCGTGCATTGCCGGTTAACTATCCCATAATCATACCGACACGCTGGGCTTCAGTCGGGGGGTACATCACATAGTACGCTTTTATCTTTGTAATAAAGTCATTGAGGGTATTGGGCTCACCTGAGTATTGCGGTAGCCACACTGCTCCCGGAGTGTATGGCATCAGGAACGGCATGATGGGTGCTGCTCCTTGTGCTGCAGCACCGCGGTGCTTCTCTGTTATCCGGTGCTGCAGCACCGCCGGGTGCTCCGGCGCTGCTCGGTGCCGTAGCATCTCCTTGTTGCGACATCCTGTGCCCCCTTAGTTAAGGTCGACCCTCCTGTCTTCCGCTGTAGTCCGGATTTCTACTAAAGGTTCCGCTGTGCAACAGGGATTCTCTTCCCCTCCGGATGATGTCAGAACGCTTCGCAGAGTGCCAACCACAATGACACGCCCCCTTTTCTTCTCGCTCGTCGCACGCTTTGTAATGGTGGCAATTCAAAAATACAGTCCTTGTGGCGCAGTTCAAATTCTGTTTGCCGCACGCTCTGTAATGGCGGCAGGTTCAAAACAGTTACAAATCACAGCACACAATGCCCTGTTTACCGGGCACGGTAGATCCTGTTCATAGACGCCAAGCTGTGGAGCCCACTGGGACAGGGTATTCGGTACCGGACCGGGGTATCACGAGGGGGTATTACAGCAGTCTTGGTCCGCACGTGTCCCGAGCCCACAAGTAATGGGGGATATTTACTGGGGAGAAAGTCGTGATGCCACCTGTGGTGTGTGGTCAGGGTGACCACCGCTGCTGCAGAACTTCCGGGGATGATGTTTGGCAGCCGGTGATGTAAAGGCTCTCCATGGGCAGAGCCTGGTTCCCCGGGGCAGTGGTGATAAA
Source organism: Allobates femoralis (assembly GCA_033576535.1). Classification (NCBI taxonomy): domain Eukaryota; kingdom Metazoa; phylum Chordata; class Amphibia; order Anura; family Aromobatidae; genus Allobates; species Allobates femoralis. Next base: position 326,759,927 of record JARQOC010000003.1, read on the forward strand.
AGTCTATGAATGATGCAGAGTAGGGACAGTGGTACATATGGTAGCAGTGAGGGTAAGTAGGGCTTGAGCACAAGGATTACACAGACTCACGGTTTTGTAGTTTTCCAAGTCTTTACTCCAAGTCTCCCACCCTGACCGATGGTTTTACCTGGCCCATGGCATCGGCCTTTGCGTGCACCATTAGCAGCATGTCCACTTTCCCGTCCCATACCGCATGCCGTGCACACTTTAAATTAGGTACAGTATATAATTTATGCCTACAAACTTGCCAGTAAACGTGAAAAGAAAATTTGTAGCCCCAAAAAAGACTTTTGATTTTAGTTTGCAGTATACCTATGGAAAGACTGTAATTCCACTTTACACACACCAACTTATCTGTCCAACTTCTGACCAACTTACTGGTTGCAGTGAAATCATGCACACATTGCTCCATTTGTACACAGCCACAAAATGGAGCAATGTGTCCATGATTTCACTGCAACCAGTAAGTTGGTCAGAAGTTGGACAGATAAGTTGGTGTGTGTAAAGTGGCCATAAGGGTTGTAATGGTTGAATGCTACAGTCATGGCCAAAAGTATTGACACCCCTTCAATTCTGTCAGATAATACTCAGTTTCTTCCTGAAAATGATTGCAATCACAAATTCTTTGGTATTATTATCTTCATGTAATTTGTCTTCAATGGAAAAACACAAAAGAGAATAAGGAAAAAGCAAAACATTGATCATTTCACACAAAACTCCAAAAATGGGCCCGACAAAAGTATTGGCACCCTCAGCCTAATACTTGGGCGCACAACCTTTAGCCAAAATAACTGCGATCAACCGCTTCCGGTAACCATCAATGAGTTTCTTACAATGCTCTGCTGGAATTTTAGACCATTCTTCTTTGGCAAACTGCTCCAGGTCCCTGATATTTGAAGGGTGCCTTCTCCAAACTGCCATTTTTAGATCTCTCCACAGGTGTTCTATGGGATTCAGGTCTGGACTCATTGCTGACCACCTTAGAAGTCTCCAGTGCTTTCTCTCAAACCATTTTCTAGTGCTTTTTGAAGTGTGTTTTGGGTCCTTGTCCTGAAGGAAGACCCATGACCTCTGAGGGAGACCCAGCTTTCTCACACTGGGCCCTACATTATGCTGCAAAATTTGTTGGTAGTCTTCAGACTTCATAATGCCATGCACATGATCAAGCAGTCCAGTGCCAAAGGCAGCAAAGCAACCCCAAAACATCAGGGAACCTCCGCCATGTTTGACTGTAGGGACCGTGTTCTTTTCTTTGAATGCCTCTTTTTTCTCCTGTAAACTCTATGTTGATGCCTTTGCCCAAAAAGAGAAAACATTCTTCCAAAACGTTTTAGGCTTTCTCAGGTAAATTTAGGCAAACTCCAGCCTGGCTTTTTTATGTCTCGGGGTAAGAAGTGGGGTCTTACTGGGTCTCCTACCATACAGTCCCTTTTCATTCAGACGCCGACGGATAGTACGGGTTGACACTGTCGTACCCTCGGACTGCAGGGCAGCTTGAACTTATTTGGATGTTAGTCGAGGTTCTCTATCCACCATCCGCACATTCTTGCATTGAAATCTCTTATCAATTTTTATTTTCTGTCCACATCTAGGGAGGTTAGCCACAGTGCCATGGGCTTTAAACTTCTTGATGACACTGCGCACTGTAGACACCGGAACATTCAGGTCTTAGGAGATGGACTTGTAGCCTTGAGATTGCTCATGCTTCCTCACAATTTGGTTTCTCAAGTCCTCAGACAGTTCTTTGGTCTTCTTTCTTTTCTCCATGCTCAATGTGGTACACACAAGGACACAGGACAGCGGTTGAGTCAACTTTAATCCATGTCAACTGGCTGCAAGTGTGATTTAGTTATTGTCAACACCTGTTAGGTGCCACAGGTAAGTTACAGGTGCTGTTAATTACACAAATTAGAGAAGCATCACATGATTTTTCTAAGGGTGCCAATACTTTTGTCCACCCCCTTTTTTATGTTTGGTGTGGAATTATATCCAATTTGGCTTTAGGACAATTCTTTTTGTGTTTTTTCATTGAAGACAAATTAAATGAAGATAATAATACCAAAGAATTTGTGATTGCAATCATTTATAGGAAGAAACTGAGTATTATCCGACAGACTTGCAGGGGTGTCAATACTTTTGGCCATGACTGTATATAATCCATCAATGTCCAAAATGCTAGAAAAACACAAGGTAAGGCCCCATTCACCCATGCCTTTTTTTGCTGTGTATTTTTAAGCACAAACTCTTCACAAACCAGGAGTGGGTGATTAAACATATAAGTGAAGCACTTGTTTCTATTAAGGTACCTTTACACGCCGCCACTGAGGTGTAGCAACTCCCTGGCAATGGTGATTTTTGTCACGGTTGCCTTGAAATTGCTACGAAGTTCCGGCGTGTAATTTGGGAAAGTGATCGGGTTTTTCGCAGTTGCTCCGGGTAGCGGGTTCTGAGCCGTGTTCTGAAATCCGAGGCAACCCAAATGGTGAATTGCTGTGGTATTGGCGTGTAAACGGGCGATAGGGATGGAATCTGCGTCACCTAGTGATTTCCAAGGGGCGTGCCACAGCGTGATGTTTTCCGCACCCCATCAGCGATGATTGGTGGGGGCTACTGTGTTTCCATAGGTTGTTCCTTCACAGGGCGCCATATTTGAAGAGCTGTCCATTCACACTCCACAATTGGAATGGCGTCATGTATTAGCCAGCCTTCCTGCACAGGCTGGCCATTCATGACGCTATTGCCTTTTCCAATCAGCGTGTTAGCGTCACGGAATTCATGAGTCTGTCACGCCTATGTTTTTGCACCGCAGAACATGTACGCCCACATTCCCCTACTGATTACGGCGTGTGAAATGGCGTCGGGATTCAACCGGATGTTTCCCGCAGGATCTGTTGGAACTTCCGGGCTACCATGTTCCCTTAGGTTGAGGGCGCAATTGCAGCATGTACATGCGGAATCGGCGATCGTTAGCAACCGTTAAAAACGTGCACGCGCACGTACGGTTGCTACCGATCGCCAGTGATAGTTGCAGCGTGTAAAGCTACCTTTAGACCTTTCCTCTGAGTGTACCACTCCCGGTTTTGATTGTTCCACTTCTGGCTTTTTTTGAGCTTGTGCGTAAAAATACGCAGAAAAAAAAGCAGTGTGTGAATGGGGCCTTAAGCTGCAAAAATGCATCAAAACACTGCAAAATGCACGTTTCTGCCCATGTGTTTTCCTGTCAAGAGATGCCGAAATGGTGTAGGAATTTCTGCAACCAAATACTCAACGTGTGCACATTCCCAAACAAATGACATGCTGCAGATTATTTTCTGCACCAAGTCTGCTATCTAATATATAATTCCCCTAACGCACTTCCGTAGGTTTCGACGCTACTTTCGTCGTTGTGGCCGTGGGCGCGCACAGATCTAAAGACCGCTATGTATCTCAATGGGAAGTGAGGTGCTATGCTCATTGGTCGGCGCCAGCACACAGCGACCAATGAGCATAGCGCCTCACTTACAGCGGTAAATTTGAAACTCAAAGTCCTCCATGTATCTCAATGGGAAGTGAGGCGCTATTCTCATTGGTCGCTGTGTGCTGGCGCCGACCAATGAGAATAGCGCCTCACTTACAGCGGTAAATTTGAAACTCAAAGTTCTCCATGTATCTCAATGGAAAGTGAGGCGCTATTCTCATTGGTCGCTGTGTGCTGGCGCCGACCAATGAGAATAGTGCCTCACTTACAGCGGTAAGTTTGAAACTCAAAGTCCTCCATGTATCTCAATAGGAAGTGAGGCGCTATTCTCATTGGTCGTTGTGTGCTGGCGCCGACCAATGAGAATAGCGCCTCACTTACAGCGGTAAATTTGAAACTCAAAGTTCTCCATGTATCTCAATGGAAAGTGAGGCGCTATTCTCATTGGTCGCTGTGTGCTGGCGCCGACCAATGAAATAGTGCCTGACTTACAGCGGTAAGTTTGAAACTCAAAGTCCTCCATGTATCTCAATGGGAAGTGAGGCGCTATTCTCATTGGTCGGCGCCAGCACACAGCGACCAATGAGCTTCGCGCCTCACTTCCTATGGAGATACATGGAGGACTTTGAGTTTCAAATTTACCGCTGTAAGTGAGGCGCTATTCTCATTGGTCGGCGCCAGCACACAGCGACCAATGAGAATAGCGCCTCACTTCCCATTGAGATACATGGAGGACTTTGAGTTTCACATTTAGCGCTGTAAGTGAGGCGTTATGCTCATTGGTCGGCCACAGCACACAGCGACCAATGAGCTTCCCGCTTCACTTACAGTGCTAAATTTGAAACTCAAAGTCGTCCATGTATCTCAATGGGAAGTGAGGCGCTATTCTCATTGGTCGGCGCCAGCACACAGCGACCAATGAGCTTCGTGCCTCACTTCCTATGGAGATACATAGAGGACTTTGAGTTTCAAATTTACCGCTGTAAGTGAGGCGCTATTCTCATTGGTCGGCGCCAGCACACAGCGACCAATGAGAATAGCGCCTCACTTCCCATTGAGATACATGGAGGACTTTGAGTTTCAAATTTACCGCTGTAAGTGAGGCGCTATTCTCATTGGTCGGCGCCAGCACACAGCGACCAATGAGAATAGCGCCTCACTTCCTATGGAGATACATGGAGGACTTTGAGTTTCACATTTACCGCTTTAAGTGAGTCGCTATGCTCATTGGTCGGCGCCAGCACACAGCGACCAATGAGCTTCGCGCCTCACTTACAGCGCTAAATTTGAAACTCAAAGTCCTCCATGTATCTCAATGGGAAGTGAGGCGCTATTCTCATTGGTCGGCGCCAGCACACAGCGACCAATGAGCTTCGCGCCTCACTTCCTATGGAGATACATTGAGGACATTGAGTTTCAAATTTACCGCTGTAAGTGAGGCGCTATTCTCATTGGTCGGCGCCAGCACACAGCGACCAATGAGAATAGCGCCTCACTTCCCATTGAGATACATGGAGGACTTTGAGTTTCACATTTAGCGCTGTAAGTGAGGCGCTATGCTCATTGGTCGGCACCAGCACACAGCGACCAATGAGCTTCGCGCCTCACTTACAGCGCTAAATTTGAAACTCAAAGTCCTCCATGTATCTCAATGAGAAGTGAGGCGCTATTGTCATTGGTCGGCGCCAGCACACAGCGACCAATGAGCTTCGCGCCTCACTTCCTATGGAGATACATGGAGGACTTTGAGTTTCAAATTTACCGCTGTAAGTGAGGCGCTATTGTCATTGGTCGGCGCCAGCACACAGCGACCAATGAGCTTCGCGCCTCACTTCCTATGGAGATACATGGAGGACTTTGAGTTTCACATTTAGTGCTGTAAGTGAGGCGCTATGCTCATTGGTCGGCGCCAGCACACAGCGACCAATGAGCTTCGCGCCTCACTTACAGCGGTAAAATTGAAACTCAAAGTCCTCCATGTATCTCAATGGGAAGTGAGGCGCTATTCTCATTGGTCGCTGTGTGCACACAGCGACCAATGAGCTTCGCGCCTCACTTACAGCGGTAAATTTGAAACTAAAGTCCTCCATGTATCTCTATGGGAAGTGAGGCGCTATTCTCATTGGTCGGCGCCAGTACACAGCGACCAATGAGCTTCGCGCCTCACTTCCGATGGAGATACATGGAGGACTTTGAGTTTCAAGTTTACCGCTGTAAGTGAGGCGCTATTCTCATTGGTTGGCGCCTGCACACAGCGACCAATGAGAATAGCGCCTCACTTCCCATTGAGATACATGGAGGACTTTGAGTTTTAAATTTACCGCTGTAAGTGAGGCGCTATTCTCATTGGTCAGCGCCAGCACACAGCGACCAATGAGAATAGCGCCTCACTTCCCATTGAGATACATGGAGGACTTTGAGTTTCACATTTAGCGCTGTAAGTGAGGCGTTATGCTCATTGGTCGGCCACAGCACACAGCGACCAATGAGCTTCCCGCTTCACTTACAGTGCTAATTTTGAAACTCAAAGTCCTCCATGTATCTCAATGGGAAGTGAGGCGCTATTCTCATTGGTCGGCGCCAGCACACAGCGACCAATGAGCTTCGTGCCTCACTTCCTATGGGAGATACATAGAGGACTTTGAGTTTCAAATTTACCGCTGTAAGTGAGGCGCTATTCTCATTGGTCGGCGCCAACACACAGCGACCAATGAGAATAGCGCCTCATTTCCCATTGAGATACATGGAGGACTTTGAGTTTCAAATTTACCGCTGTAAGTGAGGCGCTATTCTCATTGGTCGGCGCCAGCACACAGCGACCAATGAGAATAGCGCCTCACTTCCTATGGAGATACATGGAGGACTTTGAGTTTCACATTTACCGCTTTAAGTGAGTCGCTATGCTCATTGGTCGGCGCCAGCACACAGCGACCAATGAGCTTCGCGCCTCACTTACAGCGCTAAATTTGAAACTCAAAGTCCTCCATGTATCTCAATGGGAAGTGAGGCGCTATTCTCATTGGTCGGCGCCAGCACACAGCGACCAATGAGCTTCGCGCCTCACTTCCTATGGAGATACATTGAGGACATTGAGTTTCAAATTTACCGCTGTAAGTGAGGCGCTATTCTCATTGGTCGGCGCCAGCACACAGCGACCAATGAGAATAGCGCCTCACTTCCCATTGAGTACATGGAGGACTTTGAGTTTCACATTTAGCGCTGTAAGTGAGGCGCTATGCTCATTGGTCGGCACCAGCACACAGCGACCAATGAGCTTCGCGCCTCACTTACAGCGCTAAATTTGAAACTCAAAGTCCTCCATGTATCTCAATGAGAAGTGAGGCGCTATTGTCATTGGTCGGCGCCAGCACACAGCGACCATGAGCTTCGCGCCTCACTTCCTATGGAGATACATGGAGGACTTTGAGTTTCAAATTTACCGCTGTAAGTGAGGCGCTATTGTCATTGGTCGGCGCCAGCACACAGCGACCAATGAGCTTCGCGCCTCACTTCCTATGGAGATACATGGAGGACTTTGAGTTTCACATTTAGTGCTGTAAGTGAGGCGCTATGCTCATTGGTCGGCGCCAGCACACAGCGACCAATGAGCTTCGCGCCTCACTTACAGCGGTAAAATTGAAACTCAAAGTCCTCCATGTATCTCAATGGGAAGTGAGGCGCTATTCTCATTGGTCGCTGTGTGCACACAGCGACCAATGAGCTTCGCGCCTCACTTACAGCGGTAAATTTGAAACTAAAGTCCTCCATGTATCTCTATGGGAAGTGAGGCGCTATTCTCATTGGTCGGCGCCAGTACACAGCGACCAATGAGCTTCGCGCCTCACTTCCGATGGAGATACATGGAGGACTTTGAGTTTCAAGTTTACCGCTGTAAGTGAGGCGCTATTCTCATTGGTTGGCGCCTGCACACAGCGACCAATGAGAATAGCGCCTCACTTCCCATTGAGATACATGGAGGACTTTGAGTTTTAAATTTACCGCTGTAAGTGAGGCGCTATTCTCATTGGTCAGCGCCAGCACACAGCGACCAATGAGAATAGCGCCTCACTTCCCATTGAGATACATGGAGGACTTTGAGTTTCACATTTAGCGCTGTAAGTGAGGCGTTATGCTCATTGGTCGGCCACAGCACACAGCGACCAATGAGCTTCCCGCTTCACTTACAGTGCTAATTTTGAAACTCAAAGTCCTCCATGTATCTCAATGGGAAGTGAGGCGCTATTCTCATTGGTCGGCGCCAGCACACAGCGACCAATGAGCTTCGTGCCTCACTTCCTATGGAGATACATAGAGGACTTTGAGTTTCAAATTTACCGCTGTAAGTGAGGCGCTATTCTCATTGGTCGGCGCCAACACACAGCGACCAATGAGAATAGCGCCTCATTTCCCATTGAGATACATGGAGGACTTTGAGTTTCAAATTTACCGCTGTAAGTGAGGCGCTATTCTCATTGGTCGGCGCCAGCACACAGCGACCAATGAGAATAGCGCCTCACTTCCCATTGAGATACATGAAGGACTTTGAGTTTCACATTTAGCGCTGTAAGTGAGGCGCTATGCTCATTGGTCGGCGCCAGCACACAGCGATCAATGAGCTTCGCGCCTCACTTCCTATGGAGATACATGGAGGACTTTGAGTTTCACATTTACCGCTTTAAGTGAGTCGCTATGCTCATTGGTCGGCGCCAGCACACAGCGACCAATGAGCTTCGCGCCTCACTTCCTATGGAGATACATGGAGGACTTTGAGTTTCAAATTTACCGCTGTAAGTGAGGCGCTATTCTCATTGGTCGGCGCCAGCACACAGCGACCAATGAGAATAGCGCCTCACTTCCCATTGAGATACATGGAGGACTTTGAGTTTCACATTTAGCGCTGTAAGTGAGGCGCTATGCTCATTGGTCGGCACCAGCACACAGCGACCAATGAGCTTCGCGCCTCACTTACAGCGCTAAATTTGAAACTCAAAGTCCTCCATGTATCTCAATGAGAAGTGAGGCGCTATTGTCATTGGTCGGCGCCAGCACACAGCGACCAATGAGCTTCGCGCCTCACTTCCTATGGAGATACATGGAGGACTTTGAGTTTCAAATTTACCGCTGTAAGTGAGGCGCTATTGTCATTGGTCGGCGCCAGCACACAGCGACCAATGAGCTTCGCGCCTCACTTCCTATGGAGATACATGGAGGACTTTGAGTTTCACATTTAGCGCTGTAAGTGAGGCGCTATGCTCATTGGTCGGCGCCAGCACACAGCGACCAATGAGCTTCGCGCCTCACTTACAGCGGTAAAATTGAAACTCAAAGTCCTCCATGTATCTCAATGGGAAGTGAGGCGCTATTCTCATTGGTCGCTGTGTGCACACAGCGACCAATGAGCTTCGCGCCTCACTTACAGCGGTAAATTTGAAACTAAAGTCCTCCATGTATCTCTATGGGAAGTGAGGCGCTATTCTCATTGGTCGGCGCCAGCACACAGCGACCAATGAGCTTCGCGCCTCACTTCCGATGGAGATACATGGAGGACTTTGAGTTTCAAGTTTACCGCTGTAAGTGAGGCGCTATTCTCATTGGTTGGCGCCTGCACACAGCGACCAATGAGAATAGCGCCTCACTTCCCATTGAGATACATGGAGGACTTTGAGTTTTAAATTTACCGCTGTAAGTGAGGCGCTATTCTCATTGGTCGGCGCCAGCACACAGCGACCAATGAGAATAGCGCCTCACTTACCATTGAGATACATGGAGGACTTTGAGTTTCAAATTTACCGCTGTAAGTGAGGCGCTATTCTCATTGGTCGGCGCCAGCACACAGCGACCAATGAGAATAGCGCCTCACTTCCCATTGAGATACATGGAGGACTTTGAGTTTCAAATGTACTCAATGTCAAACTCAAAGTCCTCCATGTATCTCAATGGCCAGTGAGGCGCTTCTCTCATTGTACTCATGACAGTAGCAACATTAACCCCTTACATTCCGTTTTATCTGTAATTTCTATAACACAGTGTGTAGTTGTACGGCCACTGCGAAGTTAACCCCTTATATACCATTTCTGCCTTAACTCCATACTTTATAGTCTCTATTACTACTGCCAGTAGGAACATTAACCCCTTATATTTCATTATTGTTGTTATTTCTATTACACAGTGTATAGTTGTAATGACACTGCGAAATTAACCCATTATATACCAGTTCAGCATTAACTGCATATTTGGTAGTGTTTATAACTACTGCCACTGGTACATTAACTCCTTGAACACCATTTTGGATATAATTTACAGCGCTGAGTCTGTTGTGGGAGTGCCTGTGGGACATTAACTCCTTCAATAACATTTTTGATATCATTATAAGTTCCTACTCTGTTATAGTCCTGTTAGTCGGACATTAACTCTTTCTACACCTCCACTATATTGCTACCCTCACAGTTCTGCCTACATCACCTACTTAGTCATATATCTGGTGTTTAAAACTCTTAAAAAAATTGTATACAGATTCTAGACTCCCGATTCTTTAGAATTGGGTTTACAGCTAGTTTACAAATAAGCAATGTGTGCATGACATTTCAGGATTCTCATTGACTTGTTGGCATCAAAATTCCCTTCAGGTTTCCTGGCAAATATGCAATCAAAAATGCATCAAAACAAATGATAAAAAAGCAGCATGTGCACATAGCCTAAGACACTGACAACTATCTGGGAGTTAGAAATGCATCCATGTGTCTTCTCTATGCAGCTTCCACCTTGTTTTAGCGCTGTTTCCAACCATTTCAGCAAATTTTATACTCCACCCCAGCCCTTCTGTATAGGTACCGTCACACAGGGAGATCTCCCCGGCGATGTTGCCGGCGATCGCGGGAGCGCTCATCCCTGACAACATCGCCGGGGAGATGTTAGACTGAGCAACTTACCAGCGATGTCGCCGGCTAGTTGCTGCGGCTATCGCTCGCTGGGTTGCCTAGCAATCCAGCGAGCGATAACTCGCAATGTTGAAGATAGGCGGAATCGCCCGCAAAGTTGCAGGTTGCCGCGTTACACAGGGCGATCAGGCATGATCGCCTGACCAACATCGCCAGGTTTCCCAACATTGTTGGGAAACCTGGCGATGTTACTCAGGCGATTATTCGCCTGATTATCGCCCTGTCACACGAGGCAACTCTCCGGCGATGTCCCCGCAACCTGGCCACGCCCCTCAGTTGCCGGCAACATCGCCGGCGATATGTCCCTGTGTGACGGTACCTTTAGGTTCTTCTGGAAACCTTCTTGAGTTTCTCATTGACTTCCATTATACTCGGTACTCAAGTTGAGTCAGTCTGAGCACTTGAAAATTTTAGAGCTCGCTCATCACTAATCCTGTCCCATACTTGTCCCAGATTAAACGCGTCCTCGAAGAATACTATTATATGCTTGTAATCTAGTCTCATATAAAATGTATTATTTAAACCAACCAAAATTCTAGATATTAAAACTTTATAATAATCTAAAAGGGAACATGGGGCAAAGGCCAGTGTCGCTGATCAAAGTAATATCCTAAGGTTGGGTTTGAAGATCTTTTTGTATCAAAAAAGTAGGAGTTTAAAATTGCTGTAGTTGGAGAGCATGTAAATAAGCATATTTACAGTTGACTTGCTTTTTGAATCTGTCACCAGTCTGCAGTGAGAGGTTTTATCTTACTTAGTGTAAGGTAACCATGGACAATGACCTCTAGTACCTCCACAGATTTGGCTGAGTGTGCTTAGGCTACCTTCACATTACGATTTTGATGCTGTAAATAGAATCGGACAGCATCGGCTCCCTTCTGATGCCTGGAATCGGATGCCAAATAGGCATCCGATTCCAGCATAAAATCGTTGCCTCCGGGCTCACCTATCCCCGAGGCCCCCGCCGTCTCCCGCATGCTCCCGGTGTCCTCACGCTGTCTGCAGAGGTCTTCTACTTGTGTACAGGACCTGCTGTGATGTCACAATCATGTGACCGCAGGTTACACCATGGTAACCTGCGGTCACATGACTATGACATCACGGCAGGTCCTGTACAGAAGTAGAAGACCTCTGCAGACAGCGCGAGGACACCGGGAGCCTGCGGGAGCCTGCAGGAGACGGCGGGGGTCTCGGGGATAGGTGAGCATATACTTTTTTTTTTCTTTAACCCCTGCTCTCCCAGTTTGGAGCAGTTTTACTGTACTGAGCATGCTCATCCGATGTTTCTTCGGACCCTGCTCCATAGAGCCCCATGTTAAATTGATCGGACCAAATCGGATGTGCACTAAATGTCATCCGATTTGGTCCGATCCGATTTTGTCCGATTTTATTTTCGGTGCAAAAATCGGAGCATGCTCCGATTTTTGCACTGAAAATAGAATCAGACAGAATCGGATCGGACCAAATCGGATGGCATTTAGTGCACATCCGATTCGGTCTGATGCCCATAGGGCTGCATGGGGGCCGGAATCGTTCCGATGCTGTCCGATTCTTATCGGACAGCATCAGAGATTAAAATTCCATAGTGTGAAACCAGCCTTAGCAGTTATGTTCCAGAAGAGAAACTCTCTCCAACCCATTCATTCCTATGCAGTAGTTATCTGCTCACCTCCTTCCTCCTCTATCTCAGCTTCTGACAAGCCGCTGTTATAAACCTTGCAAAATCACCAGTCCCCACCATTGGATGCTTTCAGATCAAGTCCTGAACCAAACTGTGTGGTTGTTCTAAAGCTCTAATATCGCAATATGTACAAATAAATAGCTTAAGAATAAACTACTGATATCCAAATGTTTTATACAGAACTTCTGCTAAGCTTTATAATTCAACTAATACTGCAGTTTTGCTTTTCACCAGAATTTTTGTTCAAGGAGGAGAGCTCACCCCACCCAGAAAGTTAAGAGACTGCTAAGCTGTGTGTCACTCAAGACACAACATTAAAATATCACTTAACCCCTTCATGATCTCTGACATATTGGTACATCAAAGGTCATGTACTTGCCTTTGATATAAGCTCACATAACAAGCCCACATCTTTAACTGCACTTGACAACTGATTCAATCAGCCATCACATGCTTCTAACAGTCTCTGACAACTGAATTTACCACACGTCGGCAGAGGGAAACATCTTTCCCCACTCCCATCATCACGCCCCTGACGTGATCGCAAGAATATCTGTGGATTGCCATGACAGCCATGGGTCAGGTGATAGTCCTTATGTCTGGCATTACAATCCTCCTGTGAATGCTGGCTGCAAGTCGGCATTCATAGTATATTGTGGTTTCTGCTATATAGAGCAGTGCTAATTCACTGCTTGGTATAGCACAAGTTATCGGATGGATGGTCACAACTTCAAGTCCCTTAAGGCAACTAGTGTGGCGCCCCTATGGCTAGGCACCACAGGGAGGTACTGCACCCCAAATAGAAGGTGTACTGCCTCCGTAGCTAAGGGTTTGGGATTGTGCTAATGGAGTCTGTATTAGCACCCAACACTAGGCCACCTTAGAATAGGGGGGACTGATATACAGTAAGTCCCAGGGGGTGGAGCCTAGGTTACAGTGGGAAAACCAAGAAGTTGAGAGCTTTTAGTCAGACAGTTCTGGGAAGGCAGTGAGTTAGCACGTGCCTGACAGCTGGAGTGACAGGAGGATCACCCATCTCTAGGAGGGTGACCCAGGACAGAAGGGGATGATCCAGCACCAGTTGGAGCCGGCTGGAAACATCTGGGTCAACACCGGCAACACGGAAGCCGAGGCGGTCAGCGGTTTATCCCTGACGGTAAACAGACGAGCCGCGGGCCCTAAAACTTGGTAGCTCACTCCTCAGGCCCATAATCGGTCCAAGACTACGAAGGCCTGGATTCCGGTAGTGGGAGAGTGTGCATTCCTGCTGCTCCCGTCCGTACCAGTCAAGGACAATCCGTACCTAACCGTACAAGACCAGGGGACTGGCGAGAGAGCTCAGCAAAGGTGGTTAAGGACAGAGAGGAAGATAAAACTTATGCCCCGAAAGATATAAAGAGAGGAACATCTTCAGACTCCATAGGGGCTCCCTGAACCCGCAGCTACCTCCCTGTTTTTTCCAGACTGTACTGTGTCTTGTGTGACATCTGCCGGTACCAGTAAAAGGACGTTGAAGCTGAAACGGTGTCTGTCTTCCTTCCTGCCGTTGCCCGGAGGGCCTCAGCATCCTCAGAGGGGTAAGAACAACTACTCCCCTCATCCATCCTCGCTGCCCTGAGGTAAAGCTCCACCTGTGGGGAGCTGTACCATACTAAGCTGCATCCCATCACCTCAGTGGCCTGCTTGCAGCGCTGGTATCAACATTACCAGGATCCACAGGTGGCGAAACGGACTATTAATCCTTGTAAATATTCCCCCCACCAAACAAATGACAGCCAGGGCACAGAACCGGGAACCCGGCCACTCGTGATTCCCCGACACAGCCATCAACCCATCCCAGTACCCGAGTACCCCTCTCTCTGTGCTCATCACTAGTAAACGCAATAAAAAGTAATAAGAAAAGTTAAAAAAAATATAAAAGACGCAAAAGTTCAAATCACCCCCTTTTTGTCTCATTAAAATAAAACAAAAGAATTAAAAATACACATATTTGGTATCCCTGTGTTTATAAAAGTCTGATCTATCAAAATATTAAATAAATTAATCTGATTGGTAAACAGTATCACAAGAAAAAAATCACCAGTATTAAGGGTTTTTTGGCTGCTGCAACATTACAATAAAATGCAGAGGTGATCAAAATATCATATCTACCATGGGTGTACCCAGCGTGGGGCAGGGAGGGGCAGCCCCCCCCCTCCAGAAGCATTAGACCCCCTACTGCTGCACCCGCCCTGTGGTGTCTCCCTGCCAGCCGGCCGTCGCCACATATTCCAGCCACCCACAGTGTGAGCCGGATCTTCTCTGCTCCTGTAGTCAGCTCAGCTGACAGCGGGAGCAGAGTATGAGCAGCGCTGGCTCCGGCAGTCCATAGTACAGGTGTCAGATGCCTGTACTTGCCTGTACTATGGAAGCTGGGCCCTCAGCCGCTCAGATTCCCGGCAATTCCGGGTCAGGGGAATGTCAGTCACGTGATCACACACTCGGCAGAGGCAGCGCGGCAAAAGGCTGGATGTGAATACCTGGCTGTAAGATTAACATAATTAGGGGAAGAGGCACAGCATGGAGGGAGGGGGGGGGGGTAGTGTGAGCAGGAAACTGGGGGGAGTGAGCAGGAAACTCGGGGGAGAATGTGAGCAGGAAACTAGGGGGGAGGGATGTGAGCAGAAAACTGGGGGGGAGGTGGAGCAGGAAACCAAAGGGGGGAGAATGTGAGCAGGAAACTGGGGTGAGAATGTGAGCAGGAAACTGGGGGAGTGTGAGTATCAAACGAGACTGTGGGGGGAGTACGAGGAGCAAACTGGGGGGGGAGTGTGAGCCAATCTGCGGGGAGATAATGGAGGGAGAATATGTGAGCCAAACTGGGGAGACAGGGTGGGGGGCAGTATATGCGAGCCAAAATGGGGGAGAGGTTTGGGGAGAATATGTGAGCTTAATTGTGGGGGGGAGAGGGTGGAGGGAGAATATGTGGGCAAAACTGGGGGGAAAGGTTGGGGGGGAATATATGTGAACCAAGGGGGTAAATTTGAGGATCCAGTATAAAAGAGTGGTGGGAGGGATCAGTGTGGACACAGTATGAGGAGTGAGGGGATGGCTACAGTACAGTATGTGGAGTGAGGGAGGTTGGCTGCAGCACCGTATGAGGAGTGAGAGGGGGATGGCCGTGATACGGTATGTGGCGTGAAGGGGGAAGAGTGTGGACACAATATGAGGACTGAGGGGGATGGCTGCCAACATAGTATGTGGAGTGAGGAAGAGATTGGTGTGGACACAGTATGTGGAGTGAGAGGGGATGGCTGCGGCACAGTATGTGGAATGGGATGGCTGCAGTACAGTATATGTAGTGAGGGGGTAAGTGTGAACACAGTATGAGGAGTGAGGGGGGTTGGCTGCAGCACAGTATGTGGAGTGAGGATGAGATTGGTGCGAACACAGTATGTGGAGTGAGGAAAGGGGGGGTGAGGTGGTTAGGAAACAGTAGGGGATGAGAAAAATGTAAGAGGGCACAGAATAGAGAGTGAGTAGTGTGGGGCTGAATAGTGAGGGGGCAGCATGCGTGGACATTGTGAGGCCACAGCCGGGAGGGGACAGTATATCGAGGAGGGGGAGTGTGATGAGGGAGAACAGTATAAACAGTGGGTAGTATATGGGGACAGTGTGACCAAGTAGCCCAGTATGGAAAGGAAAGGGCAGTGTGATGAGGGGGTAGTGTGGAGGGCATGTTCCAGAAAGTGGAAAGCATGTAAATCATATTTTGTGCAGGGAACAGTGAGGAGGAGCAATTATGTGGAGTGAGGAGGAGATCAGTGCGAACACAGCATGTGGAGTGAGGAGATCGGTGCGAACACAGTTTGTGGAGTCAGGGGAGGGGTGAGGTGGTTAGGAAACAGTAGGGGATGAGAAAAATGTAAGGGGGCACAGAATAGAGAGTGAGTAGTGTGGGGCTGAATAGTGAGGGGGCAGCATGCGTGGACATTGTGAGGCCACAGCCGGGAGGGGACAGTATATCGAGGAGGGGGAGTGTGATGAGGGAGAACAGTATAAACAGTGGGTAGTATATGGGGACAGTGTGACAAAGTAGCCCAGTATGGAAAGGAAAGGGCAGTGTGATGAGGGGGTAGTGTGGAGGGCATATTCCAGAAAGTGGACAGCATGTAAATCATATTTTGTGCAGGGAACAGTGAGGAGGAGCAATTATGTGGAGTGAGGAGGAGATCAGTGCGAACACAGCATGTGGAGTGAGGAGATCGGTGCGAACACAGTTTGTGGAGTGAGGGGAGGGGTGAGGTGGTTAGGAAACAGTAGGGGATGAGAAAAATGTAAGGGGGGCACAGAATAGAGAGTGAGTAGTGTGGGGCTGAATAGTGAGGGGGCAGCATGCGTGGACATTGTAAGGCCACAGCCGGGAGGGGACAGTATATCGAGGAGGGGGAGTGTGATGAGGGAGAACAGTATAAACAGTGGGTAGTATATGGGGACAGTGTGACCAAGTAGCCCAGTATGGAAAGGAAAGGGCATTGTGATGAGGGGGTAGTGTGGAGGGCATGTTCCAGAATGTGGACAGCATGTAAATCATATTTTGTGCAGGGAACAGTGAGGAGGAGCAATTATTCCAGGGTCAGTGTAGGGCAGATGTTTTTACTTAGGAGAATTTTGATCATTCTGCTATTTTTAAGGATGGGCTGCAGAGGATCGGAGAAGATGGACGTCTCCAGAGATGAGCTGTGGATGTGAAAAGTCATCATGGTGTCTGGACAAGATGAAGAAAAGAAAAAGATGACCCCGATCAGAGACACGGTCATCTATAAAGTGCCCAGATGTAAATTATTATTTGTGATACTGACATTCTCATCAGTGCAGTAGTTCCTGTATTATCTGATGGTGACTGGTAACAACAACTCCCAGTATTCCTTACCATTGTTAAGGATGTATTAGGAGTGATTTCTGCACTGATGAGGGTTCTGGTTATGTGTTTCTGTACCTCTGGTGGGTCTGGTGATTTATTTCTGCACTGATGAGAGTTTTGACATAGTGTTTCTGTACTGATAGGGGTTATATGGATGCATTTTTGTACCTCTGGTGGGTCTGGCGATGGCGATGTATTTATGTACTGATAGGGGTCCTGGTTATGTATTTCTGCATCTCTGGTGGTTCTGATGATGAATTTTGTTACCAATGAGGGTTGTGATTTATGCACTGATGAGGGTTCTAGGTATGTGTTTCTGTACTTCTGGAGAGTCTGGTGATGTATTTCTGCACAGATGAGGGTTTTGACATAGTGTTTCTGTACTGATAGGGGTTATATGGATGCATTTTTGTACCTCTGGTGGGTCTGGCGATGTATTTATGTACTGATGAGGGTTGTGATGCTGTGTTTTTGTACTGATAGTGGTTATATGGATGTATTTATTTACGTCTGGTGGGTCTGGTGTAACAGGGAAACAGAAGATGACCTTGATCGTCGTGATTGGCTTAAATAGCCAATCGCGATCATTGGCTGGAGATAGGTCACCCTCCCCTCCAGCCCTCATTGGAGCAATGGTCTTTGTGACTCATCGCTCCAATCAGAGTGCAGGGGCGGTCTGACCTGGCTGTGACCAACTCCCAAAAGCTTTATCCATTCCGAGGAAGCTGAGGGGAGTAGTCTGTGCTGCCAGTGCCTGCCGATGCTCCAGTCCCCGCTGGTCCTCCAGTGTCAGTGCCTGCCGGTCTGCCTGCTGGTTTGTACTCTGTCCCTGTCATCTCTCTCCGTCACCTCTCTCCCTTTCATCTATCCCTGTCACCTCTCTGCCTGTCATCTGTCCCTGTCACCTCTGAACGACCATAGCTTGCCCCCCCTTGTTTTGATCCTGGGTACGCCTATGATATCTACCCCAAAATTAGTCAGTAAAAATGTAATTTCATGGCGCAAAAAATAAGACTGTACACAACCCCAACTCCTGAAAAATAAAAACACAATATTCTAAGAGGATAAAAGTTTTGATGGGAATGCTTCTTTAAATTTAGATTGTTATATAATACTTTCTCTGCAAAGAAAAGCTTTTAAACTGTTAATATTGAACAAAGGCAATACGAAGAGTGAACAGAGCAAAACAATGTCATCCTTAATAAGCAAATAGGGAAAAGGTAGTCACATTGAAAGTGACAAATAACTAGATGTACAGTGACAGGAGGTGCAAGAGGACAAGAGGTGAGTAATTGAATTTCAGAAAGTAGTTCAGCATTTGTTCAGATTATCTGGTAACGCTCTATAAATTCACTTGTATATGGGACCTCAGCTAAATCCAAAATCACATGATGTATATAAAATCAAACAATTGTGGCTTTTGTAACCTTTTTGGACGATTAGATTATTTTCCTGGAAAACTGCATATAATAATACTCAAGACATTGCATAGACTTATTAATGAATTAAACTCATAATACCATATGGCACAACAAAAATCTGTCACATTAGGGCATACAGTATGTTATTTCACTAAATCCAAAATGCAGAGATTAAATTGGTCAGAATACAAAACAATTGTGTACAACACTACTGTATTTTATACAATGTTGTCATTCTCATATATTGGTTTCTAAGGTTATATTCACACACGTTTCTGATCTGTTTTTTGAGGATCAGTTTTTCTGCTGCAAAAAACGGATCAGCTTTTCCAAAAAATGGATCACCTATTCACACTTTGCATTTTTGATCTGTTTTTACTGCGTTTTTAGGTGCTGCATTTTTTTTCTCCTTTACATTGGTTCTATATGGGAAAAACGCAGTAGAAAAACACCCAACTAATTGACATGCTCATTATTTGTGAGGATCCATTTTTGAGCCCAAACACGATCCTCACAAAACATTGTGTCTAAATGACCAATCTGGAAACCCATTGGCTTTGATGTTGTGCCCAGAGTCACTGCAAATCACTGCAAAAACGGATCCTCAAAAAACCAGCAAAAACGCTCTGTGTGAATGTAGCCTTACATGTGATATAATTTATAATTATTATTAAAGGCAAACAAGGGACAAAAGGGAAAGTTTTTAAGGTAAACATATTTTAAAGAGTTTACTTTTTCTATGTCATTATATGTTCGAAAGTCCAGATTTGCATATGAAACAAGTTTTTATTGCCAACTAAACCACTAACAACAGTATGGCATGTATGATGTTCTTTAGGGGCTAAGTCGCTTATGTGAAGCCCACTGGATGGGGTACTCGGTAACGGACCGTGTTGCTGCTGGGGATGTCACGGAGGGCCTAGTCAGGACCGTTTCCCGGGTTCCGCAAGTAAAAGGGGGTATTTACAAGGGATAAATGTTTGTCAGTAATGGGACCACCGCTGCTACAGAACCTCCGGGGACGATGTTGGGCAGCTGTAGATGGAATAGCTTTCCGCTGGTAGAGTTGAGTTCCCCGGGGCAGTGATGGTTAAAGTCTATGATGTTTGGTTGTGTAAATAAGTGCAGTTCACTTACTTCCTGCTGCTACAGCCTTCTTCTAGCCTGTGTACAGAGCTGACAGCTGTGGCTCTCCAGGTGGGATTTCTCTGCGGTCCTGCTGGAAGGAATCATTCACGGGCAAGGGAGCAAAGTGATTATTAATTTCTGTTTGCAGATAATCATACAAGGGAGTCAGAAGCAGGGTTCACCGGGTTTACTGTGCAGTTCTTTCAGTACAGCAGTTCAGTTACAGTTCAGTTCTTACACAGTTTACAGACTTTCCCCTCCGGGTTCCTTACTACTCCCTGCAGCCAGGTTGTTACTCTCTATGACCCCTCACTCTCTCTGTCGTCCTTTCCAGGCTTTATTCTCTCTCTCTCTCCGTGTATGTCTCCAGACAGTATAGCAGTAGCTCGGACCCCTGTGGGTCCTCGTGGTCGCCACTAAGCTGCCTGTCCTTTGGTTGGGAACTCCAACCTGAAGTTAGAGCTCCCCGTCGGTGAATCTGGGAAAACCGGGTAAATCGTTGTTCCCCTTCAGAGCCGACACTCTGCTTCTAGCCTAGCCTCCAATAGTCCTTTTCTGCAAGGCTCTATCAGGCTCCCTCCTGACCCGTGTGACTCTGGTTTCAATATGGAAGGCTACTCCGCCGGTAGTTGGTCGTTTCAGCTGTGTCCCTCAGATTGAGTGTTGCTGATCTGCCTCTTTCCTCAGACTCCTGGGGTGCTGGCTATGGACGTGCTTTCTCTCCCTGGTTTCACTGGCACTTTGGATTCTGCACTCCATCAGCCCCACTCCTCCAGGACGTTTGCTTCTGCCTTTGCTTCTCAGCCTACCTCGGCCTGCTACGGTCTTTTCAGCTCGGTCTTGGCTTCCGAGCCTGCTGCTGGTCTACTTCTGGTCTTGGCTGCTCGCTCACTCCGGCCTACTGACCCCTTCCTCCTCTCCTTCCTCTATTTCTACCTTCTGTCACCTGACCTGCTTGCTGTCCCACCCACTGTTCTCTAAACCCACCACCCCTTGCCCGCCTAGAGTTTCCAGGCTCCAGGTTGGGTGCTGCCTCCTAGTGGTGTGTGGGATGTCTGTGAGGGTGTTTGTTTATACTGTCTTCCTTCCTACCTGGCTGCAGTTCCCTATGTGGCTCCTGGTCGCAGGGGCGCCACACTTACAAGCCTTTATAAGTGGTTTAGTTAGCATTTTTGGGGCAACAGACCTACCTTAACACATCATAGGCTAACACTTCCTGTTCTTAATACTATTTTCACAACGATGACTGCAATGAAGAGCAAAGATATGAATGCAATGAAACTACAGTTGTGGCCAAAAGTATTGACACCCCTGCAATTCTGTCAAATAATACTCAGTTTCTTCCTGAAAATGATTGCAATCACAAATTCTTTGGTATTATTATCTTCATTTAATTTGTCTTAAATGAAAAAACACAAAAGAGAATGAAGCAAAAAGCAAAACATTGATCATTTCACACAAAACTCCAAAAATGGGCCAGGCAAAAGTATTGGCACCCTCACCTTAATACTTGGTTGCACAACCTTTAGCCAAAATAACTGATCAACCACCTCCGGTAACCATCAATGAGTTTCTTACAATTCTCTGCTGAAATTTTAGACCATTCTTTGGCAAACTGCTCCAGGTCCCTGATATTTGAAGGGTGCCTTTTCCAAAGAGCCATTTTTAGATCTCTCCATAGGTTTTCTATGGGAAATTCAGGTCTTGACTCATTGCTGGCCACCTTAGATGTCTCCAGTGCTTTCTCTCAAACTATTTTCCAGTGCTTTTTGAAGTGTGTATTGGGTCATTGTCCTGCTGGAAGACCCATGACCTCTGAGGGAGACCGAGCTTTCTCACACTGGGCCCTACATTATGCTGCAAAATTTGTTGGTAGTCTTCAGATTTCATAATGCCATGCACACGGTCAAGCAGTCCAGTGCCAGAGGCAGCAAAGCAACCCCAAAACATCAGGGAACTCCGCCATGTTTGACTGTAGGGACCATGTTCTTTTCTTTGAATGCCTATTTTTTTCCCCTGTAAACTCCATGTTGATGCCTTTGCCCAAAAAGCTCTACTTTTGTCTCATCTGACCAGAGAACATTCTTCCAAAACGTTGTAGGCTTTCTCAGGTAAGTGTTGGCAAACTCCAGCCTGGCTTTTTTATGTCTCGGGGTAAGAAGTGGGGTCTTCCTGGGTATCCTACCATACAGTCCCTTTTCATTCAGATGCCGACGGATAGTACGGGTTGACACTGTTGTACCCTCAGACTGCAGGGCAACTTGAACTTGTTTGGATGTTAGTCGAGGTTCTTTTCCCATCGCACAATCTTGCGTTGAAATCTCTCGTCATTTTCTTTCCGTCAATCTAGGAGGTACCCACAGTGCCATGCTTAAACTCTTGATGACACTGCCACAGAACAGAATTCGGTCTTGGAGATGAACTTTAGCTGAAATTCTCATGCTCCACAATTGGTCTCAACAGTTCTTTGGTCTTCTTCTTTTTCCATGCTCATGTGGTACACCCAAGCACAGACAGGGTTGAGTCACTTTATCATGTCAACTGCTGCAAGTGGATTTAGTTATTGCCAACACCTGTAGTGCAGGGTAAGTTACAGATGCTGTTAATTACACAAATTAGAGAAGCATCACATGATTTTTCTAACAGTGTCAATACTTTTGTCCACCCATTTTTTTATGCTTGGTGTGGAATTAGATCCAACTTGGCTTTAGGACAATTCTTTTTGTGTTTTTTCATTGAAGACAAATTAAATGAAGATAATAATACCAAAGAATTTGTGATTGCAATAATTTTCAGGAAGAAACTGAGTATTATCTGACAGAATTGCAGGGGTGTCAATACTTTTGGCCACAACTGTACATATACATAACTCAGAATTTACCATTTGTTGATCAGCTTCCCTCCTTCCTTCCCTGTACAATGAGCTCCGCATAGATGTAGCAAGTTCATATCTTCTAGTGTTATAGTGTTCTTGTCCTTTAAATTAATGAATTGCTACTACAGTAACTAGCCTGGCCACTAGGGCCCATCAGACAACAAGATATGAGTGTCTTAATCATGGATACCGAAGCTGCTGCTATACCCTGCATATGAGGAGATGGTTGAACGAGTCAAGAGTCAACAAAAGGGATCAGGAGGTGCTGGGATCAGCATGAAACTAAAGATGGACAGTGTTGTGGAATGAAATCAGCTCCTGTGATTAAATCTGGCTGTGTGACTGGTCACAACTAATCTAGTCAGGTAGGGAAAGGTAGTTAGTATTTGAAAAGTTTAAAGGGACAGCTCAGCACAGAGGAGCTCAGCATGTAAAGTCTTCATCAACACTGTTAATCTTCATTTGCATCTGTAAGTATCATAGGACTTTTTGATCCAGGAAAGGCTTCTTTAAACTTAGTGGCCCAATATTAAAGCAGCAAGTTCATTTCACCAGCTTTACTAATTGTTGGTGAAGTGTGTGAATATCCATTCAGGGTGTCCACTCTGAACATACTCATAAGAAAAACAGTTCACTGTATACCCATTGTTGTTGTTCAAATTGTCAGCTGTGATAAGGAATATTAGGGGAGAAAATTCATGTAACTAGTAGTGGGAGCTAGGTGTAAGATTATATACTTGGAAGAACCATGTGCCACAAACCCAGGTAGGCTCAGTATGGGAGAAGGGTGGGAGTGGCATCGCCTTGGGTATAATATTTCCCTTTTCCGTGAAGCTGACATTGGGATTTCCCAGGGTGTTTAACTTGTGGTTCGTGCCTGTTATAATAATAATAAATCTTTATTTATATAGTGCCAACATATTCCACAGCGCTTTACAATACAGTGGTTCGTATACGAACGGTCATAGTTAACAATAAAAATATACATTACAGTAATTAAAATAGAGAATCAATGTAAAAAATCCAATACACTAAGCAGAGAATCAATGTAAAAAGCACAAAAATTAAAGCAGAGAAACAATGTAAAAAATACAGTACAGTAATTAGATACAATACAATAAGCATAAAATCAGTGTAAAAAGTATAATACAGTAATTAAACCAAGAATAAAAGTGACCCTTGCTCAAAAAAGCTTACAATCTACAACAAGATAAGGGTTACACAAAATACAGGGGCTTATTACACTGATGGTCCAGGCATTTTGAGGAAGTAGGGGATAGAAATAAAGTTACATGAATGGTCATCAGACAATCTGTGTAGAGTGTTTGGGTTTGGTGGAGTTTGAAAAAGTTATGTCCAGAGAGATAGTGAATTATATACAGTACAAAGGACTTCTATTAGGGAGCATGATAGGCCGCCTTAAAAAGATGTGTTTTTAGGGAGCGTCTGAAGCTATGCAAGTTGTAAATAGTCCTGATTGCTTGGGGTAGAGCATTCCAGAGAATTGGTGCAGCTCGGGAGAAGTCTTGGACCCGGGAGTGGGAGGATTGGATTAGTGCAGATGTTAGTCAAAGGTCATTTGTAGAATGTAAAGAAAGGGTGGGGTGATAGACAGAGATGAGGGAGGAGATGCATGGGCGTGCTGCACTGTGAAGAGCTTTGTGGGTGAGAACAAGCAATTTGAATTGGATTCTGCAGTGACTGGCACAGAACGAAGGTATCTAAGTAATGATTGGACAGATGGGTGATCCTGCCTGCTGTATTTCGGATGGACTGGAGAGGGGAAAATTTAGAGAGGGGGAGGCTGATTAATACAGAATTGCAGTATTCAAGGCGGGAATGGATTAGGACCACGGTGAGGGTTTTTGTTGTTTGTTTCCATGGTGAGAAAGGGGTGGACTCTGTTACGGCGCATATATTGGTGGAAATCAAACTCTGTTATTTGTTGGGAAGCTTTAAAAAGAAAGGTTGGTTCACTATCACATTGTGGTCAGATTCATCCATAGCAATTCTGTTGTTGCTTGTTTGGGGAACTTTCTGCTTTAAGCTTTGCCTTAAGCATGTGAAATGCAGGCTCAATAGTTGAGATATGGTGATTGACTCAGTCATTGCAGAATAGTCTACGTCCTTGCCCTAATAGGAATTTATAAGCAGGTTTTTGCTATGCAATCTGAGGGCAGCATGATTGTTTCAGCACCGGAAGCTTACCATTGCTCTGACTACACCAGTTGTAAGCACTGGTCCAACCCAACCCCTCCTCTGATAAGCAGCTCATTGCCTGTAGACAATGTACATAGAGAGCCTAATGTGGGATGGGTTATCTTCCTAGACTCTGCTGCATGGTTAGAACTGCTGCACCCAGAAAACCAAGGAATTCAGGCTTTCTTTGCCTACATATTGCTGATTCAGATGAGGTAGCAAAAACCTGCTGACAGATTACATTTAAAATACTCCTGGTTGCTTTCACAGTGTGTTTTGGGTCATTCTTCATCTGTACTGGGAAGAGTCATCCAATCAACCTTGCTGCATTTGATTGAATCTGACCAGAAGATATAGCCCTGTGCACACCAGAATACATCTAGCTACATCTGTCTTAAGTCACATCTTCAATAAATACTGGTGACCCAGGGCCTTTTAAAGACATGCATGCCATGCCGTCACACCGCCTCCTCAATTTTTACTGAGGATGTGGTTCGATTTGGATAATTTTCCAAGCCTTCTCCATACTTTCTCCTTCCCATCAGTCTCACACAGGTTGATTTTAGTTTCATCTAATCAAAAGTAATTTTCCAGAACTGGGATAGCTTTTTCAGATGTTCTTGGCAAGGCCAAGTCTAATCTATTTTTAAGGCTAATTAATGATTTGCATCCTATGGTAAACCCTCTGTATTTGCCCTCATGAAATATTCTCTTTATGGTAGACTTAGATACTGAAACACCTACTTCCTGGACAGTGTTCTTCACTTACGTAGATATTGTGAAGGAGTTTTACTTCACCATGGAAAGAATTCTATTATCAATCTCCACTGTGGTGTTCACTTGACTTCCAGGCCTTTTAGAATTTCCAAGTTCCCAGCCTTTTTTTATTTACAGAAAGTATCATACTGTTGATTTGGCCACTCCTAACATTTCTGCTATTCCATCTGATGGGTGTTTTTTTCAGTCCAATGATGATCTGTTTCTCTTATAGTCAGAGCTCTTTTGACGCATGTTGTGTGTTCACAGTGACCATTTCCAAATGCAAATGCCACACTTTGAGTCAGCCCCAAACCTTTCACCTGCTTAATTTACGATTGATTAGGGAATAGCTAATGCAGCCCATTAAAAGGCCTTTGAGAAAATTGTCTGAGTTCCTTTGGTCCTTTGAAAAAGAGGTAGCTACATATTAAAGAGCTGTATTCCTAAACCTTAATTCAACTAGGATGTGAATACCCTCAAGTTAAAGCTAGGCCCATATTGATTATATAACTGTTTCTTGAATAGGTTTTGTTGAACAGTTAAAATGTTAAAACTTGTGTATCTGTCCAAATATTTCTGGACCAAACTGTATTTTCTCTGCAAAATATTGGAAAATAGCACTCTTTTGTTTAGTCTGTGGTTTTATTACTGCAAATAACAGGAAAAAATAAAGTACCGTACTGTGATGTTTTGGCTCTTCCTGAGCTTTGTTCACATAGGCACTATAAATGAAAAAGAGGGCGATATATCAGTATAATTACTGGTAAATTGATATACAGACTTCATTATTGATATACATATGTAATGGAGATTCATGTCAATAAGGAAAATAAAACAATGTCAAAATATATATATATATGCAAACCAGTAAAAAATTCTCCAAAGGTCAAGAAAAATATCCTATGAAATGAAGATATACGATAGTATGATAGATCACAATAAGGAAACATTGACATACTTAATGGGGTTTCCCCACAAGCAAAGTTAATTTTAAAGTTAATTTTAATCAAAAGATCTTGGAATAATACTTTTCACAATTGGATGGTTTTTTTTTTAGAAAAATGTTCCTGTGCTGAAATAATCTTATATATGTGTCTCTGCCATGTGCTGTGTAATGGCCATGTCTGACCGTACAGGGACATGGTCTGATCATACACCACATCTCCTGTGCTGAGATAATCTTATATATGTGTCCCTGCTATGTACTGTGTAATGGCCTTATCTGCCTGTACAGGGACGTTGACTGATCATACCACATCCCTGTGCTGAGATAATCTTATATAAGTGACCCTGCTATGTACTGTGTAATGGCCATGTCTGATCGTACAGGGACATGGTCTGATCATACCACATCTCCTGTGCTGAGATAATCTTATATATGTGTCCCTGCTATGTACTGTGTAATGGATGTGTCTGATCGTACAGGGACATGGTCTGATCATACCACATCTCCTGTGCTGAGATCATCTTATATATGTGTCCCTGATATGTACTGTGTAATGGATGTGTCTGATCGTACAGGGACATGGTCTGATCATACCACATCTCCTGTGCTAGTTATTCAGAAATTAATCAAAACATACCCTGACTTGCCGAACATACTTCAGTAGATGTGCTGTATTAGTGCCCATTTCCACCATTCCTCTATGACTTTTTCTGGTCTTCCAGTGCTGCAAAAGTGCTTGAATTTAACAAGTCACTGACTCATTTGCGACCTGCTCACATGGTAGAACTCCACAAATTATATGTTCTCGAGGATTAGTGAGAAGCAGACGGCTGTAGCTGAATACCAGCTTCATCATGGCCATTACATTGAGACTCAGCAACCACATATAACAACTATCAATTAGTTGTGGATCACTGATATTTGTGAGGTTCTTGAGAACTTTGAATACTGCACCAAGCTTGTGAGTGGTGTTCAGTCAGACAATTATCAGCATACCCATCCCGCTGCTCTGTCTGTCGAAACAATCACTGCATAATCTCAAAGAGGAAGCTTTGAATGAACAGCATGTGGCTATGAATCAAGATTTCCCAATGGGTGATACTACCCAGCCCAGCCAATATTCTGAGGCAACTTTGGGTGATGATGAAGAAGAAGAGGAGGGAGAGGACTTGTTTTTCTGTGCTACCAAGGGGACTCTCATTGCTACAGAGGGTAGTCATTTGCAATGAACCAGCACATCAGGAAGGGCTATCTGTGCCAAAAAGATAGAAGTTGAACACCATGCTCAAGGGATATTTAAGTGACCTGCATCCTTCCTGATGCTTCAATTCCCTTTGATTGGGTGTTTAGACTTAGTTTGATATAATTCAGAATTTGTATTGCTTTTTTTTTATTGTTTTGTTGTGTTATTTTTTTACAGTTTATGTTTAATAAAGTTAGTTTCATTCACCAAAAAAGCAGCACGTGTGTGTGACATCACATGCCTCTTAGATAACCCTCTGTGCATTTTTCTCTGCCTAGCCGCCGTCCGGGGCCTCTGCAGTTAACACACCAGGCACTGCCTTTATTGGATGACACTCAGTTTTTTCATTGTGCTTGTTTACTATCACAGGCTTTGGATTTACATAGCTAATATTCGCTGGAGTTCATATCTTTTCCTGGAAGTGCCACAAATCTGGTGAGTTTAACTAAGTGCTTCAATAATTTGTTTCTTGTTTTTATATATTATTCTTTATGCATGGTTCCATTATTTGTTTTTACTACATTTTGGAAGCGCTGATGCTATTATTATTATCATTAATATTATTCAATATATAGATATGAATAAAAGGCAATGCCTAACATCAGAGTAGACAGGAAAGGAACCTATCATGTCCCTCTTTGAACCGTCAGCTAAGTTACCTCTGCTATTTTCACTCTTTTCTTTTTTTTTGCAAGCTTAAATAGAGGGATACTTTATTGTATTTTACTCCAACATCTCTGAAAAGTATTTTTGTAGTGGTATATTGACGATGTTCTGTTTGCACTGGTCACTTTGGCATTTGGTGCCTACATATATGTAAAACGTTAATCCAATCCTAAAAGGGTAGGAGGGTTTTTGGACATTATGTAGAGGTGTTTCTAATTAATTATATTAAATGTATAAAAATAAAATGCAAAATATATATGTAAAAAAAGGGAAATTAGTAACTCTATTAACCAGTGTTACAGATGGATGCTGCACAAATGGTATTGGAACATTAACCCCTTCATGATCTATGAATTATAGGAACATCATAGGTCGCTTCTCTTCCTTTGATGTGAGCTGAAACGCTGAGCTCGCATCATCCCCCACACACATCAGCTGATCTGATCAGCTGACATGTGTAAGTATCAGTGCTGATCAGATCAGTAATCCAATCAGAACTGTTAATCTTTTGGATCAATCACTGACAGGGCGATCCAAAGCACCATGGCAGGGATCACACTATTTCCCGCAGGCATTGAAGGTTCCTTGATGCATCATGGGGCCTCGATGCATTTTCATGACAGCCCGGGGTCCTTTGAGGACAGTGCATGCTGTCCTGACTCACTTCCTGCTGATGCCTGTCGAGTGCCTGCATCCACAGATAGTGATCATTTCTCCTGTTCACAGCCATGCAGCAGCAGTGATAAGAACAGGAGAGGTGATCAGACTTTGCAGTGCTGAGGCACCCTAAGGGGCAGCGTAAAATAAAGTAAAAGTTAAAAAAGTTTTTAAAATATGAAAAAAAAAAGTTAAAATCACATCCTTTTGCCCCATTGAAAATAAAACTATAAAAAAAGTACACATATTTGGTATCGCCGCATTCAGAAATGCTCGATCTGTCAAAATATAAAATCAATTCATTAGATCTGAATTCTACGTAATGAAAAAAAGTCCAGGGTGTGAAGGGGTTAAACTATCTGTGACTGCTCATACATACAGTGGGGAAAAAAACATATTCAGTCAACCACCAATTGTGCAAGTTCTCCCACTTAAAAAGATGAGAGATGCCTGTAATTGACATCATAGGTAGACCTCAACTATGAGACAAAATGAGAAAACAAATCCTGAAAATCACATTGTCTGAATTGAAAAGAAGTTTTTTCAAATTTTGGGGGAAAATAAGTATTTGGTCAATAACAAAAGTTAATCTTAATACTTTGTTATATATCCTTTGTTGGCAATGACAGAGGTCAAATGTTTTCTGTAAGTCTTCACAAGATTGGCACTCACTGTTGCTGGTATGTTGGCCCATTACTCCATGCAGATCTCTTCTAGAACAGTGTTTTGGGGCTGTCGCTGGCCAACATGGACTTTCAATTCCCTCCAAAGGATTTCTATACAGTTTGGATCTGGAGACTAGCTAGGCCATTCCAAGACCTTGAAGTCACTCATTCGTTGCCCTGGCGGTGTGCTTGGCATCATTGTCATGCTGAAAGACCCAGCCACAATTCATCTTTATTGTCATTGCTGATGGAAGAAAGTTTGCACTCAAAATCTCACGATACATGGCCCCATTGATTCTTTCACGAACATGGATCAGTCGTCCTGGTCCCTTGGCAGAGAAACAGCCCCAAAGCATGATGTTGCCACCCCCATGCTTCACAGTAGGTAAAGTGTTCTTTGGATGCAACTCAGCATTCCTCCTCCTCCAAACACGACGAGTTGTGTTTCTACCAAACAGTTCTACTTTGGTTACATCTGATCATATGACATTCTCCCAATACTCTTCTTAATTAACCAAATGCTCTCTAGCAAACTTCAGATGGGCCCAGACATGTACTGGCTTAACCAGGTGGACACGTCTGGCCCTGCAGGATGTGGGTCCCTGGCAGCAAAGTGTGATACTGATGGTAGCCTGTGTAACATTGGTCCCAGCTTTCTGCAGGACATTCACTAGATCCCCATGTGAGGTTCTGTGATTTTTGCTCACCGCTCTTGAGATCATTTTGAACCCAATGGGTGAGATTTTGTGAGGAGTCCCAGATCAAGGGAGATTATCAATGGTCTTGTATGTCTTCCATTTTCTAATTATTGCTCCCACAATTGATTTCTCCAAACCAAGCTGCTTGCCTATTGCAGATTCAGTCTTCCTAGCCTAGTGCAGAACCACAATTTTGTTTCTGATGTCCTTCGACAGCATATTGGTCTTCAAAATAGTGTGACTTTTTGAGGTTGCGGACAGGTGTCTTTTATACTGATAACAAGTTTAACAGGTGACAGTACTACAGGTAATGAGTGGAGGACAGAGGAGCCTTTTAAAGAAAAAGATACGGGTCTGTGAGGGCCAGAAATCCTGCCTACTTATTTTCCACCAAAATGCGAAAAAAATTATTTCCAAATCAGACAATGTGATTTTCAGGATTTGTTTTCTCATTTTGTCTCTCATAGTTGAGGTCTACATAATGATGTCAATTACACAGGCCTTTCATCTTTTTAAGTGGGAGAACTTGAACAATTGGTGGCTGAGTAAATACTTTTTTTCCCCACTGTACTTCAATAATGGAGCCACCATTAGGCTGGCTTCAGACTTGCAGATGCATCTGCAGCGTTTTGCAAATGCATCTGCAAGCATCTGCATGCAGACCGCGGCCCCTATGTTTATAATGGAACGCACGGCGGTCTGCAGATGTTTGCAGACCGCCGTGCGCACCCATTCACTCCTATATGTGATCTGTGCGCATCTCGCGTCCATGGTGCGGGCGGGAGTGTGTGATTTGTGCGCAGGCATCCGCGTGTGCACAGATCACATAGAGGAGTGAATGGGTGCGCACGGCGGTCTGCAAGCATCTGCAGACCGCCGTGCGCTCCATTATAAACATAGGGGCCGCGGTCTGCATGCAGATGCTTGCAGATGCATCTGCAAGTCTGAAGGCAGCCTTATAGAGACATTTAGACAAACTTAAAGACTGAAATAAATTTAAGTTTTCACACAAAGCCTAAACCAATTTAAATAGAATATAGAATTTTCACTTCATTCAATAAAGAGAAAATAAACCAAATAATTATATTGATAAATAAATCAATACAATTATTTCCTTTTGTAGCCAGAGAGAAATCCAAATCTTAAAATAACTATTCAAAACTATATTCTCATGTGATGAGCATTTGTGTGGGTCATGTTGGCATTCTGTTTTTTTTCATAGTGATATATAAATATAGCCAGTGACAATGATGTAGTAAAAAGAAAATCTGCAGCCACATGTTACATGAGTCATTGCTGTATTCGAGGACTGCCATAACAGATGCTGCTAAATGAAGTTTCATTGACATTATTTCTGGATAGTATCATCCAAGCATATAGTGTTTTTATTTTCTTTAGCAATACAAGTCAATGGTTACTTGTATCCAACTGAATAGACATATTGGTGCATACTTGGTGCATACTGTAGGATTCCAAGGAAAAATGTCCAGCTCACGTCACAATAAAATCTTCATACTTTATTATTCAGAAGTTAAAATACATGGCATATTGGATTGGTGCATACTGTAGTATACGGCATGTGACTGCATATGGATATGGATCTGTATTAAAAAGACAAAATTGGAACGGGTCCATTTTTTATTTAAAAAGATAGTGTATATTAAGATTTTTTTTTCTTTTTTTTTTTTTCAATGGATCCAAATGTACACCACGTATACATTTTAATATGTCTGATACTGACTTCCATTATTTAAAACCCCTTCGCGATCAATGATGTACATGTACATGTGGTTGATGTGGGTTCACACACGTGCTGAGCCAGCACCTTTCCCTGCACATGTCTGCTGATCTGATCACTTATTGTGGACACTGGCTGACCAACGGCGTTCACAGGAGATGATCATTTGTGCTGAAGCACTTCTTTGTAGAGCACAAGCGATCTCACAGAGGTGGCTTCAAATACCCTGAAAAAACTAATAAGAACAATAAAAAGTAAAAAAAAATAAGGTTTTCAAAAATATGAATAAAATGAACCCCCCCCCCCCAAAAAAAAGTTCAAATCTCCTGTCTTTTGCCCCATTGAGAATAAAACCATAAAAATACACATATTTGGTATTGCCACGTTCAGAAAATCTATCAAAATAAAAAGTTAATTAATCCAGTCCGTAAACTACATAACATAAAAGAGATTTCAAAATGCCAGAATTATGTTTTTTTTGGTTGCTTAAACATTGCAATAAAATGTAATAAGAGGCAACCAAAACATTGAATATAAAGGAAAATGGTATAATTAAAAACATCAGCTCAGGACGCAAAAAATAAGCTATGAAACAGCCCCAGTTCCTGAAAAATAAGAACATCTCTGGTCCCTGAAACAGGCAGCAGAAGCTTATTTTTTTCAACGAATTTCAGAATTTTTTTTCACTACAAAAAAAATTTAAAATATATATATACCGTATATACTCGCGTATAAGCCGAGTTTTTCAGCCCAAAAATTGGGCTGAAAAGTACCCCCTCGGCTTATACGCGAGTACACCAACGCAAGTGCCGCCAAACCGCCCGCCCGCCACCATGAGTATACATGTGCCCCCCCCTATCAATATCCAGGGCCCCCCCTTGCAGGCCAAACCTGTAAAGGAAGATCCTTATACTTACACCTGCGCTCGCCGCCGTCCCCGCTCTGCACCGCGCTCCTCCATCTTCTTCCGTCTTTCTCCTCGGTCGCACAGGCAATGACGTCATTGCCTGTGCGAGTCATTGCCTGTGCGACCGAGGAGGAAGACGGAAGAAGATGGAGCAGCGCGGTGCAGAGCGGGGACGGCGGCGGGCACAGGTGTAAGTATAAGGATCTTCCGTTACAGGTTTTGCCTGCAAGGGGGGCCCTGGATACTGATAGGGGGGCGCATGTATACTCATGGTGGCGGGCGGGCGGCCAGTATACCCCTGGGGCTGCTGCCATGTATGCCCCTGGGGCTGCTGCCAAGTATACCCCTGGGGCTGCTGCTATGTATACCCCTGGGGCTGCTGCTATGTATACCCCTGGGGCTGCTGCTATATATACCCCTGGGGCTGCTGCTATGTATACCCCTGGGGCTGCTGCCATGTATACCCCTGGGGCTGCTGCCATGTATACCCCTGGGGCTGCTGCTATGTATACCCCTGGGGCTGCTGCTATGTATACCCCTGGGGCTGCTGCCATGTATACCCCTGGGGCTGCTGCCATGTATACCCCTGGGGCTGCTGCTATGTATACCCCTGGGGCTGCTGCTATGTATACTCCTGGGGCTGCTGCTTTTGTATACTCCTGGGGCTGCTGCTGTGTATACCCCTGGGGCTGCTGCTATGTATACTCCTGGGGCTGCTGCTATGTATACTCCTGGGGCTGCTGCTGTGTATACCCCTGGGGCTGCTGCTGTGTATACCCCTGGGGCTGCTGCTGTGTATACCCCTGGGGCTGCTGCTGTTTATACCACTGGGGCTGCTGCTGTAACACTGCTGGGGCCTGTATATACCACTGTGGGGGCCTGTATACCACACTGCTGGGGGCTGTATACCTGTGCTGAGGTCCACCCTCGGCTTATACACGAGTCAATAGGTTTTCCCAGGTTTTGGGGGCAAAAGTCGGGGGGTCGGCTTATACACGGGTCGGCTTATACACGAGTATATATGGTACATATGTTTGGTAACTACAAACGTATTCTATCCTGGGGAATCATACTGCCAGGTCAGTTTTACTATATAATGAACATGGTAATTTGCAAAACAAAAAAAATTATGAAATTGCACTTTTTTTGCAATTTCACTGTACTTGAATGTTTTTTCCTGTACACCATATGGTAAAATGAATGATGTAATTCAAAAGTATATGTTACGTACACCGAAGGGCAATGAGCGTCTGGGTGTGGACCCAGTGGGCTGTGAGATCTTTGTTGATTGGAGGAGCAAGCCTGGGAGGGCCACTGAGATTTCTGCTGCAACCACAGGAGGTGGCAATTTCTTAACTGATAGGTGGTCGCAAGGTGCATCCCCAGCCAGGTCTACATTCCACGAATTCAAGGATCAGCCCTTATGGACAGAATAAGTATAGTCTTTGTGTAGGTGCAGCCAAAGTGACTGATGCAGGCAGGAGATGACCCTCAGCAAAAGTGGGTAGAAGTAAGCCAGTATCAGGTATAGCTGGTGAAGACTGTCGCAAACTGATGCATGCTAATGCGGACTAGTGCCAACTGTTGCAGACTGATGCAGAATCTAAGATGAGACACACATAAGAGAGTGGGAACAGGATCATGGACACAAGGCAAAGGTATATGGGTACAGGGTACAAGGACGGGGACCTGAGAACTAGCAATGTCTCTAGGGTATGACCACATTGCCATGCACCTCCCAATGGGGAAAAGTGCCTTAAATACATAGTGCTTTTCAGAAATAGGCTGAAAAGCACATCCAGATTTAGGGCGTACTGGCCCTTTAAAAATCACGGGCATGGGTTGCGTACCACGTAAGCTCACTCCAAAAAAACCTGTGCAGAAGATGCAGGCTCTGGATGCAGGAAGACACAGCTGGGGAGCGGTCAAATGGTCTGGGACCACGGACAAGGTGAGCATGCTGTGGATGCCAATTTCTCTGCCATGTGGAGACCAGCACCGTGGCCACAGGTGCTGCAGTAAAACTCATCCTGCATAAAATAAGACATCATATAGCTACATTTACAAAAAAATAAAAAAGATATTGCTCTTGGAAGAAGGGGAAGAAAAACTTAAAACAGTTGTGATGATGCCACCATTCACTTATCCAATGACTGCTGCAGCATGTGATTAGTTGCAGCGATGAGGTGACTTGAACTGTGGGATTTAGGATGTTTGTCTTGGCTGCTACATCTATTGCTTTCACTTTGCAGATTTAGCTCTTGCAGTTGACAGCGTATAGGAAGCTGATGATCAGAAGTTTGTCTTGCTGCAAAGTAGGCATCCTATGAGAGTGCCTTAATCCTTCAATGTTAAGTGCACTTATTACCTCATTCGCATTTTAAAAAAGCAAATCAGTTATAAGTCTATAGTGCCCCCATAGCTAAAAATCTTGCAGGACAGCTGACACCCACGAGCATCGGTCCTGACCGGTTATGGATCCTATCGAGGCTGATTAAACCCTTAAGCTGCGTTTAAACGTGGCGCAATAGCTGGCCGGGCCCCCAATCCCCAGCTGCCTAGTTGTACCCGGCTGGGAACCAAAAATATAGGGAAGCCCTTTTTTTAATTATTTAATGAATTTCATGAAATAATTAAAAACAATGATGTGGGCATTGCCCAATTTTTGTGTCTAGCCAGGTACAACTAGGCAGCTGGGGTCTGGAATCCGCAGCGCAGGGTGGCCTTTCTGGCCCCCCTCCCACCCCTCGCTGCGAATTGCAGTCCGCAACCACCCCAGAAAATGGCACATTCATAGAAGCGTCATCTTCTGGCGCTGTATCCAACTCGTTAAGCGGCCCTGGTACCGGGTGGCTCGCTGGGTAATAATGGGGTTAGGGCCAGCTTCGTATTATCAGCTAGCCCTAAGCCCGAAATTCATGGCGTCACACCAATATTAGACATGCCCACCATTAATTTCTAGTTAAGATTAAAAAAAATACAACACAGAGAAAAATAATTTTATTAGAAATATAACACAACACAATTAGTGACTCCATCTTTATTAAAGAAAAGAACTCCCTCTCCCCCCCCGACATTATCCAGACTTGGGGGTCCCACAACGTTCAATCTTGATCCAATTTCATCTGATCAGTTTGCTGATCAGATGATCAATATCAGGTTCAAGGACATGAATCAGCTAACAGATCAACTGTTAATTTAATTCGCCCACCAAAACCAAACAGCTGATCTGCCAGCTGAAACCGCCCCACGCCGACACATCAGCTGTTCGGTTTTGGCGGGCGATTTAAGCTAACAGCTGATGTGTTAGCGACGGGCAGTTTAAACTACTCAGCTGATGCTGTCACATGACACATCACTGAGGTTTTTAAACCCTTCTTGCTACACACTGCCTTACTCCCCTGAAAAAGACTAAACATGAGCTTTCTGGGCCACAACCAGTTATTTGACCAGAGTGGTTAAATATACACCAAATTAGTCATTGAGGTATATGTCTAGAAAGGTGGTTTTACTTCCGGTTCCGGCTCCTGATGTAAAGGACGCAGGAGACACAGCTCCGGACGCCCACCGCCGCAATATAGCTAAAATACACCCGCGACCCGCCGGGATCGCACAGGAGTGAGGTGCAGGACGACACTAGGAACGGAGCGGTGTTACATGGAGCCGTGGCTGCGCAGTGCGGGCAGCATTGGAGGTGAGAGACGCGGGGGCCCCAGCAGAGAAGGAGGAGGAAAGATGGCGGCGGCAGCCGCGGCCGGCAAGAGGAAAGATAAGGGCCAGGAGGAGATTAGAAAAGGCAGCGGGACACAGCGCTCAGAGACAGCTGCACATGGCACACAACAACAGAAGAGCTCTGTAGAGAAGAGTGCCAGGGCTGTAGAAGAGAGAGGAACAGAACAGGGCTCATTATCTCCTAAGCTGATAAGTGAGCTTAAAGCATACTTAGCAGAAGAACTAAATAAAACGATAAGAGACACTGTGCAATCTAGCCTAGCAGCCCTGCAAACTACAGTCCAACAACAAGAGACTAGGATTACTGAGGCAGAGCAGAGACTCATGGAGGCAGAAAATAGAGTGCAAGCTCTTGAGTTAAAGCTGGAATCAATGTGCAAGGAGTCTGCCAGAATGGGTGCTAAATTAGATGATCTAGAAAACAGATCACGCAGAAATAATTTGAGGATTGTGGGCCTCCCTGAAACAGTGCCTTATGAGTTATTGGATGACATCTGCGAGAAAGAGCTGCCCCAGGCGCTGGGAATAAGAGCTTTGTGTAGAGTGGAGAGAGCACATAGAACTGGCCCACCACCCCCTCCGCAGTTGACACGTGCCGCTAATGTGAGGGAGAGAGGGGGAAACAGCCCCCAGCTACAGAATAGTTACCAGAATCAACAGAAGTCAAGACAGGTGATCATGAGATACCTGGATTATAAAGATAAAATAAAGATCTTACAAGCATTCAAGCGGAGACGTCAGCCATTAACACTGCAAGGAACCAGAGTCCTTCTGTTTAGTGACTATTCACCGGAGGTATCACGCAGACGCAAACAGTTCAATGAGGCGTGCTCCATGCTATACAAAAGAAACACACCCTTCCAGCTTTTGTATCCAGCAACATTGAAAGTTGGCGGGAGGAATGGTGCACCACGTTTCTTCACGGACGCAGCTGAGGCATTGCGCTCGCTCACGTTAAATGACAACGAGAGACGATCACCAAGGGAGCAAAGAGACCGGCGAAGCCACATGGGGTCTTCTGTGAGTGGCAAAATTAGCCCGTCACGTAACCGTAGGAGTGCCTCGAGGGAACCCAGGGATCCTCAGACCCAGCAAGATTCAAGAAATGACGTTTTGGACTAATTGACTGATGGGACATGTTAACACTTTGGCCGAAGAGAAGGCGTGGGACGGTCGCGAGCCTCCGCGTGTCTCTGATCAATGTGGACGACGGGGGGAAGGGGGGGTTGTGTCAGTTACTTCAGTCCTATAGCCAGAATTGGCATCACGGGAATCAATGACTTGGGAGCTGATCTGGACTAATTGGACTAACAAAGCGGGGTTGGCTGGGAACAGTTACATATGCCACAGGCCATAGCGGTGGGTTTGCTGCAGTTCGGGAAAGCTATTCAACTAGCGAGTGGGCGGGAGCAAGGTGTAAGGAACTACTACTCAGGAATATGGGAGCTCCTAAAACACAATCTGAGGGGATCAGGGGGGAGGGAGGGGGCGGGGGATGGGGAGACAGGGAATTTGTTGCTGTGTTGCAAAATTAGGAGGGGTTTACTTAATAAGAAAAGACCTGTTGTATATAGGTCTGTTGTTAAAGTTTAACTCGGGGAATTTAGCACCGCGGACTTGGTGGGGATCAGATCCAACTCTGACGTTCAGACATGGTCCAGATATTGTCATGGAATGTTAAGGGACTGAGGTCCCCGACTAAGCGCTCCATGGTCCTCAAACACTTGAAAAAATTAAGAGGAGATATTGTTCTTCTCCAAGAAACCCACCTGAAACATGAAGAACTTTTCAGAATGAAAAAAATGTGGGTGGGTGAGGTCCTGGGCTCTGGGGCGGTAGGACGAAAAGCTGGAGTACTCATTTTGATACACAAGAATCTGGCATATAAAGTGATATCACACGACAGTCAGGCTGAAGGCAGACATTTCCATTTGCTGATTGAATGCGGTGGGGACATATTCAGTATACATAACGTCTATGCTCCGAATGCGGGACAGGAGGGTTTTCTGGAATCTTTACAAAGTCACATATCACGCGATGTTAGACAAAACTTGGTGGTAGGGGGAGATTTTAATCTGGTAATGAATGTGGATGAAGATAGATCAATGAATAGGGAAAGACGTAGTACATTGGTCGCTAACGCTAGACAACCGCCTGACAGAGGAAATACAGCGCTGACCTCTTTTGCAGGAGATTTGGGTTTGTGTGATGCTTGGAGATTAAGTCACCCTCAGGACAGAGAATACACACATTTTTCACACAGACATGACACTTGGTCAAGAATTGACCTTCTATTGGTAAGGGATTCTCTCCTACCTAGAATAGTGGAGGCGACAATTGAGAACCTAGTGATTTCAGACCACAGCCTGATATGCTTATGGGTGGCTGACACATTCCCAAGGGGTAGTGACTTCCTGTGGCGGTTTCCCACTGCAATACAGGAGGATCCTGACTTTAAAAGACAATTAGAAGAGTGGTGGAGAGAATACTCATGGGATAATGAAGAGCATTCCTCTAACCCGGCTCTATTCTGGGAGGCTGCCAAGGCAGTGCTGCGGGGCAGAATATTGGCCTTTACTAGAACGAAGAAACGTCAGATAGAAGCTTACTTCAAAAAAAGCAGCGAGGGGGTGAGGGAGGCATACCGTCTTTTTATAGCGAACCCCACGACTGATAACAAACAAGCATGGCAGAGACAGAGGTTGGATTTCAATGGATGGGCACAGCAGAAAGAAAAAAATCTCGAGACAGCACTGGGAGTCTACACTCTACCACTATGGGAACAAGGCGGGGAAATTGTTGGCTAACCTAGCCAGAGGAAAGAGACAATATACATCTATTATGGCCATTAGGGACAGACGGGGAGACTTGGTGAAGAACCCTAGTAGCATAGTGGACGCATTGGGTAAATATTATGCTAAACTTTATAGCAAACCCATAGAATTAGAGGGCGGGGAGGAGGAATGGCTGAAAAGATTTCCTCTGCCTCGCCTAGACCAAATAGACCTGCTGGAATTAAATAGAGATGTGTCAGAAGCTGAGGTGCTGGGAGTGATAAAAGAATTAGGGGCCCATAAGGCGCCAGGCCCGGACGGATTCGGGGGAGGATTTTATAAAGCGATAGGTCCACTGGTGGTGCCCACGCTAACTAAACTTTACAACACAATAATGAGAGGAGGAGCCATACCTGAACTGATGAATACGGCACATATCACGCTGATCCCCAAGGGGAATAAAGATCTGGAGAACCCAACTAATTATAGACCAATTTCCCTCATTAATGTTGATTTAAAAATTCTATCCAAAATTATGGCGAACAGATTGTCTCACTTCCTTCCCAAGCTGGTTGGACGCCACCAGGCGGGCTTTGTCAAGGGCCGTTCGGCAGTTGGGAATGTTAGGAGGGCAATGCTAGCTGTGGACGCGGTAGCACAGAGGGAGAAAGGCCTACTAGGAGGGGATCCAGCCATGGTCACCTTGGACGCGGAGAAGGCATTTGATAACGTCAGGTGGCCATGGCTGGAGAAAGTACTAGATGCGGTGGGTCTGACGGGCCAATTCAGAAACTATATCAGATCACTATATGGGGCACCAAAGGCTAGGGTCAAATTACCGGTTTCCTATCTGGGGTCTTTCCGTTGTGTAGAGGGATGCGCCAGGGCTGCCCCCTGTCGCCTCTGTTGTTTGAATTAGCTATTGAGCCATTGGCGGCATTCCTAACAAGTCGGGAGAGTTTCCAGGGCATATCGGTGGGCGGTGTATGGTTGAGGGCCAACATGTTTGCCGATGACATAGTACTCTATTTGAATGACCCGAGAGAGGAGCTGCCACGAATCCTTCCTCAGATCACGTCATTTGGCTCTTTCTCGGGCTTTAAACTGAATGAATCTAAATGTGAAATTTTCTATCTGTCAGGCAGTAAAGGGAATAAAGGGGAGGCTAGGAGAAGGACACCAAATATCCTGGGAATCCCGATGGCGAAAGATTCGGTCAAATACCTGGGAATACGCATAGCTAGAACTGCAGATCTGGTTTACAAATTAAATTTCCTGCCGATCATACAGGCAATAGAACGTGACCTCCGGAGATGGGAGAAACTGCCTCTCTCATTGCTGGGTAGGGGTCACCTCCTTAAAATTATGTGTTTTCCCAGGCTCTTGTACCCGTTGCAGGTGGTTCCTCTGTTGCTCCGTAGTGGGGATGTGGCACGGCTAAATAGGGCCTTCACCAGATTCATGTGGCAGGGAAGACGCCCTAGGATTGGGCTAAGCACCCTTATGTTATCTCGAGAAGAGGGTGGGCTGGCAATTCCGGATGTCAAAGGATACAACGTGGTGTGCTTGCTTAGAAATGTGTTGGACTGGCTGGGGAAGACCAGTAAATTCTCCGATTTCGAGATGGAATCGGCATTATGCCGACCCTGGGGTTTGGCTTCGGTTCTTCACACCCCAAGAGCAAAACTCCCTAGTGGGATCAAACAGTCGGTGGTGCTCAGAGATACACTGGCAGTGTGGAAATTAATTCGCAAAAAAATGGGTCTTTCCTGGCGCATGTCTAAATATGTGAATCTGTGGACACATCCGGAGTTCCCATTGGGAAGAGAGAATGTTCTATTTAGGCAATGGAAAGAGAAGGGGGTGAAGTTAGCTAGAGATCTTCTGTGCCCGTCGGAAGCTAGATGGTTAGGGGGGAGAGAATTAGTATCTGCTCTGGGTCTATCAGATTTTCACATACTGCAATATAACCAGCTTGAATATCACAT
The DNA here is from genome assembly GCA_033576535.1 of Allobates femoralis. NCBI lineage: Eukaryota > Metazoa > Chordata > Amphibia > Anura > Aromobatidae > Allobates > Allobates femoralis. Next base: position 326,801,323 of record JARQOC010000003.1, read on the forward strand.
CATGAGAAAGTTAGATAGGGTACACACAGAATGCGTGGTGAATGCCTGGGACGATTTGGTAAAGAAAGGAACAAACAACACCAGTGTATCGTCGCTTTACAGGGACTTGAGGGGACTGCTCTTACCTACCCAACGCGGGGGGCTCTTCAAGGGGTGGAAACGACGTTTGGGACCAGATGGTATGGGAGACATGTTATTAAGGGGGTGGAGAGCCCTAAGAGACAACGTGGTTAATGAGCAATGGCGAGATACTCAATTTAGGATCATGCACTCAGCAATTTATGGGTTCAGGACATACACACAAAACCCTGATACTGACAGACGGCAATCATGCCCGAGGTGTGGAACGGATAATACAGATTTGCTACATGGGTTGTGGGAATGTACTAAAATTCGCCCACTGTGGGAGTTCGTAGAGAGCTTGGCTAGGTCGGTGACGGGCATGGGGATGACATTGGGGAAGGAGGGATGGCTGTTCCATTGCATTACAAGTTCTCACGGACCCAGAGACGTTCAGAAATTAGTGCATACCATAGCGATCCTTACTAAAAGGGCGATACTCGGGGCATGGCTGGAGGCTACGCCGCCGTCTCGAGGGGGAGTAATATCAGACATAAAGAAGGCAATGACACTAGAAAGAATAGAGGCGGAGTCAAACAAAGATAAGTTGCCGACTAAGTTTTTCAAAAAGTGGAGGAATTTTATTACGCATAGTCTTACGGATACTGAGATTAAGTTAGTGGTCACACCTTTCAAAAATTCAGAATGGTACTTGACGGAACAATTGCGGGGATCATTGGGTCGTCTGGAATTGCAGTAAGGTTGATCGCCACACAGCCAGGTGGGACGGAATGCTAGGCTTTGCAGGGATATCTGATGGAATGAGGGGGAGCGGTGCTAAAGGGGTGGGTGGGAGGGGTTATATAGTTTTGGATGGTCTATTGTTGGGACCTTATTCTTTTGGAGAGAGATTGTTGGATGTAACAGACTCATTTACTGTTTATAACGTGATTTATATGATATCTATGAAAATTTAATAAAGATATTTGGAAAGGTGGTTTTGAGATGGTACCAGGCTATTATTAAGGTTAATAATTATCCATATGATTTAAATTTAGTTTATTCCTTTTTATTCCTTTACCACCTTATATTGGCTGGCTGCTATTAATGATAATTGTTGACACCATTGGGCATGTCCTTCCACCCACCACTCCTCTGGTCGACAACCACCATGGCCTTCTTATTGCTCTTGCATTATTATAGATACCTTGTCTGTATTATATTTTCTACACATGTTCTCTATGCCCTTGTTATGACATTTGTCTCCATCCCTAATATGCCTTGGTAATTGTGCAAATTCTTTGCTTGGACGTCTGCTGCACTTCTATGTTCACTTTATATATATGTATGGCCAGTGTGATATGTCATATTTCTATGCTGCCTTGTGCCCGGGGGCCCCTATGGCTTTTTTTAAATGTTTTTAACCCTTGTGTGTAGTAAATAAAGTTATTGCTTTTCATATTATATAATTTTTTTGATCCCCTTATTTTATGGTGCTGCTCCCAGATATGCCCTAACTTTCCTTCCCTCATGTATTTCCTTAATGTGGCATGGTTAGCACCCTTGAATTATTGTTATTCTATTGTGGTGCGCCCACCTCCCTTTTCCGGTTTCTACATAACACATCAGCTGATCGGTTTGCCACCGGTCAGCTGATTCAGGTCCTACCAGCAATCGGACGTCCCGGGACAGTCTGCGGAGGGGTGAGTATCAAAGTTTTTTTTATTTTTTAACACATTTCTTTGTTTTATTTTGCTTTTGCAGTGTTACACGGCTAAAGCGAAAGTACACAGATGTTACACAGGAACAGGATTGTTCCTGCCCCCGTGTGACATCACTTCCCCCGACACCCGCACTTATAGGTGCTGAAATAGGCATTGTCTGAACGGCGATGCATATTCCAGGGCTTATAATGGGGCCTATGTGAGAAAGCATACGCATATTTACGCAAAGAATTAACATGGTCATTCTTTTTACGCGCGAGCTTTCTCCCGCAAAAGTGTGTTTGAAAATAGTGCAACGTCTGAATGGCAAAAGTGAATTTCCATCCACTTTGCCAGCAAACGCAGACGCACTTTTGCAGGAAATGTGCATGTAAAAAAGCACGAACATTACGTAGCGTGTGAACGCAGCCTTAGTCTAGGTGGATGAAAGGGAGTTAAAAGACACCCTGTGGCAGGATTGCCCTCACTATGATAATCGTAGGTGCCAATTGTTGCCATGGTATCATGGTATGCTGGGGTCATCTGATCACCTCAGGGTATGGTGGCCTGTAAGATCCTGCTGAAAGCAGGGTCTTATAGGCACAGTCAGTGAATCACTGACTAGTCTCAGTGCCTGAAACCAGTGATCAAAGTGATATTCATTACCAAGTTAAAAAGTAAAAAAAATTGAAACAAAATGTGTAAACTGTAAAAAACAAACAAACACAAAGTGCACAAAAATCACAAAAACCTGTTTCGCCACAAAATACGCAGTGTCAATCTATAAAACTGTTCTTTTATTACTTTCAAACTGTGAACAGTGTAACAAAACTCAAAAACACACCAAAAATGTTGGTTTTTCATCATACTAACATAAAAATACTTTAAAAAGCAAGCAAAAAGATATACATAAAAAATGGTAGAAATTAAAACACCAAACTGGTATGCAAAAAGCATGTCCTAATATGGCTTAATAAGGTAAAAAAATTAAAAAGATGCAGCTCTCAGAATATGGCGATGCAAAAATGAATTTTTGTAAAATATGGTTTTAAGCATATAAAACTAGCAAAGCATTTAAAAACTATATAAATCTGGTATTGCTGTAACTGTACTGACCCAAAGAATAAATAAGTCTTATCACTTTACGCACGTGAATTACGCAAAAAAAATATAAATACAATAAGTGAATTGCTGGTATTAATTTAAGTAATCAATTGTTAAACACTGGAGCTAGTCAATCAAGGGGGCTTTGTCTAGTCCAACAGGACTAGTCAAAAGTAATTTTTATGTATAACTAGTAAAAAGGCCCGATGCAATTGCATCGGGAACGCGGTGAAATGAATTGTGTGTATACAGGCGGGTCAGTGGGTATCAGAGTATACAGGCGGGTCAGTGGGTAGTAGAGCATCGAGGCGGCTCTGTGGGTAGCAGAGTATGGAGGCGGCTCTGTGGCTAGCAGAGTATCGAGGCGGCTCTGTGGGTAGCAGAGTATCAAGGCGGCTCTGTGGGTAGCAGAGTATCGAGGCGGCTCTGTGGGTAGCAGAGCATAGAGGCGGCTCTGTGGGTAGCAGAGTATAGAGGCGGCTCTGTGGGTAGCAGAGTATACAGGCAGCTGTGTGGGTAGCAGAGTATAGTGGCGGCTCTGTGGCTAGCAGAGTATCGAGGCGGCTCTGTGGGTAGCAGAGTATTGAGGCGGCTCTGTGGGTAGCAGAGTATCGAGGCGGCTCTGTGGGTAGCAGAGTATCGAGGCGGCTCTGTGGTGGAGGGGTGAGGAGAGATGCGGCTCTGTGGTGGAGGGGTGAGGAGAGATGCGGGTCTGTGGTGGAGGGGTGAGGAGAGATGCGGGTCTGTGGTGGAGGGGTGAGGAGAGATGCGGCTCTGTAGTGGAGGGGTGAGGAGAGATGCGGCTCTGTGGTGGAGGGGTGAGGAGAGATGCGGCTCAGTGTTGGAGGGGTGAGGAGAGATGCGGTTCAGTGGTGGAGGGGTGAGAGATGCGGCTCAGTGGTGGAGGGGTGAGGAGAGATGGGTGTCTGTGGTGGAGGGGTGAGGAGAGATGCGGCTCAGTGGTGGAGGGGTGATGAGAGATGCGGCTCAGTGGTGGAGGGGTGAGGAGAGATGGGTGTCTGTGGTGGAGGGTAGAGGAGAGAAGCGGGTCAGTGGTGGAGGGGTGAGGAGAGAAGCGGCTTAGTGGTGGAGGGGTAAGGAGAGAAGCGGCTCAGTGGTGTAGGGTTGAGGAGAGATGCGGCTCAGTGGTGGAGGGGTGAGGAGAGAAGCACACAGTATATACATACATGAGACATTGTATAGACAGACAGTATGCAGAGATTACACATATTATACACACAGTATAGACACAGTATACAGGCATTACAGAGAGTATAGAGACATGAGACAGAGTGTAGAGACAGGAGACAGAGTGTAGAGACAGGAGACAGAGTGTAGAGACAGGAGACAGAGTGTAGAGACAGGAGACAAAGTGTAGAGACAGGAGACAGAGTGTAGAGACAGGAGACAGAGTGTAGAGACAGGACACAGAGTGTAGAGACAGGACACAGAGTATACAGAGACATGACACGGACAGAGTATACAGAGACATGACAGGGACAGAGTATACAGAGACATGACAGGGACAGCGTATACAGAGACATGACAGGGACAGAGTATACAGAGACATGACATGGACAGAGTATACAGAGACATGACAGGGACAGAGTATACAGAGACATGACAGGGACAGAGTATACAGAGACATGACAGGGACAGAGTATACAGAGACATGAGAGGGACAGAGTATACAGAGACATGAGAGGGACAGAGTATACAGAGACATGAGAGGGACAGAGTAAACAGAGAGATGAGAGGGACAGAGTATACAGAGAGATGACAGGGAGAGAGTATACAGAGAGATGACAGGGACAGAGTATACAGAGAGATGACAGGGACAGAGTATACAGAGAGATGACAGGGACAGAGTATACAGAGACATGACAGGGACCGAATATACAGAGAGATGACAGGGACCGAGTATACAGAGAGATGACAGGGACCGAGTATACAGAGAGATGACAGGAACAGAGTATACAGAGAGATGACAGGGACAGAGTATGCAGAGACATGACAGGGACAACGTATACAGAGACATGAGAGGGACAGAGTATACAGAGACATGACAGGGACAGCGTATACAGAGAAATGAGAGGGACAGAGTATACAGAGAGATGACAGGGACAGAGTATACAGAGAGATGACAGGGACAGCGTATACAGAGACATGACAGGGACCGAGTATACAGAGAGATGACAGGGACAGAGTATACAGAGAGATGACAGGGACAGAGTATACAGAGAGATGAGAGGGACAGAGTATACAGAGAGATGACAGGGACAGAGTATACAGAGAGATGACAGGAACAGAGTATACAGAGAGATGACAGGGACAGAGTATGCAGAGACATGAGAGGGACAGAGTATACAGAGAGATGACAGGGACAGCGTATACAGAGACATGACAGGGACAGAGTATACAGAGAGATGAGAGGGAGAGAGTATACAGAGAGATGACAGGGACAGAGTATACAGAGACATGAGAGGGACAGAGTATACAGAGAGATGACAGGGACAGAGTATACAGAGACATGAGAGGGACAGAGTATACAGAGAGATGACAGGGACAGAGTATACAGAGAGATGACAGGGACAGAGTATATAGAGAGATGACAGGGACAGCGTATACAGAGACATGAGAGGGACAGAGTATACAGAGAGATGACTGGGACAGCGTATACAGAGAGATGACAGGGAGAGAGTATACAGAGAGATGACAGGGACAGAGTATACAGAGAGATGACAGGGACAGAGTATATAGAGAGATGACAGGGACAGAGTATACAGAGAGATGACAGGGACAGAGTATACAGAGAGATGACAGTTTATGCTCTCCTCTCCCGAGCCCCCGCCGTCTCCCGCCGTCTTCCTGCAGTGTCCCGGTGGCTCCCGCAGGCTGCCGGTGTTTGCACAGGTCTGCTACTGCAGTTCAGGACCTGTGGTGATGTCAGAGTCACGTGACACCAGGTTAGCATGGAGTAAGCTGGTGTCACGTGACTGTGACATCACCAGAGGTCCTGAACTGCAGTAGAAGACTTGTGCAGACAGCGGGAGCCTGCGGGAGCCAACGGGACACTGCAGGAATACGGCGGGAGATGGCGGGGGCTCGGGGAGAGGTGAGCATATGTTTTTGTTGTTTTTTTTTGTAAACAATAGTGCGGCTGCGGCTCGCGATGACGCTGCGCGTCATCGCTCGCAGTCGCGCAGAGGAGCTTGGGATTTGGATACAGTGCCTGAATTCCCAACTCCCGATTATATAAGTAGATTGTAGCTGCTAAAAAGCCTTGGAGGGATTATCGTGTGTGTTCCCACCTATTAGATCATTTATGTTAATTGAATTGGGTTGGGCCCAGCTCTAAACAATCCCCTTTAGCAATGGCTTTGTGTGAAGAACCAGTCAAACGTTTTGTTTAACCGTTCTTTCGGATGTTTATTTCTTAAAAATATATTAAAAACTTATTAAATAGATAATTAAAATCATGTATTCATTGTTTCTAAAAATACAGAATGTACATCTTCCATCTTTGTATATAGATGATAGTATTCCTTTTTGGGGGGGTCCAGGTCTTGGGTAGGTGCATTCCCCTTCTAGGTGTTTGTTGTGACCTAAAAGGATATATATACACTATATTAGTTTCTCCACCTACTCTCCAGGTGGTCTTATGACTAGGGATGAGCGAATATACTTGCTACTATTCGGTACTCGCCGAATAGTAGCGGTATTCGGCTACTCTCCGAGTATCTTATGTGTACTCGGGAGTAGCCAGTAGTCCTAATACATTCGCAGTGTATCTATAGATACACTGCAAAAGTAGCCTAAAAGTGATTAAAAGTTGTTAAAAATAATAAAATTACATACCTATCTGACGCCTGCACCGGGATCGGCAAAGAAGACATCCGATCGCTGGTTAAGGACCTGTGACTACCAGCCAATCAGATGGCCGGTAGCGATCTGGCCAATCAGATGGCGCCACGTCACAACCACGTGATCACTAGCGGCCACCTGATTGGCCAGATTGCAAGGTCCTGACAGTACACCTAGGACCTTGCAATCTGGCCAATCAGGTGGCCGCTAGCGATCACGTGGTTGTGATGTGGCGCCATCTGATTGGCCAAATCGCTACTGGCCATCTGACTAGCTGACTAGTCACAGGTCCTTGTCCAGCGATCGGATGTCTTCTTTGCCTATCCTGGTGCAGGTGTCGGACAGGTGAGTATGTAATTTTATTATTTTTAACAACTTTTAATCACTTTTAGGGTACTTTCGCAGTGTATCTATAGATACACTGCGAAAGTATTCGTACTCGCTAGACTCGCAAAGAGTACCGGTACCTACTCGTTGCGAGTATAGCGAGTACGAATATTACGGTACTCGCTCATCCCTACTTATGACGCTAAGACTATTAATGGTGTCTTACCCTTTAAGTCACTTTGCTATCAAATTGCCTTCTCGGTAGTGGCTTGGTTCCCGCCTAACTTGCGCCTGTTTGGGGGTTAAATACTTGTTTCAAAATTTTTTGCTATAGTAATAGTTACTGTACCATCTCTAGTGTATGTTGATACCTTTGGTACTGGGTGTGGTGGTAATCCCGTATGTTGTTAACTTCCTTTTTGTTAGTGGAGCTTCAGAATTCCCTGCTACAAATAAATGGTCTGGTTAACACACATCTGGTTATGTTATGGGATTAATCCTTATTATTTTTATTTTAGGATAAGTACCTCATACAGGTACTTATCCTAAAATAAAAATAATAAGGATTAAGACATTTCCAGTCTTCTTAGAGAAGACCATTTTTTTAAGTTATTTAATACCCCGCCTCACAAGAAGGGCTTATGCCCTATGTTATACTGTCTACACATGAATAAAATTTATTGGAGGATGTATATAATGTGGGGACACCTGGTTAGGGGCTGCAGGAGTAGGTCTAACCCACTACTTTATTATAATCACTGTTTTAAGTCATGTCAGCTTTTGCCGGCAAATCGGGATCTCCTACGCTATTTACGTACTGAGCTGTCAAGGAGCTCAATGTTCTTACAGCTCAGTACATAATTGGCGTAAGGAATGCAATCTGCGGCATTGTAACCGGGGAGAAACTGTGGTCACATGAGGACAGCTCAGGTGGCACGACCTGAGCTGTCCTCGGGTGACCTGAGTTACCCCCCTTACGATGCCACAGTGCTCCGACCTCTCCTTCAGGAACCAAGGGGATAGAAGCTTTGTTCATCCCCTTGGTCTCTGATGAAGCAAAGCCAAGAGTGTTCAGCACAGAGATGAGGGTCGAGGGGTTAGAAAAATTGTAGTCCTCATGTGTTTGTGTTTTTCTCTTTATTTTATTTTTTAATTAATTTTTTTTTAAAAATCTACGTGGGCTTCCCCATATTTTTATTTGCCAGCCAGGTACGGGCTGCCCCCAACTCCCAGATGCCTATTTGTACCTAGCTGGGAACTAGAAATATAGGGAAGCCCTTTTTTAATTATTTCATGAATTTCATGAAATAATTAAAAAGACGATGTGGGCTTTGCCTTATTTTTGTTTCCAGCCAGGTACAACTAGGCAGTTGTGGGCTGGAATCTGCAGCACAGGGTGGTCTAAGCTTTCTGGCCCCCCTGTTGCGAATTGCAGTCCACAGCTGCCCCATAAAATGGCACGTCCATAGAAGCACCAACTTCTGGTGCTGTATTCGACTCTTCCAGCGGTCCTGGTGCTTGCTGGGTAATAATGGGGTTAGGGCCAGTTTTGTATTATCAGCTGACCCTAAGCCAAAAATTCATGGTGTCACACCAATATTAGACATGGTCCCCATGCAGTTCTAGTAAAGTTAAAAAATATTTTTATTAGAAGTAAAACACAACACAATTAGTGACTCCATTTTTATTGAAGAGAAAAATCTCTCCCCTTTGACATAGTCCACAGGAGATCTTCTTCTTGAGCCCTGCTATTTCTCTACCAGCTGACACACACGTCTGCTGGTAGAGATGTAGCAGGCACATTCTGAGCACCCAGCCATGGGAAAGTTCATCTGAGTCTATGGCTGAGCTGCGTAAAGCGTGAACTCCGATGACCCCCAGCGACGGCACTGCAATTACTGCCAGAAGTGAGAGAAGCGCTCACTTCCGCCAGTGTTGGCGGTGACGTCAGACAAGCAGGCACAGGCTGAGGCGGCATGAACTGGGGTAACCCCGAATCTGACGTCACCGCCAACACTGCCGGAAGTGAGCACTTCTCTCACCTCACTTTTGGCAGTGATTGCGGTGTGTAACACAATAAGCATAGAGACCAGAAAGAGGTGAAGAGAACCATCAGAGGATTTGAAAACCAAAATTATGAGAAATGTCAACAATATCGAGATTACAAGTCCATCCCCACAGATCTTGATGTTCCTTTGCTCACAGTGCACAATGTAATCAAGAAGTTTACAACCCATGGCACCTTAGTAGATCTCCTTGGGCGTGGACGCCAGAGAAATATTAATGAAATGTTGCATCACAGGATAGTCATGATGGTTGATAAGAAGAAAAAAATTCAAGCTGTCCTTCTGGCTAAGAGCAAACTATCTGTGGACATTTGAATGAAATGGAAATACTATAGCAGGAGACCCAGGAGAACGTCATTGCTGACAAAGAGACATAAAAAAGCTAGATAGCAGTTTGCCAATATGTATGTAAGTAAGCTAAAATCCTTCTGAGAAAGGGTTTTGTGGCCAGATGAGACAAAAGTAGAGCTTTTTGAAAAAGCACATAATTCTACTGTTTATGGAGCATGGAATGAGGTCTACAAAGAAAAGAACATAGAACCTACAGTCAAATTTGGTGGAAGGTCAAGGATGTTTTCAGATTGTTTTGCTCTCTGTAGCATTGGGTGCTTTCTGTGCAAGGCATTATGAATTCTGAAGATTACTAAAGGATTTGGAGTCGCAATGTAGTGCCCAGTATCAGAAAGTTGTTTTTGCATCCTAGGATATGAGTCTTCCAGCAGTAAAAAGTCCCCAAACATTCTAAAAAAAACAATAAGAAATGGATGGAAACAAAGCATTGGATAGTTCGGAGGTGGAAGCAAACAGTCACGATCTAAATCTATTGGAACACATGTGGAAAAATCTTTAAATTGCTGTTAGAGGAAACACCCTTCAAACATGAGACACAGTTTGTAAAAAAAAGACTAGTCTAAAATTCCAGTTGAGAGGTATAAGAAGCTTGTTGATAGTTATAGGAAACAATTGATAATATATTTACTAAAAAACGGTGTGCAACCAACTATTAAATTGAGGTTCCCAACAATTTTGTCCTGCTTATTTTTGGAGTTTTGTGTGAAATTACATCCAGTTTGCCTTCTTTTTGGCGTATGTTGCTTCAATACGCACTAATGTAATAAACGTGTATTACAAAACTTGTACTCACAATAATTTACTGGGAGAATCTTAATTTTTTGGGACAATTTAAAGGGCGCCAAAACTTTTGCCCATGATTGTAACTACATTAATGAGCAGAAAGGTAACATCGTTTTGAACTTTTGACTTTCAGGCTCCATTTCTCACCATCTACTACAGTTTTGAGCATAAGACTACCTATTAGAGATGAGCGAGCACTAAAATGCTCGGGTGCTCGATGCTCTGGCCGAGCATCCCAAGATACTCGTGTACTCGGCCAGAGCACCGAGCCCAATGTAAGTCAATAAGTGACAGGCTCCGTCCACAGACGTCTGGTTATAAAACGAGTATTTCTGGAAAAGGGCGGGAGGGTGGGCTTTTTCAAATCGCCGCAGCATATAACACCTTGCTGTGGCCCCCAGAGGGACCCTAACAACCAATATGCTCTCTGTGAGGTGCCAGCTCACTGTGTGCACTGAAGGGAGCAGTGTATTTGTGACAGATTGCTAATTATTAGCGAGGAGTCCGAGCATCTCGGCGGTACTCGGTGCTCGGCGAACATCCCGAGTACCGGGATACTCGTGCGAGAAACGAGTAGTGCCGAGCATACTCGCTCATCTCTAATAGCTAGCAATGAGGTGGATGATGCTGTTTCTCTTTTCTTGGGAAATCTTCTTAATGGCGGCTCCTCGATTCAAATCAATGACTTTTTGCTTGGGAATCAACCTAATAACACACTGAGCTATTAGGGTTAGGGTCTGACAACAGTTGTAATTTGTAGTATAGAGGAAGAAAAAGAGTTTTCAAACACCAGGAGCAAAACAGTAACAATGCAGTGTCATGACAACCTCCATAACTAATCCTATGCCAAATAGTTGCAAGTCAAATTTATGTATGAAATAGCCAAATGACTGTCTATAAAATGAAGGTAGTCTCAAGCTTAAAGATGTATTGGATGTTGAGATATGGGGCCTGAAAGTCAAACGTTAAAAACATTGTTAGTGTTTTGCTTGTCAATGTATCTGGTTTAAGGATATAAAAATTAAAAGTTTGAAAGTTGCAACATTTTTGTCAAGTTTTTGATATTTTCATAAATAAATGCAAATTATATCAAGTAACATTTACCACTTCATGAAGTACAACATGTCATGAAAAAATTATCTCAGAATCACTGGGTTATGTTGAAGCATAACAGAGTTATTACCACATAAATTGACACTGGTGAAAATTGTAAAATTTAGTCTGATCTGGAAGGTGAAATCAAGTTAGGGTTTGAAGGGGTTAACATAAATGAAAACACAGATTGCAAATATATATACATATATCTCTTCATAAATCAGGTAATTTTGGTGAATGGATAGAATTCTGACAAAGACACAAAATCTTGTGAGAAGTTTTCCAAGAAGAACAGAAGCTGTTATAAGCTGCAAAAGGTTCTAAATCTATATACCGTATTTTTCGCTTTATAAGACGCATCTGATTATAAGACGCACCCCCAAATTTGGTGAAGGAAAAGAGAAAAAAAATTATTTTTAATGTTAAATGGGGTCTGTCTTATAATGCCAGTGTCCGTCTAACAAATCATATAGGACACATGTCCCTCATAGCACCCTCATCTTGGTACATTGTCCCTCATCCTGGGATATAGCCCCCTTGTGCTGGCTCACATCCCCCAGTGATGGCACACATCCCCTATTGATGGCACACCTCCCCCAGTGCTGGCACACTTTCCCCAGTGTCTGCACTCACCCCTCTGTGCTGGCACACTTGCCCCAGTGCAGGCAGAATTGCCCCTGTGCCTGCACCACCCCCAAGTGCAGGCACACTTTCCCCTGTGCCTGCACTCACTCTTGGCATCGGGTCATGTGACCAGAGTGCATCATGTGATCGGATGTCATCCCTGTGCACTCCCGATGGCTGACCCAAAGCAAGAAGTCACCGATCAGCTGGCAGAAGGGAGCGCGATCGTCGGAAGGTGAAGTAATGATTTTTTATTTTATGTGCGCGCCAGCAGGGGGGCTTTAAACAGTGATGGAGGCAAGTGTGCCTGCACAGGGGGGCTTTAAGCAGTGATGGGGGCAAGTGTGCCTGCACAGGGGGGCTTTAAACAGTGATGGGGGCAAGTGTGCCTGCACAGGGGGGCTTTAAACAGTGATGGAGGCAAGTGTGCCTGCACAGGGAAGCTTTAAACAGTGATGGGGGCAAGTGTGCCTGCACAGGGGGCTTTAAACAGTGATGGGGGCAAGTGTGCCTGCACAGGGGGGTGAGTGCAGGCACAGGGGCAAGTGTGCCTGCACTGGGAGATGAGTGCAGGTACAGGGGCAGGTGTGCCTGCACTGGGAGATGAGTGCAGGTACAGGGGCAAGTGTGCCTGCACTGGGAGATGAGTGCAGGTACAGGGGCAAGTGTGCCTGCACTGGGGGATGAGTGCAGGCACAGGGGCAAGTGTGCCTGCACTTGGGGATGAGTGCAGGCACAGGGGCAAGTGTGCCTGCACTTGGGGGTGAGTGCAGGCACAGGGGAAAGTGTGCCTGCACTTGGGGGTGGTGCAGGCACAGGGGCGATTCTGCCTGCACTGGGGCAAGTGTGCCAGCACAGAGGGGTGAGTGCAGACACTGGGGAAAGTGTGCCAGCACTGGGGGAGGTGTGCCATCAATAGGGGATGTGTGCCATCACTGGGGGACGTGAGCCAGCACAAGGGGGCTATATCCCAGGATGAGGGACAATGTACCAAGATGAGGGTGCTATGAGGGACATGTGTCCTATATGATTTGTTAGACAGACACTGGCATTATAAGACAGACCCCATTTAACATTAAAAATAATTTTTTTCTCTTTTCCTTCACCAAATTTTGGGGTGCGTCTTATAATCAGATGCGTCTTATAAAGCGAAAAATACGGTATATACAGTGCCTACAAGTAGTATTCAACCCCCTGCAGATTTAGGTGGTTTGATAAGATGCCAATAAGTTAGAGCCTTCAAACTGCAAACGAGAGTAGGATTTATTAACAGAAGCATAAATCTTACAAACCAAAAAGTTATGTTGCTCAGTTGAATTTGAATAAATTTTAAACATAAAAGTGTGGGTCAATTATTATTCAACCCCTAGGTTTAATATTTTGTGGAATAACCTTGTTTGCAATTACAGCTAATAATCGTCTTTTATAAGACCTGATCAGGCCGGCACAGGTCTCTGGAGTTATCTTGGCCCACTCCTCCATGCAGATCTTCTCCAAGTTATCTAGGTTCTTTGGGTGTCTCATGTGGACTTTAATCTTGAGCTCCTTCCACAAGTTTTCAATTGGGTTAAGGTCAGGAGACTGACTAGGCCACTCCAACACCTTGATTTTTTCCCTCTTGAACCAGGCCTTGGTTTTCTTGGCTGTGTGCTTTGGGTCATTGTCTTGTTGGAAGATGAAATTACGACCCATCTTAAGATCCTTGATGGAGGAGCGGAGGTTCTTGACCAAAATCTCCAGGTAGGCCGTGCTATCCATCTTCCCATGGATGCGGACCAGATGGCCAGGCCCCTTGGCTGAGAAACAGCCCCACAGCATGATGCTGCCACCACCATGCTTGACTGTAGGGATGGTATTCTTGGGGTCGTATGCAGTGCCATCCAGTCTCCAAACGTCACGTGTGTGGTTGGCACCAAAGATCTCGATCTTGGTCTCATCAGACCATAGAACCTTGAACCAGTCTGTCTCAGAGTCCTCCAAGTGATCATGAGCAAACTGTAGACGAGCCTTGACATGACGCTTTGAAAGTAAAGGAACCTTACGGGCTCGTCTGGAACGGAGACCATTGCGGTGGAGTACATTACTTATGGTATTGACTGAAACCAATGTCCCCACTGCCATGAGATCTTCCCGGAGCTCCTTCCTTGTTGTCCTTGGGTTAGCCTTGACTCTTCGGACAAGCCTGGCCTCGGCTCGGGAGGAAACATTCAAAGGCTGTCCAGGCCGTGGAAGGCTAACAGTAGTTCCATAAGCCTTCCACTTCCGGATGATGCTCCCAACAGTGGAGACAGGTAGGCCCAACTCCTTGGAAAGGGTTTTGTACCCCTTGCCAGCCTTGTGACCCTCCACGATCTTGTCTCTGATGGCCTTGGAATGCTCCTTTGTCTTTCCCATGTTGACCATGTATGAGTGCTGTTCACAAGTTAGGGGAGGGTCTTAAGTAGTCAGAAAAGGCTGGCAAAAGAGATAATTAATCCACACATGTGAAGCTCATTGTTCTTTGTGTCTGAACTACTTCTTAATACTTTAGGGGGACCAAACAGAATGCTGGTGGTTTGAGGGGTTGAATAATTGACCCACACTTTTATGTTTAAAATGTATTATAATTCAACTGAGCAACATAACTTTTTGGTTTGTAAGATTTATGCTTCTGTTAATAAATCCTACTCTCGTTTGCAGTTTGAAGGCTCTAACTTATTGGCATCTTATCAAACCACCTAAATCTGCAGGGGGTTGAATACTACTTGTAGGCACTGTAATATCAATATGGGTTTAAAATGCAAACTCTCAACTTTAATTTGAGTGAATTTATATCCTACCTGGAGTAAAGAATTACAGCTCTTTAACCCGTTCACCCCTGAGCCTGTTTTCAACCTAATGACCAGGCTATTTTTTCCAGTTTTGACCAGTGACCATCACAAGGCTGCGGAACAGTGGAGTAGAGACATCCCTGTACCGGAAGCCAATTGACCGTACAACATATCTTCAATAGGACAGTTTTTAGCCAAAACACATAAAAAACTCTATTATGTACAGTCAGGCCATCAGATACTATTGGATATGTTCCAACCCTACAGATAGAGACAATCATCCTGGGGGCCTCAGAAATATCCAAGTAGAAAATGGTGGTATCCATAATAAGTAAAATAATGCTTATATTTTAATCCATTAAAAAACATCAAAGCATCAAAAGGCAGTGGAAAAGGTTGACGCATTTCGACACAACTCATGTCTTAGTTAGGACTAAGACTCGAGTTGTGTCGAAATGCGTCAACTGCTTCCACTGCATTTTGATGCTTTGACTTTTTTAATGAATTAAAATATAAGCGTACATTTACTTATTACAGATATCACTTTTTCTACTTGGACACTTCATTCACCCAGCCAACAGGTATCAAGTGCGCCATAGGATCTACTAAGGCTGCAGCCTATTACCAGTAAGCCTGAACAAACTTTGTGTCCTCAGAAATACCTTTTTGAAGCTAAGTTTCCCATCCAAGAGCAACTGAAAATCAAATTACAAGAGCCACCAGAATGTCAATAAATCATCTTCTACATACAGAACTAGAGAAGAAAACAACCTGGTCCCTCTTGTAGTCACCTACAATCTAAATCTGAAGAAGTTATTAATAATAATAATAATAATAATAATAATATTCTTTTTTTATATAGTGCCAAAATATTCCGCAGCGCTTTACAATACAGAGATTCGTATACAAACAGTCATAAGTAACAGTTATAAAAAGTACCAAAATTAAAGCATAATAATGACGGCCCTGCTCGTAAGAGCTTACAATCTACAATGAGATGGAGGTGATACAAAGTACAAGTGCTTATTTACAATGATAGTCCAGCTATCTTGAGGGTATGGGTAATAGATAAGGGCTGCAAGAGAAGTCACCAGTTATTATTTGTAATACTTTTGAGTCTGGTGAAGTGAATAGGCTATGTCTAAGTGAGTTCGACTAGGGATCATGATCGACCGCCCTAAAAAGATGTGTTTTTTAGGGAGCGCCTGAAACCATGTAAATTATGGATAGATCTAATTTCTTGGGGTGGAGCATTCCAGAGAATTGGTGCAGCTTGGGAGAAGTCTTGGAGTCGGGAGTGCGAGGTTCGGATTAATGCAGATGTTAGTCTAAAGTCGCTCTCAGAGCGAAGAGAGCGGGTGGGTTGATAGACAAAGATGAGGGTAGAGATGTAGGGAGGTTCTTCACTGTGAAGAACTTTGTGGGTGAGAACAAGCAGTTTGAAATGGATCCTATAGTGTATAGGCAGCCAGTGCAATGACTGGAACAAAGCAGAAGCATCCGAGTAACGGTTAGCCAGATAGGTGACCCTGGCTGCTGCATTAAGGATGGACTGGAGAGGGGAGAGTCTAGTGCGGGGGAGGCCAATTCATAAAGAAACCATAATCAAGGCAGGAGTGAATCAGGGCCACAGTGAAGGCTTTTGTTGTTTCTACAATGAGGAAGGGGTGGATTCTAGAGATGTTCTTCAGATGCAAGTGGCAAGAGCAGGTGAAATATTCCATATAGGAAGTGAAGGAGAGATCGGTGTCAAACATAACACCCAGACAGCAAACTTGCTGATTAGGCATTATTGAGGTGCTGCACACTGAGAGGAAGATGTCATATTTAGAGAGGTTAGTGGAGGGCGGGCGCAGAAGTAGTTCAGTTTTGGAAAGGTTGAG
The DNA here is from genome assembly GCA_033576535.1 of Allobates femoralis. Taxonomy (NCBI): domain Eukaryota; kingdom Metazoa; phylum Chordata; class Amphibia; order Anura; family Aromobatidae; genus Allobates; species Allobates femoralis. The sequence goes on from JARQOC010000003.1 coordinate 326,817,993, forward strand.
TTTAAGATAGAGAGCAGACATGATGTTGGAAACTGCAGTTAGACAGTCATTGGCATTCTGTAATACTGCTGGGTTAATGGAGATTAAGAAGATTGCTAGTGTGTGCAGTCACCAGAGAGAGGCCAGCCAGGAGATTCTTGTCACAGGGTGTTTATTCACAACGTGTGTCGGCGGTATTGCCCACCTTCATAAGGTGATACATACAATAATGGATGGTGGTTATTTATAGGGGGAGCAATTATAACAATTGTAAGTAAAATTAACCTCTTAGTATCCCTTTAGAAATAGTGGCTGATAACAGCGAGTGATCACATTAATGTGAAAACTCCCTGAAGATGTAATAATATAATAAATGGATACATTTCCTCTACCTTTTTATTTATATAATAAAATAAAATATATATAAATAACCTTTATTCAATTTATGAGGGTGGTATATAAAAGGTGTATGTTAAAACATTTTTTGTGTAGTAAAAATAGTTTGTTTATTTAAAAATCATGAAAAAACTGAACTAGTTGGGATAGAATTTTTCAATTCAGCGCTGTTTGGTTGTGTTTTCTTTTCTCACTGCTGGGGTAATGTCAGGGGAAGAAGTGTATAGTTGTTTGTCAGAAGCATAAATATGGTACTGAAAGCCAAATCTGCTGATGGTCTGTACTATAGGGGCTGTGTAGAGAGTGAAGAGAAGAGGTCCAAGGACTGAACCCTGAGGGACCCTAATAGTGAGAGGAAGAGAAGAAGTGGAGCCATCAAATGATGCACTGTAAGAGTGGTCAGAAAGATAGGAAGAGAACCATGAGAGAGCGATGTCCTTTATGTCGATTGAGTGCAGCATAGCGAGTAGGAGATGGTGGTCAACAGTGTCAAAAGCTGCAGAGAGATCAAGATGAATAAGCAGAGAGTGGTCACCGTTACGTTTTGCCGTTAGAAGGTCATTGGTCACTTTGATGAGGGCAGTTTCTGTAGAGTGTAGGGGTGGAAACCAGACTGGAACGGATCTAGAAGAGAATGAGTGGAGAGGTAATGAGTGAGGCGGGAGTAGACCAGGTGCTCCAACAGTTTAGAGATGAAGGGGAGATTGGAGACTGGTCTGTAGCTGTTATTGCAGGATGGGTCAAGAGAAGTTTTCTTTAAAAAAGGAGTAACAATAGAGTGTTTGAAAGAGGAGGGGAAGATTCCAGAAGAGAGGAAGAGATTAAAGATTTTCGTTAGGTGAGTGGTGAAGACCCGAGAAAGAGAGACTTGAGTAGATGTTAGGGAATAGGGTCAGTGGTGCATGTAGTATGATGAGAGAAAGAGAGAAGCCTGGAGACTTCTTCTTCTGTGATTAGGACAAATGTGGAGAGTAAACCAGAGGAGATGTGGGGAGAGATGGGAGTTACGATGCTTGGAGGCTGGGAGCTGATATCCTGATGTATGTTTTCTGTTTTCTCTATGAAATAGGAGGCCAGATCATCAGCACAGAGGTCAGTTATAAAGGCATGCACTTTAAAACTGAGGAAAGAGTGAAAGGTGTCAATGAGGAGATCAGGGTAGAAAAATAGGTCTGTTTGTCAAGTTGAAGGGCAGAGTTGTAGGTTCTTTACATAAATTTATAGTGAATAAAGTTTTCTTGTGAGTGATTTGTTTCTCCATTGGCATTCAGCACTCCTAGAGCATCACTGGAGAAAACGAGTTTGCAATGTGAGCCAAGGCTATTTTATTCTGTGATTGGAGGTTCCAAGGGTGAGGGGCACTACTTGGTCCAGGGTGCATCTGAGAAAGTAATTGTAATGATTCACAGCCTGATAAGGACAGGAGAAGGAGGAGATTGGGGACAGTGATTAGTGCAAAGAGTCTGTGAGTGTATGAGGGTTAATTGCCTATAGATTTGTGAATCTGTGAAAGGTTGGAGTGTGAGAGAATGTGGAATGTATCAGACTAAAGTCTTGATCAGGCTAAAAGCATTGCAATATATTCCCATCTAACTGCAATCAGGTGGAGCAAAGGGGGAGGGGCATGCTGAGGCCAGACACAAAAACACAAACACTTAAGCAAAGGACATAAAGTAAGGAGGATGGAGTGGATTGACCACATACAGACATAACACAATAAAATACGTAAGAGGATGAATTTGTCAGTCACAGTTGACTTGGTCAAAGTTGAAGGAGAGATGAATGCAGCAGGTTATCAGCAAATACTGGAGGCAAATTTGCTCTCACCCTCCTGGAAGCTGCGCATGGGAAAGACTTGGACATTCCAACATGACAACGATCCAAAACAAAAGGCAAAGTTGACCTGTTGTTGGCTACAGCAGAACAAAGGGAAGGTTCTAGAGTGGCCATCACAGTCTCCTGACCTCAATATCTTCATGCAAGAAAGCCAGGAATTTACAGGAAATGGAGGCTTTTTACCAAGAAGAATTGGCAGCTTTAACATCTGAGAAAATAAAGAGCCTCATACACAACTACTACAAAAGACTTCAAGCTGTCATTGATATTAGAGGGGGCAATACATGATATTAAGAACTATGTGTACATTTGATCAGGATCATTTGGAAGTTTTTGGTTGTCATTATGATCAGGGATGAACCTAGCCTCTCTGCTGCCTGAGGCAAACTACAAAACGGCCCCCCCCCCCCAACTCAAGGATGTCAGCGCCATCACACGCACATAGAAGAACCACACAGAAGAATCCAGAACATGGGTTATTAATGCCAATGGCGGCTTGGCACAAGCTACAGACACACACAATGATGGCGGCAGAGCGGTGCTCCTGTAGCAGACTCAGTCCTACATCCTTATAGCACAGGAGGCAGCACTGATTGCCAATCTATTATCTCTGGCACATGCCTAAAAAACTCTGGGCAGCTCCAATGTGGCGCTGCCTGGCACTGACTAGTCAGACATGTCCATCATGCCGCACTGTCCACACACCACAGGTAATGACCTGGAGTCTAAAGCATCAACAAGCCACCACTGCACTTAAGCTGGTAAAATTTCCCAACAGACCACGCCTCTTCCCAGAATACTTAGACAATCACAATTGCTGCACATGGGGCTGTCCAGAGTTAATAGCAGGTGCCGAACAAATGGGTTAAGGAAGGGATGTGGGAGCAGGAAGGGGGACGAGCACCACCGACCAATGCCGCTCGGGAGAAACATGGCTGGATGCCAGTATGTACCGAGGGGTGGCACTGGATCTGGTGTGTAAGTTATTGCTAATCAGTCCTGCAACAGAGGGACAATGCATCCTGCACCAGGGGCATACATAGAAATCTTGGGGCCCCATAGCAGACATTCTAATTGGGTCCCCCCCAAAAAAAGAACAGAATATTTGGCTGGGTCACATATGTAAAAATCTCACAACTCTGCAGCCCTTACAAAGTAATTTTTCTCTTATTGAAGCCCCTGGGTATAATGAAACCCATAGACTTTAATACACCATAAAGCACTGCCAATATACATGACAAGACCCCCATATACATGACAGCACCCCCATATACATGACAGCACCCCATAATCCTCCTATATTATGATGCAGATTGTCACTGTTTAAAAGAATGAAAGGATACTCTTCATCTCCTCTCAGTCCCTTGCACCTTCACTCTCCTCGCACCCCCCTCTCTTCTCGCAGCTCCTCTCTCCTCGCACCCCCTCTCCTTGCAGCTGCTCTCACCTTCCACCTCCTTGCACCCACTCTCTCCTTCCAGCTCCTCTCCCCTCCTCTCTCCTTGCAGCTCCTAATCGCACCCCCTCTCTCCCTCCAGCTCCTCTCCTCTCTCCTTGCAGCTCCTAATCGCACCCCCTCTCTCCTTCTTCTCACATCCCCTCTCTCCTTCCAGCTCCTCTCAACTCCTCTCTCTTTGCAGCTCCTCTCACCCCCTCTCCTTTCCAGCTCCTCTCTCCTTCTCGCATCCCCTGTCTCCTTCCAGCTCCTCTCACCTCCTTGCTCCCCGCACCCCCTCTCTCCTTCCAGCTCCTCTCCCCTCCTCTCTCCTTTCAGCTCCTAATCGCACCCCCTCTCCCCTTTCAGCTCCTCTCACCCTCTCTCTCCTTGCAGCTCCTCTCACCCCCTCTCTCCTTCCAGCTCCTCTCTACTCCTCTCTACTTGCAGCTCCTCTCACCCCCTCTCTCCTTCCAACTCCTCTCACCACCTCTCTGCTTTCAGCATCTCTCAACTCCTCTCTCCTTGCAGCTCCTCTCACCCCCTCTCTCCTTTCTCCTTGCAGCTCCTCTCACCCCCTCTCTCTCCTTTCTCCTTGCAGCTCCTCTCACCCCCGCTCTCTCCTGGCACCCCCTCTCACCTCCTCTTTTCTTCCAGCTCCTCTCACCTCCTCTCTTCTTAGACTAATTGCATCCCTCTCCCCTCCTCTCCTCTCAGCTCCTAATCGCACCCTCTCTCTCCTGCCAACTCCTCTCTCCTCCGCTCTCCTCTCACCTCCTTCTTTTCACATCCCCTCTCTCCTTCCAGCAACTCTCTCCTCCGCTTCCCTCGCAGCTCCGGCCTCTTCTAGCATGTGTCCCGCACTCTGCCCTCCGGAACGCTCACTGATGATGGTAAAGGAACCAACATAAACACATGGAGCATAAGGATGCTTATGCTCACTGATGATGTCACCACCCTCTCAGTGCAGAGCAGAGCTGCAGGGGGCGGGAGATTTGAAAGCAGACAGCAGCCGGCGTGCTGCACTGCTTTAGCATATGTCGCGGGCGGCGGCCGCGGCTTCCATGGCAGTAGCTATCTGCAGGACGCCTGCCACCTTGCCGCCCCCTATATAGTGCTGCCTGAGCGAACACTTCATATTGGCTCATGGTTAATGCGGCCCTGATTATGATTTATAAAGAGAATACACAGTAGTTTGACATAAATGGCATCACGCAACAACTAACCATGAGTGGAAAAAAAGTTTATGTGTTATCATTCATATTCTCTGAAAAAAGGCCAAGAAAGCAAAAAATCTACTGGGGTATGTAAACTTTTGAGCACAATAGTAGGAAGACGTGGTATATTTGTAAGATGCTGTAATTATACAGTATTTAAATTATACAGTATTTAATTATACAGTAATTAAAATTACATACAAAATGTATTAACAAGAAGAAAATAAAAAGAATGAAAATAAATAACTTAACATTATAACTTTCACGCACATGTAAGTATACAGTGTACACAGTAAGTAATCTGGTCAGGTATCAATAGTGTCATTATAATGACCCATAACTTTGTATCTCTTTGACGTTAAGGATTCGTAGCAGAAAGTGATGCTACAAATCCTGATGTGTTGGCATGAACAATGCTGCATAAAAAATATGCTTGCGTTTGCCGCATTTTTGTTTCTTATTTTTCCCCAATCATTAGTATGAGTGAAATACTAGCGATTAAATTTTTATTTAATAATAATGTAGCACAAGTGATTTTAATAAACTTTCTAATATACTTCATTAGAAAATTCTGGTTTCAAGTCATTCATAAACCTTCCACAAGGTGTCCCAATTGCACTGTGTGTGAAGCAGACATATGCTCATTAGGAGTCAGATCCGTCTTCACATTGAATAAGGATTTTCCCTGATCAGTGTCCATCCAGTTTGTGTTCCAAAACCAGGAGAGGAACTTGCAGAGAAGAGCTATAATTGAAAGACTGACACCTGTTCTGAGTTTTGGAGACACTCCTGGGTTGGGCACACAAACTGGATGGGCACTGGTCAGGGAAAATCCTGCAGTGTGAAACCAGCCTAACAAGATAAGGGAAGTGGGTGTGGCCTACACTACTGACTGCAGCTCTTGAGGAAACAATGTATCTGATTAACACAGGCTAGAGCACAGTTGCTAAGCAACATCAGAAGGTCATGATAATACAAACTCCTCAGAAACAGCTCAGTCACATCTCTGTGCAGCCCTTGTCTGCTGGCTCCCCACACAGCTTACTGTCAGCCTGCTCTCAGAAGTTGTGAAAAAACACACACTGTGCACTGCTACCTATTAGCTGCTGACCACGCCCATAGAGCCATAAATCAGTGCCGGACTAGGGTGTTTGGGGCCAACCAGGGAAAATGACTTCAAGGGCCCACACTTCACCGATATGCAAATACCTTTTAGCTGTTATACCCATTATATTGGCGGCTCCTGCACATCACTGTGCGCTCACCATAACGGTGATATACAATTACTGTAGTTTGCATGAAAGGGATTCTTGGGTGAAAGTATGGTATCAGTGATCCACAGGTTAGGCAGGTATAACTTATTTATTCGTGGAATACGACCAGTGGAAACCACACCGTCAGAAGAATGTGGCACTTTTATCCCCATTAAAAAATGAAGTGGCGGGTAATGATGTGACCACAGCTCCATTCATCATCATCATTGGGGCTTCCAGAAAAAGCCAAACACAGCGTTCACAGCCACCGAGGGAAAGAGTGGATCAATGGTCAAGATGATAAGCTCCAGTCTAATGGGGAGACAATGAAATTGTGACTAAGGACCGTCTTTAAAGACAATTTTAATGTGTAAGTTTTAATGTTTTTTTCTAATAAAATGAATTTTTTACGATCTATATCTCAGAACTCGGTGCTGGATGATTTTCTAGCATCAGGCCATTTGACCCGCTGGTGCTTCTGCTGTCCACATTACCACACTTAAAAAGGTGGTTATTGCCCAATGCAAAGCAGTAGTCCAAACACTTCCTACTGCCTGCTACAAAGCTCACACCAGGCCATTTAACCTGCTGGTGCTTCTGCTGTCCACATTACCACACTTAAAAAGGCGGTTATTGCCCAACGCAAAGCAGCAATAGTCCAAACATTTCCTACTGCCTACTACAAAGCTCGCACCAGGCCATATAACCCACTGGTGCTTCTGCTGTCCACATTACCACACTTAAAAAGACAGTTATTAGCCAATGCAAAGCAGTAGTCTAAACATAGCTCACATCAGGCCATTTTCCCCACTATTTTGGCTATGACAGCTAGGTTGGCTTGCACCATCCACACCTGAAAATCTGTCAACAAAACCCAGAATTCCAAAAAAAACTGTTGTTAAGGGACAGGGACGTGGATGTGATGTTGTCAGTCGTGTATGAGAAGGCACTGAGTCTGTGTCAGGTCAGAAGAAGCTTCATGCATCCACTATGTTCCTGGAAACATTTCCCAGTCTGGAACGCAAAACGTGCATATAAGCCAGAAGAGCAGGAGCAGATTCTGTCTTGGATAGCATACACAGCCTCTAAACATTGGTCATGCAGCAACAAAACTTCCGCAACCAGTCTAATGTTGATACAGACAAGGCTGGCCCATCCAATCCTGAAGCTGGTTCTCCTTCCTCCTGCCATTATCAGTCACAGGAGACATATGAATCCAAGCTTGGACACTCTGAGGATCTGTTTGGTACGTATCCTTTGGTTGGCTCTTGCCTATCACTGTGTAGCATCGAAGAGGGACGTGAGGAGGTGGCACGCGTTGATGGTCAAGTATTTGAAGACAAAAGAAAGTCAGTTGGAGGAATGTCATTTAAGGTACCTTTACACGCCGCCACTGCATGGTAGCAACTGCCTGGCAATGGTGATTTTTGTGACTGTTGCCTTGAAATTGCTACGAAGTGGCGACGTGTAATTTGGGAAAGTGATCGGGTTCCTCGCAGTTGCTTTGGGTAGCTGTTTCCGAGCCGTGTTCTAAAATCCAAGGCAACACAAAGGCACAATTGCCATGGTAGTGGCGTGTAAATGGGGGACAGGGATGGAATCTGCGTCGCCTAGTGATTTTCCAGGGGCGTGCCACAGCCTCATGGATACCACGCCCCATCAACTATGATTGGTAGGGGCTACCATGTTTCCTTTGGCTGTCCCTTCACAGGGCGCCATATTTAAAGAGCTATCCATTCACACTCCACAATTGGAATGGCGTCATGTATTAGCCAGCCTTCCTGCGCAGGCTGCCCAATCATGACGCTATTGCGTTGTCGAATTAGCGTTTTAGCGTCACGGAATACACAACTCTGTCACGCCTATGTACTTGCGGTGCGAAAGATGTACGCCCACATTCCCTTCATGATTGCGGCGTGTGAAGCGGCGACGGTATTCAACAGGAAGTTATCCCCAGGATCTGTGGGCACTTCCGGGGAACCACGATACCTTTAGGTAACAATGTAATGGCGGCGTGTACATGCGGTATCGGCAATCGTTAGCAACCGTTAAAAACGTGCGCATGCACGTGCGGTTGATACCGGTTGCCAGGGATAGTGGCGGCACGTAAAGGTACCCTTACTGTTTCCAGAGGTGGAGGCTGATGATGATGAGACAGTTTTCATCAGGTCAGCCCACAATGTCAACTGGGAAGGAGGATGAGATGGAAGACTAGGTGGTCAATGATGAGTCTACTGATCTGACCTGTACTGTTGGCATGCATATCCATGACAGCAACACAGAGAAAGAAGGATATGTAGCACCAACACAGGCACCATGAGGTCGTCGTGGTTTGCCTAGAGTGAGAACTGGGTCAACTGTTCCCAAGAGCACCACCGCTATGGGCAAAGTCAGGGCAAGGGGGCATTCAACTGCTTGTGGAATTTTTTTTCTGAAAGTCCTTCAGTGGGTAACATTGTAGTCTGTAGCATCTACCATACCAAGTTGAGCAGAGGCCAGGGCCAGTAGGTGGGCGGAACACCATGGTTCCAAATCTGCATCTGGTGTCAAACCCAGATCTGTCGCATGGGCAGTGTCCTTCAGAATCTGCAGTACAGGAAGCTGACTCTCATGCCTCCTGCCTACAAGCTACGGTTGCTCACTCACAATAAACATCAACCACATCCACTTCCTTGTCCCAGCGAAGCATCCAATTGTCTGCGCCTGAGACCTTGGAAAGAAAGTGTAAATACCCAGCCACGCACCCGCAGGCACAAATACTAAACTTCCACATTGCCAAATTGCTAGCTCTGGAGATGTTGCCGTTTAGCCTTGTGGGAACACAGTCTTTCCATGATCTTTTAGCTGCGGCTCCCCATGATACAGTGTTCCCAGCCACCACTATTTTGCCTGGTGTGCCGTCCCTGTGTTACATAAGCACGTGTTAAACAATCTGAACTGTGCTCTCACCCGCCCCCTCCTGCCCACACCCAGCTGATGTTCCCCAGCCCCCTCCTGCCCGCACCCAGCCGCTGTTCCCTGACCCCCTCCTGCCCACACCCGGTCGCTGGCCCCCTGGCCCCCTCCTGCCCACACCCAGCCGCTCTTCCCCGACCCCTCCTGCCCGCACCCGGCTGCTCTTCCTAGGCCCCCTCCTGCCCGCAGCCGGCTGCTCTTTTCCCGGCCCCCTCTTGCCTTCCTGCTACACCTGGCCGCTCTTCCCTGGCCCCCTCTTGCCCGCACCTGGCCGCTCTTACCCAGCCCCCTCCTGCCTGCTGTTCCCTGACCCCCTCCTGCCCGCACCCGGCTGCTGTCCCCCGGCCCCCTCCTGACCGCACCCCCCCGCTGTCCCCTCCTGGACTCCGGCACCGCTGCACACTGGCACCGCTGCACACCGGTACTGCTGTTGGTATCTACTGTATAATTGTCTACTTCTGTCTGTTTGTCTGTAACGCAAATCTTGTGTTGCTGATTGGTCGTGGGCAGCTGACCTGACCAATCAGCAACAGGGACAGTCCACCCTCAAATTGGCTTGGGATTTCAACCATGCATCGCTGATTGATTGCGCCCAGCCAGTTGCCAGCAATCAGCGATATTGGCACAGGATTTAAACCCACCTTCGCTTTGCATTATTCTTAAATCTTCATAAATAAACTACATACATACTCTAGAACAGGGGTCCCCAACCACCGGTCCGCGGACCGGGACCGGGCCGTCGGGGTCTTTGTGCCGGTCCGCGGCGAGCTGCCAGCTTCCCCGCCCCCTGTGTGTCCCCACCCACCGCAACCCTCACCTCCTGAAGTACGGTATGCTGCTTCTCTCGTACAGCAGCAGCCCCTCTCATCTACCCTTCCTCACTCCTCTTATCTGCCCCTCCTCAGCCCCTCTCATCGTCCCCTCCTCAGACAGCCGCACTCAGCACGCTGTGTGCGCAGCGCTCCGTATGACCCGTCCGGTGCCGGCTCCTTATGACACACTGAAAGGGAAGAGTTAGCTGTAGCCAGGATACACAGAGCTGTACCACCGATGGGGGGGATCTCCAGTACATCCCCGCCCGCCCCCGCTTCTCCCCGTCTCCTCCTCCCCACACACATGGATGAGGCCCCCTTACATGTTGGCGGGTGAGACTGGCCGGGCACGCTGTATTTTAGCCGGAGCACAGCCCCTCCTCCTTATTGTTGCTGTCATCATCGTCCTGACAGAGTGGGGGTGAGAACAGACCTTGTGCCGGCCGGCTCCAGCCATGTGCTGACAGTGAGTGCTGCTGTCCCCGGGTTGTAGCCTTGTGTCCAGCTCACTGTTGGTCAGGGTTAGTTATTAGCTCTGAGTGCCAGGGCTCCCAGCAGGAGATTATAATAGGGATGAGGCTAGAGCTGTCCTGGGTGACTTCACCTTCATCTCTTCCCTATTACCAGGTGTACCAGACTGGCACTGCCATAGGAAGCACCCACATGGCACAGACCTATAAGGCACATCTCACCTCACATTGTGCCCTATCCCCCCTGGCTTGTAGGAGGTGCGCTGTCCCCCCTGGCCCATAGGAGGCGCGCTGTCCCCCCTTGCATGTAACAGCTGCGCTGTCCCCCCTGGCCCGTAGGAGCCGCACTGGCCCGTAGGAGGCGCGCTGTCTCCCCCTGGCGCATAGGAGGCGCGCTGTCTCCCCCTGGCGCATAGGAGGCGCGCTGTCTCCCCCTGGCGCATAGGAGGCGCGCTGTTTCCCCCTGGCGCGAAGGATTCACGCTGTCCCCCCTGGCCTGTAGGAGGCGCGCTGTCCCCCCTGGCTTGTAGGAGGTGCGCTGTCCCCCCTGGCCCATAGAAGGCGCGCTGTCCCCCCTTGCACGTAACAGCTGCGCTGTCCCCCCTGGCCCGTAGGAGCCGCACTGGCCCGTAGGAGGCGTGCTGTCTCCCCCTGGCGCATAGGAGGCGCGCTGTCTCCCCCTGGCGCGAAGGATTCACGCTGTCCCCCCTGGCCCGTAGGAGCGCGCTGTCTCCCCCTGCTATTTCCAAGCGCAGCAGTGATGTGTGCGTCACGTGATGCGCTTGGAAATAGCGCGAGATATGAAAAAAACTTTAGCCACGTCTCTGCCTCGGCTGCTGCTGTACGAGAGAAGCCGGCAGGAGCGGTGAGCAACAGCAGAACATCTGTGTGTGAGTGTGTGTTTCAGGGTCAATGTCTATGTGTGAGGGGTGGATTGTACTGGGGGCAGTATGTCTGTGTGTGTATAGGGGCAATATGTGTGTGGGGCATTCAGGGGTCAGTGTGTGTGAGGGGTTATACAAGGGGCAAAGTGTGTGTGTGTGTGGGTTATACAAGGGGCAATGTGTGTGTGTGGGGGGGTTATACAAGGGGCAATGTGTGTGTGTGTGGGGGGGGGGGTTATACAAGGGGCAATGTCTGTGTGTGGGGGTTACACAAGGGGCAATGTCTGTGTGTGTGGGGGTTACACAAGGGGCAATGTGTGTGTGCAGGGGTTATACAGGGGGCAATGTGTGTGTGTGTGGGGGGAGAATTTATGCTATATGGAGGGATGCGACGCTGCATTATATTATATGGATGGATATGAGGTTGCATTATAGTTTATGGAGGGATGTGACGCTGCATTGTACTATATGGAGAGCTGTGAGACTGTATTATGTAATGTGGAGGGCTGTGTCGCTGGATTATACTATATAAAAATAAGATGTAGCGCATCTTTTGAGGAAACAAGGTAGTAAACTCCACCCCTTCTCCATATCCCTGCCCCATAAGTTCAAAGCCCCGCCCCGCCGGGCCCCAGAAGAAAGGTCTTCCATAGGCGAAAGGTTTCATAGGCGACGCAGGGGCGTGTCCTATCGCCGGCGACAGCGCCGGTGTGTCACCCCGTGTAAAGGGGCGATAACGAGGCGAAAAATCGCCTTAGAGTGGTCACCTGGTTTCCCAGCACTGCTCAGGAACCAGGCGAGCACTCTGGGCGATGTGTACACATCGCCCCATGTAACATGGTGGTCACCGATGTTACAAGCAATGGGAGCCATAGGCTCCCATGTTACAGGATCGCCGCTGGGGTTTGTAATAGAGAAGGAATTGACAAATACAATAGCAGCACACCACCACAAAAAGTATTTATGAAGATCAATAAGGCTTTATTTAGGACGAAACAACTAACATCTAAAAACAATTAAAACAATTTTCGGACCACAGTCCGCAAGGAAATGAGGCTCCAAGAAATAACAAGGTTACATCACATATCCAGTCTTAAATACTACATAGATGAACTGCATGTAAATGATGAATCAGCAGCATGTGTGATCATGCAATAATAAATCTCAATGTATGCACATAAATAGGAGATTGACCACACACTGTCAAAAATGATCTGCAGGGATCAATAAACAGTGCATTGCTGTTAAACCACAGTAGACCGGTATGAATGTCCCTGAAGTGATAGACAAACCCCTACACACAACCACAAATGTAAAGTAATGAGGCCGAAGGCACACAGCTGAATGCACAAGGAACACCATGCAAGCCAAGGCACGGAGGGCTGGATACAGATAAATCGCAGGAAATTGAAAAAAATCTCACCATTGGCCCAATAGTCCTAAGTGCTGTGTGCCCGGAGATACAAAGATCCTCCAGTAACCGGTATGGTACTGGAGTGTTGCGAGGGGGTCCAAGCGTCAGGGGAAGTAAAGTATAGGGAGCAGGGAGCCCGATACCCACGCGTATCGCCGCTATGAGAGCGGCTTCGTCTCGGATAATGGAGAGGAAGAGTGGGACATATGTCTAAAAAAGATATATGTGAGCTGACAGGTGAAGGAGATGGCGTGGTCGCAGTAGTGAAAACTAAAGATGATTCTGTTATTTCATGCACTGTGAGGTCACTTGTGTTAAAAAATACATTTGAGACTTCATTAATGGAGGGAAGCTTTGTGGTGACATATAAAGGAGGTAGTTCAGGGTTTATGGCCGGAATTACAGTAGGTGTAGAATTGATGGGTATTGGAGAAATATCTCTATCCAACAGTGGAAGCAGGGAAAGATTAAGTTCCACAGTTTTTTTTAAATCAATGCGGTCGCATATGAATGGCCACAAAACACAACACTAAAAAAGTATTTTTTTAAAGACAATCTGTCCAGATACCTTGTAGTCAAACATCACAAAAAATGTGATATCAAGGTAACCACTGTGGAAGAAATATCACAGAATGACACAAACAGGATCCAGAAATTAAATAGAAAAGAGTCTTACTGGATCTTCCGATTGAAAACCCTATGTCCAGATGGTCTTAATGATATAGTGGAAAATGTATGAAAGGGAAAAAAAAAATCCCAAGTTGAGTTTTTTTTATATATCAAATATTACATAGCCATTTTTAACCAATACTGGAGAATATATTCATTCTAAGTATTGAAAGATTTCATCACTGTGAAGATGATATTCCTTACAACTCATATTTTATGAATTTATAACTAGACTAATAATCACCATGTATTTTTATGATCATTACTATGTATAGGTATATTTTAATCACAACCATGTATTTTATCATCACTATTAATTTTTTTATATATATTTTATATCCATTCATATATAACAAACAGATCATTCTGGTATATATGATGGTGTTAGAATGTAATGTTGAACAACCACCATCCTTTCTAACCTAATTGGGGTGCAGTGTTAATCCTAATTAGGAAAAAAAACACACCCCCTTGAAGCCTCAGTAGCAACTAGTCTATAAAGATAGCACTCTTTTAAAATTCATATAAGTGCATATAATACCTGATGAAGGCCATTGCTGGCAGAAGCGCGTTGTTTGCTCTTGGTTAAGTGTCCCAATAAATTTGATATTGAGAAAAATATCTCATCTCTAACCATCCTTATCCTCCAGAAGCCCCGAAAACAAAAATCTTCTACCTAGTACACCTTCCTACTTCGGACACATATCCAACCAAAGTAGGTACTGGAGTCAGCAGGTCCAATCTATCCCCCGCCTAATTCGAACCATGCTCATTACATCCCTTTGTATTTCATTATAGTATTTAGATTGTCAACATAATGGAACTATTTAGGAAATATGGACCTGTGTACCTTAAAGTAGTTCTTACTTTCCAGTCTATTGCCTGATGAGTGAGGCTAACTAAACTAGACGTGAACTGTCTTTTAATTGACAAATGAGCTGGGTGGATTCTTTTGAGCACAATATTTGCATACACACTACAGCCTAATTCATTTAGTTATACAGCAATATATTTTTCCATTATACTGTAGCACTTGCCTCCACATCTATGATGAATTGATAACACTTGTGTAAACTTTTCACTCAAGGGTGGGTATAAAAGAATGTGGTTTCACACTGATTTCGGACATAATAAAGACCATAAATGGTTGAAACATTGCATGTCTTCTAGTGAATAAATCATCTTCTATTTTGGAATAGATTAGGAGAGCTGCTATCATATTATTTATTTAATTCAGTGTCAGACTGGGGTGTCTCGGGCCCACCAGGGAAATTGACTCCAGAGGCACACCCTTCAGCTATTTGCAAATATCTGTATGCCGTTATATTCATTATCGTGGAGCGTGGACTGTGAAACACAGTTGACTCCAGCACATCTGCTGTGTGCTCACCATGTACAATTACTGTTGTTTGCATGAAAGAGATTCTTTGGTGAAACCAAGTTACCACCAATTCTTAGGTTCAGTAGGTGATAAGTTAATATTTGGTGGAATCCGACCAGTGGAAATCGCAAAGTCGGAAAAATGTCGAACTTTTACCTCTGAAAGTGCACTTTTATCCCTAATGTAAAATGCAGTGGCAGATGCAGTGTGTTGTGAAAGTATTTGCCCCCTTGAACTTTTCAACTTTTTGCCACATTTCAGGCTTCAAACATAAAGATATAAATTCTAATATTTTTGTGAAGAATCAACAGCAAGTGGGACACAATCGTGAGCTGAAATGAAATTTATTGCATATTTTAAACTTTTTTTTTAAGTTTCAGTGCAGCAAACTCACTCCAGAAGTTCAGTGAGGATCTCTGAATGATCCAAAGTTGTCCTAAATGACACGTGTGTAATCAAGCCTCTGTATAAATGCAGCTGCTCTGTGATAGTCTCAGGGTTCTGTTTGAAGTGCAGGGATCATTATGAAGACCAAGGAACACACCAGGCAGGTCCGAGATACTGTTGTGGTGAAGTTTAAAGCTGGATTTAGATACAAAAAGATTTACCAAGTTTTAAACATCTCAAGGAGCACTGTGCAAGCAATCATACTGAAATTTAAGGAGTATCAGACCACTGCAAATCTACCAAGACCCGGCCGTCCCTCTAAACTTTCATCTCGAACAAGGAGAAGACTGATCAGAGATGCAGCCTAAAGGCCCATGATCACTCTGGATGAACTGCAGAGATCTACAGCTGAGGTGGGAGAGTCTTTCTATAGAACAACAATCAGTTGTACACTGCGCAAATCAGGCCTTTATGGAAGAGTGGCAAGAAGAAAGTTTGCCACAAGCCACTTGGGAGACACCAAACATGTGGAATAAGGTGCTCTGGTCAGATGAAACCAAAATCGAACTTTTTGGCTACAGTGCAAAACGATATGTTTGGCGTAAAAGCAACACAGCTCATCACCCTCAAAACACCACTGTCAAACATGGCGGTGGCAGCATCAAGGTTTGGGCCTGCTTTTCTTCAGCAGGGACAGGGAACATGATTAAAATTGATGGGAAGATGGACGGAGCCAAATACAGGACCATTCTGGAGGAAAACCTGTTGGAGTCTGCAAAAGACCTGAGACTGGGATGGAGATGTATCTTCCAACAAGAGAATGATCCCAATGATTGATGATTGCTTATCGCACCAATTGACTTGCATTGGCGAGTCTCGCAGGAGACTCGCATCTACTTGCAGCATGTTGCTGCTTATTTCTCATCCAGAATCTGATGAGAAAAAAGCTGAAGCCAAATTATCATCTTATCTCACTCAAATAACATTGATCAGAGTGCAATGTCAGATTGTCTGGTATTGCACTTATCCAATTTAAATACCCATGTGTCTGAGCCCTAATGTGGATAAAGCAAACCTATGACTAAGGACCGTCTTTAAGGTCTGAAATGAGTAAGAACAATGTTTTTAATATGTGCATTTTAATGTTTTTTTTCTAATAAAATTAATTTTCAAGGATCCATATCTCAGGATTCTGTGCTGGATCTTTTTTTAAATTTTTTTGGACTCAGAATAGGAATGAAAGTTGCCCATTCGGCAGTCAGACCTCCACCAATTAATAACTTATTACTTATCCTTAGGCTGCCGCACAGTGCTTGGTGTGAGCGGCTGTAGGGTGCATTGCGTAACGTCAGTGGCAGAGCCTGCCCTGTTTATGCTTTATTCATACAGCAGGGCAAGAATCTGGCGCTGACATCAGGCAATGCGCCTTACAGCCACTCACACCAAGCACTATGCAGCAGCGTGATTGAAAACAATGCAGAAGAGGAGGGCAGACCCAGCAGAAGAGGAGGCGACAGAAACACATGGAGGGGTCGGAACACACAAGGAGGAGGCAGGGAGGATTGTGGCAGCGTTGAGGACCTCTTAATAAGATCCCACCCAGGCGACCTCTTAACTGTAAGGTTTCTAAAGTCTTTTTTAAAGTTTACATGGGGCTAGAGGCATGGGGGACCCTTCCCTGAATGCAGCAGATGTGGCGCCCCACTACGTAGGTGCCACAAAAGGGGTACTGCACCCAGAAAAGCGGTGTAGTACTCCACTGCAATTGGGACAATGGTCAAAAGATGGAGCCCTAGAGCTGCACACACACACTAGGGATAGTGGTGGGAGGAACCCAGGGAGGGTCTTAGAGGGTACCGGAGAGCTCAGTCAGTCAGTCAGGTTATTTTTCGGACGAAGTACCTTCTTGTCCGCGCTGCTGTCAGAAACATATACCACCGACACGGGATGTCTAGGTATTAGTGATGATTTATTGTCTTATTTCCAACGCGTTTCGGAGCCACTTGCCGAGCTCCTTCCTCAGGGAACATCAAGTGGCTCCGAAACGCGTTGGAATTAAGACAATAAATCATCACTAATACCTAGACATCCCGTGTCGGTGGTATATGTTTCTGACAGCAGCGCGGACAAGAAGGTACTTCGTCCGAAAAATAACCTGTATTTTGAGCACCACATCCTGTGGAAATACGGTCCCTGCAGCAGCTGTTTTTTCCTGAGCGATTACGCTGGTTGTGTGCTACACAACCACACCAGGTGAGCAATACCAATATTGATAACTTATATCTGTCTATAAAGGATAAGACCCTATTTTTGCACATTCTCAACCCTTTAGATACAGTCAGTCAGTCAGTCAGTGAGGAGAAGTCGGAGGAGGAGGTGGAAGGAGCAGGCAGAGAGCCTGTAGGAAACCAAGAGGGCCATCTTGGCTGAGAGGTCCTGAGAGAGCACAGATCCCAAACAAGAGAAAAAAAGCAAGGAAACTCAGGATTGGCAGAGTGGACTTGAGTGGGGAAGTGAGTAATGGATAGAGTTTGACCCATAGGAAGAAACTTGGGTATGGGAGCCCGCACCTGTGAGTACTTCAAGGCTCACAGAGAATTCGCAAAGCAGGGATATTACAAAAAATAAGGCCCTGACTCCCAAGATCCCACAAGAGGGAAGCCAGAAGCACAGCTGCCGCTGCGGCATTCAATAGAAGGTTAACCCAATGGGTACAAAAGGGAGAGGAGACAAAACAAGCAGCAGGAGGCCAGATCATCTACCAGAGATTAGGCTTCACGCTGGGAACAGGATAGAAAGAAAAGAAAGGAACTTAAAGGAGGGTTCCATCTCAAGCCAGAAATCCCAATTGCAGCCTGAAAGCATTTGCCAGTATACCATCTAATGAACTGTTGCACTGTAAGCTAAATGAGAGTGTTCCAGTAAAGTTACCTGGCAAAGTGAAGCTTTGGCTCAGCTGCATCATTCCACACAAACTGTTTGTTTTACAGCATTGCTGCCGCGGTGGTCCAGTCCCGCCTGCGGGGACTATTCCATACAAGCCGCAATACCACCGACCACCGGTGGACTGTAGTGGCGCTGGTGATCATCACCAGACTCAGCAGGTGGCGTCACGACAAAGACAACTTGTAAATAATCCCCTGTACATATTCCCCATTTTCAGTTGACCCCCAGGGCCACGGCCTTGGGATGGCCACTCGTGACTTCCCAGACAGAGAGAGAGAGTCTGAGGGTTTTGTGTTTCCACAGGAGGGGTGTGAGATTGAGGAGCAGGTCAGGTGGGGAGATAAGAGAGATGGGGAGATAAATATTTGTGCTGGGAGTGTTGGAGCTTGGGGGTAGTGAAAGAGGGAAAGGATTAGTGGAGCAACTCCATCCTGACCCAGTCAAAAGCATTAGCTGGTCATCATTTTTGATTGCCTTTAAAAAATTCCAAATTGTATGTTATAATTAACTGTGGGTATGGCTGGCTTCCTAGCAACAGGCATAGATAGCAACCAATGGTTTACAAAGGCAAAGGATGTGTTCTCTAATAGAACCTTCACTCAAAAAAAGTATACCCCAACACTGAACGATGCATTTCATGAACTAACAAAGATCTATAAAGACAGAACAATCTCGGTGGGGGCGTGGCCTAGCGTCTGACCGTGATGGCTGCTTAATACAGGAGCTCCGAGACCCACGGGCTTTACAGCAACCTACAGCACTCATCAGAGATTTAAAACTGACCATTTCTGCACTAATTACATCTGGATGCTACAGACATTGATGAAGGGGATTTGGAGCACCCTCAGACCGGAGATACTCCGCCTGTAACGACTTCTATCAACACGAGTGGAATCCATTGCCATCCACCTCCGTTCATCAGAGCTTTGGAGAACATCGGGCCACATCAAGTAAGATATCATATAGCCACACTGGGCAAAGGGCTTATTTTGACTCAGCAACGATATAAACTGCCGTTTCCCCTGATTTGGTCACCCTCCCCCTAGCCCGCCATGAGGCACCGCCGCCACGAGGGCTTATTGAGCTACACTGGGAAGGAGGATCTTTGGCCTCTCTGCCGTGTCCGCCCCCCCCCCCATAACTGAGATCTCCCGCGCCGCGGGATATTAAGACCGGACACCTAACTCTTGCGCACCGTCGGTGTTGCTGGAAGAAGCGACTTCAGGGGAGGAGGGACGACCAGCTCGCAGCTGTTCTACGGCGGAGACTGAGCTCGTGACCGTGCGGGACGAAGCGGCGGGAAGCTCCCTTGCAAACGGGACACCCGAGAAAGGAGGAGAGACACCGCAAGACGGCTGATCACTGCTGAGAAGGTGAGGGAAACATCTCACTGTATAGAATCTACTTAAGGGAGAACAAAACATCCATAAACTTTACAGACTGTCCCTTAGAGATACGAATAAGTGCATACTTAACCCTTTGTGCTCTGCTACATCAAGATACCCTACTCTGCATTCCCAGCTTGCAAGCTCCTGACCTCAGTGCTCCCACTGCTCTATTTCTCTGTATACTACCTCACTGTAGGAATCTTCTCAAGTATTAAGAATTCCAACAGCTCCTATCAGCGGTGTAATTCAACTAATACCCTTACTGCACCTGATGGTCATTTAATGGGCAAAACTCGTCCAGACCCACGCCGTTCATCTAATAGCCTGACTGCATTTTTTGCTCCCACAAGATCCCAGATCGAGAGGGTACCCAAAATGGCGCACCAGCAATCCTCCCCACAACGTTCCACCCGCTCCTCACGCCGAAACTCCACGGCCTCTACCTCCTCCACTCAATCGGGCATGGGTGCACAGGCTGACACTCCAGTCACCCATACAGCTATGAGGGATCTCCTAGCTGGGCTTCGTACCTCGTTGCAGGAAGATATGCGGTGCATGATGGAGGGACTGAGGGGAGAAGTTAATGATCTATCCTCTCGCACAGTACATTTGGTGGGTAAAATGGGAGAATTGGTACGCTCGCATAATGAACTGCTTGATGCCCACTACGCTCTGCAGGTTAAACTGGAGAAAACCACCCTCAAAACACTAGACCTTGAGGATAGATCTCGCCGAAACAATGTGAAATTGCGAGGTATACCAGAGAGCGTTCCCGCCACTGATTTGAGGGACCTATTGCAGAACTTTATTGCTGCAATAATTCCCGACATAAGGCCTAAAGACATCATTATCGACCGGATTCACCGCCTTCCAAGGCCCTCAGTGTTAGATCCTGCTCTACCTAGAGACGTCCTCGCCAGGATACATTTCTACGAGATTAAAGAGGACTTTATGCGAGCGCTCAAGGTGGGAGCTCAGGTACCGGAAACCTACCAACATATAGCTGTGTACCCAGATCTCTCGGCCGGCACCCTTGCACGTAGAAGGGCCTTTCAAGAAACCACAAAGTCTCTGAGGGAACGTCAGGTGGAATATCGCTGGGGATACCCCATGAAACTTATTATTAAAAAAGATAATGTCTCACATGTGTGCCACTCCCCGAAACAGGCGGAAGATCTACTGCGACGATGGGATCAGCTCCCAAACAGACCACCTCCACGTCCCGAGTCTGAAGACCATGCAGAACCGGAACCGGTTATACAACACTTGGAACCTATTTGACTGATGCTGTGAGAATATGTTTATATTTATCCTTATAGCTCGTGGGGACTCTATTCCTGCCTTTTCTGACTTTTGAATACTTCTTATTCACTTTCTCTGGGACCCAAATTTCCCAACCTATCACGCTACATCTTTCTAATTCTTCATCTGGATTGCCCTTTGTTTTTTCTTTCTTTTATCTTTCTCTCTTTTTTCCTTTCTTCTCTTTACTCTTTTTTCCTTCTCTAATCTACTCTTCTTTCTCGTTACATAATTTGCACCTCCACTTAACCTTATTCTTACATAATAATAATATATATCTCTTCCCTCTCTTTCCTCTTCTTTTCTTCTTTTACTTATTTCCCTCTATCTTTACTGATCTTTTCTACTACTTTCTCTCATCTTTTATATTCTGCCAAATGTCCTGGTGGGATAGATAGCCCCAGTAGGTGCGTTCCTAGCACCTCCTTTTTGGATACTCAAAGTGTCCCTTTCCTGCAATATTGAGGAGGAAAGAAATTCAGGTTCTGGAGGACCCTTACTATTAGGGGTACCTGCTCCTTAAGTTCATTTTGTCTGTATTTCCTTATCCTTGCCCTTCCTCCTCCCATTCCTCCTTTCTCTGTTGCATAGTCTGTCTTGTTGAGTTTTCCTAATCTCTCCCTGTGACCATGATGTGAACATCCTGACCTATGCTCCTTGTCTACTCTCCCTTTTGATTTCACAGCTTACTTTATATACAAGTTATCGTGAGTTAGTCATATACTACTTCATTAACAGATTCGGTTATTTCTGAAACCACCATCATGAGCATTAAGTGTGTCACCATTAATGTAAATGGGCTCAATTCGCCCGTAAAACGATCCCTGGCTTGGTCGCAACTCAAAAAACTGCAGGGAGATGTCGTATTTCTCCAGGAGACCCACCTGCTAAAAGGTGACAATCATCAATACTTCGCAAACGCTGAGGTAAAGAAGGCAGGTGTGGCAGTCTTTATCCGCAGATCCCTTTCCTTCAGACTAGTTGACCAGTTCTCAGACCCTCAAGGTAGGTACTTGGTGGTGGTGGGGTACATCAACGACACTCTGTACTCCTTGGTTTCTGTGTATGGCCCCAACGTCGGGCAACAACGTTACTTTCGCTCTTTATTCCCTAAATTGATCTCCCTTACTAAGGGCCTCACTGTTATAGCGGGTGATTTTAATCTCCCAGTAAACAAACATATGGACTGCTCAGCCCCCTCCTACTGCCGTGGTGAGATGGGTAACCTGATTTCGGCTTATCATCTTCACGATATATGGCGATACTCTCATGGGGAGGAAAGGGACTTCACCTTCAAGTCCTCACGTCACCACACGTACAGCCAGTTAGATTATTTTCTGGTTAATGACCCCCTTCTCCCCAGATGCCAAGTGTCCACTATTGGAAACATCACCTGGTCGGACCACGCTCCTATCTCTTTACAACTTACCGACTCCGCTCAAGTCACCCCGACCTTGCTCTGGTGATTGAATGAGTATTTGCTAGCTAAACCTGATCATGTCGCTGGAATATCTGACCAACTTAAAAATTACTTTATTTTAAACGAAAGTAAACAGACGAACCCTGAAATAAACTGGCTAGCTCATAAAACGGTTATTCGGGGTTTTGTTTATTCAACTAGCCTCCAGGCTTAAAAGAGAAAGAGAAGCCCAGATTAAATCTCTCACGCTTAAAATAGCAAATCTGGAAACCCTACACAAACAAAATCCCCTACTGTCGACATATACAGACCTCTCCAAAGCCAGACAAGACCTCCGTTCGCTCTTATTAGCTAAAGTAGAGTTCAATCTTAAAAAAAGCAACGCCAAATATTACGGCATGGGTGACAGGGCAGGGAATATCCTAGCCAGGAGAATTAGGAAAAAACAAGCAGCCTCAAAAATTTCCCATATGATTTCTTCGACGGGACAAAAAATTAAAAACCCCTTATTGATAGCAAAAGAATTTCAAAACTATTACGAAAAACTGTATAATCTCCACACTGACCCACAAACGCCCCAACCCTCGAGAGAGGCGATAAACGAATTTTTGGATAAAATACAACTTCCTTCCCTAACATTGGCCCAACAATCTGCTTTAAATGCCCCCTTTTCAGAATCAGAAATCCGTGACGTTATCAAAACTATGAAAAAACATTCGACCCCAGGGCCTGATGGGTTTCCCTACCTGTACTACACCTCCTTTACTGATCTTCTGGTACCGCATTTACTAACATTATTTAACTACTGGAGAAGTTCGGGGGAGATTCGCCCTGAAAGCCTAGAAGCACTAATCTCTACGATCCCAAAACCTGGCAAGCCTCCCACGTCTCCAGGGAATTTTAGACCAATCGCACTCTTAAACTGCGATTTGAAAATCTATGCAAAGCTCTTAGCGACTTGCCTCATGGGGGTTCTTACCTCCCTGATCGGCTTGGACCAGGTCGGGTTTATTCCAACTAGACAAGCATCTGATGGAACCAGACGCATTGTGGATCTCCTGGAGATTATGGAAAGGAGCAATGCCCCTGGTGCACTCTTGTCTTTAGATGCTGAGAAAGCGTTTGACAGAGTGCACTGGGGGTATTTAGTAGAGGTACTAGAGAGATTTGGTATTGTTGGGGACATTAAGATGGCAATTATGGCATTATATACTCACCCCAACGCAAGGGTGCGAGCTTCGGGTTTCATCTCCTCCACGTTGCAAATAACAAACGGCACAAGGCAGGGATGCCCTTTGTCCCCACTCATCTTTGCCCTGATTATGGAACCGCTGGCGGCCAGGGTGAGAGGGGACCCTGGTATTTCTGGCCCAATAGTGGGGAATATTGAACACAAAATAGGGCTCTACGCCGACGACGTCATCTTTGTTTGCTCCAATGTGGAGGAGACCATTCCCAACATAATGACGCTACTGGCTGAGTTTACAGCAGTCTCATACTATAAACTCAATGCCTCCAAGTCTCTTGTTTTTCCATCAACATCTCTCAATCTCAAAAACTCCTGCTCCAGTCAAAGTTTCCCTTTGTGTGGTCTCCTTTGGGGATTACATATCTGGGACTTCAAATAACGCACACTAAGGACATGGTGCGTCGCAACTTTGAAGCCCTCTCTGGTGAAATCAGAACGGGCTTGGATTCTCTTAAAACCCTATACCTTTCATGGATTGCCAGGATTCAGATTGTAAAGATGACATACTTACCCAAAATCCTGTTCATCCTACGATGCCTTCCTTTACTTTTTCCCAAACGTCTTATCAATTGTTTACAATCATCATTGAACCGCTTCATATGGAATTATGGGGCTCACAGGATAGGCGCCAGAATGCTTATGTCTCCGGTAGCTTTGGGAGGAATGGGGGTCCCAGATTTGTACTCATACTACTCTGCAATCCATCTATCCACAGCAAGAGCTTGGTGGTCAGATGGAATCTCTCCGCTTTGGAAACAAATTGAGCAAACCTTTGCTCCACGTAACTCCACCAGACTGTTGCTTGAAATGGCTCTCCTCATGCCCAGACACGACGTAATATTCCTAAGATCTATGACAGCCCTTCTGGATGTGTGGTGTCGACATAACCGAAGCACGCTTAGGTTCCTACACCACCATATCTCCCTTCTAGCGGTGGAACCCTCGGTGGAGTCCCTTTCTCTCTCCCATTGGAGAGATAGAGGCCTGACAGATCTTCGCCAGATTAGAGAAAATTCTGGGGTGAAACCTTTCGTTGAGCTGATGGAGTCCTTTGATGTCCCCCGCACCACATTTTACCGCTACCTGCAGACGCGTCATTTTATTGATTCCTTGCGTCTCCCAATGGTGGACACTGGGGGCTTGGATGGCTCGCTACAGAGACACTTCAAATCCTCACATTCAAATGACCATGGGGTTGCTCTCCTTTACCGAGCACTGGCCGCAGCTAATAACACGACTAAACTCCCATATATGTTGAAATGGGAACGATACCTGTCTTTTGAATCTGACCTTCCTATCTGGCAAGAGGCGGCCTCACGAGCTTCAGCATACTCTAAATGTATTAATCACTTTGAGCAGATCAAAAAAATCCATATGGACTGGTAAATTACCCCAATGAAAATTTCACGATTCTCAAAACAACTCCCCCAGATGTCGCCAATGTGCTGGAAACAGTGCAAACAGATAGGATCCACTCCTCATCTCTGGTGGCACTGCCCCAGAGTGAAGGAGTTCTGGAAAGACATTGAGGCTCTCCTCATTACCCTTACGGGTATTATGTTTGAACTGACGGCACCTATGGCGGTACTGGGCATAGGACTGGAGGAATGGCCGTGCCCGGTCCGTCCGATGGTGGCGAACGTTCTAATAGCCTCTCGCAAATCTCTGGCAGGACTCTGGAGGGACCCAGCCGTGCCAACTAGAGGAGCAGTACTGGACATGCTTAATTCCCATTTTCAATATGAACTATTGTTGGCACATGACATTAAGAGACGGTCAAAGGTCATGGCATGGTGGGATCTGTGGATGGACTCGCCTTATAACACAATTGTGGTCTGATTATTACAAAGGAAAGCCGGTCTTCTCTTTACAAAATCTGGTTATTTCAAAACGAGACATCACTATGGAATGTCTCCCACCTCTCGTATAACACAAATTCAGTTTTCATTAGTACCTATTAGTGCAGTACATGTGAATATCATCTGGTCTACCCTCCTTTTTCCCTCATATCCCCCCCTGTGTATTGCTGACCCCCTCCCTTCCCCTCCCCTTCTTATTGAATGATTTCATTGGTCTCACTCTAATCCCATCTCCATCCTTCCTCTCCTTCTCCTTTTCCCCCTCCCTTTCGCCTCCCATTGTTTCCCTTGCCTCCCCCCTTCTACTTAGGCAATAAGATGTTTAAGGTGCATGAGCTAACCCGCCTGGTTAGGGTGGCTTGTTCACTTTGTTTAATCACAAATTGGAATTTGCAACCTTTATTTGCCTTCAAATTTTTGAATCGCTAACTGACTGATTGTGACAAAAGTATCAACGTTGATTATTTCTATGCAAAATCACAAATAAAAATGGTTTAAAAAAAAAAAGCCAGAACAATCTCTTGGTGGGAGGTGCAAAGATAAGATTACCTGAAAGATAATATTGTACCTAGACACCTGAGAATCACATTGGCCCCCGGCTTTAAGGCCCCTTTACACGCTGAGATTTTCCAGCGATCCCACCAGCTATCCGACCTGGCCTGGATCGCTGGAAAGTCTCTATGCAGTCGCTGGTAAGCTGTCAAACAGGCAGACTCACCAGCAAACAGTCAGCAGTGACATCGCTGGTAACCAGGGTAAACGCCGGGTAACTAAGCAGCACGCTCTGCTTAGTTACCTGGTGTTTACCCTGGTTACCAGCGTCCTCCCGCTTACAGGTTGGGCTAAGTAGGAGATGCTGGTAACCAGAGTAAACACTAGGTAACTAAGCAGCGAGCGCTGCTTAGTTACCCAGTGTTTACCCTGGTTACCAGTGCCGAACATCTAATGTGTAGCGCTGGGCATTGGCTGGGAGGTTGCTGATCGTTGGTCTCTCGTAGGGATGAGCGAGTCTACTCGCTAGGACTCGTTACTCGGCGATTCTTAAGGGACTCGCTGGACTCGGTAATCGGCGAGTCTTTTAGCGAATACTCGCTCAGTAACGAGTCCAATGCAAGTCAATGGCAATCTTAGTTTTGTCAGAGTTTACTTTATCTCACTCGCTAGACTCGCTAGACTCGCTCTATCACATCGCTATATAGCTTGAATCTCCCCAAACAGCAGCGAGTCTGAGCGAGTCTACGAGTCCGAATCCTAGCGAGTCTGCGATTCCGAGTCCTGTATTCTCTATTCGGGACTCGCGAATCCAGAATCTTTTATGTTACTAGTCAGCATTGCGTGTTAGGTCAGAAAACTTGTGAAGAAGGACAAGCATCTTAGCCAATCATAGTCAGTAATGCCATAGCAGCTTTGGTTGTGTCAGGACTATGATTGGCTGCTGTCCATCGTGATGCCTATGTCATCTATGACAGGCAAGGCAGTATATAAGGCTTGCCCCCGCCATTTTGGGCACATTCCTGAAAAGAGCTGACCTAGTGCAGGGAGACTTGGAGCAGATCTAGGGACAGTTAGGCAGTGTAGGAGTCACATATAACCCAAAAGTTCTTTTCAGAACTAACAGGACGGAGTGTAGGAGTCAAGATTCCTCACACATAACCCAAAAGTTCTTTTCAGAACTACCAGGACGGAGGATTGCTGTACAGGACTGTAAGGAAGGGGAGATAGGAGCAGCCTTACAGTGAATCCAGCACCATCCTCAGAGCTTAGTTCACCCAGCTTTCCGCAGAGCTGTAATCCTAAGCTTTTTCTTATTTTTGGCACTAGTCTACCAAATAATTTTGGTGCCATTTTTCCACAAACGATACCTGTCGATACCTGCACGGTGTCCTGCCTGCAGCTCGCACGGTACTTGTAAACTTGCACGCAGCCAGCACCGCAGCCTAACAGTGCCTGGTTCTGCGTACTAAACAATTTTTTCCTGTGCCAGTGCGTTGCTGTACGGTGTCCTGCCTGCAGCTCGCACGGTACTTGTAAACTTGCACGCAGCCAGCACCGCAGCCTAACAGTGCCTGGTTCTGCGTACTAAACAATTTTTTCCTGTGCCAGTGCGTTGCTGTACGGTGTCCTGCCTGCAGCTCGCACGGTACTTGTAAACTTGCACGCAGCCAGCACCGCAGCCTAACAGTGCCTGGTTCTGCGTACTAAACAATTTTTTCCTGTGCCAGTGCGTTGCTGTACGGTGTCCTGCCTGCAGCTCGCACGGTACTTGTAAACTTGCACGCAGCCAGCACCGCAGCCTAACAGTGCCTGGTTCTGCGTACTAAACAATTTTTTCCTGTGCCAGTGCGTTGCTGTACGGTGTCCTGCCTGCAGCTCGCACGGTACTTGTAAACTTGCACGCAGCCAGCACCGCAGCCTAAGGCTACCTTCACATTTGCGTTTGTGTCTGCATGCTGATGGCATGCAGACACAAACGCTGTCAAAAGCATGGTCTTTTGATGTGTCCGCAGCGGATAATGTCCGCCTGCGGACACATCACTAGGGAGCCCGGCCAGCCAATCGGCTTTGTCCGGGGGCGGGCCGGGGCGGAGATCAGCGCCGGAGATCTCCGCCCCCCGGCCGCCGGTAAGCTCCGGGACTGTCGGCGGGGAGAACAGCTGATTTGACAGCTGTTTGAATCTTCCCGCGCCGACACCGAGAGGAGATGTCGGCGCGGGAAGATTCAAACAGCTGTCAAATCAGCTGTTCTCCCCGCCGACATCGCTAGGAGATTACCGCCGGCGGGGAAGAAGACAAGAAGAAGGGAAGAAGAAGAGAAGAAGCAGAGGCTGAGCTGATCTCCCGGTGGCCGTCGGTGAGCTCCTGTGACATCACCGGCGGCCACCGGGAGATTTTTCAATGGGTCCGCAGCGTTCTCCTGCGCTGTCAAGCGCAGAACACTGCGGACCCATTGAAGACAATGCAGGTTTTGTGCGCTTGGGGACGCTTGCTGATCTTCCAAGGTCCCCGAGCGCCCAAAAAATGCAACATGCTGCGTCCCGGGTGCGGACGCTGGACCCTGAAGAGAGCAGATATCGTCCGCATCCGCACCCGAACGCAGCAAACGCTGCCAAACGCAGGCACTATGCGTTCCTATGTTAAACATAGGAACGCAGTGCGCATGCGTTTGGATGCGTATGGGAACGCAGCATACGCTGCGTTACCATACGCAAATGTGAAGGAGCCCTAACAGTGCCTGGTTCTGCGTACTAAACAATTTTTTCCTGTGCCAGTGCGTTGCTGTACGGTGTCCTGCCTGCAGCTCGGCTCCAAATAAGAGAAAAACCTGCGAGTTTGGACTCGCACACTTTCAGAGACACATCAGCGATTTGGAAATAGCATTATTCGTTATTACTTGGTTCCCTATTCATTAACATTGGACTCGCTAGACTCGCAACGAGTAGCGAGTCCTGGGCTCGGACTCGTGCGGGTCTAGCGATTCCGAGTAATTTAGGACTCGCTCATCCCTAGTCTCTCGCTGTCATACACAGTGATGCGTGCTGACCAGCGGGAGACCAAGGACCAAAAATGGTCCTGAATGATTTGTAGCGATCAGCGACCTCACAGCAGGGGCCAGGTTGCTGATGAGTGTCACACACTCCAACATCGCTGGAGAGGTCGCTGTTACATCACAAAACCCAGTCAACAGAGATCGCCTTAGCGTGGCAACTGGGTGGATTATTGATTTGGCCATTTCCATAATGCTAAGTATCTCTACTTTTTCATTTTTCATTTTTCATTTTTTTCTATTTAAAATGAGGTCTTTGTTGCGTGCAACTAATGGTGTCTAAAATAGAATTGTGTTTAGTTAGCACCTTCATTGACAGGACTGAGTGCAGCATAATTACTTGAATAATTTGAGAAACATAACAGCTTTGTACTGAGATGTTTGGAGTTTTGTCTAGCACGAAATTATTTTCTCTTCAATGGAACATACTACCATCAGCTGAGGGGCACAGCTATGGGGACTCCTTGTGCTCCCCCATATGCTAATTTGCACCTCGACTGGTGTGAAAAGAATATTGTGTTTGGTTGTGTTTGGTGATACCCCTGTAGTTGACATAGAAAGGATTGTCCTATGGGCAAGATACATCGATGATATATTCCTGATTTGGTGTGATAATGAATCCGAATTTGCGAAAATTACAGGCCGGTTGAATATAAACAACCTAGGCTTACATTTCACGTATGAGATTCATGCCAATACACTACCTTTCCTTGATGTTCAACTGTCAAGAGATGCCTACGGCAACATCCAGACCTGTACATATAGGAAACCAACTGCAACCAACTCTTTATTGAGATGGTAAAGTGGACAACCTGGTAATCTGAAAAGAGGTATTCCAAAGGGGCAGTTTGCCAGAATTAAACGGAATTGCTCAACTAGCCTCTTATTTTAGAACCAAGCCCGTGACCTCTCTAAATGATTTGAGGAGGTTACCCCAGGTGTGTAATTGAGAAAGTCTTAGATCAGGTAAACCAGCAACTAGCCTTCTTAATCCTAAACCAAAAGACGAAACTCATAACGATTCTCAAACAATGCGATTTATCACCACTTATGGTAATGGTTCAGGGTGGTTCAGGAGGTTCCTTCAAAAACATTGGAAAGTCTTAACAATGGATGAGGATATAGGAAATCTCCTCCCTCTCAAACAGTCATATTACCTATAGGAGATCTAAATCCCTTAGAGACAGACTGGTTCACAGTAACTTTACCAACACTGTAGACAGAACCTGGCTAAAAAACATTTTAAAAGGCTGCTACAGATGTAGTGGCTGTATAGCCTGCATGAATATAGAGGTAGGCAAAACATTCACAAGTAATGTGACACAGAGAACATTTGACATCAGGTGCTTTGTGAATTGTAGATCGAAAGGAGTGATCTCTAAAGCAACCTGTGATTGTGGTCTTGAGTACTTTGAAAAACAAAAGGATGGTCGAGAAACACGTGAGGGATGTGCGAAAAAATGCAGACACCCCATTAGTGAGGCATGTAAACATCCATCATGGGGGAATGCTGCCGTCCTTAAATTTAAGGGCATAGATCTAGTGATTCCATCCATAAGGGGAGGAGATTGAGATAGGAGGATATTGCACCACGAGACTAGGTGGATCTACAGGTTGAAATCCTCTAACCTGTCTGGCCTAAACGAAATTCTATCCTTTGCACCCTTTATTTAAACAACATCAGGTTGCATTAAGGAGGGAGAACCGAAGGAGATTGGGGGTACCATACACTTGTTTCTCCCTTTTTAGGGTGCTAACCTCCACAGTCAGGCAGGATATAAGTTTAGTAAGGGTAAGCATAGGGTCTGTTAGGCTTTACTATAACACACCATTCTATTCATTATATCACTGTTTGACGACTGTAGCCACCCTGTTAATAAATAATGAAATATCTTTCATGATTCTGTTTGGATCCTCAGTGAACCTCCCCCTTCTTTCCATTCTTAGACATCCTTTTAATATCTAGAAGAAATCCACATACAAATACTTCCTTTAACCATATCTCTACTCTGCTTGTTTAATATGGATGACTAGCTGATGCTTTTGACTGAGTCAGGATGGAGTCTTTGACCTTTCACTAAACTAAAGGGAGCGATCCCATCGATTAGTGATCAGTGCTTACTGAACCACTCCTCCTCTTTTGCCTAGGTCTTATATTGTATACCCTACTAAGGATTTGATGATAGACAAAGGTAGACCCCTTCTACAGAGTATGATGAATAATGTATCATATAGAGGGTTGTCCTTTAAAAGTGTCACAAACACTCTCACTGTCCTTTGATTGTTAGGAGGTGGTGGAGGATGTGACGTCACAAGTGAGGTATGCATTCCACACTGAACTGCAAATCAGGAAGTGGAATATCACATGCACTCCTGCCGCTTTCCAATTGGTGGGCAGCGGAGCAGGTTTTGATGTCACAATGGGAAGTGATGTTTGCATTCCACAATGCACCGCAGACCTGGAAGAGGGGCGGGGCAGGGGTGGATTGCTGACAGAGCACTGGAAGTGTATAAAAACAGGTCAGCCATGGCCACGTGTCACAGTAGGGTGCAAGCACAATGGGCGCAGACATGTGGTAAGTGGTTGGCTGTAATTGAAGCACTGCTCAACTAAATGTAAGTGTTCACAAATATGTGATTAAAGTCTTTTCATTCTTTTCATCTCTAGCATTTGTGGGCTCAGATTCAGGCCATAATGAACAAAGGATGGATGCCCACTCTCTCTATATAAAAAAAACTCCCCTGATGAAATACGAGTTGTAGAAATGCGTCGGGAGAACTACGCACATATGTGAGGGATGCAATCTTCAATTTCAGGAAATGGTGGTCATTATGAAAAGGACACTTTCTGGAGAAAAAGAGTTCAGACGGTCAAGCATCCATCTATGAACGACCACTTGGTGAGATTGTTTCATATTTATATATACCCTACTAGGATATTGTAATGTATAGGTATTCTATGTCATATGTGAGTCATGATGCTGAATCACTAGATAAGAACACATTATGTCTCAAGCCATATGTGTTTTTTGAGTGCATGATACTGTAGCAATCTCTTTGTGTGGTCCTTGTGCTGATCGTTGGAGGTTAGTATCCGCGTTAGGACTTTCACAACACTTTTGCACTCATTTTAACACACTAATTCACAGATATCTATACCTTTTTTAATATAATACCTAATAAAGGTTACGTTTTAGGTCTATATTTTCTTTTAGTTCGCATTTTTGCTGTGTCATTGCATATAACATTGGTGATTGTCTTCAAAAATCCCAGATTGTATGGTATATGTTTCAAAATGCACAATAAGGAGGCACTTAAAGAAGAATGGGCTGCATGGTCGAGTCGCCAGAAGAAAGCCATTACTGCGCAAATGCCAGAAAGCATCTCATCTACAATACGCCAAACAGCCCAGAGACAAGCCTCCAAACTTCTGGAAGAAGGTAATTTGGAGTGATCAGACCAAAAGTAAACTTTTTGGCCACAACAATAAACATTACATTTGGAGACGTGTCAACAAGACCTATAATGAAAAGGACACCATTCCTACAGTAAAGCACGGAGGTGGATCGCTGATGATGTGGGTATGTGTGAGCTACAAAGGCACAGGAAACTTGGTCAAATTTGAAGGAAAGATGAATGCAGCACATTGTCGGCAAATACTGGAGGCAAATTTGCACTCATCAGCCCAGAAGGTGGGCATGGGATGTACTTGGACGTTCTAACATGACAAGTCAAACTGTCATTGGCTACAGCAGAACAAAGTGAAGGTTCTAGAGTGGCCTGACCTCAATATCATTAAGCCACTCTGGGGAGAACTCTAGCATGCAGTTCATGTAAGAAAGCCCACAAATTTACAGGAACTGGAGGATTTTTGCCAAGAAGAATGGGCAGCTTTACCATCTAAGAAAATAAAGAAGCTCATCCACAACTGCCACAGACTTGAAGCTTCATTGATGTTAGAGGGGGCAATACACGGTATTAAGAACTAGGGTATGTGAACTTTTGATCAGGGTCATTTGGATGCTTTTGGTTGTCATTATGAGTAAAAAGGGAAAACACAGAAGTTTGACAATAAATGGCTTCACCCAATCACTAACCATGGTGGAAAAAAAGTTTTTATGTTATCATTCATATTCTCTGAAAAAAGGCCAACAAAGCAAAAAATCTGCCGGGATAGGTACATTTTTGAAGACAACTTTACACTCTTATCATAAGTGATTGATGCTTTTCCCATGCCAAGACGCTGTATATACCAACAGTAAATTGGAATATGTCTACATAGGCACGGCCATTACACAGTGCATAGCAAGGGCACATTTATAAGATCATCTCAGAATAGGAACTTTTTTTTACACATCCAACTGTTGAACGTATATTTACTACAAGACCTGTTGACTAAAATGTAACTTTGTGAGCTAATCCCATTAATATACAGTAGTATTATTCCCTTTGTAAAAAAAAATAACCTAAAGTGTTGTTTATAGGGCTACTATCTCATATCATTTTCTGATACAAATTCATCTAGCAGTTGGGGGTAGTGAGAGAGATACACCTTTACCTTCTCATTTGCCAAAATGGAACTAAAAAGTAGTCTGTGAATCTTCTCTTATGAAGTAGCCTTCAGAAGAGGGTTCATCTTCCATGACTGCCCCAACTGATCCCGGAAAGAAGAGAGGGATCCCAGGGAGACGCCCCTTTTCAATGTCAGTCTGTAAGTAGCTATCTATAGTTACAGAAAATCGGGCACTTCTACCCTGTCATCCACAGGATGGATATTGCTGTGCACTGAATAGCTGTGACTTGTAATGCCGCTGCTTCCGGCCAGTCTTCTTAGTTCTCTCGAGCTTCCACCCACCTCAGTTTTTGTGCTTCCTCTGCCGGCTATGGAGGAGGATGGACAACTTGTTTTTATTTTATTTGGTAATTCAATATCTCTACATAATAATGGAACCTTACTCTGCAAATGATAGTTAATTACATAAAATTTATGCTAATAGATGTTGTGACAGACATATTAGAACTCAAATAAACCAAACTATTTGTAACTTCCAAATTATATAATTTACTGTAATATATAAATAAAATCCCTATGATTTTGATATCTCTTAAAGTCAAAGTAACAAAGGATATGATTACATATAGCATAAATTGTATATTTTTTCATTTTTTATGTAACTTTTGTTTCATTATACCCACTTTTCCTATGCTTTATATTTCTATCTTGCTACATTGGTTGCTATTGGTGTGATGCTAAACTAATAAAGCATTGATAAAATAGAACAGTTGCTTTGTTTGTCTGTTTACATGGATACTTGATAAAATAGACTTGGCTCATGTATTGCTACAGACCTGGCAATGAAACCTCTGTGGACATCGTATACTTTATAAACAGCATGTGCCTTATTTATGGTACTTCAGCATTTCCTATTTGGAGGTAAGCCCAGACCACTCCAAAGAAATGTCGGTCCCCTGGGGGAACTTATCCACATACTGGGAAGTACCTACAGTTCACTGAGACACTAGGAAATGTCCAAAGTATTTCAAATATTATCTGAATATATAGAACACTATATTAAGTATTGACTTATTGACAGATAAACAAATCATCCTCTATGAATGAATCTCAATATGTACATAGTAGAAATAAAATGAAGGATAATTTCTGAATTTCTCAGGGCCAATGTGGCACCCCTGCAACCAAGGTGGCCACAGGTAGGAACTGCAGCCAGGAGATAGTGACAGTTTGTATAACAAACACCTCCAATGCACACATCCACTGTCATAAGACCCAACCCGGAGCCTGGGACTCTAGGCACGGAAGGGGTAGTAGGGCCAGTTATAAGTGGGTGAGGCGTAGTCATGGTAATGGACCAGTATAAAAAGGAGAAACAGGAAGTAGTTAGCCAGAGGGCTGCAGAGGGTTCAAGTGGTACCAAAGTCAATTGTGTAAAGCTGTTAAGAACTGAACTGTACTGTGAACTGTTTGACCGTGAAGAACTTACAAATAAACCCGGTGAACCCTGCTTGAGTGTCCGTGTCTGATTCCAGGTATACAGAACTGTCAAACCACCATTATACCCTGTCAGGAGCTGTCCCGACCCGCGGCGGGCTCATCCACCTGGCTGCAGCATCCATCCATCCTCCTGACAGAAGTACACTGCAGCAGTGGTCCCCTCATTGACTACAACCCGTGGGTGGCATCACGACAAACTCCCTGTAAATATTCCCCCCATTTATTACGGAACCCAGGACACGGTCCAGACCAAGACCGCCGTGACATCACCAGCAGTACCCGGTCCGGCAACGAGTACCCCGTTCCAGTGGGCTCCACACTCATATGACAGTATTTTTGGTTTAAGTGCAATTAGACAAAAATTCAGATGGCAGTCAAACAGATGTTGTTCAATGGGCTGAGCACATCATGATTATTTTCATCAGACCGAGTTTATCCAAGGAAAAAATTGCAGCATGCACAATTTGTATCCATAAATTGGATCACTGTCATGCGCTTGGTTGGTGCTGACATTGCTGGATGCTGCTGTGTATGTTTGTATTTAAGAGCTGCATGGTTGATTGTTGTGAAGGTCCTGGCCTCCTGTGTTGTGCTCCTGAAGTGCATTCACTATTATGTTCAACTGTTGGTTTAGGGGTTAATGTGTGACTCACCTGAACTCCCTCCCCCTAGCCTTTCAGTAGCCTCTCCTTCCACCAGGTGGTGCTGCTGATAGAGTTTCACTCTATACCTGGAAACCGTGCTGTGCTGACCTGTGTGTTTGTGTTGCTGAAGTCCTTTCCTTTGGCGTTGCTGTATTCTAGTTCTGTGGAGGGAGGTGAGGGGGAAATAGCGCAGGTCTGGTGGAGGTGTTTTAAGGAGGGGCTGGAGGCCCAAACCTTCTCACCTTTAGAGATACCTTTGGGATCAAGGCCATTCAGGGTTCCTAGACTAGGGTTAGACTAGTCTTCCCTGGTCTCCCTGCCCATAACTGCCATTCCCTCATCAGCATTCTCACTACACCGTGACAATCACACTCAGCCATGCAAGTTAAAGGGATGTGAAAACAATCGGCTCACACTTGGATATCATCCGATTGCGGTTCTATTTTCACAAAATGAAGGAATGGAAAACATGTGAGACATTTTTTTTTACATCTTCTCCGCATCTTTGACAATCGGATCCCACTCTGATCAGATTCTGATCAGAGTGTGATTAGCATAATTGGACCAATTTTATTGGATGTAGAGAAAATATGGTCGTGTGACCATAGCCTAACATTAACTTCCACTGATATAATTTTGAATCACACTTTACTAATGATGTGGTATCTCCAGTGCCACTTATGTAGTATCTGCAGCCATAGAACCATAACAATATACGAATTAAATCACAAAACATCCCATAACATTTAAAGAACTTTCCGCTATTAGGTTAGTATTCATTATCACACTTTAAACAATAAGTTGAACAAAAACATTTATTACCTGACATTACAGGCAAAGAAATGGATATTTGAGCAGATGGTGAAAAGAACTGTGTATGTATTTAATATACCGTATATACTCGTGTATAAGCCGACCCGTGTATAAGCCGACCCCCCTACTTTTGCCCCCAAAACCTGGGAAAATCTATTGACTCGTGTATAAGCCGAGGGTGGACCCTAGCACAAGTATACAGCCCCCAGCAGTGTGGTATACACCAGTCCCAGAGGTAGATACAGCAGCCCCAGTGGTAGTATACACGCAGCCCCAGTAGTATATACAGCCCCAGTGGTATATACAGCTCCAGTGGTAGTATAGACGCAGCCCTAGTAGTATATACAGCCCCAGTGGTAGTATATACAGCCCCAGTGGTAGTATACAGGGCCCCAGCAGTATATACAGCCCCAGTGGTAGTATACAGGGCCCCAGAGGTATATACAGCCTCAGTAGTAGTATATACAGCCCCAGTGGTAGTATATACAGCCCCAGTGGTAGTATACAGGGCCCCAGCAGTATATACAGCCCCAGTGGTAGTATACAGGGCCCCAGAGGTATATACAGCCCCAGTGGTAGTATATACAGCCCCAGTGGTAGTATATACAGCCCCAGTGGTAGTATACAGGGCCCCAGCAGTATATACAGCCCCAGTGGTTTATACAGCCCCAGTGGTAGTATACAGGGCCCCAGAGGTATATACAGGGCCCCAGAGGTAGTATATACAGCCCCAGTGGTAGTATATACAGCCCCAGTGGTAGTATACAGGGCCCCAGCAGTATATACAGCCCCAGTGGTTTATACAGCCCCAGTGGTAGTATACAGGGCCCCAGAGGTATATACAGGGCCCCAGAGGTAGTATATACAGCCCCAGTGGTAGTATATACAGCCCCAGTGGTAGTATACAGGGCCCCAGCAGTATATACAGCCCCAGTGGTTTATACAGCCCCAGTGGTAGTATATACAGCCCCAGTGGTAGTATACAGGGCCCCAGAGGTATATAGCAGCCCCAGCGGTAGTATACAGGCATCCCCAGTAATGCAGGGCCCCCCCAGCGTCTCTCCGGTCACCTGTAAAGGAAGCTATACTTATCACAGTGCTCTACTACTAGAAAAAGCCAGTACTTAAAGTCTGGATTTTAATCAATTGCTACAACTGCTAATATCATTTTAAACAAGAGGACCATAGTTGATTTAGCAAAATAGGGATTCCATTTATTAAGAACAATCCACATAGTTAGACAGATTATGATAGGTAATATTTCAAGGTAAAAATTAAAGTGCACAGTGTTGAGACAAACGAACATGCATGGAGTTGCCTCCTTAGCAGTATAGGACTCATCTGACAATTTCGTTATGCGGATCTTACAGAGATATATATACACAGTCAGTTGCCAGGGGTTTTACAATTCAGTATCATACATCATGACATACAACAACAATGTATACATAGTGCTTAGAGACAAGGTTATATCAGGTCAAATAGGTGTGCAAACAATCTCAGGTTGACATACAGAGCATTAGTATGTAAAGTAATACTGTCCTACAACTTAGGAGAGAGCACACCCTTGCCTGCAGGCACCACTTTCTATGTATAACCATGCATCATGTTGCCAGCATTAGCAATGTTTCCCCTGTTCAATACTGTTCTGAAAGAGGCCAGTCTCTAATCTACTGCCTAGAGCCACAAACTTAGTGTCAATTCTGCTGTCATACCGTCTGCCGTTGGAGGGTCCCTCCGTGCAAGTGCCGGCCCCTACGCCGTTTCGCTGTTAAGCTTCGTCAGGGGGCGTGGCTACGGCATCGTTCCTTCCTCCTTTATACCATGTGACTACGCACATGGTAACCTTCAGCCAATCACGGCGCTCTCTATGGCGCATGCGCATCTCGCCGCTATGGCTCGCATCCCCTTTCCAGCCCCGTCATGGCCGCGCACGGATTGTTTAAACCGCAGCCATGGTGACGGGAGTGGGCGGGACAGGAGCCAGCGGGTAGATGGGCCGTGCGCGCTTAACCCCTGATTGGCAGAAGGTGAGACACTGCTGACAGTGGCAGCTACAATTATTTATTGTACAGCCTGGACTCATACTTCTCCCACCTTCTATGGATCACATTTAAGTACATCCTAAAGGGACATGGTTACACTCCGCAATAATTTGTAGGGCATACTATACAGTTCCACATTGTGTTCCTCTATACATGTACCCCCATTGCACAGATTTAGATCTTACAATTGCCAGAACGGTGCTGACATCACATATGAGAATAGTACATACATCCTACATTCCATTATGCTAGGAACCAGTCATTTATTTATCACAGATAATGTTCCACTTTTTCAGATGAATAGGGGGCAGTTGTGGTCCAGTGTGTCAACATGGATCTTTCAAGCTGTCACATATCTCAGTCAGGCAGTTATCACCACAAGGAGGTACCAGAAGATCACCGCAGTTAGTTCTATCCGAAAAGAAATGAAAATGTGAGATTAAAATATATATGTGAAGTTAAAATCAGCACCTGCAAGTCAAAGGCATCACCCATATCAAGGTCTTATTATAAAAGGTATGCATATTTACGCACTGGATTAACCTAGATATGAGACAAAACTATTCACTTCGTTGAGCCCCATAGGTGTCAACGTGCCTAGGACCGTAATCCAGTGACATTCCCGCTGCTGCAATCTCTTCACTATGTCACCTCCCCTTGACCCTAGACTGACATGTTCAATACCTCTGACCATAAAGGTCTTTGGATTTGAACTATGATGTTCTTTAAAGTGACGCGGGATGGTCTTTAAAATTGTTACATCTTCAACCTCTTTGGATGCGGTAATATCGCGAACATGTTCACGTATTCGTACCTTCATCTGTCTGGAGGTAAGACCTATGTAGATCTTGGAACATCCACATGTAGCGTAATAGATGACGTGACTAGTTGTACATGAGATGTAGCTGCGAATTGGGAATTGTAATTTTCCGTCCGCAGATTCAAAGTTGCTACATCGCAATGTATTTTTGCACGAGACACAATCACCACATGAGAAACAGCCTTGAATTTTTGGCCGCCTCCCAAATGGTGTCGCTGCCTCTGGGATGTAATGACTCTCTACCAAGATGTCTTTGAGGTTTCGGCTTCTTTTACATGTCATCTGTGGATAATGCAACACATGTTTTTTCAAAACTGAATCGTTTTGCAAGATGTCCCAATGTCTACACAGGATTCCCCTCATCTCCCCCATTTTTCATTGAAGGTGGAGATAAATCTAATCCCTACGTCCTTGTTTGTTCTTGGGGATGGTTGGAGCAGTTTGTCACGTGACATGTACTTCGCTCTATGATAGGCCCTTTTTATAGACCGATTGCTATAGCCCCTGGCCTGGAACCGCGACCTGAGTTCCCCTGCCTGCCGTTCAAAGTCCACATCTGATGAGCAAATCCTCCTTACTCTTAGGAACTGACCAACTGGAACGGCTTTTATGGTCGAATGATGATGGCCAGACGATGCATGAAGCAGCGAATTAGTCGAAGTGGGCTTCCTGAACACCTCCGTCTGTAATAAACCAACGTGATCTCGCCTTATTTTGATGTCCAGGAAGTCCACTGAATCCGCGCTGCATACATACGTCAGCCTCAAATTCAAATCATTTTGATTGAGCTGGTCCATGAAGTCCCCAAGCTCGGCCCCACCACCCTGCCAAATAAAGAGGACATCATCTATGTACCTTAGCCAAATTTGCACTTGGGATGCGGCCGGCGCCCCGCCCCCACCAAACAAATCCCTCTCCCAGTAACCAAGAAAGAGATTTGCGTAGGACGGAGCGCAGGCCGCACCCATCGCTGTACCTCTCTTTTGCACATAGAAGATGTCCCTAAACACAAAGAAATTGTGAGTGAGGACGAACTCGAGGAGTTCAAGGACCAGCTCAACAATCCGGCCGTCCCAGTTGCTCATTCCCAGAAAAAATCGGGCCGCTCTTAGTCCCTGGTTATGATCGATTGAGGTATATAGAGCCTCGACATCCGCTGTTACCAATAACATGTCGGGCTCCAATATAATCCCATCAATCCTTTTCAATACATCTGTTGTATCTTGAACGTACGATGGCAACAGATGTACCAAGGGTTTCAAGTAGTAGTCTATGAACTTGCAGACAGGGTCACACAGTCCGCCCAGGCCAGAGACTATTGGACGTCCTGGGGGTTCCATTAAGTTTTTGTGAATTTTAGGGATAAAATACAAAGTGGGGATCCTAGCCTCTTTTACCATTAATCCTTCATACATTTTTTTAGGGATTATTCCCTGTGTAAAAGCATCATATAGGATGGAATCGAGTTCACCAGAAAAAGCTTTTAGGGGTGATGAGGGGAGCTTGTGGTAAGTCTCCTTATTACGTAATTGTCTATTGGCCTCTTTTTCATATAAAGTTTTGGGCCACAAAACCACGTTTCCCCCTTTGTCCGCGGGTTTAACAACGAGATCATCGAGATTTGCCAATTCCATCAATGCCTGTCTTTGATTTCTGGTTAGATTGTCTCGTTGTTTCCCGGGGGAGATACGCTTAAAATCCCTGATAACCAGGTCAGTAAAGATCTCAACCGCCGGACATATGGACAAAGGGGGAAACTTGGTGGACCTAGGAGCCAAATAGTCAGGAAACTTACCCATAGCATTTGCCCCCTGTTCCTCCATAAGCTCATCAAGATCATCGAGTGCCATCCTTTCTTTATCTGTATTTGGATTGGGTGGTGGAGAGTTCTTATCAAATAGCTTTTTAAGTACCAGCTTCCTTGCGAATAGTTGTATATCCTTTATGGCTGTGAATAGATTAAAGGAATTAGTAGGGGAAAAGGTTAAACCTTTTTCTAGTACCTCAATCTGATATTTTGATAGTTCATGCCCTGATAAATTAATTACCTCCAATCTATCTTTAGGTTTTTTCGCCCTTTTTATCCGGTTTCTGGTTAGCTGGTTTCTGGCCCGATCTTAGAAGCCTTCCACTCGCTGTGTTTAGTTCCCCAGTTTGGCTACCCTCTGTAGATGTCTGGGACACCCCTGAAGGGGTGGTACTAGGTTTACGGGGTCTCCGCTTCTTGTTCCAACGATACACGTTCCCCGTTGTAACATCATTTATGTCTCTTTGATACTTCTTCGTTTTTGTATCCCTGATTTCTTTTTCCCACTTTTTGAATGATTCCTCAAGATCAGCATTTAGTCTGCTCATGGCCTCCTTATTCAAACTATCCCGCAACCTACACTGTATACTCTCGATCTCCCCATCAAGATCTTTCAAGGTATCAGTGTTCTGTTGCTCTAACAGCCTGATAAAGCCCATTGAGCAAATTCCTGCTAGTTCCTCCCATTTCTTACGGAACCCTTGGTCTGAAACCTCAAATGAAGGAAACACTTGTATCCTTAGACCCCTAGGGATGAGTTCTTTCTGGAGATATTTATTGAGAAAAGCGCGGTTCCACCATATCCTAGTGCGTTTATGCAACAGAACCTTGAGTTGGGTGATGTCACTTTTTGACTCGCTAGGTGCCTCGGATATAACTACGTTCGGCTCTCCACTGAACACCTCGTTGATCTGGGACTGCCAAGCCCGTTCTCTGACCTTGAAATCCATTAGTAGACTGATAACTGTGAATAACACAGAAACTTGCATTACTACTAGAAAAAGCCAGTACTTAAAGTCTGGATTTTAATCAATTGCTACAACTGCTAATATCATTTTAAACAAGAGGACCATAGTTGATTTAGCAAAATAGGGATTCCATTTATTAAGAACAATCCACATAGTTAGACAGATTATGATAGGTAATATTTCAAGGTAAAAATTAAAGTGCACAGTGTTGAGACAAACGAACATGCATGGAGTTGCCTCCTTAGCAGTATAGGACTCATCTGACAATTTCGTTATGCGGATCTTACAGAGATATATATACACAGTCAGTTGACAGGGGTTTTACAATTCAGTATCATACATCATGACATACAACAACAATGTATACATAGTGCTTAGAGACAAGGTTATATCAGGTCAAATAGGTGTGCAAACAATCTCAGGTTGACATACAGAGCATTAGTATGTAAAGTAATACTGTCCTACAACTTAGGAGAGAGCACACCCTTGCCTGCAGGCACCACTTTCTATGTATAACCATGCATCATGTTGCCAGCATTAGCAATGTTTCCCCTGTTCAATACTGTTCTGAAAGAGGCCAGTCTCTAATCTACTGCCTAGAGCCACAAACTTAGTGTCAATTCTGCTGTCATACCGTCTGCCGTTGGAGGGTCCCTCCGTGCAAGTGCCGGCCCCTACGCCGTTTCGCTGTTAAGCTTCGTCAGGGGGCGTGGCTACGGCATCGTTCCTTCCTCCTTTATACCATGTGACTACGCACATGGTAACCTTCAGCCAATCACGGCGCTCTCTATGGCGCATGCGCATCTCGCCGCTATGGCTCGCATCCCCTTTCCAGCCCCGTCATGGCCGCGCACGGATTGTTTAAACCGCAGCCATGGTGACGGGAGTGGGCGGGACAGGAGCCAGCGGGTAGATGGGCCGTGCGCGCTTAACCCCTGATTGGCAGAAGGTGAGACACTGCTGACAGTGGCAGCTACAATTATTTATTGTACAGCCTGGACTCATACTTCTCCCACCTTCTATGGATCACATTTAAGTACACAGGGAATGACGTCATTGCCCGCGACGAGCACAGAAACAGGAAGAAAGAAGACGCAAGATGGAGGATCCGGTCGGCTGCTGACAGCGGGTGCGAGCGGGCGCGGACAGAGCACTGTGATAAGTATAGCTTCCTTTACAGGTGACCGGAGAGACGCTGGGGGGGCCCTGCATTACTGGGGATGCGGGGGCTGCTGTATACCGATGTATACATCGGTATGTACCGATGTATACATCGGTATACAGCACTGACTCGCGTATAAGCCGAGGGGGGTACTTTTCAGCCCAATTTTTGGGCTGAAAAACTCGGCTTATACGCGAGTATATGCGGTAGTTATTCAGAAGTCAAATTCTGAAAGAGAAGAGTCATACGCACATCATTATATAAATGTCAAGGCTGGGAGAATGATACTGACAGTTGGATTGCTGACAAGTAAAGCTGGTAATTACACTGAGGAGTGACTATAAACAGTGGCAGTGTTGATGATCCTTTTGGCTCATATGCCTCTGTTTCTATTTGTGCCAGTAAGCATTATTTTATGCAGCATTTGTAGATTATGACTTTCTTTTATTCATAAATATGACTATGTATATAAATAGATTACTTTGAAGGGTGCAGATTTCCCTGGTCACATAAGAAGATACCAGCATTACAGTTGCACTGTGACGAATTTTGCATTAAAAGGAACCGGTCACTCTGAAAATGCATTCAAATCTGCAGGCACCATGTTATAGAGCATGGAGAACTGAGCAGATTGATATATTACTTTTTGAGAAAAGGTTCTGTATAACCTGTGAATTAATCATTTAAACCAGTGCTCTTACTTGGCTTTTTAGTCTAGTTGACAGTGACTCACAGCTTCCACTGTATGCACACTTGTTTAAAAAGTAGCTGTCAGTCACTGATAATGAACAACAGCATGCTCGAGTACTCTAGATCCTATATGTAGAATATGAAATATTAATCAGAAATCTAAAAAAAAATAAAGAATAGACTTATCGTCTTGTATTGAAGAATTTAGTATTTCATTTAGCCATTTAGTACATTTTTTCCAAGAAAATGTAATTGGATAGATTTAAGCTACCA
Organism: Allobates femoralis; assembly: GCA_033576535.1. NCBI lineage: Eukaryota > Metazoa > Chordata > Amphibia > Anura > Aromobatidae > Allobates > Allobates femoralis. Next base: position 326,862,024 of record JARQOC010000003.1, read on the forward strand.
TTACTACTCCCACATGGTAGAGTCATCAACCTTGGCACATGTCGAGTTATACAAAGATGCTCTTGATCTGGTCAATGTCAGTGGAGGAAGGCTAGCTCCCACACTGACTTCCTTTACTGCAAAATTACTATCTCGTCTCCACGCAAAACTAAATATTTTTATTTTATCTTTTACTTTCCTAAATACCTCTTTTGTAAATGTTAATTTCCTTGGGCTGAGACACCTGATCCTCTGTACCCATCACTTGCCTTGTTCTATTCTAAGCCAAGATAACATACTGACATCTGGAGATCCTATCGTATTTTCTAGGGAGCTATATTCCATAGCGTGCTCTCGTTCCAATCTTTCTTTAATTGCTTTTTTTGTCCTTTTGACTAAATAATAATCTTGACTTTGAATTATGCAACAAAGAAGACTCATCATATTAAAAAACCTGATCAATTGCAACATTAACCCCTAAATTACAGCCTCCATACATGTATGGCAGCTATATGCTATCACTGAATGGAGCAGACTCAGGTGTAGTGAATGCTCCATGCAGTGTGAGGGCTCGACTACATAGCAATGACCCAACAGTAACTAAAGTGATCAGTGCCAGTTCTGATTGCATCTTTTAATGCTGTTAAATGCCACCTCTGCCACCTCTGATGGCCATTGGCATCCCACGTGACATGATCACAGGGTGCTGATTGCTTGTCTTGGCAGCCCCTTCATCTGAAATGTGAATTCTGTGCCTGCCTGAAAACAACCTAGTGCCTGTGGCTTGGCTTCATATAATATCGTTAATTTCAGAATACCCTACAATGTACACTGAATTGCAGTGTACTCCAGCTCAAGTTCTATAAGGGAACAAAACAAAAAAGAATATTAAAAAATATAGAAAACTTCCAAGCAACCCCCCTTGCTCGTAACATAAATTACAAATTGTGGGATTTTTTTTTATTACATATTTGATTAGGTCACATTCATAATTGCCTGAACAACTAAAATACCCATAAAATGAACGTCCATGAGGAGAATGCAAAAAAGGAAAACAAAAAATCAGAAAATGGAACTTTTTGATCACCACATTTCTCTCCCAAAAAATACTTTACAAAGCGATTAAAACACTATATTTTTCCCAAAGTGGTATAAAAATAACTACCGTATTTTTCAGACTATAATACACACCGGAGCATATGACGCATCTAGGCTTTAGAAGCAGACAATAGGAAAAATAATTGACGCAAAAGAGGTGGTCATGAAATGCTATTAGGCGGATCTGCTGCTGACACTGTTATGGGGGCAATGGCCTTCAATTCTGCACTAATGTCCCACATCCTGGTATATATGTCCCCTATCCTGGTATATTTATACCATCCTGGTATAAATGTCTCCCATACTGGTGTATTTATCCCCCATCTTGGTGTATATGTCCCCATCCTGGGCCCATCTTGGTTTATATGGCCTTCATACTGGTATATATTTTCCCCATCCTGGTATATATGTCCCTATTCCTAGTATATATGATCCTCATCATTATCCCATACTGGCATATATGTCCCCCTTCCTGATATATATGTCCCCCATCCTGGACTCATCCTGGAATATATATACCTAATCCTGGTATATATGATCCCCATACTGTGACCATCGTGATATATATGTCCCTAATCCTGGTATGTTTCCTTTCCTGGTATATATGTCACTCATTATGGGCCTTTCTTGGTATATATGCCTCCCATTATGCCACACACATTAAAAATAACCAATTCTGCTCACCTTTAATCTGCTCCCTCTGTGCATGGCGTCCTCTGATGATGGCAACTAACTTTGGTGTGTAAGGCTGGTTTCCCAACACCATTTTTTTGGAATCTGGGGGAATGCAGGTAAAACCTGCACCTGTCATGCCACAGACTAGGGAGCATCCGGATACAGTGCGTGAAAGTGGCGCAGATACCAACGGTGTCTGGCGCACTACACACAACAGAAACACAGGGGTGGACATAAACAATGGAGAGCCCTACTCATAGCGAAAGGGGGAAAGGAGACTTCCTGCACCTGCGGCTGTGACCTGATCTCCCTATTGTCTCTATATGGGTTCTTTCATCCCGTCACCGATCAGGATATCTAGTCCCTCGCTGTTGGGTTCTGGGCATGCTCAGTCCAAAAACCCGGATCTGATGGTCGGATCCAGCAGCATCTGGAGTCCGCCGGATCAGGGTTCCATAGAGCTACATTTTAGTTGAACCCATAGTGCCCTGGATCCAGGTGTTCACGGTTTTGAAATGCACACCAAAATTGCCACAAAATGTGATTTGGTCTCAGAGAAAAAAACATGAACAGGGAGAACCATACAGAACTGGACGCACCTGCAAGTTCCTGCGACCCCATTGCAAGTCAATGGGGCCAAAAAAGGATGTGAGTGCATCCAGTTTCACACAGATACCAAAAAATGGTAGTGTGAAACCAGCCTAAGCAGAGTAGCGCATGACATCACTGCCATGTGTCTCCAGTTACACACCAATGTCAGCTGCCAGCTTATCCAAAATGAATATTCACTGCTCCCATGCCCAGGATTATGGGTGTGAGGAACAGTCAATATTCATTTTCTTTAATAGCGAACACAAGTGATCAACCATTTTTGATCTGTTTTGGCTGCACTTTTTCTGGTGCGTTTTTTTGGCCTTTACAGATCAGAAAAGCGCACCCATAATTGACATGCTCCTTTTTGCGGATCACTTTTCAAGGGAAAAAACGCACCGTCATGAAAGCACAGATTGAACAGCATTTTCATTGCAAAAACGAGTCCAAAAAAAGGGATCAAAAACGCACAGCATGAACATAGCCTATGTCTTGTTTAGAAACAGCCTAGGGGGACTTCTTCTAGAAGGTATTTCAAAGGTTTTCTTCCAGATTTCATTTATAAAGTATAATTGAAAGTTTATTATAATCACTTGTACTACATTATTATTAGATAAAATTTCAATGGTGGTTACGCTTTACATTCCTACGATGCGGTTTTGGTGAGTATTTGATGCTGCCTAGCTTTGCGCTTTAAAAAATGAAGTGTTGTCCAGATTCATCAAAGTGGATATAATTATTAGAAATTTGATGCCAGTTGTACTTAGGTTTAACTTGATGTACTGACCTGAAGTGCGTGTTTCAAATCTTCAACATGTCAATTTCCGCTGTGGGTATGCTGAGTTTTATGTATGGATTTTCCTCATAGACTTGTATCAGATTCTGAAAATCAGCAGGAAAGAAGCACATGAAGTTTTTTACAGGCAAAATACCCAAAAGAGACAAACTGGAGAGACTTAAATGAGATAAAAATGCATGTGAAAATAGGTACAAAAGCGCATGTAAAAAGCACAAGTAACTTAATTTATCTCAGACTCTGTCCATGTTCACACACATGAGCTTTTTTGCCCATCTCTGCGTTTTTTGTGCTCTAAAAAAAATCGCAGGTGCGTTAACGCATGGTACACTTGAGTGTACATGCATTTTTTTACCTCCACTTGGTTTTTTTTCCCCCACTCCAAAAAACGTTGCATGTAGCGTTTTTTGGGTGCTGGAAAAAAAACGCAGGGTTATTTTCCAAAAACGCATGCGTTTTTTTTAACATGGCCCCTATGGGAAACGCATGCGTTAACGCAGGGCACATATAGGCACCTGCGTTAACGCACGCGTTTCCCTTAGGGCCCCATGTTAAAAAAACGTATGCGTTTTCTAAAAAACGCATGCGTTTCTATAACATGGGGCCCTTTGGGAAACATATGCGTTTTTAAATGGCACATTTATGCACCCTGCGTTAACGCTTGCGTTTTTGCCTGCGTTTTTGAGGAAAAAATGACAAAGTCCAAAAAGGCTGTATTTCCTTTCAGATACACAAGAGACATTTTTTAGCACTCCTAAAAAAACGCATGTGGTTTTAGGAGTGCTAAAAAACCCGCAAGTTGTGTGTCAACAATGCCTATGGTCCCACAATGAGCTTTTGGTGAGTTTTTGATGCTGCATACTTTTACAGTATCAAAAACCCAGCATCTTAGGGTGTTTTCACATCTAAGAATAGTTTGCGTTTTGCTTAATTTGCGTTTTTAGGCGTTTTTACCTCTAAAAACGCATAAAAACGCTAGCGTTTTTGGGTCCATTAATTTTAATGGAAACACATGTAAAAACGCATGCAAAACGCATTAGCGTTTTCAAAAACGCAAAACGCATGCGTTTTTTCAAACGCCACGCTACACGCATTTCTCGAAGTTTTGGGCAGCGTTTGCAAAAACGCATGCGTTTTTGAAAACGATAATGCATTGTTGCATGCGTTTTTACATGCGTTTCCATTAAAATCAATGAGACTAAAAACGCTAGCGTTTGTATGCGTTTTTAGCAGTAAAAACACCTATAAACGCAAGTTAAGCAAAACGCAAACATGTCTTAGATTTGAAACAGGCCTTACAGTTCCATCAACGTGGATGGAATTTATATAACTCTCATTCCCAATGTGTTTCTTTTTTATACCATGTACACTGCAGTGTGTGTTTCAAATCTACAGCATGTCAATTTTTCTTGAGGTTAAGGTAGTGCCACACTAGCGTTCGTCATGGGGGGTCCGCCAAAGAGCAGGATTCCGGAAGCATTAAGGCAGCATTACTGTAGCGTTTCCCTGTACGCTACGAAATAGCGCGAGATTTCAAACTCCTGCACTTACATGCCAGCGTTTGCATGCGCTTGGGAGTCCGTCATCCATAGGACTATATTGGCAGTGTTAAGGCAGCGTTACACTAGCATTAATGCTGTCGGAATCCTGCTCTTTAGCGGACCCCCCCATGATGGAGGCCACAACGCTAGTGTGGCCCTAGCCTTACAATGAGTGTTATGTGCAGATTTTCCCCATAGACTTTCATTAGATGCAGAAAAAAAGAAGGTAAAAAATATACTTGTGTTTTTGTGGAAATGCATCAACAATACATGCAATATGAACATGAATATAGCAATAAAGTTTTATCAAAGCCAAATACCAGGAAATATCAAAACATAGCTGCTGTGTTTAAAACATTCCGCAGACATTCTGCAACATCAAAAACTCATCACGGGAATAAAAATGCAAAAATATCCAACACATGCACATGAATAATAAAATTGCCTGTACGTAGAAATGTTCCTTTAACAGCATCTTAGATTTTTCTGTTGTGTTGGATACCCAGCTGGTATTCTTGGTTGAAATCAGTGACATTCCTGCAAGCCAGAAGCGATAGTGCTGAGGTCTGATGTAATGTGACAAGAGCATTATAAACAATCCCAATCTCAGGACAAACTATAGACAGTTTAGTCTGTTTTCATGCTCTGAGCTTGTCACATAGCCACAGCTGCAAGATTTCACAATGACAAATACAATTATACATTCATCTTTATAACAAACGAATGCATAGTAAATAGTATGGAAAAACACAATTGACATTTGAAAAGCTAAGGACTTTACATGATGTGGTTAGTTAATTGTCCACTTTCTATATTGATAATCTGTAATAATACCTCCTTTCCACAATTGCTTATTTATAGATTATTTCCCTGTCAAGTCAGTACGTCCATAAGGCACATGGTGTCCGTATTGCTTACAAAGTAAGTGTCTGTAATGGAATATTCCCTGCTCTAAAGAAGGTATCATACTCATTTTCTGAGAAGGACACTGTTTTTTAAGATTGGTTATTTTTGGACACTTACTTACTGGGACTTGTGCTTAGAAAATGATATGAATAAGTGGCTACATGAAGCCTTCGGCTGAAAAATAGAAACAAGAAAAAGAACTGTTGGAAAGGCGAAAGTTTTAGGTTACTGTAGAAAACTAATTTTCTTAAATATTTTTCCAGGCACGGAATGAACTAAAAGCTCTGACGCAAGTACTCCAAGGTGTCACTTTGTTAACGCTAGCCTTATTTATACAGTATAAATAAGAAATATCTGATTTGTTATTTCATGACTCAGAAAAAATAAGTCCATTAATAATCTTGTTTGGTTCCAAGCGCTTTCAATATCTAGGTTTTTAATAGAACTGCACTGGAGGTTTTATGAACAATAGATGGATGTGTTAGGTGGTGTCAAGCTATACTTCATCTATTATATGATTTTTATTTCTAAAGCTCTGAAAGGTATGATGATTATAGTAGCAGAGGATGGTTTAGGTGCAAAGAACTTACTCTTGTTTAAATCAGCTTAGAATAAAGCAAATGTACTGATGGAGGGACGAGGGAAACGGTCATCGTGGCTTCCTACTATGTGAAAGGTTTGAATTCAACGGCCAAACGTAGCCAGATCCTACACTCATTAAATAAAAAAAACGCACAAATTCTATTCCTCCAGGAAACACACTTTAAAAACGGACGGACACCTAATAACACCTATTCTCATAATCCAACTTGGATTCATAGCTGCTCTAATACAGCGTCAAAGGGAGTCAGCATTGCTTTTAAGAAAAGCTGTCCATTTGAAGTGAAAGACCACCTTTCTGACGCAGAGGGGAGGTATATTTTTGTGAAAGGGGTTTTCGCCAATACGACAATTACACTAGCCAATATCTATGCACCAAATCAGGGACAGGTACACTGGCTCCTCAAAGCCTTACACACAGTAAGCCTGTTCACAGAGGGTATATTGGTGGTGGGAGGCGATTTTAATTTGACATTACACCCATTGATGGGTGCGTCAGATGGGAAATCCTCAATTTCTTTAAAACAAAGAGGCGGCTTTCTATATGGGTTGAGGGACCTGCACTTGGTGGACCCATGGAGAATAGAACACCCTACAACAAAGGATTATACATACTTTTCGATCCCACATAATACATATCACAGACTTGACTACCTCTTACTACAGGAAAATTCTATCAAACTAGTCTGCAGCACCTCGATCGGTAATATTACGATTTCTGACCACGCACCTGTGTTGCTGGAGATTGAGCTACCCACCCTCCCTCGGCGAACCCTGTCCTGGAGGCTGAACAAATCTTTAATGGGGAACCCCGATCATTTGGCTCAAATAAAATTCTCCCTGAATAGATATTTTAGGGAAAATATATCAAACAACACGGTCACTCCAATAATTTGGGAAGCGCACAAAGCGGTGCTAAGGGGAGAATTGATAGCCCTTGGCTCTCATATCAAGCGGCAGAGAGAGAAGGAAATCTCCTCCGCGTTGCATCAGATCAGCACAACGGAGAGAATACATAAGAATAGACAAAGCAATGTGACACACTCAGATCTGGCGATGCTTTGCAATAGACTGAAGGATTTGCTGAACTTCAACTCGGCCAAAATATTTGCCCGCTGTATACATAAGATCTACATGCATGGCTATAAAGGTAGCAAATTAACCTCGAAAATGCTTAAAAAACAAAACAAAAAGAGAGTTGTTTTGTTCGGCGAATTCGGAAGGACAGCGAAGGAGATCTGGTTGAATCGGAGGACATTGCAGAATCATTTAGACAATACTATCTTTCCCTATATAACTTAAACCCTTCAGATTCAATGTCAGATCCTGTCACTGCTAACGAAAAAATTCAAACTTTTATTAACACGCTCAAATGACCTGAAATATCCCCTGAAGGCCAATTATTACTCCAGGCCAAGATAACAAGAAGGGAGATTGAGGAGACTCTGGCATCTATACCAAACAGAAAGGCGCCGGGTCCTGACGGATTCTCTGTAGTCTATTATAAGAAATTTGCGGATATACTAATACCACACTTGGAACAATTATTCAACAATTTACTATCGGGTTCCATTCCACCGCCACAGGCCCTTGAAGCCTATATCACTGTAATACCAAAGGAGGGGAGAGATGGCACCCTGTGCAATTACAGACCAATTTCATTACTGAATACGGATATGAAATTATGGGCAAAACTCTTAGCTAACAGAATTAACTTGGTCCTGGGAGACCTTATCCATCCTGACCAAGCCGGGTTTGTGAGGGGAAGGGAGGGAAAGGACAATTCAACTAAAGCCCTACAAGCTGTCTCGTATGCTAGGTGCACGGGTAGGCCTCTCATCGTCCTCTCTACGGACGCCGAGAAGGCTTTCAAACGTGTGAGTTGGCAATTCATGGACAGCGCACTACGCAAATTTGCCTTCCCCCCTCCCTTCATAGAGGCGATTTTAGGCTTATATGCTTCCCCCATGGCGAGGGTCAGGGTGAATTGGCCTTTTATCCAACAAATTTAAAATTAGTAAAGGGACCAGACAGGGCTGTCCTCTCTCCCCGACCTTGTTTGTGGTGGTTATAGAAATGTTAATGCAGGCGATCCGTCAGAACGACAATATACAAGGAATTAACATTGGATCCATTCAGATTAAGGCTGGGGTCACAGTAGCATTTTTCACATGCGTTTTTGGAGACCTGCGTTTTCAAAAACGCATGTAAAAAACGCACCCATAGGCCCCCATGTTAAAAAACGCATGCCCTAATAGCCAAAAAGCATGTGTGACAGTCCCATGCGTTTTTGGAGCATATCCAAAAACGCATGCGTTTTTTAATAAGGGGCCTTATGGAAAACGCATGCAAAAACGCATGTACAATTAGTGCCATTCAAAAACGCATGCGTTTCTCATAGGAGCCCATGTTAAAAAAACGCATGCGTTTCCGGAAACGCATGCGTTTTTTTAACATGGGCTCCTATGGGAACGCATGCGTTTTTGAATGGCACTAAAAGGTACTAATTGTACATGCGTTTTTGCATGCGTTTCCTATAGGAACCCATGTTATAAAAACGCATGCGTTTTCTACAAAAACGCATGCGTTTTTCAAAACGCTCAAAAAAATACTACAAGCACTATTTTTAGGTGCAGATTCAAAAACGCACCCAAAAACGCAGGGAGCCATCACACACCTTACAAAAGTCATGCTGACATGAAAAAAAGCATGAGTTTTGTTAAATCAATAAAAAAAACGCATGGCAACTGTGACCACAGCCTAAGACAGCAGCTTTTGGTGACGACTTGTTACTGATGATATCCAATCCGTCGGTGGCAGTGCCGGAGCTCCTTGATCTCCTGGATACTTTTGGAGAATTGTCTAATTTTAAAATCAATTTGGACAAAACGGAAGCATTAAACATAACAGCCTCCAGGACGGAAGTGCAGGCCCTCCAGGACTCCACACACTTCAAATGGCCCAAAAACAAGCTTAAATATCTAGGTATACAAATCACTCATCAGTAACATTAAAAACATATTGAGGTCATATGACCTACCACTGCTTTCATGGTTGGGAAGAGTCAATATTCTAAAATCATATATCCTTCCCAAAATATTTAAAGGGAACCAACCACCTCAGATGACGACTATAAGCAGTTAATACATGTCCCTGCACCCTACCTACACCGTTCCAGCTATGTTTTTGCTAAGAATATTGATAAATGCAAACCGAAAGAAACACTTTGTAAACTTACATTCCTGCGTACTTGAGGGCGTCTCCCTCGGGCTCTCGTACTAGAGGGCTGTGCTCATCATGCCTGCTCTCCCCCTCCCTTATGCACGCCCCCTCTCAGCCTGCTATAGTGATGTGAGGCTGATTGCGTCATAAAGGAGCGGGGCTACCGGGATGCCGCGATTTAGCCCCGCCCCTTTATGACGCAATCAGCCTCACACAGTATAGCAGGCTGAGAGGGGGCGTGCATAAGGGAGGGGGAGAGCAGGCATGATGAGCACAGCCCTCTAGTACGAGAGCCCGAGGGAGACGCCCTCAAGTACGCAGGAATGTAAGTTTACAAAGTGTATATTTCGGTTTGCATTTATCAATATTCTTAGCAAAAACATAGCTGGAACGGTGTAGGTAGGGTGCAGGGACATGTATTAACTGCTTATAGACGTCATCTGAGGTGGTTGGTTCCCTTTAACGTTATGAATATGGTCCCAATTTTCTTACCCAGCCTTTTCTTTCGTTCTCTAAATCGAATAATTTCAAAGTTTGTATGGAGACACAAAAGAGCTAGGATTTCACTTAAAATTCTCATGCTTCCTAAAAGATGGGGGGGGTTGGGATTACCAAACCTCATCTCCTATTACAGAGCCATTCACTTAGCGAGATGGTTGAAACTTACCCATATGGCCTCTCAAGACAACAAACAACACATTGAACTTCAACTATTACATACTAGGGTGCACAGTCTATTATGGGCAGACAGCTTACCAGACAGTGACAATTTAGACAAGATTCTTGCCACTACATTAGCTGTAAGATGTATGTTGGTCCCGATTCGTTTCCCTGAATGTGGGTTTCTGAATAAAATCCCGATGAGGCTTATACCGTACCTAATAGATGTTGAATTCTCAGACCCATATGATCTATGGAAGACTCTCCCAAACAAACCCATCTCCTGGTTACTGTGAGGAGACATCCCATGCAGGAATATGTGGCCGATAGAAGCCATAAAAACAACCACAGACTTTCCTACAAGAACTGCATGTGGCCCATTATATGAAAAAGATCAGGAGCCCACTGACGGTGTCCACTCGGTGGAAATGGCTAAAGATACTGGTAAATGTGAAACCACCGATCCCTAAACTTATTTCCAAGATATATAATAATCTACTTGACAACACATTAATTACTCTTCCACTCTCCATACATTATTGGGAGATTGAGCTTGGTGACAGGCTCTCTCGAGATGATAAAACACAACTCTGTCAGAACTCACATGGTTTCTCCAGATGTGTACTACTACAGGAGATGTCCTACAAGCTCTTCTCAAGATGGTATTACACTCCTGAGAGACTTTTTCATTTGGGGTTAACAGAGTCCCCGAAATGCTGGAGGTGCGGGGTGTTGAGAGGCAATTAAAAGAATTTTGGACAGGACTAAATACAATATTAAAATCCATGGGTCTCATAGAATCTGATCTGACTGCAGTGGAAGCTCTTCTATCGCTCCCATCAGACAACTATAACCCCAAAAAACATGGGCTAGCCCCAGTGATGGTAGGGGCTGCAAAACACTTAATTGCTCAGAGATGGAAGCAACAACATGCACCCACAGTGAAGGACTGGCTGGCCAAAATCTCAGAATTGCATAGACTAGAAGAACATTCTAGCTGGGAAATGTGCTCCCATGACTCCTTTCTCAAGACATTGCAGCCGTGGAGGGAGAGGGTGGGAAACGGTGATATCGGTAATTGAATGAGGAGTCATGTTGGCCGAAAGTGATCCCCGCAACATCTGTTCTATCATTTGCCCGTCGTCTGAGGATTTGCAAGCGGTTCTTCGGAGGCGAAGATAATACTTCGTCGGTCGCCAGCCATGGGAGTTCTACATTTCTACAATTCTATAATTTTATTATCATACAACTCTATGATTTCATAACCCTATAACTCTTTAGAAAGTAATACAGATATTGTACCGTCAAAACATCTATGAAAAAATTGAGAAACCACATGTTTAAGTTTTAGAATAAGTTTATTTTCTCAAAGTACTATATAAGGAAGACATAGGTAACATGTATGGAAATATGTAATTATGTACCATGTTTTGTTACCTTTAAAAATTAAATAAAGAATAATTAAAAAAAAAAGAATAAAGCAAATCTAAAAAGGAGCTGGTTACCCATTGGAAAAAGAAGACAAGAAGAATCAAGGTAGGATAATTCTAAAAAGAACAAGGGGATCTATCATGGCACCTGCCTAAAGGTGTTGTCCAGGATTGATATGAAAGTCTTCCCAGTGCTCAGAATATTCTCGTGCTGGCATCAAGACCAAATGGTCATGTGACAGCAAATATGCGATTTGCATACTTCCGGCCACATTCTGACTTTCCTTACAGGCTTGATCAAATGATTTGCACTGAGCAAAGTCAAGCTCCTCTAGCTGGAATGTGTTTGGAAGTATGCAATTCGTATACTTTCAGTCACATGACGATTTGCTCTCATCGCCTATATCGAGAATCATGACAGTGTGTAATACATGCACTGTGAGGATTCAGAAGTCACATAGAGTGACTGAAGACTTTCATCACAAACATAGACAATCCTTTTTAGCTACAAAAAGCTGAAGAAGCTTCCTGGAAAGTAGAATGAGATGAAGAAAGGTTCAGAGATGCAAGCATATGTGGCCCGCCATATCTAAGACATGAGCTTGATTCCTAATCTACTATACATTCTCAAGCTGCCTGGACTACACTCAAATTCAATGAGTACAGTTTATGTGTAGAAAAACAAAAACATCACCAGGTGGAGAAACATCTCAAAAAGGGTGTAGCGCACAGCAGCCTCAGGCTGGTTCCTGAGTATATGACATTAAAAAGAGGTAAAAAATTCAGCAACCACTCATATGTGTCGCTCATATACCACTAACTAGAGCTGGTACAAATCGATTAACAGAATCCGGACCATTGGCTACGTAGTAATCTGTGAACCCTGGATGGGAGTCTGGGCCTGAGAACTACACTTACGTAGCAGAAAATCATGCGAGTTGTTTTGCGCTAATGCAGTCACCTACGATAGTAAATTACTACTTGGGCTATATTTACCAATGCACACTTTTAGAATTCTGCTCATTCTACAAATGAACATGATATTCCTGTGTCTCCTAATATGATGTATTAAATGATTTAATGGATAGTACAGTTAGTGCGAGTCGATTCATATAACCCTGTTCATCATCCACCCCTGCATCGTGATGCCTATGTGAAGTCCAGCCAGGCCAGCTAATCAATAGAAGGGCTGCAGATGCTGGGAGACCGTAGGTGGATCTGAAGCTTCCTGTCCAGCTGCCACAGATTACTGATTGGCTACTGGACTAAGTCGTGCAGATCAATTTTCACCAACTCTACTGGAACGTGCATACTAGAGAGAATCTTTGGTTGAAGGGTACAATTGATATACAACATACTACTTATATGTACATTACAAGTATTGCTCAAAATTCTGAAAAATATTATGTAATATTATGTTTTTACTATTACATTAGGAGCATTTCAGTCAAAACACCAGAAATGTTTCTAATCAAAGTCTAGAAGAGTTGCTCTCTACTTCAAAGATGTCAAAAAATGTTTGACTTATTTTTTAGTTTAATTTGTTCCTACTTGGAAAATTAATTGATGACAAAAAATAAAAGGGCAAATAAAAGGATGGATGGACTGGTGTCTTGTATATGATATCATTCAAGAGCAAAATGGTAGTGGACGTGTAAAGCAATAGGGTCAAAGAAAAAAATAAAAAAGGATTCTGGGAAATGTAAAAATACACCCTGTGAAGACATTTGTTATTGACACAGATCAAAATGTCATCTGGGTACATGTGTAGACAACTCACTGTGCTAGTGTAAGGTAACTAGAGACTTGTAAAGTAACGACTAGTACCAGAGGTCAGTTAAGTCCACCCCCTTATTTGTATCCCTCAAATAAATATACCAAATATCTTCAGCATTTCCTAAACATATGCAATATTATGTAAAGTATGCTTTTGAAGGGATTTGCACACTACACATAATACATAATACACAGTCTAGTATTAATATTAGTCTACCTTCGTTACTAATAAAATGGACCATTTCAAGAAAAGCCCATAGGATTTTATTAACAAGATATGATATTTTGTCTGTTTTACGACAGATTGACTTATGCAACTGTTATAACAATTGCATTGGAATTCTGAGCGAGAAGTAAGATCCATTAGGATCTCACCAGACTATCCGCTTAGACCAATATTCCCTAACTCCAGTCTTCAAGTGCCAACGACAGGCCATTTTTTTCGTGATTTTCTTAGCATTATACAGGTGTTGGAATCCTTACTTGTGAAGGTGATTAAATTATCATTTGTGCAATACTATAGGTACCGCATGCGTTTCGATGCCTTTTTAGCGGTAAAAACACATACAAATCAAGCAAACGCAGACAAGCCATAGATGTGAAAAGGCCCTAATAGTTTTATGTGAAGTGTTGCTTGCAATCATTAATTGCTTTGCATCTAAGAAAATGAATCTGCAAGAATATTAATTCTACATTTCATATAACTTTCTGAGCTTTGTATTACATGAAAGCATTATTCTTGAGGGAAAATAAAAGTTCTATGACCATATCAATTAGCATGTATAATTACTGTCTTTTTCTGTCTGCTCCTTCATGTCATGAATTAACAAATTTGTAGTTAAACAAGTATTTTTGTCTTGGGTTTAAATTATGTAACATATCATGTTATTTGAGCTATATTATGTTCCTAGAATAGACGAATGTCCTCTGGCACCAGTCTCCTGTACTTCAAGGTCTGGAAAAGGTCAAACAATTCCAATACCATCCCAGGTGTCGGATGACAAAATGAGAACTGTCACACATGGTCTAACTATAATAGAACATAAATCTAATGTGATAAAGATTAATATTAAAGGGATAGTGTACAACAATTTTCTTTTTTTAACCCATTTACCCCCAGGCGATTTTCCATGTTCTGTTTTCCGTTTTTCCCTCCCCTTCTTCCAAGAGACATACCGTATATAGTTGAGTATAAGCCGAGTTTTTCAGCACAATTTTTTTTATACTCCAGTCACGGTGTATTTGCTTGGGGGGGGCTGTGACCGGGGGCTGGAGGAGGCAGGAGGGGGCTGCAGTGGCCGTGGGTGGTCACGTGGGGCCGCCTCATTAGTGTAATGAATATGCACGGCATCCCCTCGTCCATCAGCGGCTGGGGGAGCACTAGACTGACCACATTAATGATATACAGCCCCCCTCCTTAGTATGTGTCTCCCAGGCTGCGGCACATATTAAAATAACAAACATTTCATACATCACCTTTCCGGCACCGCTCCTCCGCTCCCAGCTTCTTCCTGCTTGTGCCGGCTTCTAGTGCTGTGACCGGGCGCAGGAGATGACGTCATCTGCTGCACCCGGTCACATGACACTGGCACAAGCAGGAAGAAGCCGGGACCGGAGGAGCGGCGCCGGAAAGGTGATGCATGAAATTATTGTTACTTTAATATGTGCCGCAGCCTGGGGGACACATACTAAGGAGGGGGGGCTGTATACCACTGCTGCAGTGGGCCTGTATACCACTGCAGGGGCCCTGTATACCTCTGCTGGGGCCCTGTATACTTCTGCTGGGGGCCTGTATACCTCTGCTGGGGGCCTGTATACCATGGCTGGGGCCCTGTATACCTCTGCTGGGGCCCTGTATACCTCTGCTGAGGCCCTGTATACCTCTGCTGGGGTCCTGTATACCACTGCTGGGGCCCTGTATACCACTGCTGAGGGCCTGTATACCGCTGCTGAGGGGGCCTGTATACCGCTGCTGGGGCCCTGTATACCACTGCTGGGGCCCTGTATACCTCTGCTGGGGCCCTGTATACCTCTGCTGGGGGCCTGTATACCGCTGATGGGGCCCTGTATACCACTGCTGGGGCCCTGTATACCACGGCTGGGGCCCTGTATACCACTGCTGGGGCCCTGTATACCACTGCTGGGGCCCTGTATACCACTGCTGGGGGCCTGTATACCACTGCTGGGGGGCGCTATATACCGGGATGGGGGGCTATATAACAGAATGGGGGTCTGCTCCATTTCTTACCCTAGGCTTATACTCGAGTCAATACATTTCCCTAGTTTTGGAGAGTAAAATTAGGGGCCTCGGCTTATACTCGGGTCGGCTTATACTCGAGTATATACGGTAACTTTTTATTTTTCCATCAATATAGACATATGACGGCTTGTTTTTTTGTGGGATGAGTTGTATTTTCATATGTAATCATTTATTTTACCATATTGTGTACAGGAAAAAAATTCCAAGTGCGGTAAAAATGCAAAAAAGTACAACTATGTGTTTTTTTTATTTTATTTACCATGTTCACTATCTGGTAAAACTGACATGTCAGTATGATATCTTAGGTCAGTGCGAGTTCGTAGATACCAAACATGTATACCTTTACTAGTATCTTAGTGGTGACAGAAAATTCAGAATTTTGTAAAGAGAAAGAATTGCATATTTGTGCCATTTCCACAACCCGTAGCGTTCTCATTTTTCGGGATCTGAGGCTGTGTGATGGTTTTTTTTTTGCATCTTGAGCTGACCTTTCTAATGAAACCATTTTTGGGTAGATGCGCTGTTTTGATCACCCGTTATTGCATTTTATTGCAATGTTGCAGCGACCAAAAAAATGTTAATTTGGCGTTTGGACTTTTTTTCTCCATTATGTAGTTAACAGATCAGATTAACTTTTGTATTTTGATAGACTGGGCATTTCTGAATGTGGCGATACCAAATGTGTGTATATTTTTTTATTTTTATAATAGTTTTATCTTCAGTGGGCAAAAGGGAGGGTGATTTGAAATGTTATCAATTTTTCCTTTTTCATATTTTTACAAACTTTTATTTTTTTTCATTACTTTACTTTGGCAACTAGGGGGCATATATGCTCAACAGTCTGATCATTTCTCTTATGTTCGGAACACAGGGGAAGTGATCACTCCCTACTGATGATGTCACTGAGTCATCACCGGCAGGGAATGATTCAGGGCAGCTTCCGGGGATATCAGATGACCCCAGGCTGTCCAGGTAACAGCAGAGGTCCCGTGATCACTTTTCAGGACTTCCAATCAGGGCAGGGAACAACACCATCACTGTCATGGTACTATGGATTGCGCTGTCAGTCGCGCTACTTGTTACTGTGAAGAAATCCAGCACTGACCATATCTTCAATTGTCAATGCTTTATTGGTGCATTCAAAGCTGAAAGCGTTTCGGACAACATTCTTAGTCTACAGCATGCTGTAGACTAAGGACGTTGTCTGAAACGCATCCAGCCGTTCGGGACTGCGTTCCCTCTGCATCATGATTTTATGCTGTTAATTCACCAATAAAGCATTGAAAATTGAAGATATGGTCCATGCTGGATTTCTTCACAGTAACAATTTGTTGTCCAGAAAACAGACTTCCGCTTCCAAGCACCAAACGGCTTCAGGTGATTCCAGTTTGCAGCACTCGCCCACAGAAAGTAATGTGATATTCAAACAAAAAATTATCTTAAAATACAAATATATGTTCATTGGTGAATGAAGTTGTGGTGCTATTAGAGTCATATTTAATATTTTGTGTGACTTCCATGAGCTTGAAGGACTGCATCCATGCGGTTCAACAATGATTCATACAATTTATTAATGAAGTCATCAGGAATAGCAAAGGATGCAGTCTTACATGCCTCCCAGAGTTCATCTAGATTCTTTGGTTTTGTCTTCCTAGCTTCCTCTCTCATCCTACCCCAAACATGCTCAATGATGTTCATGTCTGGTGACTGGGCTGGCCAGTCCTTGAGCACCTTGATCTTTTTTGCCTGGAGGAACTTTGTAGTAGAGATGGATGTATGAGATGGAGCACCATCCTGCTGCAGAATTTGACCCCTTTTATGATTTGGAATATAAGAGGTAGTTAATACTTCTTGATATTTTAGGCTATTGATCTTGCCTTCCATCTTGCAAATGTTTTGCACACCCCCATACTGAATGTAACCCCAGACCATGATCTTTCCACCACCAAATTTAACTGTTTTCTGGGTGTATTTTGGATCCATACGGGCTCCAGTAGGTCTCCTGCAGTATTTTCAGCGGCTGTGGTGTAATTCTACTGAAGATTCATCAGAGAAATCCACCTTTTGCCACTTTTCCAGTGTCCATCTGTTTAGCAGGCTGTAAGACTTTGCAAATGCCACACATTTTTTTATTTGCCTTTTGTTTAGTGCTGGCTTCTGGGCACTGAATCGACCATGGAGGCCATTTCGAGACAGAACCCTACAAACTGTTCTAGTTGACTCAGGGACTCGAGGTTACCAGGCCTGTTAGAGCTCTGCTGCAGTGGAAGAGGAGCTTGCTTTGGATATTCTAACCAACAAACGTTCCTCCTGAGCAGTTGTCTTGCGGGGTCTGCCGGACCTGGGCTTGTCAAACACATCTCCAGTCTCTTCAAATCTTTTTTTAATTCTTTATACTTGATGCTGAGACACATTAAAGGTGCCAGACACCTTTGCAGTGGATCTGGTCTTCAGCCTCTTCATAATCAAGGCTTTGGTCGCAAGGTGGATTTTTGGCATGTTGTCAAAGTTCAAGTTGCAGTTGAAGTGAAGGTCTGGGGTGCTGGGTTTCTTTTTATACACACTCACTAAATAATCGATCATTTACTGGGCCCAGGTGAGGATGTAAACTAGGATTGGGTGCATTATATGACCAGGCGACAAAACTTTTGTCTTGCTAAAATCTGACCATTCTGTGTTCATTAAATGATCAATATTTCAGCATTGATGCCAATTTATTTTCTTAACCTAAACCAAATTTGTGAGGGTTTCAGCTTTCAAAAGAGTAATTTATACAACCAATATATGGGGGTGCTGTGTACATATATGGGAGTGCTGTGTACATATTTGGGGGTGCTATGTAATTATATGGGTGCTGTGTACATATATGGGAGTGCTGTGTACATATATGGGGGTGCGATGTACATGTATGGGGGTGCTGTGTACATGTATGGGAGTGCTGTGTACATATACGAATGTGCTATATAATTATATTGGAGTGCTAGGTAATGATATGGGGGTGCTGTGAACATCTATGTGGGTGCTATGTAATTATATGGGGGTGCTGTGTAATTATATGGAGGTGCTATGTAATTATATGGGGGTGTTGTGTACATATATGGGGGTGCTATGTAATTATATGTGGATGCTGTGTAATTATATGGAGGTGCTGTGTATATACATGGAGGTGCTATGTAGGGATGGGCGAATACTAAATTACTCAGACTCGCTAGACTTTAACGAGTAGGATCCCAATACTCGCTACTCACTGCAAGTCTAGCGAGTCCAATGTAAATGAATGGGGAAGCGAGTATTGCAGCGATACCTCTGCTGCTGGAACCCATAAAGGGGTCTGGCAGCAGAGGAAAAACCTGCAATTCCCCATTTTATTCTTTAAAAGCCGGCAGCAAAAAGCCGCGGGCTTTTAAAGAATAGTTAAAAAAAACCCGGATTGAACCGGACCAGTTCAATCCGGTCCCATAGACAGTCATGTTAAAGTTAACCGGCTTGAATCGAACCGGGACAATCCGATTTGTTTTAACATGACGGTCTATGTAACCGTATTACACCTGACCGTTTTTTTCAATCTGAAGGGTTAGTACAAAATTAGTTAGTGCGCAAAAGCAGTCACCAAGGTGTACTGTGGTGCTCCCTGCGTCACCGCTAGATGGTACCATGCGTGCTGTCAGGTAGCAGAGCAGCTACGCACTGTCCCTAGCAAAAATTAAGCTGCAGGGGTAAATATGACCCCAAAATTATCTGCTGGAAAAAATAATTCTTAGCTTCTGATTTCAGCTCTGAGGAAAGCTGAGTGAGCTAAGCTCTGAGGTCGGTGCTGTGTGGCACTGCAAGTCTGCTCCTGCCTGTCTCCCTGCCTACAGTCCTCTACAGTACTCCTCCGTCCTGGTAGTTCTCACAAGAGCTTTTGGGTTAAATTTGAGGAATCTCGAGGTGGATTTCCTACACTGACTGACACTCCCTAGGATCTTCTGCAACTCTCCCTACACTAGATCAGATCGTTATAGGAATGTGCCCAAAATTTGCCTTGTCATACATGACATAGGCATCACAATGGACAGCAGCCAATCATAGTAATGCCACAACCAACATGGCTGCGGCATTACTGACTATGATTGGATAACATGCTGGGCTGGCTCTTCACCTTTTTCATAGCTAACATGCTAGGCTGTCTCCGTCTCGTAACGTAACATTAACATATTCTATATACGGCGAGTACCGAATACAGAATACAGGAGTAGACTCGCTCGTAATATTCACTGCTGACAGCGGGTATCTGGTAACTGGTCAGGTTTTGTAACGATTCAGGGACAATCCGGCTGCATAGCAAACATATTAGGTTGAACTGGATTGACATGGAGTCCATGACTGCTTTAAGCAGATTCTTTATACCGGGACTAAACTGGATTGTACCGGTTTGTACAGATCCGGGTACATTAAACATTGATGTCTATGGTACCTGATTGAACATGACCGGGTCAATCGGGGACAATCCGGTTCAAAGAAGTAGAAGAATGGAATTTACAATTGATTTTCATTGGACTCGTTACTGTGCGAGTAATCGCAATGAAACTCGCAGAGTAAGGAGTCGGCCGAGTACCCTACTACTCGCAGAGTAGCGAGTAGTAACGAGTAGATTCACCTAGTGCATTTTTGATTTATGTGTAATGTATATATATATGGGGGAGTGCTGTTGGAGTTAATTATATGGGGTGTGTGTATATATATTGTATGATATATGGGATTGTTATATATATGGGTGTGTGTGTACTATATGGGTTTATATATATATTTGGGGAGTGCTGTATATATACTGGATGTTATATATGGGGTGATATATATGGATGCATATATATATATAGAGAGAAGTGTGTATATAGTATTATATATAATATATATATAAAGAGAATGTTGTATATATATATATATATATATATGGGGAAGTGCTTTACAGTATATGCAGGGCTATGGAGGTGCATTATAATATATGGAGGGCTATGGGGGTGCTGAATAGATTCAAAGATTCAAAGAAGCTTTATTGGCAGAACAAAATACATCTCAGTTTTGCCAAAGCAATTGTATAAAGAGAATAGGGATAGGGACTGTGGGGATGTTGGGTAGGAGCTGTAGGGAAGGTGGATGGGGCGGATTCAGGATGGGGGGGGCTATAGTCCATGGCATAGGGAAGGTGGATGGGGCAAGTCCAGGGTGGGGGCTATAGTCCATGGCATAGGGAAGGTGGATGGGGGCAGATCCAATGTGGAGGCTATAGTCCATGGCATCATAGCTCTTTTTCTCGCAGTCTATGGCATTCGCTCACATACCGCACTGTTATCTCCACTGCTCTCTCTTCTTCTCCCAGCAGGATAGATGTTTTTTCTTCCTCCTTCATGGAATAGTATATGAAGGACAATGGGGGCGCACAATACTGTACGAAGGACTATGGTCGGTGCATTATAGTATATGAGCGTGTTTTATAGTATATGGAGGACTATGGGGTGCATTATAATATATGGAGAACTAAGGGGGGTGAATTATAGTATACAAGGGTCCTTTATAGTATACAAGTGTGCTTTATAGTATATGGAGGATTATGGGGTGCATTATATTATATGGAGGAATATGGGGGTGCATTAAAATATATGGGGACTTTGGGGTGCATTATAATATATGGAGAAATATGGGGTGCATTGTAATATATGGAGGACTATGGATGGTGCTTTATAATATATGAAGATAATTATACTTATATTATAGGGGGCATGATAATGCTTGGAGGGCTATGAGGGAACTTTTATATTTTATGGAGGGCTATTTGAGGGGCCATTATACAGTGTGAACAGGTTTAGGGGTCTTTATACTGTATGTGGGTCCATTTTACTACATGGAAGACTGTGTGGGGTTACAGTTGTGGATCGTACTGCGCCAGTGTAGTTGGGGAAGGGGGGGGGTACAGTAGCGTCATGTGGATCGTACTGTGGAGGAATTCACTTTGGGGGGATCATATAGTGTTTGTGGACGGTCCTGTGAAGGAGTCACTGTGGAGGTAGTGTATAGTGTTTGGGGGCACTTTTGTTGACATCATACTTTATGGGGGCAATGAAAGGGAAATCTAGGGGCTTCAATAGGAGGAAAATCACTTTGTAATGGCAGCAAAGTTGTTAGATATGTACCTATGTGATGCAGCCAAATGTATATACACTTTTTAGGGGGGTGTTCAATTAGAACTGGAGCTGTGATGTCCCATGATTTTATGTACACCTCTGGGGCAGGATGCATTGTCCCTTTCTAATGCGCCTCTGCTGCAGGACTGATTGGCCATAACTTATGTGGCATCCCCAGGAACCAGGCTACTCCGGAACAAGCTATTATTGTCTCTGTAGGGTGCCACAGCGGTGTGGCCTGGCTCCATGGTCCCAGGTGCAGCAATAAAAGGGGAAAAGTCTATGGGATTTGCTTGTGACGCCACCCATGTCTTGTGGTTTGTGGGCTTAAAGCGTTCCCGGCGATGTATACAGAGCCGGCACTCTGGTTCTCTAGCCCAGCCACCAGTGATCCGTGTTAGTGGGCCTCACCTGGCTCCTTCCTTCTCTCACAGTTTCAGCCTGGGTACCCGACTGGCCATTAGTGATAAAGGCTGCTGGCCCTATTGTTTGTTCAGTCTGTGGTAGTTAGTACTCTGCTAAAAGGTGTCTCGGCCTGGGAGATGCCTCCCACTTCCTCACTCTCAAGGGAAGACCTGTCCTGATCTTCGTGTCCCAACTTAATGTACCAGTGTTTTACTACTGTTCCTTCACTCCTTTTTCCGGGTTCTTTTTACTTCCCACCCACACGTAAATACTCCTGCCACCTCTTGCCCGACATACAATGACTTGGGTTACAGGGTCAGAGTGTATGTGTGTGGGTGTTTTTGTGAACTGACCCTCTTACCTATCCCAGGTGCATTTCACCCTGTGTCTGCCCAGTCGCAGGGGCGCCATACTTACACACCACGTCCAGTTCCACCCCTCAGTACATACTTTGTGGAGTGCTGCAACTACGTCAACTTTTTTTCTCCATTGTTTACTTTGTTTTGTTGACCGTCAGAACCCCTTCAATTCAGATATCTTGACCTGAGCTGTGCACCCATCTTTACCCTATTGCTTCCTTGATGTTTCTCCCAAGCAGCGATTGGTCAGTGGCGCTTGTCTCCCTTCCCGCTCCCATATCCCTTACTCAACCCAATTGGACGGACCCTACTATTAGCTCTGGACAGCCCCTTTTCCAGCGCTTGTGATTGCCTGAGTGTTTTGGGAGAATGAGGCATGATCTGTTGGAGGAGATGTGCCATTTTATCAGCTTAGTGCAGTGGCTGTTTGTAGATGCTCAGACTGCAGGTCGTTGCATGACGTGTGAGGACGGTGCTACATGGAGGACATGTCTGACTAGTTAGACAATAGGCTGACAATCAGTGCCTCCTCCATTGTGTATGCCATAAGGATGCAGGACTGTGTCTGCCTACAGAATTACAACTGTGTCAGCCATTATTCTGTGTCTTTATGCTTGTACCAAGCCTGCCATTGCCTTAATGATCCTTATTCTGGATACTTCTGTGTAGTTCTTATATGCGCGTGTGATGGCGCTGACATCCTTGTGTTTGGGTGGGGGATGCCATTTTGAAGTTTGCCTCGGGCAGCAGAGAGGCTAGGTTCATCCTTAGTCCCAGTCTCAGGTCTTTGCAGAGTTCAACAGGTTTTCTTCCAGAATGATTCTGTATTTGGCTCCGTCCATCTTCCCATCAATTTTAACCATCTTCCCTGTCCCTCCTGAAGAAAAGCAGGCCCAAACCATGATTCTGCCACCACCATGTTTGACAGTGGGGATGATGTTTTGAGGGTGATGAGCTGTGTTGCTTTTACGCCAAACATATCGTTTTACATTGTGCCCAAAAAGTTTGATTTTGGTTTCATCTGACCAGAGCACCTTATTCCACATGTTTGGTGTGTCTCCCAGGTGGCTTGTGGCAAGCTTCAAATGAAACTTTTTATGGATATCTTTGAGAAATGGATTTCTTCTTGCCACTCTTCTATAAAGACCAGATTTGTGCTGATTGTTGTCCTACGGACAGACTCTCCCACCTCAGCTGTAGATCTCTGTAGTTCATTCAGAGTGATCATGGGCCTTTCGACTGCATCTCTGATCAGTCTTCTCTTTGTTCGAGATGAGAGGTTAGAGGGACGGCCGGGTCTTGGTAGCTTTGCAGTGGTCTGATACTCCTTCCATTTCAATATGATCACTTGCTCAGTGCTCCTTGAGATGTGTAAAACTTGGGAAATCTTTTTGTATCCAAATCCGGTTTTAAACTTCGCAAAAACAGTATCACGGACCTGTCTGGTGTGTTCCTTGGTCTTCATGATGCTCTCTGCACTTGAAACAGAACCCTGAGACTATCACAGAGCAGGTGCATTTATACGGAGACTTGATTACACACAGGTGGATTCTATTTATAATTACCAGTAGGGATGAGCGAGTCTACTCGCTAGGACTCGTTACTCGGCGATTCTTAAGGGACTCGCTGGACTCGGGAATCGGCGAGTCTTTTAGCGAATACTCGCTCAGTAACGAGTCCAATGCAAGTGAATGGCAATCTTAGTTTTGTCATAGTTTACTTTCTCTCACTCGCTAGACTCGCTAGACTCGCTCTATCACATCGCTATATAGCTTGAATCTCCCCAAACAGCAGCGAGTCTGAGCGAGTCTACGAGTCCGAATCCTAGCGAGTCTGCGATTCCGAGTCCTGTATTCTCTATTCGGGACTCGCGAATCCAGAATCTTTTATGTTACTAGTCAGCATTGCGTGTTAGGTCAGAAAACTTGTGAAGATAGCCAATCATAGTCAGTAATGGCATAGCAGCTATGGTTGTGTCAGGACTATGATTGGCTGCTGTCCATCGTGATGCCTATGTCATCTATGACAGGCAAGGCAGTATATAAGGCTTGCCCCCGCCATTTTGGGCACATTGCTGAGAAGAGCTGACCTAGTGCAGGGAGACTTGGAGCAGATCTAGGGACAGTTAGGCAGTGTAGGAGTCACATATAACCCAAAAGTTCTTTTCAGAACTAACAGGACGCAGTGTAGGAGTCAAGATTCCTCACACATAACCCAAAAGTTCTTTTCAGAACTATCAGGACGGAGGATTGCTGTACAGGACTGTAAGGAAGGGAGATAGGAGCAGCCTTACAGTGAATCCAGCACCATCCTCAGAGCTTAGTTCACCCAGCTTTCCGCAGAGCTGTAATCCTAAGCTTTTTCTTATTTTTGGCACTAGTCTACCAAATAATTTTGGTGCCATTTTTCCACAAAAAATTTCCTGTGCCAGTGCGTTGCTGTACGGTGTCCTGCCTGCAGCTCGCACGGTACTTGTAAACTTGCACGCAGCCAGCACCGCAGCCTAAGTGTGCTGGTTCTGCGTACTAAACAATTTTTTCCTGTGCCAGTGCGTAGCTGTACGGTGTCCTGCCTGCAGCTCGCACGGTACTTGTAAACTTGCACGCAGCCAGCACCGCAGCCTAAGTGTGCCTGGTTCTGCGTACTAAACAATTTTTTCCTGTGCCAGTGCGTAGCTGTACGGTGTCCTGCCTGCAGCTCGCACGGTACTTGTAAACTTGCACGCAGCCAGCACCGCAGCCTAAGTGTGCCTGGTTGTGCGTACTAAACAATTTTTTCCTGTGCCAGTGCGTAGCTGTACGGTGTCCTGCCTGCAGCTCGCACGGTACTTGTAAACTTGCACGCAGCCAGCACCGCAGCCTAAGTGTGCCTGGTTGTGCGTACTAAACAATTTTTTCCTGTGCCAGTGCGTAGCTGTACGGTGTCCTGCCTGCAGCTCGCACGGTACTTGTAAACTTGCACGCAGCCAGCACCGCAGCCTAAGTGTGCCTGGTTCTGCGTACTAAACAATTTTTTCCTGTGCCAGTGCGTAGCTGTACGGTGTCCTGCCTGCAGCTCGCACGGTACTTGTAAACTTGCACGCAGCCAGCACCGCAGCCTAAGTGTGCCTGGTTCTGCGTACTAAACAATTTTTTCCTGTGCCAGTGCGTAGCTGTACGGTGTCCTGCCTGCAGCTCGCACGGTACTTGTAAACTTGCACGCAGCCAGCACCGCAGCCTAAGTGTGCCTGGTTGTGCGTACTAAACAATTTTTTCCTGTGCCAGTGCGTAGCTGTACGGTGTCCTGCCTGCAGCTCGCACGGTACTTGTAAACTTGCACGCAGCCAGCACCGCAGCCTAAGTGTGCCTGGTTGTGCGTACTAAACAATTTTTTCCTGTGCCAGTGCGTAGCTGTACGGTGTCCTGCCTGCAGCTCGCACGGTACTTGTAAACTTGCACGCAGCCAGCACCGCAGCCTAAGTGTGCCTGGTTCTGCGTACTAAACAATTTTTTCCTGTGCCAGTGCGTAGCTGTACGGTGTCCTGCCTGCAGCTCGCACGGTACTTCTAAACTTGCACGCAGCCAGCACCGCAGCCTAAATGTGCCTGGTTCTGCGTACTAAACAATTTTTTCCTGTGCCAGTGCGTAGCTGTACGGTGTCCTGCCTGCAGCTCGCACGGTACTTGTAAACTTGCACGCAGCCAGCACCGCAGCCTAAGTGTGCCTGGTTCTGCGTACTAAACAATTTTTTCCTGTGCCAGTGCGTAGCTGTACGGTGTCCTGCCTGCAGCTCGCACGGTACTTGTAAACTTGCACGCAGCCAGCACCGCAGCCTAAGTGTGCCTGGTTCTGCGTACTAAACAATTTTTTCCTGTGCCAGTGCGTAGCTGTACGGTGTCCTGCCTGCAGCTCGCACGGTACTTGTAAACTTGCACGCAGCCAGCACCGCAGCCTAAGTGTGCCTGGTTGTGCGTACTAAACAATTTTTTCCTGTGCCAGTGCGTAGCTGTACGGTGTCCTGCCTGCAGCTCGCACGGTACTTGTAAACTTGCACGCAGCCAGCACCGCAGCCTAAGTGTGCCTGGTTGTGCGTACTAAACAATTTTTTCCTGTGCCAGTGCGTAGCTGTACGGTGTCCTGCCTGCAGCTCGCACGGTACTTGTAAACTTGCACGCAGCCAGCACCGCAGCCTAAGTGTGCCTGGTTGTGCGTACTAAACAATTTTTTCCTGTGCCAGTGCGTAGCTGTACGGTGTCCTGCCTGCAGCTCGCACGGTACTTGTAAACTTGCACGCAGCCAGCACCGCAGCCTAAGTGTGCCTGGTTCTGCGTACTAAACAATTTTTTTCCTGTGCCAGTGCGTAGCTGTACGGTGTCCTGCCTGCAGCTCGCACGGTACTTGTAAACTTGCACGCAGCCAGCACCGCAGCCTAAGTGTGCCTGGTTCTGCGTACTAAACAATTTTTTCCTGTGCCAGTGCGTAGCTGTACGGTGTCCTGCCTGCAGCTCGCACGGTACCTTCCATCTCTCTAAAAATATCTTAGCCTCTAGTGTGTACCTTTCACGAAATAGTACCTGCTACTTGTTTTGCAAGCCCCCAGAAAGCCACCAGAAATTACAAAATGTCACACAAAAAACCAAATCCCAAAAAAAGTCTTGCTAAGGGACAGGGACGAGGTACAGGCATTGGTAGTCGTGGCCAACTATCCACCAGTTCGGGCAGACAGACGAGGATTGATCGATCGTTCCTCCTGTCTAACTTTCCCCGTCAGGAAAGTAAACGAGTATTGAGGCCGGAAGACGAACAGCATCTAACGTCTTGGCTGGCAGACAAGACCTCAACAACAGGTTCTTGCAGCACTCAAGGTTCCTTGAGCACTGTATCTACTGTTGGTACATACCATGCTGGGTCATCTAATCCACAACCTCTTCACAGTTCCTCAGACCAACAGCAGCCCCATGAAAATGTTGACACAGACATGGGTCACTCAGATGACTTATTTGGTACATATAATCCTTTACATGAATCCGGTTTGCCAGACTCCGTAGTAGATGAGATACTTGATGAAGAATTGTCCATTCATGGACAAGTTTTAGAGACACCCCGGCCACATGAACGTGTCTTTCAGCAAAGTCTTAGACCGTCTCAGGAGTTGGAGGATGATGATGATGAGACAGTGACACACTTGTCATCTGGGGAGCAAAATCTATCTTGTTATCGGGAAGATTTAGAAGAGGAAGGGGTTGATGATGAGACAACTGATCCCACGTGGAATGTTGCGATGCAGAGCCAGCAGAGCAGCACGGAGGAAGAAAGTGTGTATGTCCCACCAACAACGGCAGCAAGGCCGACTCCTCCCACCAGAACTCAAAGAGTCACCACTGTTGCCCAAAATGTGTCCACTGTGGCTCAAAATTTGTCAACTGTTGGACAAAATGTCTCAAATGTGGGCCTCAGTAATCCCTCAGGGAGTACAGTCAAGCCTAGAGGTCGGTCAGCCACTGTGTGGAAATTTTTTAAAGATGGGCCTTCTCAAGAAAATGTGGTCATCTGTACCATCTGCCATGCAAGGCTCAGCAGAGGCCACGGGAAAGGAAACCAGAGCACCAGCAGTATGCGGAAGCACATGGCTGGTCAGCACCCTATTCAGTGGTCAAAAGTGCAGCCTTCCACAACAGTGTCATCTGACCCAAAGACTGCGACGGTAACTCAGATACCAGGGCCGACCTCAGGCTACATTGCGCCCTGTGCAAAATTTCCCTTTGGCGCCCCCAGACCACGTGACTGGTGGTGTATACAGGGCCCCAGGGCCCACTGGTGGTGCATACAGGGGCCTGGGCCCCAGGGCCCACTGGTGGTGCATACAGGGGCCTGGGCCCCAGGGCCCACTGGTGGTGCATACAGGGGCCTGGGCCCCAGGGCCCACTGGTGGTGCATACAGGGCCTGGGCCCCAGGGCCCACTGGTGGTGCATACAGGGCCCCCTCCTCCCCTCCTCCCCTCCCTGTAAAAGAATACTGTCTGTACATCCATGATATACTTACTCTGACTGCCGCTGCCGCTACCGCTGTTCGCCGACGCCACTCTGCACCGCGCTCCGACTTCTTCCTGGCTGGCTGGCTGCTTCCTGTGTGACGTCTCTCCCTGCGGCTGCGCCCAGGCCGGCGCCGGTCACCAGGAAGACGCCGGATGAAGCCGGAGCTGCCTGGGCTGCCTGCCCCTAACGCCGGCCCTGAGGACGGGGCAGGAGGTAACTCAAGATGTGCGGACGGCGGGGGGGCGGGATTGCCACTTACAGGAGGGCGGGGGCACCGCAGGAGAATTAACCCTTTACTCGGCGCCGCGGAGCCGCAGAGAGAACTTAAATATCCGTCTCTCTGGCGCCCCCTTTGCAGCATGGCAGGCGGCGCCCTGTGCGACCGCACAACTCGCACAGCGGCAGGGCCGGCCCTGTCAGATACGTCCGTCACAATCAAGTGTTGCTGAAGCTGGTCCAGCTCATATGTACTCATCACAAGCAGCGGTTGCAGAGAGACTGAACACGAGTGCAGACAGTTCTCGGTCAGCAACATCGTTACAGTTATCAGTGACACAGCTGTACGAAAGGAAGCAGAAATACCACTCTTCCCACCCATTAGCCAAAAAAATAAATGCCCAGATAGCTAAGTTGTTAGCAGTCGAGATGTTGCCGTTTAGGCTTGTGGGTACAGACTCTTTCCGTGAGCTTTTGGCTGTGGCAGTACCACGCTACTCGGTTCCAAGCCGCCACTACTTTTCACGTTGTGCCGTCCCCGCGTTACATGAGCATGTCATTAACAACCTCAAGCGTGCCCTCACCAACGCTGTAACCGGGAAAGTACACCTTACTACGGACACGTGGACAAGCAGTTCAGGACAGGGCCGGTACATCTCGCTCACCGCGCATTGGATCAACGTTGTGGAGAGTGTGCCAAACGATGTTAGTGTTACATCAAACATCCTACCCACGCCACGGATAGCTGGCACAACCTCATTCAGGGTCTCTGCATCATCCTATATGTCCACTACCCCATCTTCCGCTTCCTCGACCAATCCTCAATTGCCCTCAACATCACGGCCAAGTTGGGAGGTTTGCTGCAGTGCTTCAGCAAGACGCCAACAGGCTCTGCTGAAGCTGATCTGTTTAGGTCACACACCGCACACTGCAGTAGAGCTGTTGAAAGGTCTGAAGGAACAGACAGATGAGTGGCTATCCCCACTCCAACTCCAGACCGGTCTCGTGGTGAGCGACAATGGTCGTAACCTAGTGGCTGCACTAAAGCTCGGAAACCTTGTGCACGTGCCTTGCATGGCTCACGTGCTGAATCTGGTAGTGCAGAAATTCCTGCGTACATACCCAGAGCTATGTGACCTACTGGAGAAGGTGCGTCGAGTTTGTGCACATTTTCGTCATTCGTCAACAGCGGTTGGAAAACTTTCATTGCTTCAAAAGCAATTGAATTTGCCCAACCACAGACTCATTTGTGACATGCCGACACGATGGAACTCTACATTCCATATGTTATCGAGGATCAATGAGCAGCAGAGGGCAATATCCGAGTATCAGTTGCAACATGCCCGTCAGACCGGCAGTCAGCCACGACATATTAGTACAATGGAGTGGGTGTGGATCGCTGACACATCTGAGGTTCTTGATAATTTTGACTACTGCACAAAACTGGTGAGCGGTGATCAGTCCATCATCAGTGTCACTATACCCATGCTGTGTCTGCTGAAAGAGTCCCTCATTAATCAGAAAAATGAAGCATTGAGAGCCCAGCAGATGGCTATGGAGCCAGATTTAAACAGCGCAGTACCTAGCCAGCAAAGCCAGTATGACCAGGCAACAATGGCTCCTGAGGAGGAACAGGAGCAAGACGATGAAGAGGATTCATTTTTTGTTGGTGCCGATGTCAACCCAGATGGTACTCAGAACCCCAGCTTTGTGTCTGTCCACCATGGGTGGCCTGGAGAGGAGGAGGCGGAGACAGACTTTGCGGATACAATGGGTATTGAACATCGTTCTGAGGACACTGAAGACATGACTCTATGCAGCTTAGGACACATGGCTGACTTCATGTTGACTTGTCTGCTAGAAGACCCACGAGTGATTAACATATTGCACAACGACCTCTACTGGTTGGCCACCTTTCTGGACCCACGTTATAAAGATAAATTCACCTCGCTGCTGTTTCAGTCACCACGTGGCTTGACAATTGACTATTTCAAGAGTGTTCTTGTGGAAAATATGCTTCGAATATCACCGTCAGACAACACTCTGCCCATAGTTAGCAACTCTGTGCAACAGCAGCCTTTGGTCGGGGCACAATCATCCACGCTGTCCAGAAGAGATGCTGGAAAGATGTCCGCAAAGTGGGCTATGTTCAATAAGCCATCGAACCTGCAGCGCCATGTTGCTCCAGTAACCATCTCTCGGAGACAGAAACTTACCAACATGGTACAAGAATACTTAAGTGACAGTACCTGCTTCCTGACTGATGCCGCAGTCCCGTTTAATTACTGGGTCTCCAAGCTCCACACTTGGACCGAGCTCTCGTTGTATGCCTTGGAGGTGCTGGCATGCCCTGCAGCTAGTGTGACATCAGAGCGGGTTTTCAGTGCCGCTGGGGGTATCATAACTGATACCAGGACACGTCTTACTCCAGAGAATGCAGACAGGCTTACTCTAATTAAGTTTAATAGGAACTGGATTTCACAAGACTTCTTGAGCCCTGAAGACGACAGTACTCAGAGCTGAAGTGCCACGTTCAACATCAATATGATATAATTAATCATTGTATTATATTGTGTCTTTTTGGTACAAGCAGTATGTCCAAGACCAGTAACGATTTGCGTAACCATGTTCCTGCAACCTGGTAATGAGGCTGCTTCATCTTAAACCAACACTACACCTTAACTTCGGTTTCATTAACCATCACAACACCTTTTCACAAGGAATCAACCTTTATTTTCTGTTAGCAAACATTTAACAGCCCCTTGGGCTAATTTTTGGAAACACCCAGCCTAACAAGCTGATCATGGCCCTTAGGCCTGCATTTACACTAAAAATGCAAAACAGCCCCTTGGGCTAATTTTTGGAAACACCCAGCCTAACAAGCTGATCATGGCCCTTAGGCCTGCATTTACACTAAAAATGCCAAACAGCCCCTTGGGCTAATTTTTTGAAACACCCAGCCTAACAAGCTGATCATGGCCCTTAGGCCTGCATTTACACTAAAAATGCCAAACAGCCCCTTGGGCTAATTTTTTGAAACACCCAGCCTAACAAGCTGATCATGGCCCTTAGGCCTGCATTTATACCCAAAATGCCAAACAGCCCCTTGGGCTAATTTTTGGAAACACCCAGCCTAACAAGCTGAACATGGCCCTTAGGCCTGCATTTATACCCAAAATGCCAAACAGCCCCTTGGGCTAATTTTTGGAAACACCCAGCCTAAGAGGCTTATCATGGCCCTTAGGCCTGCATTTACACTAAAAATGCCAAACAGCCCCTTGGGCTAATTTTTGGAAACACCCAGCCTAACAAGCTGAACATGGCCATTAGGCCTGCATTTATACCCAAAATGCAAAACAGCCCCTTGGGCTAATTTTTGGAAACACCCAGCCTAAGAGGCTTATCATGGCCCTTAGGCCTGCATTTACACTAAAAATGCCAAACAGCCCCTTGGGCTAATTTTTGGAAACACCCAGCCTAACAAGCTGAACATGGCCCTTAGGCCTGCATTTATACCCAAAATGCAAAACAGCCCCTTGGGCTAATTTTTCCAGGCACCAAGCCTATGCCTCCATCGTGGGCATTGCATGTACTATGCTCCTAGTACAAGCAATTCTATTGTATGGGCCAAGCACCCTGCTTTCTGAAAAAAATGTATATGAAGCCCCTTCAGCTAATTTTTTTAGGCAACAAGCCTATGCTTGCATCGTGGGCATTGCTTGGACTATCATCCTGCTGGAGCCTGGAGAAAGGTCCCACTGTACGCTCTGTAGAAAACGCGTAGACGCGATGTGTAGCAGGTAGATGTCCCAGCCTCTCACATGTGTGTTCCTAGTCTTGTTGCCATAGCGAGGCATTAAGTAACCCCCCAAACACAGGCACTGTTTATTTGTCAGCAACATTTGTCTGTGGAGTCATGATTTTACACTTAGTAACCAAGGTGACTTCATGCTCCATGCGGTCCGTAAAGTACTTGCTAATGATGCTCTCTCTCCCCTGTCCTCCACGCCAAATGTCTCGGGTAATCCTTGACTCATCCCTCTCCTTCAAGCCCCACCTCTAGTTCCTAACCAAGTCCCTGTCACTCCAACTCAAAAATATTTCAAGAATTTGCTCGTTACTCAACCCTGACACAGCTAAAACACTCATTAATGCCCTCATCATCTCACGCCTTGACTACTGGAACCTCCTTCGCACAGGCCTCCCTGCCAACTCTCTTGCACCTCTCCAATGTATACTAAACTCTGCTGCCCGACTAATCCATCTGTCCTCACGCTACTCACCTGTCTACACCCACTGCCAAGCCCTTCACTGGGTCCCCGCCCCACAGAGAGCTCACTTTAAAACACTGATCATGACATTCAAAGCCTTACACAACCTATCCCCACCATACATCTCCGACATGATCTCCCGATACCATCCCTCACGCTACCTGCGTTCATCCAAAGAACTTCTCCGACACTCCCCCCTCATCTCCTCTTCCCACAACCGCATACAGGATTTCTCCCGGGCATCAACCATGCTCTGTAACTCGCTGCCCCACCTCATCACTCACTCGCCTACCCTGGGAACCTTCAAGAAACACCTAAAGACTCACCTCTTCCGACAGGCCTACAACCTGCCATGACACCCCGCTACACGCCCCACGACCGACACCTTCCCCACCCTATTGTATCCCCACCCACCCCTCGTTGAATGTGAGCCCACGCGTACAGGGTCCTCTCCTGTTGTACCTCTATGACCTTATTGTCTATGTTTATTGTACTTCTCCTTGTGTACCTTATCCTCATGTAAAGCGCCATGGAACCTATCGGTGCTATATAAATAAATAATAATTATAATGATGATGACTTTAAGCCCACCCACAAAACAACCTACACATCCTTTCCCTGAAAAAAGACAGACACAAAGCAGTTTTTGTAAACTGGGTATTATTCCGCCATAATGGTAAAAATGTCAGAATTTTTTTTTTTTTTTTTTTTTTTTTTTGGTACAACTTTGTAAACAGGAAAATATAAGAAATAATAACAATGAAATTGTGCAATGCACATGAACACAAAATAAAAAAAAAAAAAAAAAGGGGTCTACAGCTGCTGGTAGGTTGCCGCATCCTCCGGCCTTGCCAGTAAAGTGACACCATCACCCTGGTCCTGCAAGAGGTCAAGGGCCCCATGAATGGCCTCCGGCAACCCTTGAGGGTGGATCCTCTGGGCCGGTGTGGGGAAAAATGGTAGGTCCCTGTTAGGTGGCCATTGTGGAAAGGTAGGTACAGGCCTCTGTGGTGGCACATGGCTGTCCCGGGGTGTGGGCCTGTCTTGTAGGTTGTAGTGTCTGAGTTGCCACCCCTCCAAAAAATTGAAAACCTCACCTGGGTGGTTTGGTGGGCGACTGGCGTCAAGCACAATCTGTAATGCTGACCTTGCCCGCAGTAGCCTGTGAAATGGAATTTCATCCAGGAATGGTATCAGACTGTGGGCAAAGTCAGCATTACTTTGTGCACGCCGTCTATTAGGTGACCCCGGGATCAGACCATGGCTGGTGTGAGGTGGGCATCCAGGTTCCTCCTCTTGCGGCCGGACATGCCCCAAAGCTGGGGTTGGTGCTGGTGGCGGCGGTGGTGGTGTTGGTGCTGGTGGCGGCGGTGGTGGTGTTGGTTCTGGTGGCGGCGGTGGTGGTGTTGCTGCTGCTGATGGCGGCGGTGGTGGTGGTGCTGGTGCTGGTGGCGGCGGTGGTGGTGTTGCTGCTGCTGGTGGCGGCGGTGGTGGTGGTGCTGGTGCTGGTGGCGGCGGTGGTGGTGGTGTTGGTGGTGCTGGTGGCGGCGGCGGTGGTGGTGGCGCGGCCGTGGTGGTGGTGGTGGGTGTTCTCCACGCCGCCTTCTGTTTGGCGGTGGAGGGTTCACAGCACGCCGCCCTCTGTAGTAAGCTTCTCTGTGGGTAAAGTAAAAAAAAATTTGGTGAATGCATTGCATTTGGAAACAAAAACATAGGTCAAACATTAAGTTGCACGCTTTTTAGACTCTGTGTATCTGTGTATTATTAATCAGATATTTGTTATTATTATGAAAGAATAACCAACTGTACATAACATAAAGGAATACGTGACTTTCTTTGCTAATTCCATACTAATACATAATTTTTCACCCCCTGATTAACACCCACCCCCCCCCCCATCCCATCTAATCTAGACGATCAATAACACCAATGGTTCACATGAAAAAAAAAAAGTCCCCCTGACTTCACTTTTTACTTGACATACTTAATTCACAAAACTTTTAGCTTATATCATCTATATAAAGCAGGGAAGGGGTTGAAAGGTATACAATATATATATATATAATCTATTTATATAATCGGGAGTTTGAAATTCCGGCACTGTAGCCTAATCCCAAACTCCTTAGCGTCACTGCGAGCGGAGACGCGTATGCGCCTTCGCGAGCCGCAGACGCTTAACTCACACAGCCGCTATAGCGTTTTCTCTAGCGGCCTCGCGCCCTCCGCTCACAGCAAGACCTGCGCCCCTCACAGCGCCCAATCCGCCCCGGCATGCTGGCATTTGTACTTCCCCCGTCTGTGCACCCACAGGTCTTAGCAGATCACTGATGCTGACAGCGGGGGGGACAACACAGACAATCAAATCAGGAGGAGGTCAGTGTCAGGAGGAGATGACAGACGCCCGCCGGGGCCTGTGACACTGCAGAGGTCACAGCGGGGCTGTGTGTGCGGACAACGGGGAGGCCGGGGGCTACGGACGTACCGGACACGTCCTCTGCTCCTGGAGATGTGCCGCGGTTCCGCGCTCGCAGCGTATCTGACGCTGGAGCCGCGCTCACCACGCCCACACCACGCCCTCTGCCAAACAACCCACACCTCTCACTAACCTCCTGCAGCTAACCACACCCCATGTTTACCTTTGCCATGATGTCATTTAGCTGCGGCCGCTATCTTTAATAAGGTCAGAAATGATGGCAGTAATCGGATCTCTGCTCCCTCTAGCACGCCCCAACACTGTAGCACCATCTATTAACCCTATTCTCATCACCTATATACTCTGCTACCCACTGAGCCGCCTGTATACTCTGCTACCCACAGACCCGCCTGTATACTCTGCTACCCACAGACCCGCCTGTATACTCTGCTACCCACAGACCCACCTGTATACTCTGCTACCCACAGACCCGCCTGTATACTCTGCTACCTCAGACCCGCCTGTATACTCTGCTACCCACAGACCCGCCTGTATACTCTGCTACCCACAGACCCGCCTGTATACTCTGCTACCCACAGACCCGCCTGTATACTCTGCTACCCACAGAGCCGCCTGTATACTCTGCTACCTCAGACCCGCCTGTATACTCTGCTACCCACAGAGCCACGTGTATACTCTGCTACTCACAGAGCCGTCTTTATACTCTGCTACCTCAGACCCGCCTGTATACTCTGCTACCCACAGAGCCGCCTGTATACTCTGCTACCTCAGACCCGCCTGTATACTCTGCTACCCACAGAGCCGCCTGTATACTCTGCTACCCACAGAGCCGTCTTTATACTCTGCTACCTCAGACCCGCCTGTATACTCTGCTACCCACAGAGCCGCCTGTATACTCTGCTACCTCAGACCCGCCTGTATACTCTGCTACCCACAGACCCGCCTGTATACTCTGCTACCCACAGACCCGCCTGTATACTCTGCTACCCACAGACCCGCCTGTATACTCTGCTACCCACAGACCCGCCTGTATACTCTGCTACCCACAGACCCGCCTGTATACTCTGCTACCCACAGAGCCGCCTGTATACTCTGCTACCTCAGACCCGCCTGTATACTCTGCTACCCACAGAGCCACGTGTATACTCTGCTACTCACAGAGCCGTCTTTATACTCTGCTACCTCAGACCCGCCTGTATACTCTGCTACCCACAGAGCCGCCTGTATACTCTGCTACCTCAGACCCGCCTGTATACTCTGCTACCCACAGAGCCGCCTGTATACTCTGCTACCCACAGAGCCGTCTTTATACTCTGCTACCTCAGACCCGCCTGTATACTCTGCTACCCACAGAGCCGCCTGTATACTCTGCTACCCACAGACCCGCCTGTATACTCTGCTACCCACAGACCCGCCTGTATACTCTGCTACCCACAGAGCCGTCTTTATACTCTGCTACCCACAGACCCGCCTGTATACTCTGCTACCCACAGAGCCGTCTTTATACTCTGCTACCTCAGACCCGCCTGTATACTCTGCTACCCACAGACCCGCCTGTATACTCTGCTACCCACAGACCCGCCTGTATACTCTGCTACCCACAGACCCGCCTGTATACTCTGCTACCCACAGACCCGCCTGTATACTCTGCTACCCACAGACCCGCCTGTATACTCTGCTACCCACAGACCCGCCTGTATACTCTGCTACCCACAGACCCGCCTGTATACTCTGCTACCCACAGAGCCGTCTTTATACTCTGCTACCTCAGACCCGCCTGTATACTCTGCTACCCACAGACCCGCCTGTATACTCTGCTACCTCAGACCCGCCTGTATACTCTGCTACCCACAGAGCCAAAATGGAAACTAATGTATATATTTATAAATAATACTAAATGTACACAACAGTGCTGCAGATACATACCTTGGCATAGCGGCCACCGGGTGAAGGAAGGACAGCCGGTCATAAAAGTGGTAGTGGTTGAGCAATGGAGCGGCTCCCGGTTGTCTCTCTGAGTACTGCCGGTACTGCTTCTTATGCTGGTCCCGGCAGCTCCTCCACCGTTTTTTAAGATGGTCAACTGTGAAATGATTTGAAACCGGCTTTAGAGATGTGTAATATTTGAAAAAACAAAAGTATGTGTACAAATCAACAATAACATTTTATTCATTTTGTGTGTGTAATGTGTATACAAGGCACAGTGACACGACAGTGTGGAACATCATCAACAGCATTACGGACATTGAGCTCACGTGGCCACAATCACAAATGAGGCAGGACACATGTCAACGCATAGAGAATGTAATAGTGCGGGCACCAGACTCTGGTCATTAGTGGTATTTATATACACCCAACCCCTTGGCCGAAAGAGCCAGGAGGATAAGACATTAAACTCATTGTACTGTTGTGACCCCATCCAAATATAGGCAACTATGCGGTGGAGCATGATAACACATTCAGGGTCCTGTATACCCTGCTATGGGGGCCCTGTATTCCCACTGCTGGGGGCCCTGTAAACCCACTGGGCCACTGTCTACCCACTGCTGGGGGCCCTGTATACCCACTGCTGGGGGGGCCTGTACACACACTGAGGGCCCTGTATACAGGGACTGACTGGCACCCTACAGTTTGGGTCGCAACCCTCCCTCACTGGCCCGACACAGGTGAGGACGGGGGTGGGGGGGGGTGATGACTGGCGGCCGCCTCACAGTCACTGCAGCTCCCGCATTATCCTATGGCTCGCTCCCAGCCGCAGCCTCGCGCTCCTCACAGCCGCTCGCTAACAGTCGCAGCCGCACGCCACTCACAGACGCTCACTCCCGGACGCAGCCGCGTGCTGATGACGTCATCGCGCGGCCAGGAGCTTCCGTTTCCGCCTGCTGCTTCAGGGACATGCGGATTATTCATGCTCCTGCAGCCGCATGACCCGTGGCACCTGGGCCAGTCCGCCCCTGCCTGTATACGACAATATGGGGGCATGTATACCCAGCTGGGGGCCTGTATACTCTGCAGGGGGAGGTGTATACTCTGCTGGGGGGCTGTCTACCAGTGATAGCCGCTGTATACCAGGATGGCGGTGAATATGTTTTCATAGTTTTTCGGGGCAAAAATAGGGGGGTCGGCTTATACACGGGTCGGCTTATACACGAGTATATATACAGTAAATGCAATATATAACGTGTGAACTCATTTAACTTACTTAGATTGCTCTGTACCTCATGGTCACTCCGATGGAACGCAGGGAACATCTCTTGGGCGATCTCTCTCCAGGCTGTATTAATA
Organism: Allobates femoralis; assembly: GCA_033576535.1. Lineage (NCBI taxonomy): Eukaryota > Metazoa > Chordata > Amphibia > Anura > Aromobatidae > Allobates > Allobates femoralis. Next base: position 326,900,703 of record JARQOC010000003.1, read on the forward strand.
AGGGTCGTATCCCCATACTCAGGATCTGTAGGGAGCCATAGAAATGGACGAGCCTCCACAAGTGCGATAAGACGCAGCGTGTTCACCATGCCACGTCCTGCTGCCATGATTGCACTGATGAATGGATCGCTCTGTGTGTGCGCCTGTCAGCGCGACTCGCTTCCTGTTTCCTTAAACCATAGTGTGTGCTGGAGAATCCCTTCCCTCGCATCATCGGCTACAAGCCTCAAAATAAGAGAAAAACCAGCGAGTTTGGACTCGCACACTTTCAGAGACACATCAGCGAGTTGTAAATGTCATTATTCGCTATTACTCGGGTCCCTATTCATTAACATTGGACTCGCTGGACTCGCAACGAGTCCCGAGTCCTTGACTCGGACTCGTTGGGGTCTTGCGATTCCGAGTCTTTTCGGACTCGCCCATCTCTAATTACCAGTCATTTAGGACAACATTGGATCGTTCAGAGATCCTCACTGAAGTTCTGGAGTGAGTTTGCTGCACTGAAAGTAAAGGAGCCAAATAATATTGCACGCCCCACTTTTCAGTTTTTTATATGTTAAAAAAGTTTAAAACATCCAATAAATTTCATTCCACTTCACGATTGTGTCCCACTTGGTGTTGATTCTTCACAAAAAAATTAGAATTTATATCGCTATGTTTGGCCATGTTCACACACATGCGTTTTTTTGACCATCTCTGCGTTTTTGGTGTGTTAAAAAAAACGCAGGTGCGTTAACGCAGGGTACATTTGAGTGTACATGCGTTTTTCATGTCCAGTTGCGTTTTTTTTCCCCAGTCCAAAAAACGCTGCATGCAGCGTTTTTGGGTGCTGGAAAAAAACGCAGGTGTGGTTGCCCAAAAACGCATGCGTTTTTTTAACATGAGGCCCTATGGGAAACGCATGCGTTAACGCAGGTCAAATGCAGGCTCATGCGTTAACGCTAGCGTTTTTGGAAACGGGTCAGCAACTGCTTGAAGAAAAAAAAAAATTCCGATAGCACACCTAACCCCCCTCCCCCATGGTCAGCAAGAAAATAAAAAAAAAATACCATTAGCACCCCCACCCCTTGGTCAACATGAAAACAAACAAAAAAATTCCACCTGGTCAACGAACAATTTTTTCCATGCGTTTTTGGTTAATTGGTGAAAAAGTGACTAAGTCCAAAAACGTTTTTAAAGCTTTCAGACACACAAGGAACATTTTTTGGCAGTCTTAAAAAAAACGCATTTGGTTTTAGGAGTGCTAAAAAAAACGCAAATTGTGTGTGAACAATGCCTTTGAAGCCTGAAAAGTGGCAAAAGGTTGAAAAGGCAGCATACTTTCACAAGGCACGCTATGTATAGCACAATGCAAAAAGATTTAACTACATATGGAAACAATTGCTGCAAATTAAGGTTGAGTTTACATTTGCGCACGATGTGCGCTGTGAACGCAGCGTACCTGTCGCAGCAAGACACAGGCACTATGCACTCCTATGTTTAACATAGGAACGCATAGTGCCTGTGTATACCTGCACTAAAAAGACAAGTGAAGTGTTAATAGCTTATTGTTATCACTTACAAAATACAAAGTGAATGAACAGGAGAGATGTAAGTGGAATCAATATTTGATGTGACCACGCTTTACCTTCAAAACCAAATAAATTTTTCTCGGCACACTTGTTCACAGCTTTTGAAGGAACTTGCCTTCACACTTGTGTATGTGTCTGCATGCTTATGGCATGCAGACGCATACGTAGTGCAAACACAGCCCATACTGATGTGAACGCAGCGGAGAATCTCCGCATGCGTTCACATTAGTATGCACCCCGGACAGCCAATCAACTGTCTCGGGGGTGGCCGGGAGGAGGAGATCAGCGGCAGAGATCTCCTCCTCCAGGCCACAGCTGATCTCCCGCCGGTGTCAGCGCGGGAGATTTGAAGATACAGCTGATCTGACAGTTGTTTAAATCTCCCGCGCCGACACTGAATAGGTGATATCGGTGCAGGAAATAAGAAACAGCTGATCGCTGTTTCAAAACTCCCGCGCCGACATCTCCTATTCGGTGTCGGCGAGGGAGATTTAAACAGCTGTCAGATCAGCTGTTACTTCAAATCTTCTGTGCCGACACCACCGGGAGATCACCGGCGGCCACCGGGAGAGATTTCAATGAGATCTGCAGCGTTCTCCTGCGCTGTCATGCGGAGGACACTGTGGATCCATTGACTTCAATGCATTGTTTGTGCGCTTGCAGATAAAACAAGCGCCCACTAATGCACAAAAAATGCAACATGATGCATTTGGAGTGCGGTCGGAGGACGCATAAATTATGCGCATCTGAACGCAAATGCGGCCAAATGCAGCCATACGCAGGCACATGCGTTCCCATGTTAAACATAGGAACGCATGTGCGCAAGCGTATTGCTGCGTTCGGTGCGCTGCGTTCAAAACGCAAATGTGAAGGCACCCTTAGGAAGGTTGCTACTCACATCTTAGAGAACTAACTACTGTTTTTATGTTGATGTAGGCTTGCACAAATTCTTCTGTCTTTTCATATAATCCCAGACAGAGTCGATGATGTTGATGACATGGCTACGTGGGGCCACATCATCACTTCCAGAACTGCTTGTTCTTATTTACACTGGCAACAGTTCTTAATGACATTGACTGTATGCTTGGTATGATTTAAAGCCAATCAGATGCCTTCCTGATCTGACTATATTTGTCAGCATTGAGAACATCATTAGTCTTGGCTCTTGATCAAAACCACAACTGCATTTGCTAAAATGAAGCTCCAATTTTGCAAGTAATTTCAACATGCTTCACTGTTGCCTGTTGACACTCATTATTGATCTGCTCTCCAGCCCTTTAGTGAAAAAATGGGTTCTGTTACAGCCAAATATTTCAAATCTTGACTCAATAATACGACTATCATGCCATATTACTATATTTTAGTTCCTATACTTTCATGCATAGTTGATTCACTTTGCTTTGTTTGCATGTTGACTGAATGGCAATATGTCAATTTTTCCATGAAGACCACTTCTGGACAGATTTTTCCAAACAGTTGCTAGGTGTTGCAAGGTCCAATTCAATTCTTCCAGTTATTAGACGATGGCACTGCTGGACATTTTTTGTTTTAGTAGGGAAGTAAGCATGATGTGTATTTTATCTGCTACGTTAAGTGTCTGATTTACCAAAATGTATATGCTACAAATTTGGCGTAAAAAGCTTGAAGTGTTACAAAATGTTTGTGCAACATAAGGCGGTGTTCATTACGCCATGGTGTTCGTTATAATTATTGGCAAGGTACACATGGATAAGCACACTACTTTATACCTCATATGATTCCTTAAAGCACCACTCTAGCATTTTTGTTTTATTGCACCGCTGTAGTGGTTCTTTAAATCTAAGTCCGCTGATCCTAGACTGATACCTTCATCCTTTTCCAGTGGCACACCAGTACGTCTTTGATAAAAAGTAACTAGCTGGCAGCTCCAGTGTTTCTGGTTTGTCTTCTAAAGAATTCAACACACTGCCATTAATGTTTAAACCGTACGCAACAAAAAAAGCTCACATCCATAAAAGATAATGAACAAATTGAGCCCAAAGTGTTATTATTTTGTGCGGCTACCGTTATGTGTAAGCACTGTCTTAACTCTCTTGGGTATGGAGTTCACTTGAACCTCACAGGCTGCCTCTGGACACTCTTCCCCTCCACCATGATGACATCACAGACCTGGTGGATGTTAGGGACCTTTATTTTCTCCATCTACCATTGGATATCAGCAAGTGTTATAGTGTTAATACTGCTCTTGCATTTTAAATAAACAAATTATTACTACAGTAATTTAGTCTAGTCATTAGGGGTCATCAGACAACATGACATGAGTAATTATAACCATGGATACCTAAGCTGCTGCTAGACCCTACACATGACAAAGTGAAGGGAGAAGAAGGCTGGAGAAGGAGTCCAGAGTTGACAAAAGGGATCCAGAGGTGCTGGATCAGCACAAAACTGAAGATTAATGGTGTTGTGGAGTGAAATCAGCTCCTGTGAGTAAATCTGGCTGTGTGACTGGTCATATTTAATCTAGTCAGGTAGGAAAAAGGTAGTTAGGGTTTGAAACACTTCAAGGGACACCTCATTGCAAGGACTTCAGAGGAACTTAGCATGTAAAGACTTCATCGAGACTATTTGCTAGTCTCCATTTGCATCTGTATGTACCATAGGACTTTGTGACCCAGGAAAGGCTTCTTTAAACCTAGTGGCCTGACATTATAGCAGTGAGTTAATTTCTATGGCATTGCTAATTGTTGGTGGAGTATGTGTATATCCATTCAGGGCATCCGCTCCGACCGTATGCATAAAGAAAACAGTTAATTGTATACCCCATATTGTTGTTTGATTTGTTAACTGTGATAAGAGTTGTTAGGGAAGAAAAGGGATACCTGCAATTCATTGTAATTAGTGTGGGAGGTGGATGTAAGGGCCACGTTACACACACTGATGTCTGTGCAGATATTGTTGGCAGATCTCTAGTTGCAGTGAAATCATGGACACATTGTACCATTTGTACACAGCCACAAAATGGAGCAATGTGTCCATGATTTCACTGCAACCAGAGATCTGCCAACAATATCTGCACAGATATCTGTGTGTGTGACGTGGCCCTAAGATTATATACTTTGGAGAACCATGTGCCACAGTCTCGGTAAAATTTCAGGTAGGCCCAACACTGGAGAAAGGTGAGAGTGGCATAGCCTTTGGTAAAATTTTTCCCTCGGTCGTGAAGCTGACACATAGGATCTCACAGGATGCTTAACTTGCACTATGTGGTTCACGGCTGTTGTGGCCTATATCTTGCTTGAAATCAAACTCTGTTAATTGTTGGGAAGTTATAAAAAGAAAGGGTGGTTCACCATCACATTGTGGTTAGATTCATCCATGTTTGCTGTATTCCACATTCACAATGACCAATGGTCGATCAATATATGTTCACTCAACTTCTTTGGTTAGAATGTAAAGAGAAAAAGAAAAAGTGTACAATTGACTGGGATCAGGGAAATGAATATGTACACCATGTAAAGTACAAAAATCTTTATTTAAACATTGTTAGAAACACAAGTGGACATACCATTTAAAAACACCTAAAAATGTGCAAAATAGCAACACGTGACCAAATATGCCTCAATATGTTCACCCTATCAGGATATTTTGAAGGAACCCATAACTGGGTTTTCACAAGTAATGTTTGGTGACACAGTAGAACAAAATAATGTTTGGGTACTCCAAATAGAGCTATAACACAGTCAAAAAGTATTGATGCTAAAAAGACTGCCAGTGACACCTCCATATGTGAGACTTGCTAGCCAAAAAAAAATCAACAAGGAAGGATATTGGCTGCAACACTTAGGGTGTTTTCACATCTAAGGTTAATGTGCGTTTTGCTAAATTTGCGTTTCTAGGCGTTTTTTACCGCTAAAAACGCATAAAAACGCTAGCGTTTTTGGCCCCATTGATTTCAATGGAAACACGCATGTGAAAATGCATGCAAAACGCATGTGCGTTTTCAAAAACACAAATCGCATGCGTTTTTGCCAACACTGCCCAAAACATCGGGAAAGCCGTTTTCTGCTGCGTTGGCAAAAACGCATGTGTTTTGCGTTTTTGAAAACGCACGTGCGTTTTGCATGCGGTTTTACATGCGTTTTTACATGCGTTTCCATTTAAATCAATGGGGCCAAAAACGCTAGCGTTTTTATGCATTTTTAGCGGTAAAAACGCCTAGAAACGCAAATTAAGCAAAACACACACCACCCTTAGATGTGAAACAGGGCTTCTTTGTGCCTCTTCCTGCGATATGAATTGCTTGAATGGGTGTCTGTGCCACTAACTGCAATTAAAACCTGTGTGTATGGGTGTGTCAGGACCTAGGCTACAGCAATATGCTTTTTCACATTTTTCTAAGTGTTAGTGTTGAAGCCGATATCCTGTCTTGTTGAAGTCTTTTCTGGCTAGCACCTTTCACATATGGAGGTGTTACCGGCAGTCTTTTTAGCGTCAGTATGATACGTTTTCTGACCATGCACTCTTCCCCACCCTGTAGCCATTTTGAGACTCTACATTCTGTTGTAGCCTGGGTCCTGACACACCTATACACGCACTTAAGGCCCAGTTACACACACTGATAATTGTGCAGAGATTGTTCGTAGATCTCTGGTTGCAGTGAAATCATGGACACATTGTTCCATTTGTACACAGCCACAAAATGGAACAATGTGTCCATAATTCCACTGCAACCAGAGATCTGCGAACAATCTCTGCACAATTATCTGTGTGTGTAACTGGGCCTTTAGTGGCACAGACACCCATTCAAGCAATTCATACCGCAGGAAGAGGCACAAAGATAGGACCCGGTAGTATGAGAGACCTTGATGCTGGCTACCGGGCTGAAATGCTATGGCCATCGAATTAGCTAATGTCTCATTTTTTTTCCTCTATATCATGAAGCAGTTTTCTGCTGTGCCTGTATACCCTATTCACATTGAGCAACTTTGCACATAGCTAGCCTTTGCATTCATTAGCCAATATGCTTTTTCACATTTTTCTAAGTGTTAGTGGTTGCAGCCGATATCCTTTCTTAGGCTGAAGGCACACTGTCGTGCATTAAACACAGAGCGTGTTTGATGCACGACAGTGATGAGAGTGCTGTGCGTGTTTTGGGTGTGTGTGGTGCGATGTGGTGCGAATGTGTGCGTGTGGTGAGTGTGGCTGGCTGTATGTATCTGAGTGTGCTGCGATTGTGAGGTGTGAGTGCGTGTGTGGTGCGTGATTGTGATGCTGTCCACGGTCATGAAGGATCACGGGCATCATTTACCGGCATATTCAATCTCCACGGCTTTCAAGGCCGCAGAGTATGAATGTGCTGGTTTCCTGGTACAGTTATGAATTATCTTGCACCACTGTGTCAGCAGTGCAAGATGATTATGATAAATCCAGCTGCTGGGCACCTCTTTTAAATTTACGGGGTCAAACTGCATATGCAGCATCTGTGCGTCATATGAGCACAGATGCTGCATATACTGTAGTTAACCCAGTTAATAAAGGGTTAATATGTGTATAATATGTTGGCACCATGTCTCTAGGAGTGAACACCCTCTCTAGAGATATGGTGCCTAAGTGCATTGGTAGTTCAGGGTTAATTGAATATATTTCTGATTTGCCGGCATTTGTTGGCTTTTTGTAATCATTGCTGAAAGCCGGCGGCTTCTGGCTGTCAGCGCGCAGTATGCTACGCAATTAGCGTAAGCATATTACTGGGCAGCGCCCTCAATGAGGAGCTGTCCCAGGTACTTACGTCAATTACGTCGTGGAGCTGGCGCTCTCCACGGTGCTGAAGAATTCATCAGCATCAGCTCCATGGCCAGGGCACCGGAATTTCAATGTGTACTGACTATGGAGGTGATGCTGAATTCTACCATGGAGAGTGGCGGGTACAGTACGCAATTAGCGTAAGTACCTGGGACAACTCCTCATTGAGAACGCTGCCCAGCAATGTGCTTACGATAATTGCGTAGCATACTGCGCGCTGACTGCCAGGAGCCGCCGGCTTTCAGCAATGATTACAAAAACCTGACAAATGCCAGCAAATCAGAAATATATGCAATTAACCCCTGAACTACCAATGAATGGTGGTCACTCCCTAGAGACATGGTGCTAACATATTATACACATATTAACCCTTTATGGACTAGGTTAACTACCGCATATGCCACATCTGTGCTCATATGCCGCACAGATGCTGCATATGCAGTTTAACCCCATAAATTTAAAAGAGGTGCCCAGCAGCTGGGTTTATCATAATCATCTTGCACCGCTGACACAGCGGTGCAAGATGATTCATTACTGTACCAGAATTTAAAGGGACCCTGACCCCACAAACTGACCCCCCCGCATCTTTCTACCTGTCCTGCACCACCTCTTATCATTTCTAGCCATCCCTTTTGCAGAAAAAATCAATTTTGTAAAGTAGAGAACAGTTTATATTTACCTCGTCCTGTGTGGGTTCTCTGTTTCTGAGGAAGCCGCAATAGGCGTGCCTGTCTGCTGCTCCCTTGTAATTATGCACGCCCCTCTCAGTTACTGCCTTGGTAAGAGCCTGGCAGCGTCAGGAAAGGGGGCGGGGCTACCGACATGACGATTTAGCCCCGCCCTTTCATGACGCGGCCATGCTCTTAGCAAGGCAGCAAGCTGAGAGGGGCGTGCATAATTACAAGGGAGCAGCAGACAGGCACGCCTATTGCGGCTTCCTCAGAAACAGAGAACTCACACAGGACAAGGTGAATATAACCTCTTCTCTACTTTACAAAATTGATTTTTTCTGCAAAAGGGATGGCTAAAAATTATAAGAGGGGTGCAGGGACAGGTCTAAAGATACGGGGGGTCAGTTTGTGAGGTCAGGTTCCCTTTAACAGCACACCGTGCGACTATCGCACTGTGTGCTGTATGGGTGCGAGTTTGACTTGCACCCATATACTTTTAATGGGCACTCGCACGTGGAAATCGCGTGCAATCACAGCATGCTGTGATTGCACTCGCATTTCCATTGCATTGCGAGTGTAATGCGAGAAACTCGCATTGATGTGACCTGTATCATTTAAAGGTACAGAACCGAGTGCAATGTGATTTTTTCTGCATTACACTCGTGCGAGTTTTGCGCCAGTGTGCCTTCAGTCTTACAGTCAAAAAGTATGTCATGTTGGTTTATTACCACCCCTGGCTATGCAGAAATCAAAAGATGTGCTCAATACAATAAATGGTGCAGCTGATACTGTTCAGATCAGGCAACGGATAATCCTAGAAGGGAATTTCCTAGATGGATATAAAACACACAAAGAAGATTATCCTCTGTGACCTGACACGAAGTAAATGTGAGCTGAATAGGGGGTTTGATGTCCATAAGCCCTGTATCTGATAGTCCGTGCCTTACAGAAATGAAAACCAACTTAAATGAACAGTCAGCAGCATCCCCTAATCTATTAATAATAATAATAATAATAATAATAAATCTTTATTTATATAGCACCAACATATCCCGCAGCGCTTTACAATACAGTGGTTAATAAACGAAAATACACAATATATTACAATAAGAAAATACACAATATAATACAGTAATTCCAGTAGAGAAAGAATACAGTACAATAATAGGAAACAATACAATAAGCATAGAATCAATGTAACAAGTACAATACAATAGATAAAGCAAAAATAAAGGTGACCCTGCTCAAAAGAGCTTACAATCTACAGCGTAGATAGGGGTTACACAAAGTGCAGGGGCTTATTACACTGATGGTCGAGGTATCTTGAGGAAATGGGGGATAGAAATAAAGTTACATGAATGGTCACCAGACAATCTGTGTAAACTTTTTGGGTTTGGTGGAGTTTGAAGAAGAGTTATGTCAGAGAGATAGTGACTGGGCTATGATACAGTACAAAGGAATTTTGTTAGGGAGCATGATAGGCCGCCTTGAAAAGATGTGTTTTTAGTGAGCGTCTGAAGCCAAGCAAGTTGTATTTGGTCCTGATTTCTTGGGGTAGAGCATTCCAGAGAATTGGTGCAGCTCGTGAGAAGTCTTGGAGCCGGGAGTGGGAGGATCGATTAGTGCAGATGTTAGTCGAAGGTCATTTGTAGAACGTAGAGAACAGGTGGTTTGATAAACAGAGATGAGGGAGGAGATGTAGGGGGGCGCTGCATTGTGAAGAGCTTTGTGGGTGAGAACAAGCAATTGGAACTTGATCCTTTTTTGTAATTTGATCTGATTACTTTTCCCTTTCTCCTTTCCTCTTTTCTTAGGTTTCGGTTTTTAATGTATTTCCGATTTTATTATACTTTTCTAGGGATTCGGTTATATATTATGGACTCTTATAACTGGACTCAAGGATGGCCACATTGGGACTCCTACTTTTGGCACCATATAAGTGATTATTATTAAGGGACTATCCTGTGACAAGTGGAAAATAATTGATTTTATATATATATATATTGAATGTTATTGTTATGTATATTTATGTTTTTTTCCTGCCTTTCTGTCATTCCTGGATATATGGTCCCATTCTTAGTGCATTTTATGAGCTGTAGGAGGCCCCTATAGGGCTTTGTGACTGTGCGCACATTGCTGGAGGGCCGGACATCTCCATGCAGACTGTCGGCATCATGGAGGGGATCTACACATGCACGGGAGCCATGGAGACGCATGTCCACTCCCGCGCATGCGCCGTAATCCCTGGCACGCTGATGTCGGCATCAGGAGGCTCGGCTTCCGGGTATGTGCGCCGCTGAGCCGGCAGGTGCCCGCAATATGCAAGGATTATTGCATTTCCTTGAGACACACAATATATAAGGGCCATAATGGAGCTAATGAGCACACTGGAACCTTACATTTCCCTGAAGAATCCTGTATTTTACAGGTGAAACGTGTGTTGGGCCGTTCCGTGCTTTCTTTCCCTATCCCACTGATGGGCTTCTGTTAACCCTTTGATGCACTTTAACCAAGCAGCCTTTTGTAAAGGTATTTGGTCACAGCTTGTTATAAGATTTTTGCACATCCTTGATGGCTTCTCATGTTTACCTTGATTTATGCACTAGCACTTTGAGATAGCAGGCTGGGCACCATTATCTTAGTATTTTTCTTTGTAAGCACAGGTATTTGATTTGGTCATATTACTGTCTGACAATAATAACTACTATATTGTATTTGTATCCCAAACCTGATGTATTACAAATCTATTTGGAACCCTTGCATGGGTATCTCATTTGTGACTGTTTTGGTAACATTATAACAGTACTTACTGGGTTGCAACCCACAGTTTGGATAAGTACCTTTCTTTATTCTTAACCCCCATCCAGTTTTTAGGTCTTTCACAATAAAGAACTTAAATTCACTGCATGATACTCCTCTTTTTGATTTGTTTATATTGATCCTGTAGTGTATAGGCAGCCAGTGCAATGACTGGCACAAAGCGGAGGCATCTAAGTAACGATTGGCCAGGTAAGTGATCCTGGCTGCTTCAGTAAGGATGAACTGAAGAGGGGAAAGTTTAGAGAGAGGGAGGCCATTTAATAAAGAATTGCAATAATCAAGGTGGGAGTGGATTAGGGTTTTAGTTATTTCCATGGTGAGGAAGGGGCAGACTCTAGAGATATTCTTCAGGTCTAAGCGACAAGAGCGGACGAGAGATTGTATATAGGAGGTGAAAGAGAGATCGGTGTCAAATGTGACACCCAGACAGCGAGCCTGCAGCCTAGGTGTTATCGTGGTACTGCACACTGAGAGAGAGAGATGTCAGATTTAGGGAGGTTAGTGGAGGGCGAGAGCAAAAGAAGTTCAGTTTTGGAAAGGTTGAGTTTTAAATAGAGAGCCAACATGATGTTGGAAACTGCAGCTAGACAGTGATTGGTGTTCTTTAAAACCGCAGGGGTAAGGTCAGGGGCTGAAGTGTATAATTGTGTGTTGTCAGCATAGAGATGGTACTGGAAGCCAAATCTGCTGATGGTGTGTCCAATCGGGGCCGTGTAGAGAGAGAAGAGAAGAGGTCCAAGGACTGAGCCCTGAGGGACCCCAATAGTGAGAGGAAGAGGATAGGAAGTGGAGCAAGCAAATGATACACTGAAAAAGCCGTCAGAAAGATAAGAAGAGAGCCAGGAGAGAGCGGTGTCCTTTATACCAATGGTGTACAACATAGAGAGTAGGAGATGGTGGTCAACAGTGTCAAAAGTGGTAGAGAGATCAAGAAGAATAAGCAGAGAGTGGTCACCATTATGTTTTGCTGTCAGTAGGTCATTGGTCACTTTGATGAGGACAGTTCCGGCAGAGTGAAGGGGGCGGAAGCCAGGCTGTAATGGATCTAGAAGAGAGTGAGTGGAGAGGTAACGGGTGAGGCGGGAGTAGACCAGGCGCTCCAGAAGTTTAGAGATGAAGGGGAGATTGGAGACTGGTCTGTAGTTATTTGTGCAGGATGGGTCGATAGAAGCTTTCTTTAATAATGGAGTAATGATCGAGTGTTTGAAGGAGGAGGGGATGATGCCAGAAGAGAGGGAGAGGTTGAAGATTTGGTTAGGTGAGTGGTGATGACCAGACAGAGAGACTGGAGTAGGTATGAGGGAATGGGGTCAGTGGTGCATGTAGTGGACGAGAGGAAGAGAGGAGCCTGGCAACTTCTTCTGTAACTGGGTCAAATGTGGAGACTGAGCTGGAGGAATTGTGGGGAAGAATGGGAGTGGCAGCGCTTGGAGGCTGAGAGCTGATTTCCTGGTGGATGTTGTCTATTTTCTCCATAAAGTAAGAGGCCAGATCATCAGCATAGAGGTCAGTGATGGGGGCCTGCAGTTTAGGACTGAGTAGAGAGTGAAAGGTGTCAAAGAGTTTTGTTGGATAGTTGGATAGTGAGGAAATCAGGGTGGTGAAGTAAGTTTGTTTGGCAAGGTGAAGTGAAAAGTTATAGGTTGTTAGCGTGAATTTATAATGGATAAAGTCTTCTGGTGAGTGAGTTTTCCTCCATAGGCGTTCAGCACTCCTAGAGCATCGCTGGCGGAATCGAGTTTGTGATGTGAACCAGGGCTGTTTTGTTCTATGTTTGGAGCTTTTGAGGGTGAGAGGCGCTACATGGTCCAGGGTGCTTCTGAGAGTATTATTATAGTGATTTCCTGCCAGATCTGGACAGGAGAATGAGGAGATTGGTGATGAGATGAGAGAGTCTGTGAGTGCATGAGGGTTAATGGCCTGTAGATTTCTGGATGTTTGATAGGTAGGGGTGGGCTGTGGGGGGTGAGGGTTAGTGTGCGTGAAGGAGAGAATGTTGTGGTCAGAGAAGGGAAGAGATGTTATCTAAGGAAGAGGTTGAGCAGAGTCGGGTAAAGATCAGTTCAAGGGTGTTACCATCCTTGTGTGTCTCAGAGCTTTGAGATCTGTGAGAAGCCAAGAGACGTGGTTTGAAATAGGAGCTGGAATGCAGATGGTGAAATGGGGCTGTTTATGGGGATGTTAAAGTCTCCCAGAATGAGGGCTGGTAATTCTGAGGACATGAAGTGTATCAGCCACACGGAGAAATGGTCGTGAACTGGGTGGGTGACCCTGGGGGACAGTATACCACTGCTACTCTGAGGGGAAGGGGATGGAATAGCCTAATGGTGTGAACCTCAAAAGAAGGGAATGAGGGTGCTGGGGCTGGAGGGATGACCTGGAAAGCACATTGTTAGGACAGTAGTAAGCCAACTCCCCCACCATGTCTGTTCCCAGGTCTTGGAGAATGGGAGAAGTGTAGGCCACCGTGAGAAATAGCAGCTGGGGAAGCAGTGTCTGAATACTGGGTCCAGGTTTCTGTGAGGGCCAGGAGATTGAGAGAGTTAGTGAGAAAGTAGTTATGAATGAAGGGAAGTTTGTTGACCGTGGATTCTAGAGAGCGCAATTAAAAGAGGGAGATGAAGGTGTACAGGTAAAGCTAATAAGGTTAGTGGGGTTTCTGTGAGGAGGGAGAGGGGTTGAAGTTAGCAGAGGGCAGACTAGGGTTGGGAGAGATATCACCTGACAGGAGCAGCAGTAAAAAGAGAAAGAGCAAATAGTTTTTGGATTTAGGACATGATTTATTACGACAAACTTTGGAATATTATGGGCTGAGAATCTTCAGTAAACTGAAGATAGCATGGGAGCTGTACATAGGGTATGGAAGGAGAGAGGGGCTGATGTGAATGAGTGGTGAAGGAGGGGGATAGGGTGATAAACGTTGGTGGTGAGAGCACATAGGAAAACAATGAAATAAAAGACATGGTAAAGATTAGTAGTGAACAGAGTTGTACACATTGTTTGTGTGGCCCTCTATGTCATTAGCTTCCAGTTTATCCCAGTCAATTCCGGTCAATTTCTGGTCTAGGGTCAAATTACTAGGTGGCACATTGAGATATCAATAACAAATTATCAATCACTGCATGACAATTTCAGAGCTCTGGAGGGAAGAAAATCCAAACACTGGTAATGATAAACGCAGACCATATTAAAGACCTGTGCATACAGAAATTGTAGTCACTATTACACAGTGGGGAAGGAGGCATAGGGAAAATGCCCTGACACCCAACGCGTGTCACTGCCTGGATCGACGGCTACCTCAGGGGTAAGGAGCCACTGGTAGACCATCCTGTATGCCTTAAATAATAGTTGGAGTACCCAAACATTATTTTGTTCTACTGTGTCATCAAACATTACTTGTGAAAACCCGGTTACAGGTTCCTTCAAAATATCCTGGTACCTGAACATATTGAGGCATATTTGGTCACTTGGTGCTGTTTTGCACATTTTTAGGTGTTTTTAAATTGTTTGCCCACTTGTGTTTCTAAGGCCCCTTTCACATCAGCGGTAAACGCTGATCGCAGCAGTTGCGGTGAAAAAACGCAACTGCCGCGGGTACCGCATAACGGCCGCACTTGCGGTTCATTTGCGGCAAGCCACATGCAATGTCTATGGGGCTTGCAGTAAGTGTGCGGCAAGAGCGGTTTCGGCACTTGCGGCAGATGCAGCCACAAAAAAAGCCGTGACTGACCGCGTTTTTTTTTCGCGGCCGCATCTGCCGCAAGTGCTGTAACCGCAACTATACCGCACTTGCCCAACCTTCCGCAAACCCCATAGGCATAGCATGGGGCTTACCACAAGTGAACCGCAAGTGCGGCTGTTATGCGGTAATTGCGGCAGTTGCGGTTTTTTTCACCACAACTGCCGTGATCAGCGATTACCGCTGATGTGAAAGGGGCCTAACAATGTTTAAATAAAAAGATTTTACATGGTGTACATATTCATTTCCCTGATCCCAGTGAATGTACACGTTTTCTGTTTCTCTTTACATTCTAAGGTATATTACAAAACGTGTGACTGATGGATGATGTAATACTGCCACTCATACAAACCCCTTTAGTTTCCAACTTCTTTGGCTGACTATGATGAGGCCTGTTTTCTGTGCAGTTTGCCTTGGTAAATCACTGTATAGTCATGGCCACCATGCAGGAGCTCAGTTTCAGGGTGCTGGCAATCATAGCTCGGTCCATATTTATGTAGAGCAACAATTCTTTTTTTAAGTTTCTCAAAGAATTCTTTGCCATGAGGTGCCATGTTGAAATTCCAGTGACCAGTGTGGGATGATGTCCGACATGGCCAACTCCCTCTGCTGTGATGAGTGGACACCCCTATTCATTCAGGGCCCCGACACTTGCCTGGGGGGCAGGATGGTAATGGCAGCCCTGTATGCCAGGTCTAGCTATAAACTGCAAAATAACAGCTTTCTAGAATTATTTGTTCTTTCACCTTCCTTATAGCATAAACCTGTTTATCAGCTTTTTATCTATCAATGCACTTTATCTTTTTAATCTGAAATATGTGAATCAGTCTTATAACTGTATTGCACTACACAAAGTGCTGGCATTATTTAAAGAATAAGAGGATTATTTGTTGTATAAGTTTAACTAGCAGGACTTTTCTTGTCCTGGTTAGTAGAACAGAGTTGAAAAGACACCGCTTAAAATAATATTGATTGAACAATAGGAGAAGGAAACATTACTTCATGATCTCAAAATATGTTAAAGAAGGCCAGTATGATTGATCTGTCAAGGTTATATAGCAAAATAAATGCAAACAGTGCTTTATAGGGCAGCCCTCTAGATATAAAGATGTACTGTAACTCCTCGATAGGTTGCTCCTGGGGTTTGGATCTGCCCACTTTATGGTGTTCTCAGAATGGAACACCTTGGTATGACCTATCAGTCAATGTATGAACAATAACCACTGCTTCCTTGACTCCTAGGAAAACGGATATCAGAATATAATGTGCAGAAAACAGCTTAATGGTCATCACAGTGATGGTACAAGTTTCCTTTAAAGGGACTCTGTCAGGACATTTTTCAGTATGATACTAATAGTACCCTTGAAAAGTGCTTGGGTAGACCTTTCAGAATATGTAAAAATCATTAATGTCTCTTGCCATAAGCAAGTATTCTTGCTATAAGCTCCTTCACACCCTGTAAAAGTGATTGACATGACTCCTGAGCAGTCTGAGAGTCACACCATGTAATAGTTGTTTAAATATCCAGGCCTATCCAAGCTGGTATACTGTCCCTCCCCTCTGCTGAAGTTACACTGAATCTATCAGGCTTCTACAGGTTTCTGGGGAGGGGTTGAGAGGGAGGATGTGTTTTGTCCTACAACTCTTGTAGTAACATCACTACAGTCTGTGCTATCTGTAAAATATTTCTGTTTAAATAAACATTTGTTTTCCTGCATACATGTAATGTGTGTATCTTCTCAGCAAATGATCAAATGGTCATATAAACACAAAGAAATATCTCAGAGCACACATAAACACATGCCTCATATACACACAATGAATAAAGATCTCAGAGCTGCCTCTGCTAAGAGAACATACTTCCTCCCCCCTCCTTTCTCCTCTATCTGCAATGAGTCACACAACATAAAACCCAGAGAGCAGGGCTGGGCAGTGTAGTGATACATGAATATTCATTCCTTGAGGAGTGGGCAGCAGAGAACTCACTGTGATTGACAGATGGAATGAATCTTTTATTTTGAAGTTTACACAGGATAGGAGGGGAGTATGAATAAAATAAATATATAAATAGGAAGCGTTTAGGGAAAGGAATTAGAAAATTCTATTAGTTACATATGAATTTTTGACCTAACAGATTCCCTTTAAGACCCTTAGATTTAAAGGTCTCCATGCACATTAGTTGGTTCTTAGCCAACAGCTCTTAAATAGCAGCGGTGAGAGGTGTTATTATTTTACTGCGGAGAAATGTAAGGATTAAGTAGGGGTTGTGTAGTGGAAAACCCCTTTAAACAGGTGGACATTAGATTAGTCTAAGGCTTTGTTGATATATCTTTATGGTGCTGACCCACCCCAAGGCCGTGGGGACTCAGATCCCAGGCGTTGCTTACGGGGGATTGTCACGCGCGGTCGATACCTGGGTCCATGGTCCTGGTGGTCGCTTAAAAAGGGGGATTTTGGAAAATAAAGGGGTTTTGTTGAATAGTTTGTGACGCCACCACCAGTGTCTGTTGATGGCACCAGCACTGCTGCAGACCCGGGGATGATGGATGGGCAGCCTGATGGTGATGCTCCTCGTAGGTGGAGCAGGGTCTCCGGGGCAGTGTTGAGGGAATAGGTTTTGGCACAGTGAGGTGGCTTTGCAGGTGGGATATTTCTACAGTCTCTGTGTCGGACACAATCAGGGCTGTAAGAACTGACACACACTGGGAGTAGTTTTCCGTACCTTTACTTGATGTTAAAACGGCAGTGTCCAGGGTACACTCCAAGTGGTCGGGAAGCACTTCAGGATTTCCACAGCAAGTGATTTGTAAGGCCTCCTTGTTCCTGTCTTACTTGTGTTGAAGCCCTAACCTGTGTAAAACCTGGCCTGGCCTCCTCTGCGCCTCTCACTCGTATATTGGTTAGTAAGAACCTTCTGTTGACTGCCTCTGGCTTTACCTTTCCCTTGCGGTTCCTGTCTCTTGTGTTGGTTGCTGATACAGGTGTCCGGGAGACTGGAGTCTCCTCGGTGAATCGGTGTTTTCTGCTGGGCTAAGTGTTCCTTAGCAGACTCGGACTCCAGTGTCCGGATTGCTTCCTGGGGTGAACAAGTATGATTCCTCAGCCCCACTCTGTTGCTCTCGCCTTGCCTCCGACCCTCATTCTCACACTTTGGCTAGGCTTCCTCTGGTACGGGCCTAGCATGGCTCCGCTACCAGGTTGTCTTCACAGTACTGCTCTGTACTGCACAGTCTGACTAACTCTGCCCCCAGCACCTGTATTTATAGGGGATATTGCCTAAGGCAGCAAGTGGGGCTCCCCCTACAGGCCTGGTGTGGAAGGTGTTGTGTGTAAGGACACTTGACGTGGAAATCCCTTCATGCACCAGATGTTCCTGTGGCTACCTGTACCGCAGGGTGTCACAGTGCCAATTCCATTACCATTTCCTTCAATTGTTAAAAAGATCAGGAGCACTGTTCTGTCAGAATCTATATCGTAGTTTACCAAACCTAGTCTACTTTCTCTTGTTTGCTACATTCAAGAAAGGCAATATTTTAAGGTTGGTGCATTGTGTGCTGCATTCTCCATTAAATCTGTCAGAAGGATTAACCCTCCTAAGTCGTTTATATGGGCATGTAGGTCATAGAACATTGAGTAAAGTGATGTCAGGGGATTCCGCGGGTGAAATAAGTATTGAACACATCACCAATTTTCTAATTAAATATATACAATTTCCCACCATATGTTGGTAACAACCCATCCATAAATCAGTCATGACCAGGTAATACAGAGTGAAAAGAATTAGCAAAAGAGTTGTCCAAGATCCAAGGACCACCTGTAGTTCCAGAAAGACCTGAATGAGCAGGTAAGTAATGTGTCACCCTAGTGGGTGTGGACCCACTGTGCCACAGAGAGGGGCTTACCTTGGAGAGGCATAACTAACTGACTACCTCGCCTTCACTAGAGCCACTAATGGTGTGGTTAGACTTGTACTGGAAGGTAGCTACCAGGTGCCACTCAAGGGGCAGAGCCTGTAACTGTGGCAGTTGACTTCAGGGATCAGAAATGCAAGTATAGACTTAGGTACAGGCACCGTTAGAACAGACTGACAGATTGGTACTTGCAGAATAGCTGGTACAGACTGGATGACAGGTACTGATAGAATAGCAGGGACTGGCAGGACAGCCGGTTCAGACTAGTACACAGATACTGGTATGCAGGACTGTAACTGACTCAGGAACTCTGATACAGGAATTTAGGACTGGAATGGACACAGGTACTCAAGTACAGGAACACAGGTTTACAAATGCAGAATGAGCACTGGTATTTGGGGGGCTGTCAACTAGCAAACATACAGAATACCAAATATACATATTGCTTAGGCACCTTCACAAGGGGGAGGATGTCTTATGTACCCAGCGTCTCTCAGTCATAGGCTGAGCAGCAATTCCTGATTAGGCTTACTGCCTCTTTAAGAAGAGGTAAGAGAGCATGTGCCCTAAGCGCGTTCCTTGGAGACCTGTGCAGCGTGCGTAGGCGCCTGGATCAGGAAGCTGCTGTGTGGAAGGACAAGGAGGAAGGTGAAGGAAGTAGCACAATGCAGAGGTGCCTGTGATGGAATAATATAATTTACTCAAACTCCATGGTCGTTATGCACGCTCATCATGCAAAACTCCATTACTGAACAAAAAGCATTGTCAAGTGCATTTAAAGTTTCCTCAACAACATTTAGACAAGCATGTAAAATACTGTAAGAATATAGTCTGATCAGATGAGACCAAAATTGAACTCTTTTGATTCCATAGACCAAAATTGAACTCTTTGGATTCCATAATACACACCATGTTTGGAGGCAAAAGGTATCACCCCAAAAACACCATGAGACTGCCATCTCCTATCTCAGTAATGGGAAAGTTGTCTTCATTGAATAGAGATTTTATCTCATTGAGAATATTGATAATAACTGATCAATTCTGGCACAGAAAGAAGTCAATTTGTCTGAAAAGATATATTAAAAGTTGATTGTTTTCATGTGTAATATTAAAAATGTAAACAGCGGTTAAACTTTAAATTCTTTGGCAATTATCAAATCAATAAGCAGCAGAAAAAGCAGCATCATAAAATAGTAATGAGCATTTGGCAACCATAAACTATGTTCTGAAGTGACTTTTTACAAGATTATACATCATGCCATCATGTTGATATTGTATCTGTCTGTGTAATGGGCAAACTGTGTGTATTCATTACCCATAACATCTGTAAGGACCTGTCCCTGTATAATATAATCTGACCAACAAATAGTAACTTTTCCCTCCAGATTGTGAACACAACAATATGTGTTATTGTCTACAAGTCTGAATCAGTGTGAAGTATATCTGTAGTTTCATCAAAACTATATAACCTGTAATTACACGAAAGAGAATGTAATCTTGTTTATTCCATTTCAGCAACTATTATTTGTGGAAAGCAAACTTTCAGAAAGTTCCCAGAGTGCAATAAAATGAAAAGAATAAGCTTCTGTGGAAATATGGAGAGTAAAAGAATTGTTCAGTATTAAATATCAACAGTGGAAATAAAAACAGATTTTAAAGTATTTGTAATTATAGTGATTAATTTGGATAGAAGGCTTTTCCCCCTTAACTCTTCGCTCTCACTTTTTGGTTGTACATGCAGTATAAGTGGCTGGATAAAATAATTATCTTTAGAAATAATACTATTAAATGCATATATAAAAGTTCACAATTCTTAGCAGGATGGGCAATGAAATATAATAATAAAAAAGGCATTTAGATATTGCTATTAGAGATGAGCGAATCTGAACTGTAAATCTCGGCGTTCATACTGAATACCAGGTGTCTGGAGCTCAGACTCAAACACGGACTTAAAAAAAGTCGGTGTCCGAGTTCAGAGCTCGGGTAGTGTTCATATGCTAATAATGCTTGTTGTAAGGCAGCAAGGCAGCCAATCAATAAGCTTTTTCGATGTGGGCACTTTGGCCCCATCACAGCCATGTCAAGAATTGGCATAGCTGTGATTGTCAGGTGCACCACTTGAAAAACCTAATAATTAAGAAAAAAAGATGTGGGTTCTCGTCTATTTTTTGATAACAAGTGCAGGTAAAGCAGACAGCTGTGGGCTACTCTCAGTTGTCTTCTTTTCCTTTGACTAGTTACCACGCCATTTTTTAAATTATTTACATAAATAATTAAAAAAACGGCAAGAGCTCCCACCTTTTTTTCATAATCATCCAAGGTAAAGCAGACAGCTGGGGGCTGGTATTATAAGTTTGGGAAAGTCCATGGTTATTGTGCCCTTCCCAGCTTAAACATAGAAGCCTTCAGATACCCCAATTCTGGTACTATGCCCAGCTCTTCCTGATTGCCCTGGTATGGTGGCAATTAGAGTAATGGTTAATGAGGCTGATGTTAGCTGTGAATTGACAACTACTTTTAAACCCAGATATTAGTACCTGATGTTAGTAATGAATGGCCGTCTATCAGACACCTTCATTACCAACCCGTCAAGTGAATATTTAAAAAAAAAGACACACACACGGAAAAATACTTTATAAGAATAAAGACTTTCCCACACCGACTTATTCCCCAGTTTATGAAATTAAAAAATTCTCAAAGTTCCATGGAGAACCCAATATGTAATGTCCCACAATGCCCATCGAATCCTATGGAGTCTCATTCTGAGAATGTTCTCAGAGTGCCAGCTATGGATTTTCTCACAGGTACTGATGTCAGTAACCTTACAGGACCTTACCTCTTGTTGGAAAATTGAGGTCTGGCAATGCCCTTCGCAACTGAAATAGACGGTGAGAATGGTCATATTAATCTAAAGTTACTGAAGTCAACAGCACTACCCCTGGCAACAGTACTGGTGACTCAAATAACCTTACATGACTCTACCACTGTAGCCATGGGCATCGCAAGACCAGGAATATCTCACAAGCGGTGATGTCAGTGAGTTACGAATGTCACTGCTAGTGCGAAATGACTAGGACTAAACATTGGAGCCTCCTTCTCAGAATCGCCGGATGTTGTGGGGTCACTATTCGCAATAGCTTACATTGGACCTGTGTTTTTTTATTTTTTTTTGGGAGGGTGGCTAATAAAGTGGCAAACAAGGGTCTGGGTCTTGTTTTTATTTATTTAACCTATCTCTTTTTGTTTTTTTCAGGTTCCTATTATTGGACTACAGCTTAATTGTGGATTATGTCTGATCTTGATTCTTTTTTGTATTATTTTAAAAATAAATTGCTGACCATGGAAGTCGGGGAGTAGTTTATACAAAAAGTATGTTTTTTCTTGTGTCTGTATTTTTTCATCTCTATACTTGCTCAGTTTGGAAAGGAGGTGCCTGATAGACCCCTTTCCCTTATTGACACAAGAGCTTGATGCCAGCTGTCAATTCACAGCTGGCATCAACCCTATTAACTATTACCCCAATTACCACCACACTAGGGCAATAGGAAAGAGTTGGGTAAAATGCATCTTATGTGATGTACTATTTCTGGGGCAGCTACAGGCTGGCATATATAGGCTGGGAAGGGCCAAATAACCATGATCTTTCCCAATCTGATGATGCCAGCCCCCAGCCCTCTGCTTTACCTTGGCTGTTTGGCAACAATAGTGGGTTCTCCACGCCAATTTTTCAATTATTCATTTATTAATTAATTAATTTATTTATTTAACATGTGGATTTTTACCTAACTTTCTAACTACCCAAGATGAAGCAGACAGCTGGGTGCTGTTATTATTGGATTGGAAAGTCCATGAATTTTTTCTCCTTTCCAGACTGATATCATCCCTAAGCAGTCTGCTTTACCTTGGCTGGTTAGCAAAGTTGGGGAGACCCCACACCAGTTTTTAAAACTATTTATTTAAGATGTGGAGTCCTCCTTATTTTGCTAACTAGCCAAGGTAACACACACTGCTTAGGGCTGGTATGGTATCACTGTGGGAAAGTCCATACATATCAGCCCCTTTCGAGACTGGTATCGTTCTCCAATAATCTGCTTTACATTCGCTGGTTAGCAAAATTAGGTAGACCCCATGACATTTTTTTTAATTGCTTATTTATTTTTACACTACACTTGCAGCTATCACACTCGAGTAGGAGAGCAGACAGCCAGAGTGAGGATCTATATCCAGGAATTGGTGGGTGGTTCCTATATCATAAATGCAAGTGTTGTTTATGTTAATCTTGATGAGTGGGCATACTGGATTTAGATGTGCCAGAGTTATTAAAATCTAGGGGAATGGCTATTCTCCTTCTGGAGAACATGCAGACGCTACGTTTCTGGGTTATTGCCCCTCATCAGTGCAGTGTGTGGGATTCTGATCTAGCTGTATGAGAGGCTAAGACGAGGTATGGTGGAATAGGTATTCTCCTTGTGGACAGCATTCTGCCTGATGGCTGAGGAGACTTATAGCCACAATGCTCCTCTGGGAGATATGCAAATTGTCACTTCAGTGAGGAAGTAGACAAACTCTACTGCCACCTATTGAAGGTAGCAATCCTAAAACTCATAATTGACTCTTTAACAAACCTTTTAATATGATTTAGGAT